>JASBNA010000022.1:0-607084 GCA_038087015.1 Cerrena zonata
CTAGTAAGCTTTGTGCATTCATGGTAGACACGTCACTCACGTGGAATCGTTGAGAGGTTGGGTCGCTGACTCCATTGATCTTGAAAGGAGCACTGGGAGTGTTGTAGTTAAAGGTTACGGGTTGTGGGGTATCGTTGAGGAATGCCCCTGTGAGGAAGATAATATAAGAATCATGCTCGACATTGCAGTTTTGAACCCCAGAAGATATATTATATTATACTCACAATTATCAGGAGCATAGAAACTGATCTGTCCAGTAACTCCTAACGCAATATCTGCAGCCACGATCTTCTGAGCCAAGGGGTTCGCACGGGAAGTCGATACGAAACCTCTGAAAATTAAGATAAATAGTCTGATCACTTGATTGTAGAAAAGATGTCAGAAACGTACGGGTAGCCAATCTTGGCACCAGCCAAATACTGATGAAGGAACTGTCCTAGGCAGACGAATCCGCCTGTCCAAGAAGATGTCAGAGAACCAGATAGGTCAAGCCGAATAAACTGAATTTCACCTCCGTTGTTAGTCAGGTCGATAAGTAAGCGAGAGACTCCAGAAGCCTTGAATTGGTCAATGGCAGCAACCGTGTCTGTTTGGAACTGATTGAAATCACCCTCGAACGATCCAACGAACATCTGTACTCAATGGATCACGCGTCAACATTGACCTCATTCGTATTTCACACAGAAGGTCACATACCACACCAGTCTTGTTATCCGGCAAGATATATGATTTGATCACGCCGGTGCTTCCGTCCGTCTGTGGCAACCGTGGCTGGAACTGGCTGGGAAGTCCAACTCCATTCGCAGGAGTCTTATCTATAATGACCGCACGGGCTTGTTTCTGCGTAGCTCGTTTGGCAGATACGCCACTGTTTCGGAGGTTGACCCCGTTGGTCTCGTCATTGGCAGCACAGTTGGCCGTCCAGCTGGTATTTGTTGATTATGATTAATTACGCTGGCGAATAGAAGAAAGGGTACGTACAAAGATGCTCGGTCAGTGAAGGGTGCTCCGACATAGCTTGCCAAAAATGGAACTTGAACAGTCTCGGATTTCTTGGAGTTCACAGGGATGAGCGTCATCGTCAAGAAGTTCTTGTCTGGGAAGGCGGGTCCGGAAATGTCACCAAACCGTTGCGAAAAGTCCGTTCCACTGATTCGATAGCTGCTGAAGACACTGTTGACCCTTACACCATGGTCAAGATAGTTCCCACTAGCCGTTTTCGCAATGAAGTCTGCATATGCATACGGGTCCTGGCCTTCGATAGAGAGCACCTTTGCCCCAGCGAATCGTCTGAAGTTGAATCCTATCTGGTCGAAATGGCTAGTGTAATTTACTCCGAGGAGGTTAACAAACTCCACAGAGTCTGGCGCGACGAAGACATTTTGGACGCCGTTTTCCTCAAGGGTGACTACTGGGGTGGGTAAAAGATTCTGGAAAGATGTGTAGCAGTTCGGGAACCAGCCTGAGAAATGATAGAAGATGGAGTCGGTTTCACATTTCATCGAGAAAAATGCGAGGATTTACGCACGAGTATGCCCATCGTTGAGCTGGGTAGTGAAATCATAGACGGCTCTATTGAAGTCGTAGTCGGTCTAACATAGGAGGATCATAAAGTGTTCATTAATTTTGTTCCTGGGAGTTAGGGGGTGATTTCGGCTACGTACAGCAAAGGTAGTGCGGTTGATACGTGCGATATCAGCCCGAATGTTTGTGGTCGACTCTTGGAACGGTGCAGGCGAATTCAAGTAAAAATCTTCGAAAGTGAAGAAGTCAAAGACCCGAGCTATGTTGGTAAGGACGTTTTGCCGCAAAGTCTCATTGAAGGGGAACGACTTCAAGCAAGTTAAAGCATCCGCAGGTACGACGAATTGCTGACCGGCAAACTTGGCACAAGGATCGGCGGCACCAGGAGCTGCACCAGTCGTAAGGGATAGAGCCAAGGTAGTAAGTATAACCCCAGTGGCACGTTTGACGAAGACCATGGTAGACAGGTAGAGCTACGTACACGAGGGTCGTCAGGAGGTGTACATCATTGAGGTCGCGTATTTATACCACCGTCGGAATTGTCATCAGCATCATTGTACAGTGTCAGTCTAATACCTAGCCATGGGGATTATTCGGAAATGCCGACACATTGGTTCGTGCGCGCGACGAAGCTTTCCAATCGAAACATGTGTGATAGTCAGCGGGAAAGAAGTTGACGGTCGGATATAGACTGATATAGAGCAACCAAATGCATCGAAATTCCGTATGACATCAGATGGCACGCGACGTCGCGTGGGTAATATCTGCAAAGGGGCCGCACTGTATCGACACACTGTAACGGAGTAAATGGCAGGAACAGGGACGGGATCCAAAAATGAAACGTTATCTTGAAGAAGTTCTATGTTTGTCGGTCGCCCCTTGGAATCATGCGGTGTTAACGACCATAGCTCGTGGTGCGAAGCTTCCCTTATTAAGGGCTGATACGGGACTGTTATGAGTGTTTGGGTCTATTTCGGTGTACTGTATGTGCTATGGGCTGCGAAGAAGAACCTGAAGCTTTGCAGGTGACAAAAGAACCTTGACTACCAATTTGAATTCCAGCCACATCTTGTGCTGAAGAGAATCGAAGTTAGAGGGATGGGTAGATCCGAGATGTTTGGGGTCGTTTGGGCTCGATTTCTATGCTACTATTGAGTATAACGCGAAGTTGGGTAGATACGGGTAAAAATGGTAACCGCCATATGGCTTCATTGCGTGAGTGTGTATGTCAAGTTGCGAGCTTCACGATAACTATTGTATGAAGCTAGAATTGGTCGGTGAGTACTTGAGTAGTCGACATGTATGAGTGATCGATATCTCAATGATAGTATCGTTGTGGAAAGCCTCGAAAAGCACATAAGTGAGAAATGAAAGAGTTGGTAGAGTTGGTAGCAGTCCAAGAGGGTGTCAACAGGCCAGGACATGTCAGTGACGTTACGATTAGCTTGCTTAGCGCCGTCCACTACGCCCGAGAAGAATCATCAGGCTCACTCTGCCTCTGACCCCCACATAGCTACGAATGCAAATATTTTATTTCCGGATGAAGTCTTAGTTGTTGTTTATTCAGTCTAGCAGCTGGATATATCAAAGCATATTCTCTGGACTGAATAAGGCATTGACACCGTGACTACTACATGGTAAATAATACTTTATACTTTATGCAAGGAGGGGTGATTGTGTCGTAGGGTGGGGCGCAAGCTGTGTATCATATATGCTGGTATGTAAGCCGTTATAAATTCATCATCTACCTTTACTAAACTTTCCTGCTGAAAAGTACAAAAGGCTACCCGACATACTACAGCGTACCTCTAGTAATTCGAATGTTCAAACGGTTGCGATATTTTGATGATCAGTGCAAACGTCATTCCTGTCTTGAAGCAGGGAAATGTTCAGCGCATTGCTACACAAGAGCTCATTTTCAATTCTAGGCGGGTACCGATGACGGTGGTAAACGAACTTCTGTATGTGGGTGACATACTCTTACTAGAATTCAGTCTAGCACTAACAGTCTTCCACTAGTTTTTTTGCAAAAATACTCTGAAATGTGTATCCCCTCAACGGCCACTACTGCAGTGCGTTCTGACGTCGAAGGCCTCGGAACATAATTTGTTTCAAATTCATTCGGCTTACTGCACTCGATATGGATGTATCCTGGTCATTCGCAAGATTGAAGTCGTTGACTAAGATCGCGCAAGCACTTGGAATACTAATCGTGTGCTAGAAGGATTGTTGGAGATGACGAAAGGAGCAAAAAGTTCACAGTGTACGTTGATTCCCTGAGCCTTTTTGATACAAGTCAAATCGATACTGACCACTCTTTTATAATTAGACTACACAATGAAATCACTTTATGCTCTTTCTGCATTTTTCTATCAACTACTCGATGAGTCACTCAAACACACTATTGGACAATTGTAACACAGGGTTCAAGAGGTAAGACATTTCGTTTTCGTATAATTCTCTTCGCTCAATCTATTTAGGGAGACGTCCCACGAAGTCTAGCCAAGACATCTAAGAAGGAGTGTGACTTTGATCCTGGGTGCCAGGATCTGGGGGATGGCTATCCTGATCTCTGTGAACAGCTTCTTCCTTTTAGACTTCTAGTGCACCTCGGCGTGTGTACCATCAAGATGTTTCTGCTTATTTGACCTGAGCAAACTCGTCCTTTGAACGAGTCGAGTTTGTCCTTCTCGAGCTGATATACATTCTGACACTTCGTTAGGTGACATGCATACTGCTCCTGCTCCTGTCAATGCATGCGCATGGTCATGGAGCTGGGCGGTACCTGAAGGCACAGCGCGTCCATCTTTCATTTTACCTCGACCCTGAAATCGAAGACCCAAGCTCCCATACTCAAAATAGTGTTCGACTTTCTACTATATATCTCGATCCAGTTGATCGAGCCTCGTTCGATTTCCCTCACGTTTCCTTTCACCCATCTATCCTAGTTTGAGCCTACGCTCATCTGCATCATGAGTGACCCTACCCTACCTCGCTCAACACTCCCCCTCTTTTCCGATTACCCCCTCCCTACCTCCTCTGGTATCTCCACCATGCCTTTTCTCAGCTTCAACGGGATCCCAAACATGACTACCTGTTCCTCTGGCGTCATCGGTTGGTCCACTTCTGACGATCTGCACAATCTCACTCTTCTTGTCACAAACTACTTCTTCCACCCACCCACTACTCTCATCGACAAAGCACGTCTCGAACAACGACCAACATTCCGTTTTTATTGGCGTCGATTCGGGCCCTTTCCGGACCCCGGTCTAATGAATTCGTACACTTGGTCCCCAGTCGACCTTCCAGGTGGAACATATATCGTTCGGGCTATAACGTCTGAACGTTCCTTCCCTACTACCTCTTCCCCATTTACAATCACAAACGGCACCGATATTTCCTGTCTAAACGCAGTCATCGCGACCAGTAGCAGTTCTTCCCTACCCACCGCGACCAGTAGCCGTTCTTCCTCACCCATCGCAACGTCCTCCTCCACCCCCGGTCCGGCACCTTCCTCCACTTCCACAGATACGAATTTCGACTCTTTTAGACGTGTGGCTGGTGTTATTGCAGGAACCGTAGTGGGTGTAGCGGTTTTGGTTGCTCTCATCGTCGGACTGAAGTACTGCCGTGTACGTCAACAGCGGCGTACTAATGGGATGCCGATTTTGAAAAGATGAGACGGGAGATTGCCTCTTCAGAGTTTCACGAGCAAAATATAGAACAACGAGACGAACACTTAGATCTATACACAAGGATCATTTCATCTAAAAGCATGGTAGTATCAAGCACCGAGGGTCGAGACTTTGTAAAATGATGTATGTAAGGGTCCGAAAAAAAAATCCCTGTCGTCAAAATCATAAGGGGGAGTCACCAGATGCCTATGCGTAGATAACTGTTACTTATACAAGAGAATGCAGATTGGGGGAGACTATGCAATTTGAGCAAACTATGCAATCATCATCATGCCCTGGTGTGATGTGTCACTAAATTAGGTTAACGCTGCACCTTCGGGCGTAGGTTCTAAGGGGTATGGGCCTTCCTCTTTCAACTCTTCTTCCAACGCTTTCCGACCTTCTTCAGTCAGAATGGGGATACCTGAGTCGATGTCGGAATCGAAATACTTGGGTATAAACCTAAAACAATAGGGGGAGGCGATTAATAGGATATTCGGACGAAGGGGAGGGAGGGAAAGGTAAGAACTTACTTCTGTCCCTTCCGTTTCCTCTCTGCCGCATCATCTCTCTGTTTTTGTTCGATCGCCAGTTTATGCCTCGTTGCCTCGCTGTACTCCTTCGACAACAGCTTGGCAGTCACGTTCTCCCAAAGCTTCCTACTCTCATCTGGCAACTGTCTCTCCAACGGCCTGACCGTCTTCGGTATAACGTGTAACGTCGAAATATCGAGCAACGTCGCATACTCTATCTCTTCTGGGTCGATATCGGGACCAGCACGTTTCCACCGAATGAGATGTTTCCATGATCCGTCGAATACGGCAACGACGCGCGAACGAGGAACGTGTTTGACTTTTGTCCAGTCAGCATGTTCGCGCGAGCCAGGGGTGTATGTGTGAATGACCCCCTCGCAGAGGAAATGAGCCTTCCCCAACCAGCTTTCCTCCTTGTACTCGATGATCGCGCGATAATGGGGTCCATTCTCACTTGCGCCTGTACAGGTGATGATGGTGCTCTCCGAGACAGTGACATAGAAGCTCCCTCGCAGAAGCCCGTTCACCGAAGCCACGGGATGTGTGATCTGGTATGTCTCTCCGGCGCCGTTTCCACCTTTGATACGTACGAAGGCACCCTTGTTAAAACTTCCTGGCATGACGCGTACCGTTGTCCCAGAAACCTTGGCAGAGATCTGATCAACCCCTGTCAACTCGATTTGTCGGCTTGGGCAGTAGGCAGAGAATGCCGAGATGGGTGGATGATGCGAGACTTGCTCCGTCAGGTAGGCGACTCGAGCTCGTTCACGGTCAGGAGCGATGTTCCCTCCTTCGACGAGGTCGCCTGATTGAGATGTGTTCCTGCTCCCGAGACTCAAACTAGACATTTGAGCGTCCAACTCGGTTTCAAACAGCTCGGGAGAAGTGGCTGGGGTGCTGTTGCTCCTTTTGCCAGGTGTTCCGGGTGTGGAGTTGGCCTTGTTAACACTAAGTCCGCTCACTGTGCTCTGTCCGCTTTTGCCGCTTTTGAACGAGGCAGTTTCAGAAAGAGCGGCTGTATTCCGAGGGGCTAAGAGAACGGAGTAGCTGGACTTGGCGGCTGCTTCAGAAAGATAGAGATGCTGGATGGGAGGTTGGGTAGGATCCGAAGGGTAGCTCACAGGGAGAACATCCCAATGTGAACGAAAGTGTTCTCCCAGGACAGAGTTGTACGGTTTGCAGACTTTGCCTCGCTATATGGGAGTTAGTGGCGTTGTATGCTATCGGAGATGCGACTTACGATAAATTTGAGGTCTTTGGAGAATGTGAAGCGAACAACAGCAAGCATTCGTTCAAAGGGGTCATCAGAGTCATTAATCCTAAGCATATACGAACGACGTCAAGCAAAGCACGAAGTAGTTGGACCGTGCAAACTTACGCAACTAATAAATCGGGCCTATCGAGGTAGTGCCAGTACTCTAGGTTGGGGATAGGCTCGAGCAGGGACGCGGGAAGAGACAACCGCCTACGATCAAGAATAGATGAATTGACGACGCTTGAACCCTGAGCTGGAAAGAACATACATGGAGGCAATATCCTTCACTCCGAGACACTTCTTGACGAGTGAGACAATCATCTTGAGCTTGCCTTCACCGCTGTCGCCAGAGTCTGGCACGGAGACGGCTTTGGTCTCTTCATCAACAGACTCGTCCTGCGGGGTCTGCGTTGGTGTCTTGTCGTTGGCCATCCTGGAATGGGGAATATGGAACGGGGGCTGAAGAAAGGAAGAGAGAAGAGAGGAATGAAGCCGAGAGAAGAGAAGAAGGAGATGAAGACGAGGAAGAGAGATCAGAGCTCAAGCACTGGGCGCACGTTCAAACGCAATAGGCGTGCAATCGCAAATGCGGCAGTAGCTATAGCAGTGCTACCACAGTGCTCCTCTCTCTCTATTCCACCCCCGGCTCACCGTCCGCAGCCGCTAAGTTCATCGTCCTGCAATCCCAGTAAAATGATTCGACCCGGGCTCGAACCGGAGACCTCTCGCGCACACCAGCAGAAGCCTGTGAGGCGAACGTGATAACCAACTACACCATCGAACCATGATATGTAATGCCTAGTGTCCGCTCTCGATTTTAAGCAAAAGCAGGGTCGGCGGAATGGTGATTTTGAGATAATAGTGTACTCACTGGCACCAGTGTTTCACTACCGCCTAATATATGCGCGTAGAGTCAATGTAGCGGGAGTGTTACGGATAGAATGTCTTCTTGAGGGCGAAGGAAGGAATGGGAGCGGGAGGGAAAGCGAACGGAGGGAGAGCCTAGAGGCGACGCTGACTGCGCTATTTATACTTGTAGGAACAACTATAGACAGCAAGAGAAGTAACGAGCGTAAAGAAGAAGAAATTTAAGAAGGAACGAATAATATTGTCGGAGTGCGCAGTGTACGGATATGGCGTGACAGGTTTGAAGCTAGGAACTTGGAACTTGGAAGAGAAGCTGATATTAACGGAACCCGATCTCTTTCACAAGGAAGCATTGGTTCCTTCCAAGAAACCTGAGTCTTTGGAGAAAGCTCCTGACATCGCTTCAGTTGATTCTTGTGAGTCATCATTTAATTTCGTCTTCACAGACTACAAATTTTCTACCGGGGTGCTAGTATAAGTACGTGACAATACATATTACTACGCTTCTAGTAGGGTATAGAGGAGAAGTCGTAGAAGAGCTTAGAGTAAGATGCAACTCGGTGGCCACTTATCATGACTTGAAGAAGATGAAATGAAACACACCTCGACTGCGCAGAATACCTTTGAACACTATGGGTGGGCGACGAAGATACTACCTCTGTCTTTCAGGCGTTGGTGTAGACTAAATGTCTGATAAAGGCATATTTCAGCGAGACAGACCCTTACGGATGTAAGACGTGAAAAACGGGGGTTTGCGGTAATGTGATAGACCGATGAGACAACAGCAGACTTGGCATGAATGTCTTATGAGCGTCGTGAAGAACAATGAGTACGTTTTTGACAAAGGTAGCATCTGGAAAGAAACTAGCGTCAGCATTAAGAGTGTCGGTATCACGTTTGTATCAACAACAGGAAGATGAATTCGAACTTGGTCGAATAGAACTCAACTGTAGCACTTCAAAGCCGTGATGCCCGATTTCACGTGGAAAGTAGAGTAAAACATGCATTGTTTTTGTCAGTGTTAGCAAAGATGTGTCTTGAGGTCTGAGGAGAGCAGCATATTTAGAGAGCGGACACAGATCGAAAGAAAACAAACCCTTTACCTCAATATCCCTGGGACCTACCATGGAGTTCTACCCCACAGAAGAATACCTCTGGCATCCCACCGACTCGTCAAAAAATACGCTCGTCCGAAGATGCTTCGGTATAGAGGCATTCTCAGCATACATGGAGTACGTCAAAAGTTGAAATCTGTCTGGACTGGCTGACAGAAAATGACATAGAACCCGCATGGACGGCTTTACACACTTGACTAACAGCGCTGCCCTCACATTCCCTACATTCACACCTACACGGGAAGTCTTCGAGCCGCAAGTACGGGCTGCTTGGACTCACCTTCGTCATTTGATCCCCCAGATCGCTGCCAGAGGTGTCCAATTCCCAGAACCCGGAGGCGGATTTGGCCTCAAGTATAACTTACCTGCTTCCCTCATGGGTGTTGACGAATGGGCCTCTGAAACAGTCTTCTTTTCTGACGATGTCAACACGTTGTACGAGCGTCATGTTGAATTGAAAGACAACTGTCTCTGGTTTCCTGGCGACAATCATTACGTCGCGGAGGTGCACGTTTCCCCAATGACCACTGGATGGAACATTAGGTTAGTGATAATATCTTCTTACTGCTAAGGTTAAGAAGACTGATCGAGTATATTGGGGTCGTACCTTTAGTCTAGTGATCTCTCACAATTCTATAGATGGTCGGAACGCAATGTCCCTCCTGGACCTGCTTGTAGAAGCATTGGTTGGTGTCATCGACAAGACCAAAGGCTCCATCGATACACTCAAGTGGGGGACCGAAATTACAAGACTGGTTCCTCCGGCGGCGCTGATCAAGATGATCGTCGAGAAAGGTAGCATCGTGGATCTGGCACCCCCTACAATCCCTCCAGCAGGATCAGCACCTCCTCCCGGTGTAGTAAGTGGAGTTGTTTAAAACAGCCGAAAACGAGATACTAAAAATGGTCCAAGATTCCATGGATGTACCCTCCGTTGGAGACGGGTAAGAAGGGAGACATCACTCGCTTGACCAAGCTTTCCAAAGAGGCAACTGCCAAATTACATCAACTGACAAATGAACATGGAAGAACTGTTACTCAAGTCATAACAGCTTTATCCGCCCTAGCTCACATTGAAGCATTCCTCAATATCGCCGGTCGAAAGGGCAACGAGAGGTTCAAGCTCGTTTCCGAAGCTTATGAGGCTTCCAATGTCTATCTGGTGGCGTTCAACTTTGTGAACCACGTATGTGGTCTGAAATCGTTGTGTTATCAATTTTGGTTGATGATGTGGAATAGCGACATAAGTTACCTGGTGGCTATCATGATTTCAAATCGGCCACTGGGGCTCCTCTCTGCGCGATAGACGGTATGCCGATTATGGCCCCGGCAAAAAATATTAAGGCATTAGTCAAAGTAGACACCAACAAGAAAATAGGTGTTTGCCAGGTAGATGAAGGGTTATTCTGGAAAGCCGTCGAGGATATCGCTAGTGGATGGAAGGGAGCAGATGTAAGTTTTCATTCACATCAGACACAACCTTTTCTCACCAGGGTTTTCTTTCAGCTCTCGTTGGATGCATGGTACCAACGAGAAATCGAGAAAGAAATCGGAGCCAAGTTTTTTGATCCTAGTATGTTCGGAATCCCGGCGATCATCATGTCTTCTATTGGAGATACGGACCGACTCGGTCTCTTCAAACATGTCCATCCCTCCTCTGGAAACAAGACTCTTATTGTCGAAGACATAATCACGGGT
The DNA here is from genome assembly GCA_038087015.1 of Cerrena zonata. Taxonomy (NCBI): domain Eukaryota; kingdom Fungi; phylum Basidiomycota; class Agaricomycetes; order Polyporales; family Cerrenaceae; genus Cerrena; species Cerrena zonata. Next base: position 10,667 of record JASBNA010000022.1, read on the forward strand.
ATTCGCTTGCGCGCCCCGCCTCCGATGAACCTCCTCTATCAGTACGATGGACAACTGCAGTGTCATTGGATGACTGGTGGGGAATACAACACTGCGGAAGAGATGGAGCTCGTTACGGACATATTTGAAGCGAGGTTGAGCGAGATACTGAGGATTACTGATGCCGCGAAGACGATCGTAGCTTAGGTTTTATAGCCAGGGTATGGTGAATAGTGTGCGCATTAGAAGCCTGAGGATGTAAGAATTATGTTCAGTGATTGGGTTTTTGGAAAGTGAGAGCAGAAATACATAGTGTGGGATGTAGTACAGACCGAAGATAGGGGTGCATTTAAGGCTTGACGGAGGAAGTTATGCCACCAAAGCCCCAGTCCTACTCACGCTCGTTTGCTTGAGTATGTTACTCCACCAACGAGAATGCTTGAAAAATATGAATAGCTTCTATTACTACTAGAAGTCCGAGACTGATGGATATCAGCCAAGTGTACTAAGAGCTATATGAGAGAGACTTCAGAGAGGGTAGAGCACAGGTCATTGTGAACGCACTTTGGCTCACGCTCAATGGGCGAGTCGAGAACGAAAGCAAGGTGAGACCGAGGCCGAGGGGCCGTTGTTCATGTTGCCGCTGATAAGTACTTGAAAAGTTGGCAAAGAGATACCTCACGTCCGAGTCATTCGGTCATCAGCAGCAGCGTATGTTCGGTAGCATAGATAGAGACTATAAGATATATCCTCCTCCTCTTCGATTAATTTGAAAGGGGTTCAAATATCCAAGCGACTTTGTTTGCTTCACTGTCCCGAGAGCCTGCCAGTGAAGGTTACGAGTCATGATAGTGTAAGTAATCGAACCAAGACTTAGTGGTTGTGGATAACAGCAGATGATCGAGCCGTTATGATCTTATCTAATTCTACCGTGACCGCCGAGAGAACAATGCGATTGAGTGAACTTATAACAGGACGAACGCGGCTTATTCTTCCCCTGCATCTCGTTCCAAAGCACTCCCTTCTCTTCTTCTACCAAACGTGCTCATGATGTTGAGCGACGAGGATGTGGCAGCACAGCCTCATAACGTCACAGACAATCCTCCTCCTGGAAACCTAACAGACGAGCTGCTAGACCTTCCACCACCTGTTGCACTAGGCACACCTTCACCAGCCGTTGATGTTCCAGCTACAGATACTCTGATGGCCTCAGAGAAACCTGCTATGGATCAGAAGTCTTCCTCCGGAGAAGGCCCATCAGACAGACCGTTATTTATCACCGACGCCTTGGCGTACCTGGACTCGGTCAGACTTCAATTTAAGGATAAACCCAAGGTTTGCAAACACTTCTTCGATGTCATGAAAGACTTCAAACGTCAGAGGTGAGGGTTATAAATCATCGTGTTTCTCACCAGAGATGCTAATCCTCGATAGAATCGACATAATGGATGTAATCGAACGTGTGTCGAATCTCTTCCACGGTCACCCATCACTGATCCAGAGTTTCAATACATTCATGCCACCTGGATACCAGGTAGAATGCACAGACAACCTCAATTTCATCATTGTTACGACCCCCACAGGAAGGACCACACAGGCCATTTCCGATCGATTTCACTAAGGACCCGCAGGGTCGGAACCACTCCTCCAGCTGTGGATCCGAGGTCGAGGTCGCGTACATAGCGACAGAATGGCGCTTTCAATAGCCATGGATGTTCTCGAGTCAGATCGTAACAGAACATGTGGAGTGGTTTGAGATTCTGAGATGTGTGGGCGATAAATAGCGACGACACTGGCACGGCGTGCTCGGAGTCCGAATCAATGCTTAGCCCATTGATGAATTAGACGGAATAATGGGCCGTCTTGAGACTACGGTTGAAAGTGGACAATGATTTCGCTCTGACGTCGAGACGAGTAAAAAGATGAAGCTGAGTGTGATATCGCCATGTTCGATAGAGGGGAGCATACCTATATATTCTGAATGAATGGATCATACTCCGTAACGACCCAGTCCATGATAGATTCACAAAACTCTATCGGGAGGTGAAGGGGTGTAGGAAGTAATCGTGCCCTGCGAGATATGGAAATCCATCCCTGTCAGATAGGGATGCCTCTGATTATATGAATGTTACTTACCTGCTGACAGTTTTCGGGCATCCTGAGACTGTGAGATGCTCTTCACTGTTACTTCCACCGATTACCCGGCTCAGAAACAGCGAGGCTTGTATAACTTGAAACATCGAGAGTTATGCGCTGTTGAGTGCAATGCGAGTTACGTCGACTTAGGAAAGAGTTTAGCGCAGAAGAGGTGAGAGACCCTAGATTATTGAGCCTCATGGGACAGGGTAGTGCTCAACAAGCTTGAGATGACTGAGCGGATTAGAGAAGGACTCATACCAGATCATCGTCAACCCTGTAAGAGCTCAGAGAGTATGCCATGCCGATGCCGTCACCAGAGATGACAAGCAAGGGTTAGAATTGATCGACGCCCACTCAAACTTGCCCATAACGTACTTTCATTTCTACCGTTGACCTTGTCGAAACCTCTAGGTACCATGGATGCTACATGCTTTGACGGGTAGATCTGTTCTCGAAAACATGAGCTGTGGGTTGTTGGTCCTGGAGATCTAGCTTCCTCTTGTCGAATGGATCCAGAAGTACCTACTAAACACACTCATGGGGCTCTATGATCTACATCATCTATTTGTTTAGAATGCGAACTCTGGTGTATAACGACCCCACCATTACGGTCAAATATTCTAATTCTATACCTAGGATGCGATGTCGCGTTCGCCTTCGTTGATACCGAAACAAGAATAACAATCCTAAACTGGGATTGGTCAACACGTGAAACAAACCAGGTTACCATTGCGGCGAGGATTGTTCCAGGATGGGGGGCTAGGTAAACTAAATATAGATGATCAGCCATAGACGGGACAAAAGACCTCGACAATCCTGTTTCTCCAAGTGACGAAACTCTTCCACTACGAGTTATTTGTCTACTGATAAGTGTTACGAGTGTCATTTTGACAAGTGAGTGCTTTCGTATGCAGATGGTCCAAACCGCTGGAACCATAGTTCTCGGAGTGTCCGTACCTCATTCTCCGTGTCTCCGAGTCTCCAGATATAACACATGAAACTTCGGCATGAATGATGCTGCCGTCCCCGGTCACCGTTTGTATTGGTTTGTGTAGGTAGTGATCTATATGATCACTTCATAATATCTTCGTTTACTCTAAATTGTCTGCTACAAGACCCATGTGTGATGATTAGTTGATTCAAGAGTCTAACACAATGATTAATGTGTTCCATTCATTTTTGAGGAAATGATATCAATTTATGTCTACTTAGGATCTCTTTCTGTTGATACATCAAGTATACATTATAAATAAAGAGAGAACAAGGAATAGATAAATGGTACAATATCAGCACTCCACCCAAGATCATCCACAAATAAATATAGGACCACATCCAGATATTTAGACAATTTCCTGCAGCTCAATCTCCTCAATCCCTTCACCTGCATAAGTACTGAGACTAATATGTGGAATAGAAGGCTCAGAATCATGAGTAATCCCAGATGGGCTTGGAATAGAGTCAAAAATTGTTAGAGGTTATCTGAGCAAGTAAGATAATGATACTTACCCAGCTTCTGGTGTCACCTCCACATTTTGAGATGGATTGATTTCTTTGATATCAGCCAATCCAGTGGAGAATGGGTAGCCAGAGTACTGAATCTTCTCTGTCTCTTCCTCCTGATCCTCTCTATTACTACCCAAAGAAGTAGCCAAAGTGGCTCCCATATTTCCCTCTATAGCTGAGGCAAAGTGCAAACTTGATAGCTTTGAGCTAGTTTGTGAAGGGTTCTTGGTTGTGTGATAGATAGAGCGGAGGTCAAGGATGAAGTGTGATAGAACAATGGAGGTGAGGCTGAAGATGGTAACATCAGAGAGATATCAAAAAAATATCAATAAGCTTGCTTACATCCATTGTATATAAATGAATTCTGAAGCATTTGTGGCACCCTCAAAAATAAATTTAGTTAAAGTTGATATAAACATAAAGTATTTCTATCTCTTACATCATTAGTACTTGCCACAGCCAAAATATCAAGTATCATTGCAAGGATGTTGAGGAGAAGTAGTATACTAATATTGTTTATTAACACTTATAAATATTAAAAACATTCTGCTTACCCAAATTGAATAGAGCCTGTAAAACAGTATCAGTAATTAGATATGAGATAATCAATATACAACATTACCATTGTGTATTATAATGGTAGAAACTTTGCTGTTAGCTCTGACCTCTGCATCCCCCCTGAAAATATGAACTGTTTTCCATAAGGTGATACCTAGCACCATAGCATCTGTAGCTACAGATATTGCTCTGGTAATCACACCCACTATAAAAATCACCTATCAGGATATACTGCAGAGTGAAATATTGGTATCATACAACTACCTAAGATGTCAATATTGATATTTTTATAGACTAGTTTGCTTACTATGTATACACAGTACCCTCTATTGTAATCCAGCAACCTGCCAATGGGCCTGATAATACAACTAGATATGATCCCCTAACAGAGATGGTATTGGCATACTATTAATAATATAAGTACTGATTTATATTGCCTGAAGATTGATACCCACCATATTGATAGCTGGCTCAAACATGCTCAGAATAAATACCATCATAGTGGGAATCCATGCATGTTGGCAGATGCTCCAGATGCGTACACAGTCAAATGCTATAAAAGCACCATATAATTAGTTAATGTTATTGGAAACATCTTGTTGACTTGCCTGCATATGAAAGAAGACAACAAATATCTACAATGTAGACTGTAAAATATATTATCTTACAACTTATTGAAGTGTTAGTGTAATTATATATATGGTAAATATAGTAAACTGACCCCTAATAGTATGATTTAATAGAAGATATCAATATAAGGAATGTCACTTACTATCACTGTTGTAGAAATTGGAAATTGATGAAGTAACAACAGAAGTGTATTGATAACAGTGCCATATCTAATAAGCAGGTATAAGACAGGCCCCGTACCAAATTTTCCTTGCCAGATACACCTGACTTCCTTTGGGAAGGACAAGATTGTATCATAGACAGCAAGAGCTAGAGAAAATTTTAGATTGTGACCATGTATTATATCATAGTAATCACTCAAGGCAATAGTGAGAATAAAATTCTCAATCCGAATTTGAGAGCTAAAGAGTATATATTAGATGCAGCTATGACTAGGAAATATGACTTACATATCAAAAATAGCTTCATCAGGGGTGAGATCTAGCTTATCAGACATAGTGGCAAGACAGGAGAACTAGTAGATATGATACAAGCAATGTGCCAAAAATACAGAGATGGTAGGCTTGGTGGAGATGTAGTGGTCAAGGCATATAGATATATATAAGTGAACTACCTGTTAAGCAAATAGATACCAACAAGATCATGCTATTTGCATTGACTGGCAGTTCCAAGGATAAAGTTTATGGACAGCAGAGGCACTGAGACCAGGGGATCATGATTAGGGGAGTACAGATCAGACAGGATGGACTCGTAACCCATCTATCAGAGGCAAGTACCTAAGAGGAAGAGATGAGCACAAGATGAATGATAGGAACTGTTTCACTATGCTTGTGCAGCGCAAACATTTCATCCAAGACTAAAGTTAGGTGTAATTGATTCGCTAGGGGTATGTCTGAAGGTACACCAGATGGGCGAGAAAGTGGCAACACTGCCTGGAGCAGTATAACGAGAATTCATTTTGTATTTCGTTCGTTTGTTCATTCTGAGATGGTACCTACAAGGAAACAAATCGTGCAGCGGGGATACTTACTATTGAGAAGTGTCGCGAGACTAGGTTTAAACTGTGTCAAGGCATGTCCAAATAGATGCGGTCTAGTTTGCTTCTGAAAGATGATATACATAGCTGACGGCATGGTAGAAGAGGTGTTGTTATCTGCTGCCATACCCGTTGAACATGTAGATAGCATATCTGTGATCACGGTTGTACCTATCATCGAGCACCTCTTCCTCTTCTCTCTTGGCATCGTACTGTGATATCCACTTTCATTTACCTTAGTTGGGACTCCTGCTTTCTAATCCCCGCAGATGTAATCACGCAAGCTTGCGTACGGTACTCCTTTGACGACTCTACACGAGAGAATGTCCTGAGACCAGATCAATCATAACTCTCCTGCGAGGTTGTCGCTCTATATGTGACTCTCCCTACATTCCTCAGCTCTCGCATTATATCCTGACTTCTCGGAAGCCCGGTATCTGTTCAACTGTTGATCTAAGCAGACCTTGATATGTTTATAACACCGTTGCATGTATGATAATGTTCCCAATATTTAAGGTCGAGACCCGTACATCTTCAGCAATGATAACGTGTCTCTTCATGTGCCTCGAGATACGTTCAACAAACCTCTCAGTAACTTACGTTCAGGAAGTCAACAGGAAACTATATGATACAACTTGTTGAACATTCTCCATGACAGTGATACTTGTTGCGATCTTTCGATATCTATTAGGGGGATTGTGCTGAAAGTACATCGTTCCGGATGGGACTAACGATCTATCATTGTAAATAAAGCAATGGCAGCCTGTGATAGGGAGGGTAAAAGAACATCTCCGAAGAAGATGGCAATAGAAAGCAAAGCGGTATCCGCAAGTTGGCGTTATCGCATTAGTGCCATTACCAGTGCATGTCGGTCACCGAGGAAGTCGAAGATAAGGCACTCAGTCATCAGTGACAGCGGAGAGGTTGATGAATTGATTCTCACCATCACAACCAGGTTCGTTGACAATAATCAAGAGATCCGGAGAAACATATCGTAAATGCGAAGAGCAAAATGATCTATTTGTAAATAATAGTATCACTTTTGTATGTGAAAGGATGGATAGCACGGTGCATACAACCATGGAATCCAGCTAGATCTCGCAGTATAGCAGCGACAAGGCCAATTTTATATCATTTACGTCCAGATTCCGCAATACTGGTGTACGAATCCCATATAGATAGCGGGAAGTGCTGCGATCTCGATGTTACTGGCACCGTTGGGTCTGTTTTGTAGCTTCGCTGAGATGGGGGATGAGTACCTTTCTGCTATATGGTCCAATATCGTACGGAAGCAAACAGCACGGGGAGCCACTTCGCACATTACGAGAACAGAGCACCGCTATGGAGACTCTGCACTTGTGTCAGTAGCATTCCGTGAATACGACAGCGATTGCAAGGAATTGGAGGGAACCGACTTCGCCCATCGTCTCTACATAGAGATAGAATGAGTAATTGCATGTGGGGACGAGGTCTGTACGAGCCATTGATGGACAAGTATCGCCCGAGCGAAACATAACGAAGTGACGGTAGGCGAGATTATATAAAGCGGCCTAGTGGGATTTGAGGGCACTTTTTCGACTGAATGCCGCGACGACGTGGTACCAATATGGTCGATATGACACGTTATAGCCTCACAGGAAGAGTCTGCGAGTGTCCTAGTAGGCGAGTGTCTACATTCATGAAGAACTGACGTGAGCTAGAGAAGGAAGTAGGTACGCATAGTTCTGACATAGCCACAGTGAGTTACGCCTTCACATTAAATAAAGATCCGATTTAGCAGTCGAGATATAGGATCTTAAGGTCTGGAGAAGGAGAGATGCTGGAAGCAATGTACCAAAGGAATCTCACGTCGCGGGCGAGAACTGACGTGGCACCGTCCCACAACGACTGGTAGCGTGAAGGGGAAACCGAAGACACTTGGACTCAGGCTTTCGCATCTTGAGCCTTGGGAGTGCCTGAAATGTCGTGAAGGTACGCATACAACACGTTTGAATGAATCTCACAAATTAATGCAAGCTCTTGGGGTGGATAGTCACATAGATCGTCTTGATAGGGGGTAGCAGCGCTCTTTCGCCTTCCAGGCCAGAGTACAGGGTCGGCAGAAACCAGCTGAATGCTCTCCAAACGAGCAAGAAGCAAGGAGAGCACACGTACAAGTAATCGACGTGCTGTACATCGAGGAAGTGAGGCTCGAATTGAGTCAAAAGAATGGATAGGATGTCAATACCCGGAAGACTGATGTCCACCATCAAACGCGAGGTATTGGGTATAATGAGAGGGCATCAGTCAAGACGAGAGATGAGAGTACCGGGAAGATGAAGGTTGGAAGCGATATTATAAGCAAAGAGTGGTCGGCCACATTTTGTACGGCAGCCATACAGGCTGCCGAGAAGGACGACGTCAGAGAATAAGTAGGTCGGTATCGAAATGAATGATACAAGACAGCCCCGATTATCGTCAGGATTGAGAGCGAGAGATTCGATGTATTGAACATTGAGTGTAGATATTAGTAAAATGAAAACGAGTGAAAATTGAATGATGAAGGCTCATTTCCGATTGAGAGATGAAGATAGGTCGAGTCATGGGTCAAGGGTCGAACAAGGAAAATGCGTTTGAGAGTGGTCTTGAATGAAGGGACAATGTGTACCACTTCCCAAAAAGCATGAGAGCGTAGAGCGATACTGACCGACAGAAGTCGAAGGTTTTGAAAAGAGGCCTCGTAGACTTTTGGAGGTTGAGTCTAAGGAAGGTGCTCCTACAGTCTATGACTTGGACGACGAGTTTGAGGTATTGCAGCGCAGGTCCATGGTGGTCTAAGTAAAAATAGAAAAAGGAAACATTCTACACGTATCAGGGATCGGTGAGCCATACTAGCCATGGAATGATGGGAGGATACGCACAATACGTTGTCAACCCAGCCGTTCGTGTTCAAACTCTTAGTCTAATATCCCGGACAATAACTGCACGGCGAACTGATAAATGATGAGTACCAGTACGGCATGCACACTTCAAAGGTGGGCCCGGTGGTGACCCGAGTGCGAGTTTGCAGGCCTTGGTGAATGTTGATTGACGACGCGCACAGTCTAGCTAGGTGATCGAGCGAAGTAGAGAAGAAAGCGATAGATACCGAGAGAGACTCAGAGCAGACCATCGTCGGTGTTGTAAAAGTGGAGGGAACCGGACATATCCAACTTGTTCAACGAGCGAGAGACGACAAGGCTTCAAGCGCTCGAACTGATCGACACGCTCAGATTGGATGCTAACACTGACGGAAGGTTTCTACTGTATCTCAACAGGTCCATTTCATGGTTCTCTCGTATCTAGTCGTCCTCCTTACAGTACAGGTCCCTCGAAACAACGACCGTCTCACAATACGACTGACTACTGTAGCCGTCACGATTCTCTCTACAGTATCTGTCTCCGTTCCCCGAAACAATAATCGTCTATGATTCACTAGAAGCCTTCATTGTTTCCTACGAACTTTGGAGAAGTTCTGGCTCTACTCTTGCAGAAGAATACTATCTTGTTCGTATCCTGCTTAGCCTGCACTGCTAAGGAGCAGGAAGACGATCGGGCAGCTACTACTGATGTGTGTCCCGAGAAGATACAATTGAATATATTGCCTCTTCGTAGAAGACTGCTATGCTCGATACTGGGTTCGATCTACGATGTCTAGCTCTCTCAAGTAGTCTTTGAGCTTGGTCTCTAGAGGCGATGAAATTGGTATGATCATCCTATTCGTAAGTATGTACATCTCGTATGTATTTCTCTGACACTGCAACACAGGATGTATTCGTCTTCCAAGAACATTTTTTGGTCTCTATGTAGAGTGGTCAGCTTAACCTCGCTCACGATACCCTTTCATCTCTACCCATTCACCTTGTTGAAATACTTCCAGGTTTCATGGCTGCTATGTGTTCTGACAAGGAGGGAATCTCTAATCGAGAACAAGAACTGCGACCCGTTTCCATTGAATATCTAGGTGATTTTATTTCTAATGTCGAAGGACAACAAACGCTGTCGTTACCGTGTCAGCACTCTATGCTCTACATACCGTGATTAACGCTGCCGAAATTACTACGGCAACTTCACTGATGCTGTCAACTGGGGCGTTTTCTGACAAACCGAAATAACAGCGATTGGTATCACCTGTCAGTCTTGTCTATTAATGACAGGAACAAGGGCCGGGACCTGCCATGCTAGTTAGACCGACATACCGAGGGAAACGAGCTAGATCATTGTCCCAACCTGAGGAACATCTTCTGAATAGTGCTCTAGCAAAATAATGAGGTTGGGGAGTAGAAAACCCGAGAGTTTATCATCAGTACTAACAACCGGTACGTATGTGCTCAATTCACAAATTCGCAATATCGTGTGCTGTCGACACCTCTTGGCGAGCCGACTAACGACATTGTGCATCTCGAAAGTGACGTGATTGGAGCTCGACCGTAGGTGGGAATCTTCGACAAGTTTGGACTCGTCTGCGATAACTGAGTCTCTTACAGGTCAATTTTACTAGTGCCATTTGGACAAGGACATATTTTCCTGCCTCGATGGCCCTAATTGAAGCTACTGGAACTATAACTATCAGAAGGTATGTATCTTCTCCGCGTTTGTCCAGATATGACAGGTCAAGTTTACCCACACAACCACTCGTTTACTGCACCCCATCTTTCTTGGTCCCCCCCCTCCAACGGGACTATGTCTACAGCGACTGTCGTACAGTTACTTAAATCTTATCGATTCTATATCTCCAATGCTGTAGCGGTGTTCTGTTCTCTTGGACAATGACATTTTCGTTCCAAAGATCCCCGTCCAGGTTCTGATCTTATATCTCCGTGCAGGTGATATAGAGCGTGGTCATACGGCCCACTCTTATTCATTATTACGTTCTCTCCTTACTTTGTACCGTTGCTTTATTTCCGGTGGTGCACTATGCAGTGAGATAACCCACAATGCCATCAGACTAAATGTGGGATTTCGACCAATTTTGACCGTGACCTTATTCTTCGTTTCGTGGTGAGTTATCTTAATACCCGTTTCATTTCCTTTATTGATTGGAGGTGATTTTGAATTATTTCTTCCATAGAGTGATTTATCAACCTTTCCGGTCCTTTGATGTTTCTTTGACTTTTACTCTTTTCCCCACCAGTCAAAGCCATTCCACCCCCGTTTTATGGATGCCTTAACGTTGAACGCGGATTCGCCCCCTACCCCCTCTTCACAAGTCGGTATATTGGTCTTCATGACTCCCAGGAATAAAATCACGTCTCCTTTCCTTTGTTAGAACGACTTACGCCCCCGAAGTCTGAGGATTATCTAACCCTAGCAGACATGGACTGTTGACATGTTACGCCTAGGGAATGTTCCTCATTGCGGTGGCAGACCATTATATGTCGAAAGACGTGTCTGTGTCATTGAGGAATATTTACTCCCTTCGCTAGACACGAGGAGACCGGCCATCGTTGGTGGATCGATGGCCGAAGGCTCAAGAGCTCATGTATCAAAAGCTTGTTTCTTATCTAACAAAGTTCCTTCTGACAGGGGACTCTTACGCGTGCTCTACGTAAGGTCTGTCAACCATACCAGTGCTTGAGGCCACTCCTCCCTCGCTTACCGGATTGCAACAAGTCTAAGTGAGATATTGTACAAGAGAGCGAGTGTTAGACTCCAGAAACTGAAGATTGGACTCCCATCCTGGTATAGAAGGATTCATATATTCATCGTCAAACCCGTTTAGGCTACGGTATTGCATAACCTTGCTGCTGTAAGGCCGTTGCCGCATCATATTGACAGGTGGGCGACAAATTGGCATCCCTAATATCCTATGGTTGAACCTCATCTTTTTCTTCCTTTTCACCATCTCCTAGTTATCTGTCTGTTATGGACCCTGCAAGAATCACGTCGTCTCCTAGTGTCGTTCGATACTCCAAAGAGTTTGAAAAGGAAATGCGGGAAAGAGCTATATTTCTCGAGCCCGAGATCATTCATGAAATGATAGAACAAGGTAAGCATAACCCGATGCCCTATTTCGATCCATATAGGTCTAATTCTAATTCATTGACTTTTAGAGGCCCGTATATATTACGACATGATGAAAGATGGTATTGTATAATATCCTCATGATGGTAGATATCCCACCGTCCACCGATCATATCCTTTCCTTGACTCTCAGTGTTCGTACGTGGATCTTTGGGTCTCTGATGAATTCTCACATCAACACCAATTGCATAGTCTGAGAAAACGCATTTGATAATAGACCGACATGATATACAAGGCATGATCGTCGATATGTTCAAAATAATAAGTATCTTGATATTGATGTCGTGAGGGGGGGAGGATATGAAGTGAGAAGTGAGAGTCAAGACCAGGGATTGAGGAGCCGATTATCTAAGAGCTGCATATACTGCAAGGGATGACTGACAAGATCAACGAGAACGAGATGAACTGCCGGGTTTGATGCTTGATAGTCAAGAGGAGTCCGGGTCCCAACGTCGAGCTAGTTGTGGGTACAGAGTGTTGCTATCGGTTGAATATGTAGCTCGTATGCCGTATATCCGAGCATACATGACAGCAACTTATCAGAATTTCTACTCTTCAACGAGTGAGCTCCCCAATCGGATTCCAACGGACTACGAGAATAACCGGTGGACATCTTGGAATGCAGAAAGAAATATAGCACCGACGACGGGAACAGCGGTGAAGTAAAGAGAATATAATGCATTCATTCCGTAAGGGGGCATGATACTTTGATGGTCGCAATAGAATTGGACTAGAAATCACAGGGAGCAGTTCAGAAGCGAGAGTGATCTTCAGAGGGGGACAGAGCGGGGAAGAGCAACGAATACCATCGATAGATCCGCATGTCCGATGAAAATAAAGAGGGCCATTCATTTTTGGTGCGGGTGCGCATTAAATCGAATCATTCCAATGACTTGAGTGGATGGTCGGGTGAAGCAATCGGTAGTGGACAGAGTAAAACAGCGTGAGGTAGCGAGCATATCTCAGTCGGAAGACCTTCATGCTTTGCATACACCGAAATCAGAGAGTTGTGAATTAGGAAGATAGCACAGGCCGCTTGTTCATTGATGAGTTGAAGGCCAAGATATTAAAACCGAGGATTCTAGTGGATAAACCGATTGTGATCCCCTTATGATCTGTCCACATTGGTTTGATGAACGGCGGTAGGTTACTTTGAGTCCACTTCAGCGTAAACAGACCAAGAAGTACTAGCCCAGGCCCGGGCCAACGATTTACAGTAGACATTCTGGCTTATCAGAGAACGTCACGTAGTAAACTGAACAAAGCAGTGGAATCGACGAAGCATGTGAACCTGCGTGGTCCTCCTATATTAGAACATGCTTCATCGTAGCTCATCTCTGCATCGATAGGGGTAGCAAAGGGGCTAGTGGTACTCGTAATGAGAAAGAAATAGTTCCATCGAGAGGACAGCAATGGTGGAACGTGGTGTTGGGAGTGCTACTCAGCGTAATCAGACCTCTAGTTCGAGCCCAGGCAGACGATCGGAGGACGTAACGTAGTAACTTGAACAAAAAGCAGTCCAATCGAGAAAGCAGGTGAACCATCGTTGGTGGGAGTGGTACTCAAAACGCATGCTTGACGTTCGATCCCGCAGAGGCCAGGTTTGGAAGGGGTTTGTGCGTGATTTGGAAAAGTCGAACTGTGACAGCATACAGAATAGTGGCCGCTGGAAGAAATCTGAGCGGTGAACGGACTGCAGAGATCTGCTGCAGACGAGAGGAAGAACAATCTCAACGTGCTCTTGTCCGACTGTTCCTTTGCTCAAATGAAGCCACGCCGCTCGCATCGTGCTTGAAGCAATGACCCGACCAATAGAATCTTGTGCCATATTTACTTCACATTACCAACGACGGGTGACAAAGAGGAACTACCGGGGACGATATCGTCGATGGTATCTCCAGCGATAGCACCTGCATCTTGAATATGTTTTCTTGGATTGGAGCCGGTGGAGGGATAGCTGCTGAGGTGGGCGAGGAAGTGGCAGGTGTGGAAGAAATATTGGCAGGGAGGTGGTACAGCTGACGAAGTTTCTGCAGAAAAGATCGATCCCATTGTGATCAATCATGAAGAGGTAGGGAAGAAGGTGATCGTTCCACAGACAGATTACTGACCCACTAGTCTATCGCATACACAGTAACTTCGGTAATTCGACTCTTTTCTGTGGAATCTTGTCTGCACCGAAGTGCATATCTCCACGGTACTTGTGCATATTGGAGCGAGAATCGGGTCTACACGACGAACGTCGATGCAGATGTGATCCGGACGGGACAGCTGGAGGTTATCGCATTAAGAATCTACATCTTGGGGTCCGTGCCGCAGGTTTAGAGTCCAGTGTGGACAGTAACGGAACGAGGGAGGGAGGCGTGACTCAAGAGACGATTTTGACGAGGTGCTGTGTGCCATGAATTGGATTGTAGGACGGGTAGGCGAATAAAGACTAAATAAGTGTTGCGAGAATGGATAGGTATCGATGAGCTAGAGACGGGTAAAGGGAGAACGAACCCCCAAACCTCTCCGTACACATTCCCCCGCTGCTGCACGTCCATGGCCATTCAATAATGCAATTGAACATTTGGACAACATCCCTTCATCCATTCTCGCGTCCAACGTCAAAATGCAGCCTGGGAAGGTATGCATCGAGTGCGAGTATAGTAAAAACCAGGATGTTGCAATGAATGACATATTCGATGGAGATCTGTCGTGGCGAGGGTTGTTGACCGAAGAGTAAAGGGTGTACTGTAGTGGACGTTTGACATTTCATAAGGCCCTAGTGGTAGCAAATAAGGCTTGAAGAGAAGTCCAATCTACTTGGACGACTCGTGATATTAATGGTACGTCTAAATAACAAAGAGACAACTAGAATACTCACCTTTTGTACAGATATGCATCAAAACAAGCGAAAAGAGAGCTTAATGATCGGAGAATCAAATAATACGATGCACCAAGAATGTTTCATATGCCAGTGGTATCAGAGAAGCAGACCGCCATTGCTTGAAATCGCCACCGATAGGAAGACGGCAGTATTCGCTCTCGAGGATTGAAGGAAGATTGAGAGGCGTGAAAAGACATTCATTTACATATGTAGGAGCATGAAGCCGAGAGTACGATGGTGAGTCCTTGAGTCACCAGTGTAGCAATGTCCAATAGCTACATCGTTGAGCGTTGGTTGAACGAAGGTGGTAAGTACGACTCACTCGATTGTAATCTTCGTCGACTCCGGCCCGAGCCGAGGATGCTAACCAATCATATCATTCTCTTTACTCCACCGTGCCACTCTGTTCTTCTTGTATCTGCAACTGGTAACTTGCCAACTATCGGTCGCGCCCAAATCTCATATTTCCCGCTATGTAGTAATCGAAACATGCCAGCGGGGTTGAACCCAGACACTACTACTGCCGGACTCTCCGCTATGCTCATCTGGCTGGCTTATGTCCCCTCAAAATCCAAACCCCAACATCGACGCTATCTTGAGGACTTCGTCTCCTTATGGCAGGATCCACATCTCCTACTTGTACACATGTACGCCTCTCAGCCCTTGAATGTTTCTCACCAGAAGTGGACTCTATCTAGAGTGTTTTACCATGCATTCTCAGCGACGTAGCGTATGTCGGAGGATCATTCACTTATACCTTGTTTTTCCAATAGGGCTTCCTTGTGTATAGAACGCCTGATATCGTTGTGGGAGTAGAGTGAGGTCTCGTCGAAGGGTCTACATACAGGCGAGCTGCCATCAGTCACGGTCACTGACGTTTTAAACAGGCACCATAGTCCCCGATAAAATATTACTCTTGTCATTACGACGTCTTCGAACTATCCTTCTCGTTCCTTACCACTTCCGTGCCTCAATATATCCGATAGGTCACCTAGTCCTTATTCGTCTTGATCTTTTTCCTTCGCAGGCCAAACCGACTGCCCAATCTTGACTCCTGAACTCTCGATTTATCCCATCTGCGATGCACTGTGGGGTGACGTTGGAGCACAAAATGTTCTCTAGTACGGCTTCCTCTATGTCCGATACCTATAACCACAACCGCTCGAAACACATTTCTTGTACAATGCAGATCTACTCTCCATTCATAGGGCCTAATTGGACTTCCTCCCATCAACTCGATGCTGCGCCGCATCATATAGAGTTACCAAGAAATATATGATTGTCAAAGTACACCTATCTATCGCTATAAAGTCACACCAAAAGATCGAACTACACATCCCCGGAGACAAGGTCGGACAAATGAGTATCACGTCGCGATGCTGTGAGATTAGGAGACGAACTTATCGGGTGATCCGTTCCCTGTAATGCTCTCGTCACTTTCCTTGACGTTGTCCAATAAAATATAGGATTTCTGTGACTTCCTCGACCGTGTTGCATTCATATGATTCGATTGTTCCCCGCTCGCGAGTCGCGAGATGTTTGTCCGCCCGAATAATAGCCACGCAGTGCTATCAACATGCCATCGTGTCCGTCCAGATACACGTACTCATAGCCCCAGCGGTTCTATATGGTATATTTATATCCTTCGACGTACTGCAATATAGCTTCTTGGTCGCTTACTGCCATTCTTGTGAGCTTAGGGTTCAGTCAAAACCCTTTCATACTACATTGGTAGTGCGTCTATCTGTCAAGGAAGCTATGCATGCACGTAGCGCGAGTACTTAAGGCCTGGCGTTATGGTGCCAGACGGATACTAGGCATCCCCCTCTTGTCTCCTTCCATCTACGTTCCTCACCAAACCCCAGATATTTCTTGCATCACATCTGTTTCCCTCACCAATCTCGCGACCCTCGATTTCTCACCAGCTAAATCAATTATACATTATGGCGACCAGTTACACATCATTCATGATGTATCCTGCTCCATTACCTCCTATGCCAGCAAATATCCAAGACACTCAGGACCTCATTTCCACCTATGTCAATGATATAGATATCAAGAGTGCAGAGGCTTTAACCATTTTCCACCAGTAATCACTTTCTTCCTCTGTTCTGATATATAATTGGCTGATAATTGATTTTGGGGTCTTGTAGATTACCTTTCAACCTGTATGGCACCGTTCCCTGGCTTCCAACAGAAGTCTGTGAAGAGATCATTGACTGGGTTGCTGCTGCATATGATATTACCAACTATAACTGGGATATCCAGAAGACACTTTATGCATGTGCTCTTGTCTGTCGGGAATGGGTGCACTGTGCTCAGATGCACCTCTTCACTAATGTCTTAGTGAAACCCAAATATCTACATAGGCTTCAGAATACTCTTCAGTCAGCTGGCCATATATTATCATCTATCAGGACATTGGATATTGGTTATGATCAGAAAGTACCTATATCATCATTTTTGATCTCATATAGACTTCAGAATCTCAGTACACTGTGTATTAATCACTTGCATTTGGCTCAAGAGCATACATTGCTATTCAGAGCACCACTTTTTCATACAGTGCAATATCTGTATCTTGATGATTTGGAGGAGTGCAAAGTGTCACAGCTGATTAGATTTATCAATTCCTTTCATTCTCTTATTTCTCTGGATCTCTGGTTTGGTTTTGAGATCCTGGAGCACAATGGCCAAATTCTACCAAGACCATCTTACATATCCAGTTGTTCCTTGACATTCCTTTATCTGCAACTGATACCAGGTGTATCTAGACTGTTGGACTGGTGTCTCAAGGCAGGATCATTCTTTACCCACATCAAGAAGCTCACCTTGTACTGTTATGATTATAGTGACAAGTCTAAATTTATCTCATGTTTCAGAGGAGTAGGGGCACTGCTGCAGCATTGTAGTGCTACCATTGAGGATCTTACTCTGACTCTGGAGCAGGTACCTATGGTAAATGAGGTTTCAGACCTTTGTAAGTTGATATAACACATTGTGATTAATTTTGTACTAATGATTTTTACTTAGTTCATTTGGAATCCTTCCCCAAATTGCAGAGATTGAGCTATAGAGGATTGCAAGATGATGCAATGTTCAAGTATGCAGAGAGGCAGCTCAGTGCAGTCTCTTCAAAATCTGGCATTGTTGAAGTTCAACTATACATTCGCATGGATAAATATGAGCCAGTTAGAGGCATCTGCAGGTCAATTGATAGCACCTTGACTACTGATAGGTTTCCATCCCTACACAAAGTCAAACTCTACAAGAAGATCCCCTTTGACCACTTTCCTAACCTGCAACAGCAGAAAAAGTTGGAAGTAGGGCCCTAGATCTAGTCATAGTATCATAGCATGGTGATTACAAGCCAATGTTGATAGAGAATGAAATCACTGTAACCATTTATTTTGCCACTAAACACCAGGGAATGATTTTCTTATGTTCACTTTTTATCTTGTCTTGCATTACCAATGTACTAACAGAGATACTGATTTTTTGTTCTTCTATTATGATGCCTATGTTGATTTGTCTCCTTCTATCTATGATTGTCACAAGTAGCTTTGTAAAAATCCCTTTCTCAATATCATTGTATGTATCTATATATCAGTTTTTTGTAAACTTGCATCTATATGAAATTAGAAGTAGGAAAGTAACCAGAAACACATTGAATATGAATGTTATTATGCACAGAATAAGTACATGACTGGAAACATAGGATGGATGCAGGAGTAGGATAGTTAGTAGAGACATGTGTTGTGGGAGACAGTAACTAGACAAAGTATGTAATGAGATAAGAGAACAGTGAGACTTAATTTAGATCATTATTCAGTAGAAGTAGGACACTGATATATCTCATCCACTCTACATGTACATAAACCCAACAAATGCACTCACCAACAGAGAAATTGTCTCAACACAATCCTGATCAATAGCCCTCCAACACCACCACATAGTACTTGTCAAGGCTTCTGGATATAACTCCAGTAGAGTTCTGGTGAACATACAGACAGACAGATCAGTGCCCATAATATCTGCAAAGAAGCTGAAGATACTCTCTAATCATAGAGGTACAAAGGGGCTCAGTTCAACTGACAGATTCGGATCTAGCCATACACGACAGCTGGGATAAGAGAGAGAGGCTATGGTCTAGATAGCATCAAGTCAACACTGTATTTCGGATTCTGCCTTCATCGCTACTGATCCTGCCTGATATATTAATCATATTACTATCGGGAGTGGTCACAAATAGAGATAATGCACCTTTGTGTACACCTTTCGACTACCTCCCTGTCCTGTTACCCAAGCAAGCACCAAACAAGGTTGCTATTGCCTCAAGTTATCCGAAATGAGGATTGCCCAAGGATGAAGGTAATGAAAGATTATTGAAAGATAGTGTCCCAATGAAATGATATCGTCAACGATACCTTCGGGGAAGGCATCAAGAGGATGAGTGTTGACACAAGTGAACAGAACGCTCCAACAGGTCAGTGTGGTAAGAACAACTGGATGCTAGGGCTTGAGGTTGAAGCTAGAAGTAGAACCAATAATTGTCGATCATAGCCAGGAGCATTATCAGAGTCTTGGATGCTAAAACAAAGTTGAGGTAGCAATGGTAGCAGATAGCCGGCTGGGCAGACATGTCTTTGAACTTCGAAAAGATATACAAGAGATCGACGGAGGACCGCAGTAGAGGTCTGGTGACGACATGAGGGTAGCTAAGCATGTCGTAGTTTTATCGCAACTCGCCTTCATAAATTGACACTAGCTTGTGCAAACAACAAGTAGTATCCTCCACGCCGATAGAAGTAACAAATAGATTGTCTATATTGGAAGGGGATCGTCCTCTGGAGGAAGGCCAACGATAAAAGTTGGTCGAGGACGTGATTGAGAGACTTCTTGACGTTTGATTCTGCGGGAGTTGAGATGGGCGAGAGGTAATACACTATACAGAAATAACCGGAAGGGCTTGTATTAAGAAATTTGGAGGTCGTATGGGGAATGGTGATTTTGCTTTTCAACGGAAGCTAACGACGGAGTAAACCAAGTGGAGGCACGCTTGGTCAAGGCTTTGAGCAGGACGTACCGGAAACGGGACGTTACAGTCAGGATGGATCGCGAAAACTGCTGCCTGTGAGCGAATATCGAGTGACGGGACGATAGTTGTTACGAACCTTTCAGAAAGCCCCGTTTTACTGTCCACCTCCTGCTGATTACATCTTTTCTCGACTCTCAGCGGCCGTACGTGGATCTTTGGGTCTTCTATGATCCCTCCCGGCCAAAAACAATCGCGTAGTCTGAGAAAAGGCATTTGATGATTGGTTGGCATGTGTTCGGCGTCGGGACTCAAGGGAGTCACGGGAGGACTATTTGGATAGTGCTACGGGCTTGGTATATTCATGTACCGATTAACGATAGGAATAGGCATGATGAGAGTCAATGGTATTGTCGAGGGAAGAATGAGACATAGGAAGAGTCAACGAAGGAGGCCGGCAAGACACCAGTGTTGACGTTTGAGCCTCTATCGACAGTTATCTTTGAGGTATACACAGCCCGACGGTGAGTGGGATCTACTCGGACAATGTGTGTCATGGGAAAGATGTCAGAGATATGAATATACAGCCAGAACACTCGCCTCCGTTACAGATATGTCAATGCAAGAGTAAGAATCCATACGTCCTGAGGGCTAATCAGATGGACGGATGGGATTAGTGATATGTGAAGCTCGACAAGCAGAGTCCAAGGAGAAGGATACCTCTTGTGCGGTGGCATCAGAAAAGCAGACCTTGAGTACAGTTGATTACGAAGATGACTCGATCATGGGTGCATACAAGTACTTAGTATGAGTGCGAAGGTGAAGAGCAAGGTGGCGGGGCTCGAAAGGGAGGTGCTAGATTGATAGCAAGTTCATTAACATTGGTCAGGTCGGTACAGCAAGATCTGGTGGGTCTGAGTACGGAGCCATCGCGTGAGAGGTAGGTACCGGTAGCTCTTGGGTGAACGTTTGAACGTCCGACGTCCAACGACGAGAGAGAGGTTTGTTATGTTTCGAGGTTACTTCGAACCTTGGTCGGCTCCGACCCGGCCCGAGGTTATCCCTTCTCCGCTGTGCAACCATTCCCTCTTGTTCAAATCTTCTCTCACTCGCCATTAGTGGCATTCGATACATTAGGCCTCTTACTCTCATTCATCCCTGCATCCAACCTCGACATCCAATCACAAAGGGTATGTCCTGTAAAGCTGCGCTCTTCGCTACGTTTATCCGTCTGGGCTCTCCCTCCTGCCGACCCGGATTCTCATGTTTCTTTCAACCTCGGCATCGACACAGCTCGATGATTCCCGTCTCGCTATCATAGAAGCCACCGCCAATAACATCACTCCTATCTGAGGGTTTCTTATTATTCTTCTATGTCTGGGGGGCTTCCTCGTGTTGGAGAGAGGTATCGTCGATGGAAATACATCCCAGTGAGTGGTCTTTACTTCGAGTTGATGATCTGAACTCATGATCAGGATTATGTTCAAAGTACACACTATGTAGTCAACAAGTACGCTAACAATATCCTTTCCTTGGTTAACTCGATGTCCCCCTTGCTCAAATCCACGCTCTACGACACCTGGCATCCCACGCAGTTCTCGGGCATCTGGCCAGCTCTTCTCTGAAATATATGCATTACTCTAACGACCGTCTGGTCGGTCCATAGTCTTGACTCTCGCTTCATTTCACTCGCTTCCCTCTCTCGGTTGGTTATCAAGCACGGAACCAACATCAAGATTGTCTCTCTAACATTGTCCGTTGTCCTTCAACGTTTATAACCCACTACCAGTCGAGATAGGTTTCCTCATACAAACTCAAGACAAAGGTCATGTCTAGATCCTTCACACAGGTATTACCGAGAAGTTCAACTGGAAGGACCTCAACTGCCAACTCATCTTCATCTACATTAGATGTGAAAGTATACTACGCTGTTCCTCCTTCCGTTCTTCCTTTTCTTACACGACATAGCTGCTCCAGTCATCATCTTCTCATACTTCCTGCAACGCTTCCAGGCGTTTGGTTTACTCTTCCGATTCAACTACATGCACGTCGGTGACATCGATTGGTCCGTCCATTCAAACCAACTTGTTCACATTCGACTACGATCCAGATTGTTCCCAAATGCGAGTATTCTTGCTATATATGCTTTCGTATTCAACCTTATTCTCAATAAAACGAATCGTGCAGATAGAACAACCATCCGTGCGGACTCAATCTACTACTGACAAGGTCATTGGACGGTCAACAGTTAATATCCTTGCATTTAAATCTGCCGACTCTTCCTTCCGTTCTGATCTTGGTCTTGGTCTTGCTCTTTGCATCGTCATTATCGTCTGCTCACCACAATCATCTCCCTCCGAGATCACCATACTCTCACTTCTCACAGCAATAGCGGGGAAGTGTTTTCTTACCGCTCCGTTTGGTGTTCGAGGTCGACGCTGGACACGAAGCTGCTATTGTTCTGGAACGGTCACGAACTGGTCACTCCACAAAGCGATCTCTGCCTTATTGTATTTGTCTAAATACCATATTCACTCTGTGTTATTTCCCTGGAAATGTGTCTGATCGAGTCCATACAAGACCATCATTTATTTGTCTTGTTTCAACCACAGCCGTCACATATTTACGCGTGTAGCTAGTTCTTCCGTCACTTGATGACGAAGATTTCGCTCGATATCAGGGCACGGCTACGGGTGTTGCAAATGTAAAAATCATTCTTATTCTTATTCATGACGCGTCGAACTCCTTCTTGTGCTTATCAATAAGACGAGTAGGGGATAGCGATAATAGTGTGACTTCGGCAGTAATTTTCATGAGAGCAAGCAAGACACAAATTGAGTTTATAGGTTCATAATATGAGAATATTACAGCGTTCAGAGTGTCAGTTTTTAAACGTGGTCGCCCTAAAGCGACTGGGAACGAAGTCTAGAGGAGCCCGCGAATATCCCCATATACCCGGCATCTAGTTTTGCTTTTCGAGGGAAACTATGGTTTCTACCAAGTGAATGCGACAAGGTTGAACATCGAATCGTCGACAACGCTGTTTGAGCCTGTAAGAATAGCTTGCGGTTGAGTACACGGGTCATCCTCCACCGCCATCTTATTCACTAAGACTCGGCGAACGCGACTGGTGATATTTTCATGGGAACATCTGTTGAGGCATTTATCGTTTTCGATCCGAGCTAGAAAGAAGGGGGAGAGAAACATCGGTTTAAGTAAATGTGTCCGTACCCGTTGTAAGCCTGCTGGTAGTTGATGTCGTTGCGCATGCCTGAGAACATTGAATTGAGAGTAGAAGCAATGTTCCAGTCTGAGGTATCAGATCGGGGAACCCGGAATTAGGTGCTTTATCGAATAACACAGTAACACCGAGCTGTGAGACAGGGCTTTTGAGGATGTCAAAGGAGGCTTCCCGGTGGTTGTAGCTCTAATAAATTCACCCGAGCCAGAGCTGGATTGACTCGAGCTACGTAGCCGGTGGTGTATTGATTCTGAAGTAGAGTCGAAAGGTTAAAGTCTGTTGTCAGAGCTGTTCCGCATCGTCCTGTGGTGCTTACTTCAATGTAGGCATCCATATTTTTCAGTAGAGAGTGTGCGACGGAAGTGTGTGGGATGCAGTAGGATTAGGTCAGGGCTGCAAATCGGGTAGTTTTTCGTCGAGGGGATGTATTGGGCTATGCAGGAGGGCGAAGAGGTTGGTAAATGGGCTATGGATGTCCATAGGATCGGGAGAGGGGCATGATGACTCCTCTCCCCTCATGTGCATAAACAGTCCATTCAGGCGTATTACATCCACTTGGATGACGCTCGGAGATGTTCATATTGGAAAATCTAGGAGGATGAACTGAGAGATTATTTTGATATTCGGTACTAGACGAAATAGTGTGGTGAATGCGATAATAGTCCCAGGGAGAACGAGAGGGCATTGACGGGAGAACGCGTATGTGAGGCGTGATAGCAAGCCATATTCCGGTGAACAAGATCCTTTGCACATTCCACCACTCACATACTTCATCCTTTCTCTACGTTCATAGCACGTCAACGCTCAACATTTTTCCGAATATCCATTCTCTCGCACCCATGTCCAACACTACAGTCGTAGCCCGAGATGTCAAGTAGGGAGATGACAGCATATAATCATTGCAATGCCTCGACCTGCAGTGGGTAGAAGGGGGAATGAGGCGGTGCAGAGATATGAAGTCGACAACACGATGACGGTACAGCAAACTACGATAGCTGAGTCTAGATTGGTCGGTGGATCCGAGTCGATGGCACCGATCGAGGAGGCACGATGAGACATTACCCTCGTGAGCGGAGACAAAGCTGTAACACATCATCATAAGGAAGAGCCCGAGGTCCTAGAGATCCAGAATCGACTTCAGATTGTAATCTATACGTCAGTGAGCATTGACTATGTCAACTCCCGATAGCGATAGCGAGACACTCACGGGACTTTTCCTCAGAATTTCGACTCAGACTACCGACTCAAATCGTCCTTATAGCCATATGTTCTCCATTCGTTCGGTGTACTATACATTCCTTGTTCGTAGAATATCCTCTGCAACAGAGTCGCTGATATTCATGACTCTTTGAAGTGTAGCGAAGACTAGGCTGATCGAATTCGAGCCGTAACATCCCCACCTAGACAAGGTAGAGGTCGGATCGAGGTGTTCGTATTGAAAAACCTGAGGTCGCGCCGGAGATCTATTAGGACTTCGGTAGGGATAGGGATGGGGTGAGGGATATGAGAGCTGTGTATCGAGAAGCAGGTTAAGTGAGGTAATGATTGCAGGGGATGGGGCAGTGGGTAAGTCTGAGCCAGGATGTATCGCGAAAACGAATGGGTGTCAGTGAGTCAAAGATAGACAAAGCGTGAATGGTAGCGACGAACCTTCAACAAGTTCCCTTCCATCCTCCACCACCGGTATTCTTGCGCCGCTCCAAGTTCATAGCACATGATGGTGAAGAAACGTATACACCTTCAAACGTGTTGACAAGACACTGTTATCTATCCTCCTATCCGACACTAAAAGCCCAGTCCGAGGGAGAACGATAACCTGGTATGCTAGCCTGTTGTGTATCGAGAGCGACTATGATCGCAAGACATTCACTTGTAGAGTGAGAGCCAGAAGATTATTTGAGATGAGGGATCACTGGTGATCGTTGAGGGTTGATGATGAATTCGATGGAAGAGCGATGTTAGAATGATATGAAGAGGAGCGGACTAAGCAGTAATGTTGTTTTATTAATGGGGATAGTGGGCATTTAATCGACGGTCCTGTCGGTATCAGATGAGTGCGGTATACTGGGACGAAAAATCTCACCAATAAGACGTACAAATACTAGGCGACTCACCTTTGAGTACAGATGTGCATCCAATCTAAAGGGATGGAAGTAGTGAGTGATCACGGGCAGAGTCAGCCGCTGCGAGCCACCAAATATGTTTCATTTATGATTTGGTGGGATCCGAAGGGTGCACTGTTAGATCTCGAGTATGATGCTAGAACGTGTAGAGACAAGGGAATATGACGGTAGCCGATCACCAACACAGTGATACTGGGCGGGCGAAAGAGCAAGTGAGAGGTGAAAATGCTGAAGTATGAGAAGACAAGGAGTTCGTCGGTCTATGTAGAGCGAGAGGATTATGTCTAGTCATGGCTGTCTGCTGGTACCCAGTCGTTGAAGCTGGTTAAACGTGCGGGCTGAAGCGCTGAGATCGACTTTGCCTCGGCCCGGGCTGAGTTTATCAACTTTATGATCAAGCTCTTGCATTTGCAATGGTTTCTGCATCCAACTATCGGTCGCACTCGCTCTTGTATTTCCCGGTCTGCAGTAACTGAAGCTTGCCAGTGGGGTCGAAGCCAGATACTACTACTGCTGGACTCTCCGCTGCGCTCGTCTGGCTGGCTCAAATCCCAGCATTGACGCTATCTTCAGGACTCTGTCTCCTTATGACAGAATCCACATCTCTTTAGTGTCCATTCACACTCTTTTCTGTCCTTGAACGTTTGAACCCCAGAGTGGACTTTATTCTGAGTGTTTCGCAATGTATCCTTGGCGACATAGCTCACGTCTACATCAGAGGATCAAACACCCGTGCCGTATTTATCTAATGGGTTTCCTTACGTTGTAGAATGTCTGAGATCGTTGCGGAAGTAGAGTGAAGTCTCGTCTAGTCTCGTCGAAGGGTCTACATACAGGTGAGTTACCATCGCTTACGGTCGCTGACCACGATGTTTTGAATAGGCACCATGGTCCTGGAGACAACACCCCCTCTGTCATTGGACAGTCCTGTGCCTTTTCCTTGCAGACCCGACAGCCCGATCCCGATTCCTGAACTCTCATCTACGGCGTACTGTGGAGGGACTTTGTAGCGCAACAGTTTCTCTAGTACCGCTTCCTCTATGTTCCACACGTACAATAACGACCACTCCAAGTCTCTTTCTTGTACAGTGCGAATCTACTCTGTTCACAACGTCGAGTTGGATTTCCTCGCATCAACTTGACGGTGTTTATAATACCCCAAGAACTATATGCTTTTCAATGTACATGCATACCCCGCTATAAAGTTACATCAAAAGGTCATCATCAGTTCATGTTTGAACTGCATGGCTCTCGAGATAGGGTCGGACAGATGGGTATTCTGTCGCTGTGAGATTAGGATTAACCTATCGGATGAGTCCATTTTCTGTAGCGTTTTTGTCACTCCCTTAGCAATGTCCAATAAAACATAGTATTTCTATAATTTCCCCGACTACGTTACCTTCCTATGATTCGACTGTTTCCCACTGGGACGATCTTTGTTTATACATCTGAAATAATCGCCACGCCGCACTATCAACATGCCATCATGTCCGTGCAAACACATGTACTCACAGCCCTGGCGATTCTTTGTGGTATATTAAGATCCTTCGACGTACTGCAATACAGCTTCTCGGTCGCTTACTGCTGCTCCTGTGACCTTAGGGTTCAGTCGAAACCCAGTAATACTGCGTCTATCTGTCAACGAAGCTATACATGCACATAGCGCGAGTACTTAAGGCCAGTGTTTCGGTGCTAGACGGATCCCAGGAACACCCCTCTTGTCTCCTCCCATCTACGTTCCCACCAAAGCCCAAATATTTCTTGCATTATATTCGTTCCCTTCACCAATCTCGCGACCGTCAATTTCTCACCAGCTAAATCAATTATACATCATGGCGACCAGTTACACATTGTTTGTGATGTATCCTGCTCCATTACCTCCTATGCCAGCAGACATCCAAGACACTCAGGACCTCATTTCCACCCATGGCAATGGTATGGATACCCAGAGTGTAGAGGCCTTAGCTATTTTCCACCAGTAATCATTTTCTTCCTCTGTTCTGATATATATTTGGCTGATAATTGAATTTGGGGTCTTGTAGATTGCCTTTCAACCTGTATGACATTGTTCCTCGGCTTCCAACAGAAGTCTGTGAAGAGATCATTGACTGGGTTGCTGCTGCATATCATATTACCAAATATAACTGGGATATCCAGAAGACACTTCATGCATGTGCTCTTGTCTGTCGAGCATGGGTGCACTGTGCTCAGATGCATCTCTTCACTAATGTCTTAGTGAGATCCAGATATTTACATAGGCTTCAGAATACTCTTCAGTCAGCTGGCCATATATCATCATCTATCAGGACATTGGAGATTGGTTATGATCAGAAAGTACCTATATCATCATTTTTGGTCTCACATAGACTTCAAAATCTTAGCACTTTGGTTATTCGTGGTTTGGAGTTGACTCAAGAACATATATGCTTATTTAGAGCACCACTTTTTTATACTGTGTAACATCTGTGCCTTTTAAATTTGGAGAAATGCAAAGTTTCACAACTGATCAGATTTATCAATTCCTTTCATTCTCTTGTTTCTCTGGAGCTCAGGTTCAGTCTTGAGATCCTGGAGCACAATGGCCAAATTCTACCAAGACCATCTCACCTATCCAGCTGTTCCTTAAAATCCCTTATATTGACACTGATACCAGGTGTATCAAGACTGTTGGACTGGTGTCTCAAAGCAGGATCATTCCTTGCCCACATCAAGAAACTCACCTTGAAGTGTTTTGATTATGATGACAAGTCTGAATTTATCTCATATTTCAGAGGAGTAGAGGTGCTGCTGCAGCATTGTAGTGCTACCATTGAGGATCTTACTCTGTACTTCTATAGTGTAACTATGGTAAATGAGGTTTCAGACCTTTGTAAGTTGATATAACACATTGTGATTAATTTTGTACTAATGATTTTTACTTAGTTCATTTGGAATCCTTCCCCAAATTGCAGAGATTGTGTTACAAATCATATGGAGATTATGCATTATTCAAGTATGCAGAGAGACAGCTCAGTGTAGTCTCTTCAAAATCTGGCATTATTGAAGTTCAACTAGACATTCTCATGGATGAATATGAACCTGTTAGAGGCACCTGCAGGTCAATTGATAGCACCTTGGCTAGTAACAAGTTTCCATCACTACACAAAGTCAAACTCTACAAGAAGATCCCCTTTGACTACTTTCCTAAACTGCAACAGCAGAAAAAGCTGGAGTAGAGCTATAGGACTAGTCATAGTATTATAGCATGGTGATTACAAGCCAAAGTTGACAGAGAATGAAATCAATGTAATTATGTATTTGACTAAAATGTACTACTGCTAAACTCAATATCAAAGAACAATTTTATCTTGACTTGTTGTTTTGTTTTTCCTCTCTTGTTGTATTACATATGTACATAGCTAACCAACAGAAATATTGATTTTGTTGTTCAATCATGTATATGTTGATTTCTTTTCATAAGTCTATCACAGGTACTTTTGTGAAACTCTTTTCTCAATAGTACCTCCTGTTTTGCATGTTTATTACCTGCAAGTATCTGTCTCTCAGCACTTGAATACTGGCATCTGTAGCAAATCAGAAATAGGAAAGTGATAGAAACATAACAGATATCAATGTTATTGGGCATAGAATATAATTACATGATTGGGAACTTAGGGTTGATGCAAGAGTAGGATAGCCAGCAGACATGTGTGAGAGACAGAACAATGAGACATGGCCTGTATTATGATTGTAATTTAATGAGTGTATGTCATATATATTTTGACCAATCTACTGGTACCTGAACCCAGTAAATGCACTCACCAACAGAGAATCCAGCTTCACACCCCTGATCAATAGTCATCCAATGCTGCAACATATTACTTGCCAAGACTCCCATATAAACTCACTAGAGTCCCACAGAAGACGCATATAGACAGGTCAGTGCTCGTAGCGAGCTGGAAATCCTCTCTGATCATTATTTGAAGCCATGCAAAGAGACTCAGCTCACCCAGCAGATTCAGATCAAATCATACACGGCAGCTGAATATGGTATAGATAGCATGAACCTAATACCGGATGTTGAATTTTAGCCTTGCCGCCTCCAATTTTGCCTGATATACTATCTGGAGCGATTACAAATAGGAGTAACGCACCTGTGTGTGAATCGTTCAACTACACCCATGTCCATTTACCCAGCGAGCTTGCTATTGCCTTGAGTTATGGTGACATGTCACGAAATAGCGTCCTAATGAAATGATATCGTTAACGACACCTTCTGTGGTGAGAGAATACTGTAAGGGGAAGGTTTTATGGGACCTTGTGTCGATGCAGGTGTTGAATAGGGTACACCAGCAGGTCGGCTGGGTAGGAGCAGGCAGGTATTGGAGTTTGAGGTTCGAGATAGCAGTGGGACTGGTGACCGTTAATCATAGCAAGGCATCCAGTAGCGAGAACATTGTTGGGGCCTTGGACTCGAAAACAAAGTCGAGGGTAGCAGAGAGTTGATAGCGCGAACACGTCTCTGAGCTATGAGGGTACGGAGGATCGAGAGAGGACCGCATTGGAACCAGAGGTTTATTGATACCAGGAGAGTAGTTAGGCATGCCGCAGCTTTCTCACAGCACACCTGCATAAGCCGGCTCTCGCTTGAGATGACGAGTGATAGTCTCTATACCAATAGAAGTAACAAGGGGACCGTCCAGTTCTGTAAGGGAAAAGGTACATCCTCCGGAGGGTTTCGACGGTAAAAGTCGGTTGAGGAGGACGCAATCGAGAGGCTTCTTGACGTTTGATTCCCTGAGAGTTGAGATCTGCGGGTAGTCATTTTTTTTCATGTAGTCGGAAAGGCTCGTATTGAGTGACTGGGAGGTCGTACGGAAGAGGCGACTTTGCTTTTCAACGTGAGCTGGAGACCGAACCGAAGCAAGTGAAAGGCACGCTTAGTCAACGGTTTGAGCAGAACGTACCAGGAATAGGACGATAAAGTCAGAATGGATCGCGAGATCTGGTGGCTGAGCGAATGTCGAGTGACAGAAAAAGAATCATTACGAACCTTTCAGAAAGCTCCCTTCTACTGTCCACCACCTGCCGATGATATCCTTTCCTCGTATTTCGACCTTTTCACGTGGATCCTTAGGGTACTTGATGAACTCTCGCATCCAACATCAAGTCCAGAGTTCGAGAAAGGGCATTTGATGGTGCATCCCAAGTGTCGGAACTCGGAAGATAGTGAAACTACGAGTGTAGTATGTTTATGAAGCAATTAAAAGTATGGCGAGAGTTAACGATGTTGTCAACGGAAGAAAAACACTAGAGTGATAGGAGGTGTCAGCAAAGGAGGTAAACAAGATGTCAGTCTTAGAATGCTAATGTCCGATATTATGCCAACGGTATATAGAGTTTGTTGAGAGGTGAGATCCGCTTGGAAAAAGATGAGAGAAATATCAGAATCAACGACTATACGGCTGGAATACTGACCCTCAATTGGATATGTCAATGTATCAAAGGTAATAGGAAGACGAGCGGACGGAATCGTCGACAAGCAGAGTGCGAGGAAAAGAATACGTCCCATGTGGTGGCATTAGAAGAGCCGACTGCCAGTCGATTACCGAAACGACTCAACCTAGATGGGTACAAATATGAGTAGAACGGTGAAGCTTAAGAATGAGAAGGTGGAGGTCGAGAGGGATGTTGAGCTGATGGCGAGTTCCGTGGTCGGGTCAATATAGCAAGATCTGATGGAGGAGGCTGCGGCTGAGTACGAGGTGGTGAACGTTAATGTTAACGTTGAACGTTGAACGTTGAATGTTGAATGGTTGGAGAGAGAGGTCGACTCCGGTCCGGCCCGAGGCTACCAACCAATCACATCTTTCTCTTGTAAGGTGTCCTCGCCGCCGTGCAACGCTCCCTCCGTACATCTTCTCTCACTAGATCTCACTGGCCATCAGTAGTGTTCGATGCACTAGCTATAGGCCTCTTACTTACACTTCCAACTTCGACATCCCATCGCGAAGGGCATTCATACCTGTGCTACTGCCTATCTCGCAGACTCGGGTTCTGACGTCTCCTTCAACATTTCAACGTTCAACGTCCAACCCCAGTATCAACACCAGCTTGATTATCCCCGTACCCTCACCACAGAAACTACACCTAGCAACATCGTCTCCATTGAAGGCTTCATCCCCAATCTTGTATATATAGCAGGGTTCCTTTTATTGGAGACCTCGGTGCCAACCCGAGAGCATAGGATGAAGTCTTGGTCGACGGAAACACATCCTGGTAAGTTACCGTTGATGATCTGAGCCTATAATTGTGCTCAAGCTATAACCTACGTTGTCTATAGGTGTGTTCCGCGGTTCGCTTGATGGACCCTCTTTTGCTCATTGTCGATTCCTAAGCTCTTCGACATCTCATAATCCACCCAATGCCCGTACATCTTGCCAATTCTTCCCCCTATCACATTACCTTGACGATCCCTAGTCTGGGTTCTCGTCTCATATTGTCCACTTCTCTCTCTCATTTGGCTATCAAGCACGGGGTCAACGCCTTCGTCGTCTGTCTAACAGTATCCCTTGTCCTTACAATACCTAGAATCTACGCTGGCCGAGATGGCCTTCCTTGTGCAACCCCAAAGCAGAGGATATGTCGGGATCATCTACAAAGTGTGCATTCACTACAACCCTAAAGTCAAACCACAAAGACCGAAAAAACCAACTCATGCTTGCCATTGTCGGAGGTGGAAGAGTGCTATGCTATGATGGGACTCTATACTCTCCAATTCGATGAAGCGGCCCCCTCCGTTTATTGTTTTCTAGCCCAAGATCATCGTCACAGACATCCTCTCCCTATTTGCCATTGATAGGAATGGAGACCTAACATCTCTCTCTTCGAGGGTCTTTTCTTGCGTCTGTACCGTGTTATCTCCTCTCACTCACCATTAGTAGTGTTCGACTCTCTAGGCCTGACTCTCGCTCAGCCCCGCCTCTAAGTTCGACATCCGATACCAAGGGTACATCCTGCACTCTTCGCTATGTTTATGGTTCTCCCCTCGTGGGATCGGATTCTGATGTCACCTTCAACCCCGGCCAGCTCGATTACTCCTGTCTCCTCGCTTCCATAGAAGTCACCGTCAGCAGCATCGCTCCCGTCGGAAATTCCTCGTCAATCTTGTATAGCGGGCTTCCTTGGGAAAACCTAATGCCGACCTGAGAGAGTAGAATGAGATCCAGTCAACGGAAATGCATCCTTGCAAGTTATCCAGTTAATGATCCAAGCTCACTATCGCGCTCAGGATATAAACAATACAATGGACAGGTGCGTTCAAAATATTCATATTTCGTGGTTCGCTTAATTAAATCCTCTTGCTCACTGTCTATTCGCAAGCTCTACGACAGTCGACAGCCCATCCAGCTCTCATACACCTGGTCAATTCTTCCCACTACACATTCATCCCATCTTGTTGGTCTAGCTCTTCTTCCTCCACTGCATCTCGTGTCATTGGCCACCATCGTACGCTTGCTCGTTTCGATCATATATCCCCAATTATAAATCAGTTTTCTGCTGTCTAATACTATTTCTATGCGAGCCATTCCTACCCTATTTTCCATGTAAACGAGGTACCCCAGTGATCCCAACATACGCAAAATTGTCTCGAGACAATCTGTCATAGACGAGCTTGTACTCCGAATCTAATTGTGTCGGCTAGTATCATCCGGGGAAATCACTTTTCTCCGAGGGCTCCATTAGCTGCTTACAGACGCAACACCTTATAACGATCCGCACTCTTTCGAACAACTTCCGGGCACGGTTCAGTACCCGGAGCAATAAATCTTGCTCAATGTTGTGTAAATTTGAATTCCGCTTCGTGGATTTAGATTTCATTTGTGTGCAGCAGATCCGGGCAATCCGGGTGCATTGTGCTCTGAGGGGTAGATGCAAGGACGAGTTATTCATTCTCTGTGCCTATATCCATCCTCGGGCTGGTTTCCTTCACCCATTGCTTCTATGAGAGAGATGTTTTGTTATCCCATTATTGAACAACAGACGAGAAAGATCCTTAATGATCCCCGGTTCGCGCTTCTACAACTAGTAGCTGTAGTTACTGATATTCTCCGACCGAATGGTCTTCTACAGAGTTTCCGCCTTTAACCCTGGGATTTCTGAAGCCGATGAGCATCTGTACTCAATCATCGCTACTGAATTACAAGACACTCGTGCAAGCAACAACGCTGTTTTTGTTTTTTTACACAGAGGAGCTCTCGTACCAACAAGTTTCGTAGCACGGTCGACTGGTTCTCTGAAAACTGGATCCACACGCGGCTCATGTCCCCCAATGATGGTCTCCCGCCAACCGTCAAGCCAACCGATGCTATTGGAGGTCTCGCTAGTCTCTTAATATTCCGTTCGGCCCATTCTATTAGCAACTGTTCTCTGCATGCATTCATGCAATCGATAGCCTCCTTTTCGACACAGACGGAATCTATGCTGTTCAATTGAATGTCCCCTCCACTCGGAGTGTAGTAACTAGCTCCAACCGATTGAGAGTCAATTTACCTCTTGCCTTCGCAAATTTACCGTGGTATTTAGTATCTCGCCGTTGGATAAACATTTGAACCAGAGTGAAAACCTCGCATATAATCTGGAAATATCGAGGGAGGAGAAGCGACAGTAAAGAAACGGTGGTACAAACTGGAGTAAGCGGATCGAGTTGGTAGGACTCAGGAAACACTGCACGAAACAGAGACGGAAAAGGGAATGGAAGGAGGAACACGAAAGGTAGAATAGTCAAGTTGCCAGGTTTCGCATTTTTCACGTGGATGAGAGATATAAGTAGGAATGGTCTGTACACAGTTATTATTGCACGGAAGAACACCGCTACATGATTCGAGATATATGATTGATGTGACTGAGGCTGTCGTAGCACGGTCACCTGAAGGACGGTAGAGTGGAAAAATGAGGTGTGAAGTGATCAAATGAAGGGACGTCAGGCATGAATCATATCCCGGAAACATGGTATTGATGGGTCTACAAAGCAAGGAACTTACCGAGAGACGGAGCCCAGAGTACCACTCATCTACCTCCAACATCGCGTAGGTTTCTATCAACAATATCACCGAGTCCAACTCTTCGCTACCTCAAAGGAGACTGTTTATTGCGTCATGTCTGGTATCAATCAGGTCGAGTTGCTAGTTATATCGCCAGTACGTCTCTATGATCCCACGTTTTTGCAAGTTAGAAAAGTAATCGAAGAGGATCTCCCTGCAAACATTGACCCTGCGGACCATGGGATACTTGGCAGAAACCAATGCGCTGTCAATAGTTTTACAGAGATCTGCGACTGGGCTCCATTCCTTTAGCAGCCTGATATCGAGCTGGACTTCAACAAGGTTGCTTTTCGAAGATACGGCACTGAGCTGTCTGGCTGCATACTTTAACATCGCATCTCCTCGGTATGTCAATTTGTGCATCTTCACGAAGTGCTCCAGACAAACTAGAAGAGAGTATGAGTGGAAAACTGACGGCCAAGTCCCATTGGCTTACAAAGGTCAGAGACTTCACCCATCATAGGTACATCATTGAAAATGAGAGTAAGATCCTCGATTGTAGCACCGCAATGGCGCAGCAGGGCCTCCACTCCTCCGAAACATGATTGAAATTCAGTTTGACTCTGGTGAGCAATACAGGCCAACATGAGCATCTTCAAGTGCCCAAGGAGCAGCCCCGCCTTTATGAACCAGTCCAACAGCCTAAACACACCTGGTATTAGTTCCAGGTCGAGGACTGTCAGAGAACGGCTGGATGCATAGTACGGGCTCGGTAGAATCTGGCCATTATGCTCCAGAGTCTTGAAGTCTAAAAAGACGTGTAAGGATGAGAGGGAATGAAAGGCATTTAGGAATCGAATTAATTGGGAAGCGTTGCATTTCTTCAGCATTTCAAGGTCGAGGACTTGTACAGAACAACGGAGAGGCGCTCGACACAACCATGGATGCTCTCGAGTGAGATCGAAGCAGAATATATGGAGTGTTTTGAGATTTTGGGATTTGTGGGCGATAAATAGCGACGACACTGGCATGGCGTGTTCGGACTGCGAGTCAATGTTTAACTCATTGATAAATGAGGCGAGATGACGAGGTGCCTTGAGACTACGATTGAAAGTGGACAATGATTCCGCTTTCACGTTGACACAAGTAAAGAGATGAAGCTGAGCTCGGTATCGCCACGTTCGACAAACGAGGGAGCATGCTAGGAGAGTGACTCGTGTCCACATATTCTGCAGAAATGGATCGCATTCTGCAGCGATCCAGTCCATGATAGATTCACAGAGCTCTATCGGAAGGCGAGGGAGTGTAGGAGGTAAAAGTGCCCTGCGAGATATCGAAATTCGTCTCCGTCAACGGTCAGATGAGTGTGCCTCTGAGTATACGCACGTTACTTACCTGCTGGCAGCTGTCAGGCATCCTGAGACCGTGACATGTCCCTCACCACAACCTCCACCAATGATCTGGTCTCGAAACGGCGAAACATTCGCAGACATCGGGGGTTATGCGTGGTTGAATACTGCTCTCCGTACTATGATGATGAGCCTGCAGTTGTACAAATAGATATGAAGATTACAGTTACCTTGGTTTAGGGCGGAGAGGAGGTGAGAGAACTAAAGAGCCTTCGGTGGCAACTACACCAATCCTTGAAGAAGTGCGGTATATGCATTGAAGGGCTTCCAAGTCTGTGAGAGATATGCACCGCCTCCGAATTCGAACCGCCAACCCCACCTGATCAGAGTCTGCATCCACGGAGGTTCGTCACGAGCGGCGTATTGAGCGCGAAACGTGACAAAGATTAGGATTGTGAGGTAATGTGAGGTGAGGTGTGTAGATCGAGTCTGAAGAGTTGCACGACTGGGACCGTATGTGTATCCGGGCTCCAATAAATGACGGTTTAACTTCTCTCACCATCAGGAATGGGGTCATCTGGTGAGATAAACCAGTCGAGCAAGGTACGTGTCCAAGGAGAGATACAGTCTCGAGAACTTCGGTTGTCAAATATCCGTGTCCTTGTAACCGGGTGTGTATTCGGGATGTGATAGATGGCTATAAGCACAGATGCTGCGGGATAAAATGTGTGGACATGGGCATGATAAACCAGGATCTGAATCGACTCATCGCAGGAGTTGCCGCTTTCAGCAATAGGAATCTGACTTGGAATAATTACCAAGAATGTCTCAGAACAGCCCTAGAGGCGTTTGAAGAGACGGTGTCAAAATGAACGGAAGAGAGGTGTCATTCCTTGATTGCTGTCCCCAGGTATTATCCACAATTAAAAGCGGGATGTACATTTCCCGGGTCCAGGGGTTGCAGCTCTCTAACAAACCGAGCCAGAGCTGAGTTGGCTCGAGTAAACCCCTCTACGTAGCAGGGGGCGGATTTGGTCTGAACCAGAGTTGAAGGGTTGTCAGAATTGTTCCGCATTGTCTTCAACGTAGACGTCCATATATGTGGGTAGAGCCTGTGAGACGGAAGTGTGTGGGATGCGGTAGAATTAGGTCAGAGTAGCAGATCGGGTATTTTTTTGCCAAGGGGATATATAGGGCTAAGCAGGAGGGCGAAGAAGAGAAGAGATCGGTAAATGAGCTGTCGATGGGATCGAGAGAGGGGCACGGTGACTCCTTTCCCCCCGAGGAATCTGACCAACAGCATAAACAATCGATTAAGGCGTATCACCTCCGCTTGAATGACGCCCGGAAATGTTCATATTAGAAATCTGGGAGGACGAACCGAGAGATCGCTTTGGTATTCGGTACTAGACGAAATAGTGTGGTGGACGCAATAATCGTCCTGGGGAGAACGAGAGGGCATTGACGGGAAAACACGTATGTGAGGCGTGATAGCAAGACGTATTCCGGTGAACAAAATCCTTTGTACATTCCACCGCTCACATACTTCATCCTTTCTCTACGTTCATAGCACGTCAACGCTCAAATCTTTTAGCGGACATCCATCTTCTTGTATACCCATGCCCAACGCTAGAGTTATAGCTCAAAACGTGAAAGTAGGAAGATGACAGCATACAATCATTGCAACGTCTCGATCTGCAGTGGGTAGAAGGGTGACTGAGGCAGTGCAGAGACGTAGAGTCGACAGCACGATCACAAATCCTTCAGTACAGCAAACTGCGATGGCTGAGTCTGGATTGGTCGATGGATCCGAGTTGATGGCGCCGATTGAGGAGGCATAGACCCTTGCGAGCGGGAACAGAGCTGTAGCACATCAGCATAAGGAAGAAACCGAGGCCCTAGAGATTCAGACTCGACCTCATAATAGTAAACTATACGTCATTGACTATGTCGACACCCGATGGTGATAGCGGGAGACACTCACGAAGGATTTCCCCTCAGGTACCACCAGAATGTCGACTCGGACCACCAATTCAAATCGTCCTACAACCATAGGCCCTCCACTCGTTCGGTAGACTACACGTCCCTACCAATGATCTCGGACTCGAACGCATATATGCGTCCCTTGTTTGTAGAATATTATCCACAATGGAGTCGCTGATCTTCGTGATTCTTCGAGGTGTTGGAGCGAAGGCCAGGTTGATCGAATTCAAGCCGTATAATCTCCACCTAGATGAGATAGAGGTCAGATCGAGGTGTTCTTTGAGAATCTGAAGATCGCGCCGTCGAGATCGGCTAGGACTTCGGTAGAGGTAGCGATGGAGTAGGGATGCGTAAGTTGTGTGCTGAGAGACAGCTGAGTTGAGGTAATGGTTGCGTGGGATGGGATGATGGGCGAGTCCGACCCAAGGTGTACTGCGAGAAGGAATGGGTATCGGTGAGTCAAAGATAAGCAAAGTATGAACAGTTCTGACTAACCTTCGGTAAGGTCTCTTCCACCCTCTACCGTCAGCATTCTTTCGCTTCTCCAAGTTCAGAGCATACTGTCGTGAAGGTTGTGTACACCTTCGAATGTATTGACAACAATTTCGTCTCCACTCCTATTTAACCACGAGATCGCAGTCCGACAGATCACGAGAACCCGTTATGCCAGCTTGTTGTGCATCGGGAGCGATGAGCCACTTGGAGAGTGAGGGATGGACGGGTTTGTGAGATGGGGGTCACTGCGATGATCGGTGAGGAGTGACGATACAATCGACGGAAAAGCAGCGTCCAAATGATGCGAAGAAGAGTCGGTGAAGCAGTAAAGGCGTCGTATTGATGGGGACGGTTGGCATTTGATCCACAATTCTGTCAATAGCAGATGAGCACTGCAAGGAAGTCTGGACGACGAGAATTGACAATAAGATGTACAAACACATGGATATGCAATCAGAAGACTCACCTTCGTACAGATGTGAATCAAAACCAAACGGACGGACGGACGGAGTGACAACGGGCAGAGTCAACAGCTATGGGGCACTAAATATGCCTCATTCAGTAGTAGCACCAGAAAGGTGCGTTATCAAGTCTCAAATATGATCCCAGAAGCAGAGACTAGAGCAGATGACAGCAGTCAATCACTAAAACAGTGATCTTGGGCAGGCGGAAAAGCAAATGAGAGGTGCCAATGCTAAAGCGTAAAAAGACGGAGAGTTTGTTGGCCTCTGTAGAGCACGCAAGGCCGGGAGAGTGGTTGCGAGTGGTCTAGTCATGGCTGTCCTCTAGTACTGAGTACTAACTCGGAATCGTTGAAGGTTGGTTGAACGTGGAAGTTTAAGTCGACTGCTCCGATCGACTTTGCCTCGGCCCGGGCCGAGTTCAATCAGATCCTTGTCATCGATGTGGACTTGACGTTCTTGCATCTGCAACGGTTTCTTCATCCAACCATCGGCCCCACTCTTGTATCTCCCGGTCTGCAATCACTGAAGCTTCCCGGTAGGGTCACACCCAGATATTACTACTGCTGGACTCTCCGCTACGCTCATCTGGCTGGCTCAAATCCCAGCATCGACGCTGTCTTGAGGACTCCGTCTCATGACAGAATCCACGTCTCTTAAGTGTCAGTTTGTACTCTGTGATGTCCTTGGACATTTGAACCACAGAGTGGACTCTATCTCGAGTGCTTCACAATGTATCCTCGGCGACATAGCTCACGTCTACATCGGAGAATCAATCACTCATATCCCACTTGTCTAATAAGTTTCCTCATACCGTCGAATTCCCGAGATCGTTGTGGAAAGGGGATTCGGTCTCATTGAAGCGTTGAATACAGGTGAGTTGCCATCAACTATGGTTGCTGACCACGATGTTTTCAATAGGCACCATGGTCCTGGAGACAACATCCCTTCTGTCATTGGACGATCTTCAAACCGTGCTTCTCGTCCGTTATCCAATCTCATGCCTCCAGATATCTGACCCTTCACCAAGGTCTCACTCGTCTTGATCCTTCTCCTTCGCAGACCAGCTCGACTGCCCAATCCTGACTCCTGAAGTCTCATCTGTGGCGCACTGTGGGGTGACTTTGGAGCACAACACTTTCTCTGGTACAGCTTTCCCTATGTCCAACACCTACAATCACGAGCGCTGCAAGTACCTTTCCCATACAGTGCGGATCCACCCTGTTCACGGCATCGAGTTGGGTTTCCTCGCATCAATTCGATGCTGCATCAAATACTATAGAGTAACCACAAAATACGTCGAGGTACATGCATGCCCCATTAGAAAGTTACGTTGCAAGTCCTCATCAGTTCATATTTGAACAGCACGGCTCTCAACACAGGGTTGGACAGATGGGTAATACATCGCGGTGCTGTGAGATTAGGAGGAGTTTATTAGACGATCCATTTTGTAGTCACTCCCTTGACGTTTTCCAAGAAAATTTAGGAATTCCATAATCTCTCCGGTCATGTTGCCATCCTATGGTTCGACTGTTCCCCACTGGCGAGATGTTCGTACGCCCGAAATAATAGTCGCGCCATGCTATCGACATACCATCGTGTTCGTCCAGATACGTGTACTCACAGTCCCGGCGGTTCTTTGTGGTATATTTAGATCCTTCGACGTACTGCAATAGCTTCTTGGTCGCTTACCCCCATTCTTGTGACCTTAAAGTTCAGTCGAAACCCTTTCATACTACGTTGGTAGTGCGTCTATCTGTCAACGAAGCTATACATGCACGTAGCGCGAGTACTTAAGGCCAGTGTTTCGGTGCCAGACGTGTCTCAGGAACACCCCTCTTGTCTCCTCCCATCTACGTTCCCCACCAAAGCCCAAATATCTCTTGCATAACATCTGTTTCTCTCACCAATCTCACAACTGTTGATCTCTCACTAGCTAAACCAAGCATACAATATGTTGACTGATGCCACATTGCTCACAGTGGATCCTATTTCATTCCCTCCAATGTCAACAAACATTCAAATCACTCGGGATCTTGTTTATGCCCATGTCAATGATATAGATACCCAGAGTGCAGAGGCCTTAGCCATACTCCACCAGTAATAATTTTCTTCTCCTTTTCTGAACTATGTTTTACTGACAATACTTTATCTGGGATATTGGGTAGATTGCCATATGCCACTTTCCCTTGGCTTCCAACAGAAGTCTGTGAAGAGATTATTGACTGGGTTGCCGCTGCATATGATGTTGTCCAAAGTAACTGGAAGATCCCAAAGACACTTTATGCATGTGCTCTTGTCTGTCAAGCATGGGTGCACCGTGCTCAGATGCACCTCTTCACTAATGTCTTAGTGAAACCCAAATATCTACATAGGCTTCATAGTACTCTTCAGTCAGCTGGTCATATGTCATCATCTATCAGGACATTGAAGATTGGAGACCTTTATGATGAAGATGAAGCATCTATATCATCATTTTTGGTCTCACATAGACTTCAAAATCTTCATACTCTGTATCTCAATAGCTTGAATTTGGCTCAAGAACATATATGCCTGTTTAGAGCACCACTTTTTCATACTGTGCAACATCTGCATCTTATATTGGAGAAATGCAAAGTGTCACAACTGATCAGATTTATCAATTCCTTTCATTTTCTTACTTCTCTGGAGCTCTGGGTTAATTTCAAGATTCTGGAGCACAATGGCCAAATTCTACCAAGACCATCTCACATATCCAGTTGTTCCTTGACATCCCTTAACCTGGAACTGATACCAGGTGTATCTAGGCTGTTGGACTGGTGTCTCAAAGCAGGATCATTCTTTGCCCACATCAAGAAACTCACCTTGAAGTGTCTTTATTCTAATGACAAGTCTGAATTTATCTCATGTTTCAGAGGAGTAGGGGCACTGCTGCAGCATTGTAGTGCTACTATTGAGGATCTTACTCTGAGTCTGGACCAGGTACCTATGGTAAATGAGGTTTCAGACCTTTGTAAGTTGACACAACAGTTTGTGATTAATTTTGTACTAATGATTTTTACTTAGTTCATTTGGAATCCTTCCCCAAATTGCAGAGATTGAGCTACCAATTATCTGGAGGTGATACAATATTCAAGTATGCAGAGAGGCAGTTCAGTGCAGTCTCTTCAAAATCTGGCATTTCTGAAGTTCAACTAGACATTTATATAAATAAATATGAGCCAGTTAAAGACATTTGCAGCTCTATTGATAGCACCTTGACTAGTGACAAGTTTTCATTCCTACACAAAGTCAAACTCTACCAGGACATTCCCTTTGATTACTTTTCTAACCTGCAACAGCAGGACAAACTGGAAGTAGTGCCATAGGACTAGTCATAGTATTGTAGCATGATGATTATAAGCCAATGTTGATAGAGAATGAAATCACTGTAACCATGTATTTGACTGAAATGTACTACTACTAAACTCAATATCAGAGAACAATTTTATTGTGACTTGTTTTGTACCATATGTGTACCTATATTAAATCAGAAGTAGGGAAATGAACTGTGAACATAGATGATATTAGACATACATTACAAACACAGGATTGAAACCATAGGATTGATATAGGAGAATGATGGTTATTAAAGGCATGTGTTGAGGCATGTTAACTAGACAAAGAATGTACAACAAGCCTGTAGGAAACAATGAGACTTGATTTGTATCATATAATGACATAGAAACTCAATCACCAACATGGAAATCCACTTAATGCAATCCTGATCAACATCCATCCTACACTGCAACATGGTATGGTTGCACTTTGCAGGAGACTGTTATTGAAGACTAACTTAGATAACTGATTCTCTATGGATACATTTTTTCAAGGGCTTAGCTACAGATATCTGTAGGTAGTATTTCTATTGGTCAGCTATATATACAAGTAATATAACAAGAGAAGAAAAACAAGGCAACAAATTAAGTTAAAATTATTTTTTGATAACAAATAACCCCCTCTTAAGCAAAAATGAAAGTTATAACAACAGATAAATAGGAAAATCATACAAATAGCTTGTGTAGGGATGTTATCATTATCATTTAGTTTAAATAATTATATACCTTTTCCCAGGTTACAACTACTCCATGATGAGACTACTTCAAAGCCTCCAAGATTTGTTTTTTCTGCAGGGTGGGAAACAAATCAAAGGGGATATTCCGATGAAGTTGAACTTTGCATAGTAGTGGGAAATTTCCACTAGTCAGAATGCTATCAATAGATCTACAAAGATCTCTAGCAGGCTTGTATATATATAGAAAAATGTCAAGTTGAATTTCAACAATTCCAACTTCTGAAGATACTGCACTGAGCTGCCTAGCTGCATACTGCAATATCACATCAGATTCAATTGCTTGGTATGTCAATTTCTGTAATCTTGGAAAGGATTCCAAGTGGACTAAGGAGATAATAGATTAATATCAGTTTAAGTAATGATAATTTGTCAACTTACAAAAGTCTGAAATATCATATACTAGTGGTACATATCCAAAGTGTAGAGTGAGCTCCTCAAGTGTGGCACCACAGTGGTGTAGTAGAGCTTCTATTCCCCCAAAACATAAGCAAAACTCAGATTTGTTATAGTGAGTCCAACATTGCAAAGTGAGTTTCCTGATATGTTTGAGAAGGGATCCTGCTTTAAGACCCCAGTTTAACAATCTAGATATACCTGGTATGAGCTCCAGGTTCAGCATTTCCAAAGAGCATCTGGATAATAAGTGAGATGGCTTTGATATAATTTGACCATTGTACTCCAGATTGTTGAAAGCAAGATGAAAGTCCATTCTCAAGGAGGACAGAGAATGG
Source organism: Cerrena zonata (assembly GCA_038087015.1). Lineage (NCBI taxonomy): Eukaryota > Fungi > Basidiomycota > Agaricomycetes > Polyporales > Cerrenaceae > Cerrena > Cerrena zonata. Next base: position 53,960 of record JASBNA010000022.1, read on the forward strand.
AAACAATTGATAAAGCGGATTAACTGGGAAACCTTGCATTCCTGCAAATCAACAAGGTTCAAATCTTGTACAGAATGACAAATTGATGCTCGAGACAGCCATATATGTTCCCTAGTCAGGTCTAGACCGCTTATATAGAGGATTTTGAGATTTTGAGGTCTGCGGGTGATAAACAAAGATGATAATGCCTTCGAGTCATTGAAGTTATCAATCTTTAGTTCAGTTATAAAAGAGGATATATGGCAAGCTGTCCTGAGAGTACACTCGAGCCTAGCTAGACTCTCAGACTGCAAGGTGATGCGACTGTATAGGTGCATCCTAGAACGGTACAGCCATGCCCGACAAACGAGAGCACAGGCTGAGAGTGTTTGTTGAATCTTCCAGTTCCAATCATCAGGCTTATATCTAGCGGCAACCCAATCGATAACATGTTCACAGAGCTCTGTTGGAAGCCGAGAGCGAGTAGGAAATGCTGACATCCTGTGACATCCTATCCCCATTAGGCGAGTACTGGTAGGAGAGTATTGAACACTCACCGCACAACCGCTAGGGCATCCGAAGCTGAAGCGTCTTCGGCGCGCTTCACTACGACCGTGTACTGGTGCTGGGAGTTCGGCATGCTTGTTGACATTGGAGGGAATGGATCGTTGTATTTTGACGTCCTATGGTCGGTCGCTATGTCGTACGGCTTGTACGGTTTGAGGTTATCCAGCTAACCGCTAAGATATCAACCACCAAAGAGGACCATTCACATATGAATCCAGTAGGATTACGATTTGACATACCTTGACTTAGACCAGGGACGTGGGGGGCGAAAACAACGAGAGAGTCCTAGGATCTTGCGTAGTACTGTGGCACAATACTCTTAAATAGATGCGCTACGTACATCTATCATTGTATTCAGTTAAACCCTAATATCATAGGAACGCTACCAGCTAAAAGTATGCTGATATTACGTGTATCGTAATGGTGACCACGATGCGACATTATGTATTGTTCTGCAACATATAGCGGTTAGTTTCGAGTTTGCCAATGGGAAAGGAACTCTACTTCATGATCCGAGATAGAACGTGAGAGCTCATAGACTGTGAATCTTGAAAAACGTCACGTTTACGCGGCCCTATGATGACCCAAATGTAAACATGCTGAAATGTTGAAGTCAGTTCAGCTCTCCACGGGCGCCGAACTTGGACCGTATTTATCTATTGAAGAAGACCGCCGTGTTGGTACACTCCCCTTCCCTGTCGTAGGATCGCCACATTTAATTGATGATTGGTGGAACGTTGGGATAATATCATTTCAAACGACGTGACCTCCAGGCAGATGAGCACTGGGTTCTGATCTCTTTCGCTGTGAGGCAGGAAGATAAGGTCAAGATAGCCATCCTCCACAACCTCATATTGTACTCGGGAATACTGTGGTTAGTAGGCCCAGTAATGAGACGGCGATACAAGATACCGTATATAGTACGACCTTCGACCGGTTCGAGAAGCGCTGAACTTGGCACAACCAGGTCTTGTGGAGGGAATGTAAGTATAAGTTGGAAGCGCGATAAGAGGTGATCTTGATACTCCACATTGGGAAGATACTTTGGGCTCACTGAAAGTGATTTGAATACGGGCATTAGTATTTCGTCGAAGGTACGAGGTGGGTTATCACATGATGAGTATACACTGACAATATGCGATCGTGTCCGAGCCGATTGAATCAAAGAATGACAGCTAGTCGAAGGGGAAAAGTCTTTTCTAGGTCATTCACAGCGTACGAAAAACCAAGAACTCACCTAGAGAATGGATTCGTCTCACTTCTGTTGGTCAATGACGGAGACCCACACGGCGAAATGCTTGCATGTCCCAAAAAACTGCACAGATTCAGCTGTTTGCAAGTACGCATCGGTGGTTGTCAAGCAGCTTGGGGTATTGCATCTCTCAGAGTTGGAGCAGATGCATATGCCAACTCGATGAGTAGCAACCTTAGGAAAATAGGAAGCTGTTGAGATTTGCCATAATATATTCGAGGTAAGGGACATCTGTGTACAAACCACATTAACATTGTACGAAGCCTTCCCTTCAACGTTCTCAAAAGAAGACTTCGTATTGAGATGGAATCCTGATAATACCACCTCACGTGAGCTTCAAGTCAGGAGAAGAATACCAACTTGAACAATCGAATGGACTGTTGTCCTTCCAGAACCGCATTCAAGGTCCTAATAGAACGTGAAATCCATGAAGTGTAGCGATTTCGGAACATACCGCACAACCTGGATGAAAATAGCGTCGCGTAGTTGGTAATGAGAGTTGAACAAGACGCGAGAGTGTACAGGGACAAGAACTGCGGTTCAGTTTGGCGTTGAGTAGTTGGTTGAAGCGTATGGCCCACACACAAGCACCACTTTTCATGGTCGAATGGTGTAGTGGTTATCACTCCTGTCTTACATTCTGTGTACACAGGCGGCCGCCGGTTCGATCCCGGCTTCGACCAGAGCGTGTGACTTTTTGCCGTTCGATGAATATTGGACAAGCGAGGTTGCTCATCTCAAATTCAAGCTCGTTGTTACCACAATTCACCCTCATGACTCTATTGAGAGAACGGCTGTCTTCTCGGATTAGAGGGTGAGAGCCGAGCCTGCTTCGTGACCCATTTTTTGTAAAATTCCCTTCAATAGTATATGTATACACAAGCAAAATTTATGCCTTACCGAGACAGATATCCCAAGGCGACTAATGATACCCACTCGCTGTTTCAAAGTCTCATCCTCAATTGACGTCTGCCCAGAACGCACTAACAAGCCTCGTAATATGGACCTCGAGGACATTGGACGTTTTCATGCCTGATGACGTATCACTCTCTACTACGAGTGGAAGAGCTAGTACTGAACAATACCAATGAACCAATACAAGAGTCTACACCTTCCCGGTATTTGTCTGTTGCTCCACCAGATGTCACTATTTTCTGGGAACACGACTGTGCCCGGGTACCAGCCCTCTAGTTGTTGCCGCAGTATGCAAGCTGATAGATGCCTTATGTGCGTTCGATACGTCGCTAGGCACTTGAATTTTGGCTCGACAATATCTGTACAAACAGGCTACTCGCCGACTCGGGACAGACGATGGACCTTCCGGAGTGGGAGGTTGTAAAGTTCTGATGGTTACTTGAATATGTGGGTGGTTGTAACCGACCGGGGACATTTTCGTTCTTATATGCGTACCATAGGACAGTTAACATTGCTAATATCTTGTATTACGAGCAATACACTAAGTCCTCTCGCCATTAAATGAACGTATGCGTGTACGAGCAAGATGCAAAGGATCCGTTGTTAGCAAATCTCCACACAAGAGATGAGGTGACGGTGAAATCAAGAAAGGGCTTATTCTGTCGGAAGTCAAGTTGTATTTGTTGGGCAACGGCTATAGACTATGAAGTAGGTGTACGGAATTAGCTTGCAGACGATGTCACCGATTTACCGGTACGGAAACTCTCCGGATTTCTGGATCCACAGGGCTTGTTTTGTTCTGATGTTATTCAGTCCTTAGTCAAAATAAGGAACAGTTAAAATGCTGGGCACGGCGATCTGTCTAACGGGTATGGTTTAGCTACTCGAGGAGTTTTGGAATTCCCCAGAAGCTGACGAGGTATATACAACCATGAAATATCCATACTAGTAGGCTACAGTACAACAGACGATGGACTCCCCGGTGTGCAAGTCCGAGTCGAGGGAATAATAGACTGGCAAAGAACCGGAAAGTACAAGGATGTACAAATTGGGACGGCCGAGGTGTCCAATCCTGAACGCAACAGATTAGGATATACTTAGCACCATATGTATTTCTGTTAACGAATATAAATATCAGGATCGATCGATGAACGAGAGAGAATGAGAACCTGTAATGGCGAGAGTAGATGGAGTGGCTGAGGAGGTATTGTGGAAGAACGTATAATCCAATCGAGTTGGACACACGAAGACAAGAGGAGTATACAACTTGAAAGGCGAAATATCAGCAACGGCAGGTTTAAATTCCGCAGAGACATACAGTGCATGGTGAAATAAAACACTGCCAGAGAACACTACTCTGGGCGTACCGCCTGCATCGGCCGACTTTGTGTGGAATTACAACTCCGGGGCAAGTTGGCCTCAATTGCGATTGTATTCCTGCGGCCGTGTTGCCGCTTGCTGCGACTTTACCGGTGCATTTTTATATTGCGCGTACATGTTGAGATAGATGAGACACGGTACAGGTTGTCGAACACTTGCCGGCTAGGATCAAGATGGTTAGCCATGAGACTAAGGCTTCGTGTTCTACAGTTAGAGGATCCCCTTGGGGTTAGGTGTTACGTGAAATATTACCGAAACCGAAGGTTATACGTACTCTGATCTCGCTCTTCAACTGCGATGTCTTGAGAGGTTGGTTTTGTTGTGTTGACATAGACGGGGGTTTTCGAGGTAGAAATGGTGGAAAGACAACACATACCAGCATATCAAGTCTTTCACATGACAAGACAAACGGTTAGATCTCGACGACTGCACAACAGCAACTGTCATCAGTCTTCTCTGTCACAACCAACACATTGAATTCTCTTCCTATAAAATAAATAAAACATGCGCGTGTGTACGTACCAACCAAGAGACAATTGGAAAAGGGAGAGAAGAGCCCGTTGCTGTCGAATCGCCGAACAAGCAATGAAGCAACGGTGAAATTGCGAGCTCGAGGCGTGAAAGCAGCAGGCTTTCTTACGTCTGGACCATGTAATATGAGCTACTCTGACAGAATTCAAGGTGCAATTAGCGGGGAAGGGCTGTAAAGTATGAAGGGAGACATTACGAGGCGCAGTCTATTTATAGACGACGTCACCAATTGGTATCGGCGGCGGTTGAGCAGGACCCCTGGCTATTCCCCAGGAGGTTATATCCCAAAATCCTAATTTTTGGGCCAATCCGTCCTCTATATTTTGGCGTCTAGATGTCCGAAATGGGATACAACCTCGATTTTTGGGCACTTTTCGTCCGAAATCGGTACATAGGCTTGACATACGGGTGATCCGTCCTTTTCATGGGATACAACATCGAAACCGGCGCAATGTGTCCTTTTTATGGGATATAACCTCAAATACGGCACACATGTTTTGAAAATGTTCTGTATGTTCATTTCAAACTCAAACAATGTGAGAAACAGAACAACAATTATAATGCATTAACAGTATGTACTGTATTCTAAGGACATGTCCAAGACAGTTGTACTATCGGAGAATGTAACTAACTCTCAATCTCAATATCTGAATCACCGGAAGACTCCTCATCCCCACAATATTCGTCCTGCACAATGTTCTATCGTCGAAAGGCTACACCATGCAGCTATGAAAACGGCTTAACAGCTGTGTAGACAACCGATATTTCCCCATACAAGTGGGTTCAGTTGAGGCCACAGTGGGCGGCCGCAGCTACTCAAGCACCACTCCAGTATTGCCGTTTTGACCGCATTTGAAAAACCTAAAACATACATTCGATTGGGCCTGGGGACGGACAAAAACATTTCACAACATCCACCGCACATATTCTTACCAGCTCCATCCTGTACTGATCCGTCCTCTAGAGGGATACAACCTCCGTGCGCATAAGGCACTTTCGTCGGGCCGGAGGATACAACCTTGGCCAAAATTTCGGCCAATCCGTCCTTTAAGGACTACAACATAGGGGGTCCGAAATGACCACATCCGTCCGCACGTGGGATATAACCTCCTGGGGAATAGCCAGGGGTCCTGGTTGAGCGAAAGGACAGAGGGTGTTGGGCAGATCACTGATCAGGACCACAGGTTTTGAGATTTGCAAAAGAGAACATGATGAAGAATATTATTATCGGTGAAAGGGGCAAATGTCGGTTCGATCCCTGCTGGGAGTGAACGGGACGCCGGAAGAGGAAGGAGCTGGTAGTTGGGATGGGAGGGTTTCGTCTCTTGCTTTTGTCTCGCACGGACAGAGCAGAGGTCTCTTCGCTCCCTCGTCACAGCAGACGCATTCTCTGCAGCTGCGGTGTGCTCAAGCCGGGGGTGTTTATGCTGACACAGAGCTTCGTCTAGGCTTCGAGCTCCAGTGCATCACCCATCTCTCCATCATCCCCTGACACTCTTCTCTCCAGTTCTGGCTCCGTCTCTCCCTCGTCCCTTCCACCATGAGTGACCCTACCCTCCCTCTCTCAACACTCTCCCTCTCTTCCGATGCCCCCCTTCCGACCTCCTCTGGCATCTCCACCATGCCTTTTCTCAGCTTCAACGAAATCCCAGAGATGACTGCCTGTTCCTCTGGCGTCATCGGTTGGTCCACTTCTGGCGACCTGCACAATCTCACTCTTCTTGTCACAAACTACTTCTTCCGTCCACCCACCACCCTCATCGACGAAGCACGTCTCGAACGACGACAAACATTTCATGTCTATCTACGACAATTCGGTCCCTTTCCAGACCCCGGCCTAATGGATTCGTTCACTTGGTCTCCAGTCGACCTTCCAGGTGGAACATACATCGCTCGAGCTATAGCAGATGAACTTTCCCTCGCTACTACCTCTTCCCCATTTACAATTACAAACGGTACCGATCTCTCCTGTTTAAACGCTGTCAGCTCTTCCACCGCCCCCGCCAGCGGTTCCTCGACATCTGCACCATCCTCAGCTACATCCACATCTACTGCTGCTGTTCCTATTGGTGCTGTAAATGATCCCGACTCAAGCAAGCGTATTGCAGGTGCCGTTGCAGGAGGTGTCATTGGCGGTATTGTCCTCGTCGCAGCCATCATCGGCTTCCTCTTCTTCCTCCGACTCTCATCGCGTCGCAGAAGCGCCCGTGCTAATGGTTCCGGAAGCGGTGGTCAGGGCGGAAGGGGACGAGGTGTGTTGGGCAAATGGAATGGTCTATCATCGAGGGATTCAAACATCGGTGGTGGATCGTTGCCCACTGTCGTTGGTGATGTCAAGCGGAAGAAGCACGAAACTGTGGATTCGATGGGTGTGATCTCTGTTGCAAGCAGTGCCCCCATTGGATCCAACGAGGATGTTGCCACTTTAGCGGAAGAAAAATCGCTTAAGGAGTATATCGAGACTGTCCCCCCTCTCGCCTATCGCAGGTCCTCGATCTCATCAGCACCTAATAGCCCTCACAGTCCATACAACGCTCAGAACCCCTTTGCGTCTCACCCCGCTTCGCCCACCTCGGCCTCCTCCCGCAAGTCGACCTCCCAAAACCGTGCACAGGCTCTTGCCAAACTCGACTCTCACGGCATCGAACGTCAAACGAGTGTTTCGAGCACGGCCTCTTCTACCAACTTCAATCGTCGACAATCTCTCGATGGACGCGTTCTATCTACTACAGGTATGGCTGATCCATTTGCTACACCTGTCGGTGCAGAGATGATCCCCATGAACCGCTCATCGTCCGCTCAAACCAACGCGCACTCGCAAAGACGAGCAGCGAGGAAGCCTGTTCCGACTTACGACGAGAATAACGGTTCACCGGGATCACCGAGTTCCCCGCTATCCTCAAGTTACGTGCCTTCGCCGATCAGCCGAACTGGGTCTACTGGCAGTCGTCGAGTCGAACGACAAGAATCGTCCTCCAGTAGTCCTGTAACACCATATCCACCTACAGCCCCATACACTCATATGCAGAGCACTCCGTACGCCCGCGCGAACGATTCTGGATCTTCGTCTGCGCTCGGGGTTCCTTCTAGCTTACGTCAAGGGAGCATTGGAATGGGAGGAGCGGTATCGAGAGAAGATTTGGTCGCTGCTGGATTGAGCGCAGGATTGCCGGACTTGAACCATAAGAGTAGCTTTGGAGATGGAAGGATGGTGCATTATTTGATCCCGGATATGCCGCCTCCTCCAAGGAATTAGGGCTCCGGTGAGTTTGTCGGAGGTGGGGATAGGGGGAAAGACTAATCGACGTCATGTCTTCTGTTTCATATAAATTGCTGATACTCAGTCGTATCTCAAATCTCGGACTGTCCGTCACCCTTCGTCTTGTCACCGCTTTACGTTCACCTACTGCTCCCCTTGATGTCTTCTTTCATTCTCGGAAACGTGCCTCTGATGACCGCCCTTACGCCCCACACCCCCTACATCCACTTTGTATCTAGAAGGGTCATGCACGTTTCCGAAATCTTCCTTTCTTATCTTCATCTATCTTGCCCTCCCATTTATCCATATATTCTTGATTTACTACTCACTATTCTTCACGACCCTCGGACCCCTCGTCGACTTCCACTTGGAATCAAGACGTAGGACTCAATTTTCACGTTTCCTTATGCTTCAAACCTTTACGCACCCCCTTGTTCCCCCTTTTTTTGGTCGTCTTGCTTAACGTCGCTTTGTGTTTTCTGTTTTTACCTATATTCGGATTCTTGGTTGATAAAAAATTCTTGTCTTAGTCTGTATTGTGTTTTTTTTTGCTTACTTGTTTGTTTTACTTACCCACCCCCCGGAAATGTGTACTGTATTACCTGGTGTAACAGGTTTTTTTTTTCCAGATTGGGTGTGAGCTGTCGGATCGAACGGGGAGACGGTGTCGTCCGGTGTAGGCCCAGTTCCGCCTCTAGCCCACCGAGAAGTCGGACGTTCTCTATAATAGACTTCTATTACTGGTCTCGGATTCCTCGGTTTCGCGTGTTTTGCGGCGTTCATGGTGAGAGAAACTTGTTTGTGACTACCTGTGTCCAAGCCTAGGAGATGGGTAGTTTGGTTTGGAGCGATGTTCTGACCATAGCCGAGTAGTTGTCTGCAGCAAATATAGGTATTAGTATGTATCGCAATACATATACCAATGCAAGAACGCTTCTCTGTTCATACAACAACATCCTTTAGTATTAGGCTGTATCGATATCATACTGTTGGTGCGTCAATCTGCCAAGGACGTCCTTGGGTGCGTGCAACGCAAGTATTTGAAGCTGGTGTACCGTTACTGAACCCCCAGGATCCTCCTCCTCGTCTCATCTGCCTTACTCTCGTTAAGGTATTGCGAAAACCTCCTTACGTCTGGGTAAATATTGATATAACGATCTCTTGACGTTCAGCTAGGAACTCCTTCAAAAATGTCGAACGCTCTCATTGGCGAACCGTACGAATCGGAATTGGACCATGACATGCTGGTCGAGGGCAGGACGTTAGAGGAAATGATGTCTAACTCCTCATACTCTCTATCCATGCATGACTCATCCCTCGAGGACCGACCTATGACTAGGATCGACCCGGTAGTCGATAATTTGGATGTGCAAAGTCTTGCAGCTCCTGACCAGTATGTTTTTCTATTTACCTTGGCGATCACTCCTCTGACGATGATGGTTCTGGGGATATTACAGGCTCCCTTTGTTTCCTGCCAGTGGACGTCCTCGACTTCCGATCGAGATTTGCGAATATGTTATCGACTGGGCCTCAGCTCAACACCAAGCGCCCTTTCCCTATTACAGTCACTACCAAGAAACGCTCTGTGCATGTACACTCGTTTGTCGATCATGGCGACCCCGCGCTCGGATGTATCTGTTCACAGAAGTCGACATATCCAGCAAAAATTTACCCGGATTTGCTGGTATACTCAGGAAGGAGCCTTATTTATCCTCATGCATGAATGAGCTAGTAATCCTATGCGATACACTCAAGCCGATATCCTCATTATTTATCACTCAGAAATTGCAAAATCTCAAAATTCTCCGCATATATGATTTGGACTTAGGTCGAGAACATACATGGCTGCCAAGATCAGCGGCCTGTCGTTCCGTCAAAGATCTAGTTCTTTGGAAACTGGAGGAACGAAAGGTGTCGCGATTCATTCGATTTCTCAACTCCTTTCATTCCCTTGATACCTTGGAAATTGATTTTGCATACAAATCTCTGGAGTACAATGGTCAAATCCTGCCGAAACCGGGTCGTATATCCTGTCATCCCCTAAAATCACTTCGCATCCGTCTAGTGCCAGGCGTGTCGAGGTTGCTGGACTGGTTTGTCAAAGCCGGATCATTCGTTGCATGTTTAAAGGAGCTCAAGTTGTACTGTTACAATTCCAGTGATAGGGCCAAATTTTGGTCATGTCTTGTAGGAGTGGCAGAGCTATTGCATCATTGTAGTGCTACAATTGGGACCCTTAAACTGATTTTCTACCACGCACCCATGGTCAATGAGATTTCTGACCTTTGTAAGTTCATGACATGCTACTGTCTTGTTCAAATTAGGATTAACGATCTTCTCTTAGTTAACTTGGAGTCTTTCTCAAAATTGCAGGAATTGCATTATTGCGCGTCTTCTGATGTGATGTTGAAGTATATGGCTAGGCAGCTTGGTGCAGTCTCATCAGAGGTTGGTATTAAAACCATTATAATAGAGCGGGCTCCTCATGAGATTAAGAATGTCGAAGATATCTGTGGGTCTATTGATAGCATTTTGACTGGTGACAACTTCCCGTCACTAGCCAGATTTGAAGTCCCTTTAGATATCTTTCATTTATTTCCCAAATTACGGAAAGCTGGTATTTTGGAGAGGTGGAGCTACTCATAGATTGATAATAAAACCATGGCTTTAAATATACATGTTGAACTATACTTATATTCATATCCTGCTTAATTCTTTTTATATGATTCACTCCTATAGGTGGACCTCGCTCACTGTAGTAGCATGTAGCCTGTCCATTCACTGCAGCAGGGCGATTTTTGAGTAACTAGATTCTCAGAGGATAACGAAATATTCGATAACTTGTGTGCCTTTATTATCTTCGTGCGAGTCGCTACAGCCATCGCCATCGTCATCGCTTTGCCATATTTGACCACCACTGTGTGGGTCGGTTAGAAAACATCCTTGTTTGTCTTATCGATCGAGATAGATTACACGTCCTATACTAGTTCGGGTAGACAGACAGAACCTATACATCTCTCTCTCTCTCTCTCATTTCGATCAAATGTGGGGGTTCAAACTCCCGTTCTCTGCAACCTTTCAAAATTGTTTTAGTGGAGAAAAGCTCGAGTTCAGAATCACGCAGCACCTCCTGAGTTCTTTCCTGTCTCTTCTGGCTATTAGGATTCAAGCCGGTTCGATTCATTGCGTAATGGCAAGCTTGCATATGTACATTGTTTCCGACCGGGCTCTCTCTCTCTCTCTCCTTTTCGCGTTGCACATTGGCCTTGTATGTGATCCGAAGCAGCCATTGCAGATCGCTACACTCGACATCCACCGAAGAAGCAATGTCACAAATCGGGGTGTACGGAAAGGGAAACGCAACAATGGGGATATAGACGAAGGTGATGAACTTGATTTGAAGGGTGCAGGATATTGATCGATTGAGGTGCCGTGATCCCGTAGTTTACATGGACAAGAGGGCCTGAGTGAAAAAGGACGAGAACAGTGTAAACCTTGATTTTATTGACCATTAGAATTAGAATACTGATCAAGCCTGGAGAGGTACAATTCCAACGAGCGACGCTGGTGTACGCTAATACATTCTGCCCCAATGTAGCGCTCTTTTATCCTCAACATCATCTCCTAGGCTTGGACATAGGTAGTCACAAACAAATCCGAGACCAACGATAGAAGTCTATTATAGAGAACGTGCGACTTCTCGGTGGGCTAGGGGCGGAATCGAGCCTGCAATGGAAGACGCCGTCTCTCCACTCGATCCAACAGGTCATATCCAATCTGAAGAAAAACGGGAATACAGTACACATTTACGGGGGTGGTAAGTAAAACAAGCAAGTGAGCGAGAGAATGATACAGACTAAAGCAATGATTGTTCATCAATTAGGAATTCGAGAAACGTAAGAAACGTTGAAGTTGGGTCCCGCGTTCGACTCCAAGGTCGTCAAAAATAGTAAGTGGTAAATCAGAATACAGAATATATGGATAAACACGAGCACAAGAGAGATGAAGATATTTAAAGATTCGGAAACGTGTATGACCTTCTAGATACAAGGTAAATGTAGGGTGTGAGGTGTAAAGCGGACATCAGAGGCACGTTTCCGAGAATGAAGGGAAACATAAGAGGTACCGTGAGTGAAGGTAAAGTAATGATAAGAAAAGCAGCCCGTGATTTAAGATACAACCGACCGTCAGCGACCTATATGTAAGAAAATAGAACCTGACGTCGATTAGCCTTTCCTCGTATCTTCATCTTCAACAAACTTGCTAGATTTTGGAGGTGGCAGCATATCCGGAGGAGGTAATGCACCATCCTCCCGTCCCCAAGACCAATCTTCTAGTCCAAGTACGGAGATCCTATGCTCAAGCCAACAGCGACGGATCTTTTCTCGAGACGGCTCCTCCCACCCCCAATCCTAGAAGGAAAATCAAATCCAGGCGAAGATCTAGAGTCGAACGCATTTGGCGTACTCTGCATATGCGAGTAAGGAGTTGCAGGTGTACAGGTAGGTACAGTATTACAGGGCTACTGGAGATTTAGTCCGGTCTTTCGACTCGGCGACTATGTGTAGACGCACTGCGACTGATAGGTGAAGGTACTTTACTTGACGAGAGCGGTGAACCATCATGCATCATTCTTAGTGTAAGTGGGGACAGGCTTCGTGGGTATGCGTTGGTTTGGATGGGCGGGGGGCACCAACAGGAGTGAAGGGGGCCTGAGGTCCCGGTAGTAGACAGAATACGTCTATCGCGGGTTCGTCGACAATTGGAATGAGTAGAGGAGGAGGTGAAATCCAAATGGATTCTGAGCACTGTACAGACTGTGAGGCCGAGGACCTGTGATAGGTGAGGGGAGCAGTCCTGATTTACTCCTTAGTCGAATTTTCCTTCGCAATAGCGACGTGACCCTCTTCTTGCAACAGAGATCGCTATTGAATCCATGCTTTGGTTATCGATTCGTTTGACATCACCGACAATGCACCACTTATGTTTGGATCATTTGACCTGCCTAGCACACCATTACGGTGCTCCTCCTGCAACATGATAAGAACCGGAGGAAGAAGAGGAAGCCGATGATGGCTGCGACAAGGACGATACCCCAATGACACTTCCAGCGAAGGAACCTACAATACGGTTGCCAGAGGTCGTTGGTAGCACCAATAGCAACAGCAGCAGTAGTCGAGAAACCGCTGACGGGGACGGTGGAAGAGCTGAGGGTGTTAGACGGGAGAGATCGGTGCCGTTTGTAACTGTGAATGGAGAAGAGGTGGCAGGCCGGGGAAGAGTTCAGATGCTATAGTCCGAGCAATGTACGTTCCACCTAGAAGGTCGATTGAAACCCAAGCGTAGGAATGCGAGAGACCGGGGTCTGGAAAGGGACCGAACTGACACACATAGAATCCTTGTCATCGATAAGATGAGCTGAGAAAGTAGTTTGTGACAAGAAGAGTGAGATCGTGCAGACTGTCAGAAGTGGACGATGACCCAGAGGAACATGTGGTCATGTCTTGAGATTCATTGAAGCTGAGAAAGGGCATAGTGGAGATGCCGAAGGAGTTAGGGAGGGCGGATCGGGAGAGTGTGTTGAAAGAGCGAGGTAGGTTCATTTATGGTGAAAGGGACGAGGATAACTCAATTGAAGAAGTGAGCAAGTTCGGCGTTCAGCGTTCAACCCAAGCCCGGCCCGGCTGCCGATCCTCCATTGTGAGTCGAAGATAGTAGATGTTGGAAGGAAACTTTCTGCATGGTTCGTCGTAGTTTTCCTCATTTATCTACCCTCACTCATCAGCTCTCGCAGTACTTACCTTCCCTCACTTATTAGTTCTCGCAATACTACAGGTTCGCTCTAACTCATCTATCCGACCCGCTATTCCATTCCACCCACGCATAATCTTGCCGAACACATTTCTTAACACACAACCATACCATCCCCCGCTCTGTCACTCCCTACCTTTGACGAAGTCCCACTTGAATTCGTCAGCGTGGCCTCGACTTTCAATAACAACACTTCCGCCTGATCTTCATCTAAGTGGAAATGATACAAGTTGAATTCTCATCGAACACATTTGATACTGTCATATACAGTACTCCATGAACAAGGGTCGCGTATATGCGTTCGAGTCGTGGACCGTTAGCAGGGAGCTGTTGTCTGCAGGAGCATCTGGTTGGATGGACAATTCCAGTCGGTGGTCTGAACCACGAAGGTCATACTACAATACCTCCAAATTCTGAGGTCCCAAATTGGAAGAAACTAGTAAGTGGCTCTCGCTTGCACCAACAGGAGTCGAAAATGCAACACTCACTGTCGTATATATCATCAATATAAGGTTGATTCCGGAAACCTAGAACAGAGGTGGCTTCCTTATGCAACGTGTAATCATTCTGCCTTCGCTCTGATGTGGTCTGCTCTTCGCAGAATTCGAACATCGGTGGTGCTTCGTTGCCCACTGTCGTCTGTGATGTCAAGCGAACGAGGCCTATAACAGCGGATTCCATGGCCGTGATCACTGTTGCGAGCAACATCCCAATCATCTCTACATTCGGGCAGAGGACAAGTCAGTCAAGGTGTACGTTGGGGCGGCCGCTCCTCTCGCCTATTGCAGGTCAATAGCCCTCACAGGCCATATAATGCTTACAATATCAATATGCTTCGCCATCCTTTGCTTCCTTTTGCAGTTGGAACTCTCAAGCTGTGCCATAGCCGTACCTACACCCGAGGATCGAACGTCAGAGGCTTTTCCACCACAGCCTCCACTTACTTCAACCGTCGCCAATGTTCCCTGGGTGGTCGGTTTTTTTCCCACTACGGACTTAGCTCATCCCTTTGTTACTCTTATTGGTCCGAGACTTCTCATGAATCATTCGTTGTCCACTCAAATAAATCCCCGCTTACAAAGGCGAGATGTGAGGAAGTCTGCTCCTCCGTAGGACGGTTCACCTGCTTCACCGAATTCTTCGAGTGACATACCTTCACTGAAGTGGGTCGACCCGTGGTTGGCTTGAACGAATAGAACGATGAAAATCCACGTCTACCAAACCCCCATTTACCCCTTACACTCGTATACAGTACATCCTGTACACCTACGTGAACAGCTGTGAAACTGCGTTCGTTCTGTCAGGAGAATATGTGTGGTGTCCCTAGTCCGTTGTTTTTTTCGTCTTGTTTGTGGGTTTGTTCATTTCACCCTTTGGGATTCTTGGCTAATTATACCGTCTTACTTGCTTGCCTACTCAGTCTCGGAGATGTGTATTATATTACCCAATGTAATATATTTCTTCCAGTCGGATGTCGGATCTAAACTCAAACAGCATTTTCTATTGCTACTCTCGGATTCTTCGATTTCGTGCTTTTTGTGTGTCGTTCATGGTAAGAAAATTTAGTCCATACTTTTCTGTGCTTTGGACTGGGAGATAAGGATAGGCCGTTTGACCTGGCTTTCACGGTTGTCTCTTGGTCTAGACTAACGTTCCGATGACACATCAGTGGTTCCTTGCAGTAAATTTAGATAGTATCAATACCTCGATGTGGTTGTGTCTCCTGATTTATCCATACAAGATCATGCATCGGGACTGCACTGGTGGCGCGTCGATCTGTCAATGACAACCTTCGATGCACGTAACACAGGTATTTAAGGACTAGTGTACCGCTGGCGCTACTGATAGCTCAGGATCTCCCTCTTCTTGCCCCTTCCCGAGTCAGCTCAGGGTATTTCCGAAAATACTTTTGTCTCCGAGTCGAAACTATATTTATATGATGATGCATGTAGATTCAACCAGCAGCATCCTCACATACTGGCAAGCCGTACGTACTACGCATCAGGATCGGACTACTACGTACCAGCCGGGGACAGGATAACAACGTCTAGATCTCTGTACCTCCCAAAGCCCGCGGATACCTCATCCTCCCAAGATCCATCTATGTTCAGGATCGAGTCAAGTGTTGATGTCTTAGCCGCGACCAGTCTGGCGGATCTTGACCGGTATGTTTCTCCGCTTACCTCGGAAACTCCTCATCTGACGATGATGGTTCTGGGCATGCTACAGGCTGGCCTTATCTTCTGCACCCCCTCGACTTCCCAAATCTACAGAAAGCTGGTATCCTGGAACCTATATGATTGATTGTCTAGATGTGGTTATGAAACCAAGTTTATTGAAATGATTTATTCTCTTTAGGTTATAGTCATACCGCTATTCATACCCATGCTCCATCTAGTCATTGCACACGTAGTACCTTCGTCACTCCATTATTCTTTCTATTCCCGCTCTATTCCTATTCTCGATGTGCATGATAGTACTACCTCATGTATCTCACTGCACGTTCTTTATGCTATGAGCTGTACCTTGCTATATACAAAGCAACCTTGCTGGAAATAGCTGGCAATACGTCTATAGGAATGCAAGCTAAGCCGTAACTTGTCCGAAGTTCGTTCACTTCCCTCCTGGGTACATTTAAGACTTGTTACATCAGATCAAAAAGGTATCTGCTAGCAACAGGACCCCCGGCAATCCGCCATAATGTTATATTCCAGGTGCGGACGGATTTGGTCGGTTTCAACCCCCTATGTTATACTCTTTTAAGGACGGATTGGCGGAATTTCTGGCTGACGTTATATCCATCAGACCGACGAAAATGTCTTATGTGGTCGAAGGTCGTATCCCTCGAAGGACGGATTGAAGTTCCCAGCACTGTCCTTCGGAAAATTTCTCTCGTTACTATCGGCCCTGCTAGTGATGTAACCCTCTATCCAATGTGATGGATGGCCGACATGATTGGGTTGACCATGATAAGGCCCATATTGCTAGCGAGCCTTCCTCTGATGTGCCGGTTTTGAGGTTGTATCCTATAAAAAGGACGAATGAACCACACCGTTGAGCCTGTACTCCAATATCGGACGGAAAGTATGCCAAAATAAGGGGGTATACCCCAATTCGGACGTTTGAACGCTGAAACATAGAGGACGGATTGCCCCAAAAATTGAGTTTTCGGAGTATAACATTGTAGTGAGTTGCCGGGGGTCCTCTAGCAACACCCTCACTGACACATGGAGCGCCAAGTTTGCCTTCCGAATTTACTCAAAAATGGACCTCAGCTTCTCACTAACAAAACCCAGTCTAAGGATCTAACATCACAACATAAATATAGTACATGGTGCTAAGCCTGTCCCACTTTGTTACGTTTAGAACTAGACACCTCGGTCGTTTGTTCATCGTTTTGCTTCCGTTTTTGCCCCCGCACCTGCACTTTCGGTTCTATTTCCCTCGACTTCCACCCTGGAAGATCCATCGTCTGCGTCACCGCGACGGAAGCAGCCTGTTCATACAGACCTTTCGTGCGCATGTATAGATTGCTGAGTTGTGAGAAATTATAAGTGTCCGAAAACTGCTCAAATATGCGGTATTCATTCACTAGATAGACAGCCACACCCATGACAAGGGTGGATGAATCATAATACTCATGTGGAAGAATTTGATTCCTGAGTCGACGAAGTTCTTCTCGTTCTTGAATCAATGACCGACGTTCAATCGAGCATTCTAGTCGATTCCTAAAAACGGCTGTTGCTACCTCCAACTGCCTGTCTTGTGCAGTTGATGCTCGGTCGGTGTTCACGGGAACAGTGGTTAACAAACCATACATCGCGATCCACCAAATGGATTCGACATCATGCAGATAGTTGTGTCTCACAACCGTAGGTGCTGGTGCCCAATTCTCTTGCTCCTCCAAGAAGTTCAAGTTTTGCAATACAGTTGAGCGCTGTGCGGGCCCTGGCACAGGACGGAACTGATACCGACCATCCAGCATCTCAATCGGCATAAATGCAGGTGTACCCTAGAAAGAGGTCAAATATGTCCAAATACGAATAAGATAAAACATACAGTCTTGAACCCATGCTTCGCTGCATCGTCAATCAAATTCAGCTTAATTTGGTCATATTGTTTGCAATATTCAAGATCGGTGATTTTGCATAGACCCCTACACACGAGGAGATTTGTTGGACTATAATCACGGTGCACGTAGCCGGCACTATGCATATACTCCAAGCCTCAAATGTGAAGGTTAAGCTGGGAGGAAATTTGAATGAAACCGTATGACGACAAACCTTTCGTAACATGTGCTAAATGTGTGAGATATTCTTGAAGATTGGAAATCTTTCCCAAAGTCTTCCCAACATCCCGAAATAAGATGCGACGATGTTGTCGTGCCTCAAACGAAGGGGCAGATGCTTTAGATGCACGATTTCCCGATGGTTCTGTCGTGTCGGGAACCGACGCACCAACAGGTGTAGTAGACTGAGATCCCCGAAGAGTCGTGACTAGGGTAGGGGGATCTAGTTCCTCTTCAAGTTTGAAAGACCCGTAATCTTTAGGGAATGGTATGGCTCCCAAGAAATTCGACAGAGTGTCATCGGACCCATCCACGCGCACAACCTCGTCCGCCAAGATATCCATGAAATACCGCTCGCGGAAACCCTCCTCGAAATCTGAGATGGGGTAGACCGTATTGACCCGGGTGCATATGTCATCCAAGATCATTTTTTCCGATCTCGCCGTCTCGCCAATCCAGACATCCTTCAATGCATAGGTGGCACTCTTCTCTTCATCATTCTTAGCCTCTTCTGGACGGAGTCGGACCTGCCAGACCCGTGTAGCCCTACCGACCACTCTGCTGGCTCGATAGTTATCCAGACAGTCCATCGTCTGGTACCACCGGCCGTTAACGAGGATGTCATAACAGATAACAGACTCGGCATCGTCATGCTGCACAAGCCTGCGCTTGACGGATGGATCAAACCCGATCTCTACGTCTGTGGCGAAAGCTAAAGAGACGAGGAGGTGAATGAAACGATTGCGATTCTGGACGAATGAGATTCAGTATCAAATTATCCAGGAAAGGCTGAACATATACGTACCTCAGAGATAAAGTCAAAAGATTCACTAACCATCGCAAGAGATCGAGAGAAGTACCAGACACGAGTGCGTTTATCTTCTATCGTGACACCGAATGTATGACGACGGCAGGGATCGTTATGCAATATGTGGGAGGCAGCGCCAACAACTTGTAGAACATTCTAGTACGTACCGTCCTTAGTCGAAATACGATTAAGACAACTTTAAAACGCACCTGATTTGTCTCTTTAGGGTTGCTTTGACACTTGTATTCCCAAACAGTAGTGGCATCAGCAGCTTCTCGTGAGAGAGCTTCATGTTGTTGTTGAGCTTCGACCTCTTTATTGACGACCAATTTATCTGGAATAATCGGTGAGGGGAGAAGAGTGGATGAGGTGTTTGGTGGGGGTGGGGGTGGAGGCACGAGAGAAGAAGGTTGTTGAATCTGACTTTTCTTCTTTGGTATCTTCCAGTCGGGTCCAGTTCCAGCGCCCCTACTGATGATAGACGTTGTGATAGCGTCAAACTTGAAGGATGCTCCCAAAGCTGTCTCAGAAGACATTGTCTGTGTAGGCTTAGATTGCAACCGCGACGTAGGCTTTTTATTGAGTTCGGTTTCCGCAATCGCGACGACTCTGTCCCAGATGGTGGTCATGACAGAGAAAGTGACATCCTCTACCGGCATTTTCTTATTAGACGAATCCAGAGGGAACACTTTCCAGCGATTATCAGCAACTAGCGTGTCCGAAGCGTTGACCGCTTTGCATATCTTCTCGAGCTTGTCGGCAGGGACATGAGGGAGGATAGCACCAGCGAAGAAGTCCCAAGAAACCTCAGGAATGGTAGGCCCAAGTTCCTTGATGTACATAATGCGAAGTGTCTTAAGTGTCTTTTGGTGAACGTTGGTGGTGTCGGTAGAAGAACAACGACGTGGAGTCTCTTCGATAGCAAGAAGACTGAGGTTGCCTTCAAGGCCACTAGTACTAGATGGATCAGTTAGATGAGGTTCGTTGGAATTTGTGTCGGGACCTGTAGAACCCTTGGTGCTTGTGGTTTGAGTTGTCCCCACTCGATCGGTACCCTCCCTGTCCATCTCGCAGTAAGAGATGGTGGTTCATACACAGAGCGATTAAATCGTACATACCTAGATCGCTAGGCTTTATGTATCCATCGATTCAAACGAGGTCCGCGGGTGCATTTAGAACAATGGAAAACGCGTTGTGTGACTGCAGTGTAGAGCTTTGCTAAGTTAATCGAATATCAACATCGATCAACCGTCCATATTTAGCAAGTTTTGGCATTATTCGGGCCGGATATATACAGTAACTTGTGCCTAGCGACATCTCAAACTGTCAAACACCCTGTTCGAGTGCTGCGGGGACAACCTACCTGGCAAATCGGGCAAAAGAACGCTCTTACAGCCTCTCTCAAGTTCATCCTTAACCTTGAGTCGATAGTTAATGTCGCCGTTTAAGCAATTATTATGGTGGCTTGAGCCTTGAGGAGCTAGCGTGTACATAGGTTTAGGGATGGGCTTAGTGAGCTATCACATCGATCGGTATGAATGGATGACTCTTACACTGTTTCATCTCGGTGTCAAGTTCCTGAAGGTCTCCTCAACAGTCTCTGCTTGCTCAGAACGATGTCTAGTAGAGAATATCAATATCCCTGTTTCGAACCCAATCAAATCACAGCGTAAGGATTTAATCTTTGCTTCCACTGAGGTGGATCTATGAGATCTTTGAAAAAAACGACAACGAACGATGCATCTACACAACTTCAAAGAGTTTCAGTTTTTGTGATAAACTGATCCCTATATGTTGGCCTCTCCCCATCGCCTGAGTCTGACCAATACTTTGGTGTATTTCGTTCAGACCCATGACAACATCCGTTGATGTAATCCCGGCATCTTCCAATCCCAATTCTGCTAGTTCAATGGCTTCGGGTGATGATTTTTTCGATTGAGTAGGATCAAGCCCAAGTTTATGTTGTCCAACAATCCCCATACCTCCCATCCCGACTGTTGCCACCAGAAGACTTAACACCAAGGCGCCACAACATGTCCAACCTGCTGCTCGGTACCCTACCATGAGGACTTCTGGATCCGTACTTGAGAGCTCGGGATGGACACCATTAAACTTTACTGAAACGGAAGTAGCGATGTTGGACGTCACAGCGAGTCCGATTGAGGTTCCGAGCTAGAAAAAACAACCATCCCATTTAGTAAGGTGTATGTTAACAACAGGGAAACATTCATACCCTCGTAGCAATACTGAATATACTCCCTGCCAAAGCTTGAGAATTTCCATCGAATGCGCTGCACACCTGCATGTTACCGATAGTGTACGCGATATCCATGACGGGTAGGGTACACATCACGATGAAGGCCATAGACCAGTAGCTTGCATGCACGTTGATCAGTGCAAAAATGATAGATGATGCCTATAGAGCGGTGTGAGACCAAATGTGAACGAAAATGAGAATAGAGTCACAATTTGGTAAATTGAAGACGACTGACTGTTGTACAAAGCAGACCGATGATAATAAGGATTTGTGAGGGGAAGATAGCAACCAAATATCCTGTTAATAGGTTTGTTACCAATCCCTATTGAAGGAATCGCATCAGTAAGTGTAGCTCAACCAGTCAAGCCACCCGAGTGGTGAACATACCGCAACACCTAGAGGAACTAATCGCACGGAGGTCTGGATCGGACTTAACAATAAGACCTGTTGATAGTACAAAGGGACATAGTACGCGAGCGTATTAAAGCCCCACCAACCGAACACGACAAGGATAAACACCGGACCCATCTTGGCGCCACGTTGAGTCCACAGACTCATCGGGAAGAGTACAGATTGACCTTTCGATTCTCTCCGCAATTCCCATATGACAAAAAGGATCAGAATGGAGATAGACGTGGCGAGAAGTGAAGGAATGAATGGGGTAGCCCATCCTTTTGGAGCGGTCGTAGATTCTCTATCCGAAGAAAAATAGTCAGTACAATGACCTCTGCAGCCTAGCGACGTGGGAATGTAAATCGCACCCAAGGTCATAAACGAGAAGACCCAAACCAGCTGTACTGAGAACAGCTCCGACGATATCCAACCCTTTATCGTATCGCCTCGACAAGTCGTCCTCTGGAAGTACAAGCCAGCCGATGACGGAGAGTAAACATCCTAAACCTGCTTCGAGGGCGAATATAGCACGCCATGAAGCTCCGGATTCTGATAGCAAACCACCTAGAATCATACCGATAATGAAACCTATAGGTTGTCCGGCGGCGAGGATGGCAAATGCTTGATTTCTTGGCTTCCCTGGAGGAAAGTAAGAAGAGATGATACTGATACCTTGGGAGCGAACGTCAAGTTGGCATACAGTTACGAGATGTAGTGATTGAACTCACTGGCTGGAGTGTTGGCAGCTGGACCGACGCCTAGAAACCCTAGAAACAGAATAAAGGTCCATGGATTGGGTGCTAACGCTGCAGCAATACTCCTAAATATGATTCGGAAATTGGTGAGTGACCAATACTCGCATCATGCCTGAGAACGAACGAACCAAAGACTAAACCAGGCGGAACCGATTATGAACATCTTCTTACTGCCGACTATGTCCGCTAGCCTTCCGCAAAGCAACAATAAGCACCCATATGACAATCTATGAATTGTGTATATCTAAACGATCAGCTTAACTAGTGTTGCTAGACGGTAATGTACGTACGAGTAGACATTCAGCGGCCATTGAAGGTCTGACTGTCTGAAGTTTAATTCTTTGCCAATGGTGGTAAGAGCAACGGTGGTAGCTCCGGTCATAAAGATCTAAATGGCGATCATAAATATTTCTTTGGGGGTATGCAGCATAATGACGACCTACGCTGAGGACTGTGACCCCACAAATGGTTGCTGTAATTAACCCATCCTTGAGTTTTTGGTTCATTGCCATTAGGCGTGTAGGGGATCGCACAGTCAGGTTTCAGGTGAGGGAAGAACTCAAAGAGGGAGCACTTCGTACAAATCATGTCCAGCCATTCCATCATTTTATGTTATCTTCTCTGCTAAATTCCTCCGTGCTGACCGACACGGCGCCTTCGGGTCTCAAGATGGGTCAACGGTTGTACAGACTCGGATCTAGGTGCATGAAGGAGAATGATTGAGATGCCGGAGATAGCTGGCCATGCGCAAAAAGTGTATTTGTTGCCCCGAAAAAAATTACGGCGAAGAGAAACGTCATTGATATCTCGGATTCTAGAACATCTATTTTCGAGAAAGTTTGGACCCCAGTATAGTGCTACGCAGGATTCATGTTTTGGGCTGTGAGCTCATAAGCACTCATTTTACTAGCGAAAGAGGTGATGACGAGGAAGCTGTGAGTTGTATGGACATACTCCTGCAAGAAAACGACATAAGGCTTGGAGGTACACCTAGGTGTTCACAGTTGCTACCAGAGCTATCACATGTGTTGATTGTTGGTTTATACAAGAGTGCGGACTTATTCAAGCTGACCCTATGAGTATCGCAACTTTGGAATGTTTCGCAATGGTGAAGGTGAGAAGCAGAGAAAGACCTAGTAGTAGAAGGACCTTTTTCGCCGAGGGCGGAAGCCTTTGCCATATTTAGATACGTTGCTGAGTCAGCATATACTTCATTATTTCCTACCACCTTCAAGGGACTCCACGAGCATCCTCCTTAACTCAACGAAAGGTTTCATGATGGCAGTCATAAGTGCATCCATAGATGCATTTATATTCACCTCGCTTGCTATCTCTGGCTCCCTGATACTCTTTCTTCACAAGCAAAACTCGGCCAACCATACGCCACTACGACAACCTCTGAACATCCTTGTTGTGCTCCATACACTATACATAATCTACATTATCACAGTCTTATGGCCTCCAAATCTATTTGGAAGACTCAAGGTTCCGCTTACAATGCCTTCGGATAGTATTCGGAGGCTTCTGCTACGTCATGCTGGCTTGGAGAGCGATGCAAGCCTACCCAAGGCCTTAGAAGCTCTATTAACGCGACTATCCTCGTTCGAGATGCGTACACTCTATGTCAGGTCTTGCCGTACCCTCTTCCTCTCGTGTAACAAACTTTAACACCCTCCATCTGTAGGTTTGGACAAACCGTCCTTCAAGATTGCGAACACTGCAGCACGTTTGATGAGTACGCCCTATATGCTCTTCCATGGACAGTTCTAGGGTACATTCGTGAGGCTGCTACTATTGGTGCCTTGACAATTCAAGGCAGTGGTCGCGAACGTTGGAGGACGTATGGTGTTGCAGCTATAGTTGTTACAGCGGTGGTAGAAGGCTACTGGGTTGCCACAGCCACCGTTAGAATCCCAAGAGACGGGTTGAACGTGTACATGGTACGTGTGCTTTCAAAGACACCTTTATTGGATAACTCATATTCGATATAGCTACATGATAACCTCTGGTTTTTCCGCCATTTGATATTTCTACTCGTCCCCGTCGCAATTCATTTACTTCCTGCCGCACCACCCAATTCCGACCCTTACACACTCCTCCAAAATACGCGGTCCACAATGGACGCAACTATGGCTCGTCTAACCTCCCTCAAATATCTTCGAGGCGCGGTCATGCGGGATCCGGCCACGAGAGAATCGGCTGATAGCTGGTGGACAAAACAGAAAGTCGAAGGCGAATGGATTAGAGAGGATGAGAACGTTCAAAGAGTAGCAGAGAAGTTGGGTTTTGGATTTGCTGGGCATGAGGGGACCGCAAAGCTGAAGAGCAACGCGAAGGCAACTGTAGGTGTCATTACGCAGGGACTGGGAATCGAGATTCGCACTGCAGGGCAATGACAACGCCCACCTGTGATTGTTTGTGGGTAACCTTGGAAGGGTGTATAATACTGTACAGGCTGTGTAATTTTGCGTCTGTTGCATTCTAATTTATGGCGTGGATCTCAGGTTGCTGGATTGATGCCATGGTGTAGGTCCAACTGCTGCAACTTTGAAGATCCTTGTTGATGGGCTTGGCAGGTAACATATTGTACATCGCTGAACGGCTAGATATCGGAGGAATCTAGATATTTTAAGCTTCAAATTGCGCTTTGCGGCCGCTCCTCTGTGCCTCAACAAGAACGAAAGATCCCCGTAGGTTGGAACATGGAATGCCGTGGGTGCAGCATCCATCCATGTGGATCCCGGGGCGGTGGCGATAGCTTGGACAGAACATTACTAGAGACGGGAACTACACCTACCACTCCGCTGACTTCTGGTTTTCAAAACAATTCAACGAAATTCGTAAACTGTTCTTCCAGGACTATGAT
Source organism: Cerrena zonata (assembly GCA_038087015.1). Taxonomy (NCBI): domain Eukaryota; kingdom Fungi; phylum Basidiomycota; class Agaricomycetes; order Polyporales; family Cerrenaceae; genus Cerrena; species Cerrena zonata. The sequence goes on from JASBNA010000022.1 coordinate 79,021, forward strand.
TAGAACCAACATCGTCCGCGTTGGAGAACTAGTAGGTTATATGTATAGCTCGTACTGATGATGACTGGAGTTGTCACCTGTTCAGGTCATACAACTACGACGAAGGTAGGGTGACCTAATTTCAATTGAGACTACAATAAACGATATGGAAGGTTACGGACCTCGACGGGCCTCTCCATATGTCTGTTGGGAGGTATAAAGTAGAAAGATGGAAAGTTGAGCTGCACGCTTTGCGCCAAAGAAAAAGTGTACACTGTAGCACACTATGCTCTTCAACCTTTTCGTTCACTTCGTACTTCTCTCTATAGTGGTGGCTGCGTTACCACAAGAACTTGATAACGATGGTCAGTAATTCATGAGCATGTTCGGGAAACACAATCTTACACCCGTCTCTTTCATACTAGTCACCAATTTGTGCTCTACGCCGTCTTTCATCCCCCGCTTCAACGACACCAAATTGCCCAACCCCTTCCTTCTGAATAACGGACAGCATGTTCGCACAAAAAACGACTGGGCATGTCGTCGCCGCCAAATCAGCTCGTTAATCCAAGGATATGAAGCTGGGAGTTTCCCTCCTAGGCCTCCACGACTATCTGGAAGCTTCTCTAGGGCCAATACTACAGCCAATCTAACTATCACGGCTGGCTTATCGGCTGATAACGAGATTACCTTCACACCAACAATCTCGTATCCGAGCGGGAATGCGCCGAAGGGAGGTTGGCCGTTGATTATTGGTTACGGAGGACCTAGTATTCCGATTCCCGACGGGGTGAGTTTGATCAAAAGACAACACAACGATAAATATATACTCACAGTTGACGTTGTAGATCGCTGTTATGTTCTATGATAACAGTGGAATGGCCCAACAGAACGACCTGTCCAGCCGAGGAGTCGGACTCTTCTATAATCTGTATGGGCACAACGCTACCGCTAGCTCTATGACGGCGTGGGTATGGGGAGTCAGCCGTATTATCGATGTCCTCGAACGCACACCTGCGGCTCAAATCAACGTTAATAAAATCGGGGTGACGGGCTGTTCGCGGAACGGTAAAGGTGCACTCATGGCAGGAGCCTTTGAGGAACGTATTGCCCTCACCATCCCGCAAGAGTCTGGATCAGGAGGGGACACGTGTTGGAGACTATCCAAGTTCGAGCAGGATAGCGGGAGTGTCGTACAGGAGGCCGTAGAGATCGTCCAGGAGAACGTTTGGTTCTCTACCAACTTTGAAAACTTCGTTCACAACATATCAGTCTTACCCTACGACCATCACTTCCTTGCTGGCATGGTCGCTCCACGTCCCATGATCTCATTCGAGAACACCGATTTCGTATGGCTGAGCCCGATGAGCGGCTTTGGGTGCATGACTGCTGCTCACTCCGTTTGGGAAGCGTTGGGTGTACCTAACAATCATGGGTTTGTTCAGGTCGGAGGGCATGCCCATTGTGCATTCCCCTCCACCCTGAATGATCAACTGTTCTCCTTTATCGACAGGTTCCTGTTAGGCGAACCGGCCAATACGACGGTTTTCACGACCAACGACGTCTTCAACAATGTCACGTGGAACCCGGAGGAGTGGATAGATTGGTCGACACCTAGATTGGTATAATGGGAGAGGCTGAGACTGGATTTGATTGAGTCCGGGTTAGTCAGGATGTCGAACCGTATCATCAAGGTAGCATCATATTGCGTATTAAGATGTCAGAAACGAAATAAATTAGATGCGTCTAGGTCGTAGTGGAATGCAGGATATCATGGTAATGCATGGGTAAGATATATCGTACCTACAGAGTGGTGGTAAGGGAGTGAAGGATGACTAGGAGGTTCATAGTGTATCTGGGCCACGACGTCGGAGAGGCATGGGTAACCAACTACTACTTTGCGGTGGCTTTTTTCGACCATTCGTTGTGGAAAGTCCCATCTTTCTAATCCTAGCCAACCTGAGAGTACATTGATATAGGTTTAAGGGTATGAGCAGAGTAATCTCATTACGTACCTTCTCAATCCCGCGAACGAGAATACGCCCGTGGCGACAATTGAGAAAATGGACATGGCGAAGAAGGCGTAATCAGCATCTTCCATGTGACTTTTGAGCTGAAAAGAATGTGTGTTGAGGCACGATGTAGGCGCTGTATAAGTGTGAACAAACGTACATTCATGCCGAACAGCCCGGCTAAGAGAGTACCGACACCGATGCCCATGGTGAGTATAGAAACCTATAATGTCATTGTTGAGTCAAGGCGAAGATGCATGCCTTTGCGATGTTACCTTAAGGTCTAGTGCCAGTAGCGCATTACGATTAGAATCTAAAATAAGCTCTACAATTTCCTGAGTAGATTGTACATTGCTCTAAAGCAACAGAAGCTCAGTCGATGTGAGAGCGCTCAGCGGTGCGGTACTCACTTGGAAGTTCTCTGCTTCGTTTCTAATTTCCTCGACTTGCTTTGAGAAGGACTCGAGTAGTACCTCTAGTTCATCATGGTCATGAGTAGCGCGAGGAGAGCCATTCTTCTTGTCGGTGAGATACATGTTCGACAAATCGTCATCTATGAGGACATTTGGTAAACGTCCGAGCCATCATCTTACAAATATGCAACAAACCTTGCTCGAGCACTTCTTCGAGGGCCTCTTCGACCTAGCGACAAGGACAATGTCAGGTGGACAGGAGTGCACTCTCAGAGGCAGAATGACGCACCAGTTTCGCCCTATTTTGAAAGCTTGCAAGCCGCCGTGAATGATGAAGTAACCGCTTGAAGCGATCCCGGTCGATGTCGTCTTCAAGTTCAGCCAAGAGACCTCCAACAAGATTACGTATAAAGACAATTTCTGCTTCCAGTGCACTTAGAACGGACAATAATATCGACTCTAGCGCGCTAAAATGGAAATCCGTTAAACGTCATGAGAAACGCAACCACGGGGCACAAACGTGGATGAACATGACCCACCGGAATTCGTATGGTGGTCCCGATGTTTTTGCTCTGAGATTATGCTGTAACAGTTCCGTTCAGAGACTGCCAGATGAATAGAGAATGTGCGAACGTGCGTACTTCCAGATGGTAAAGGAAGACAGAATGCAGCCTGGAGTCGGCTGATCCATAGGTGTCGAAGAGAATCACTGCGTCTGCTTTGACGAGCGCACGTATATGAAGAACGTTCACCTACGGCCAGCAGCGCTCGGTTGTTGGAATGGTATACAGATTGACAAAAGTAAACACTCACTAGGATTGCTTCCTGTCGAACGAGAATAGTTGGCACAAGGTTGGGAACCCTAGAATCTATTTTCCGCAGATCACGGGGCTAATTCATCTTCCGTCAGAATGTATGAATGGGAACAACATCATCGGCACTTACGTTTAATCGATGCTCCGAACATAAGTCAGACTTTTTGAATTGTCCAGAAATTGTTTTTACATTCCCTAGCGGTCAGAATTTGGGTAAAAATACAAGGGCACATGTACAGCATCTTGGGAACTTACCATCCGCATCAAGAATGGTACCTAAATATTTCGTATGATTCAGCACATCTCAGACTTCATAGTGATGGCATTTGACATCTTTACATACAACGTAGCATGAGATCTGCGGGCTGTCGTCCTTTCATTGCTCTCTCCAATATGGCGACTTTTGTGGCCTCTTCTGGACCGTCTGAAGGACCGTCGAATTGGTCATTTGATCGAGGGTTTAGCTTGGGGAACCATGACATCAGCTTGTAGCTGTCCGTATGAATGTATTTGCGGGATGGGTGAAATGCATGGTGTTTTTCCAGTCTGTTTGTTGGGGAACCTGTTTTAAAGCCAGAGTAGAGACGCGTTTGCCATGGACTGCACCCACATGCAATCCGCAAACTAGAAAGCCTGGATGATCGAAAACGGCAAGGTCTGGAGAAAACAGCTACATGTCTTGCTTCCTGCCACAGATTAGTTGTATGCATCCGCTGCGTGAAGAAGAAAGATGGAAGATGACTGTTTAGACCAACTCGTAATTGAGGAAATGCAATACACAGCGGAGATTCCAGCTTGCAACCTTAGAATGCAAGTAATTAACATTTTCAAGCAAACATATTGTGACAGAGGTGTCACATCCCGCGTTATATACTCCATATATGGAAGGTCATATGACATCCTAATGTGACTTTGTGATACCACAAGCATGTGCAAAATATTCTAAATATTTTTCTCATGTTAATTACGCTCTGAGGTTGTAAATTAGAATCTTCGTTGTGATACGTGCCTTGCATCACAGCGGGGATTACTGTATGGTAATATCTCTGAGAACAAAAAGGCACACACAAGTGAATCTCAGCCAAACTACTTACACTGACACGGGGTTACGGACGTGACTTCCTGAAAAGGAGTTAAGTAGGCGCTGGAGAAAACTCCCATCAACGCGATGTGCAATGCATACCAACAATTATGCGAGACACTGTAATTGTTCTTCAAAGTATAATGCAGTGCTTTGAATACAGACTACTAGATACTAATAACAAGTATTATGTTCACTGGCACGGTCCAACAAAATAGGACGTTAGACGCCTGGGAAGCCCCATGACCTCACTTAATATTACGTAAGCTACGCTTTGGGAAAGCAAGATCGGATTATTCGATGCCAAAAGCTCATGAGAGGATGGTACGTATTCATGTTCTGTCTATGGCCAAGATGAACCTATACGTGTATACTTAGCCTTTTTAGCTACATGAAAGTATCTAAGGGACTATACCACGTCTATATACTTCAGGGACACGTTGATGAGTACCAACCACGCTGCAAATTTGGTGATGGTAAGAAATAGTCTCCAGCGACCCGGTTCCCGGATCATCCTGGTCAGAGTTCTGGGTCACATTCGCGACCAGAACATCGTTCTTGTATACCATCTCGACACGACTATGTCCACCCTCCCAATTCAATGACCTGTACCTGCAGGGATTCTCCATCTTCGTCACAAACTTCCGACCCAGCTCTTGGGCGCAAACTTTGAAGCCTGTTGCCATACGAAAGGTCCCATGATCACCCGGTCAGTCGGCGAGACCCAGCACCATTCATTATAGAACATGGCCGCGAAACCTTCTGTCGCCGATGGAATCTACGATTGCGAATGTCTGCAAACGGATTGTTTACCTTATGAATTACGAGATTACACCTATTACCTGTTTACTCGGCTAGAGCCTCGATTTCCTCGAACCGGCCAGCCTTCTATAACTCCAACCGTACATGAACTTTTTACCTCAAACGCCTCCCCACTCAACCACAAACCCACCATGCCATCCGCTTAATGATCCTTCTCCCCCGTCTCCGTCCACCTTATCATGCATGAGACTGTCCGTCTACTGGAGGCCGCCGCCGCCTTGTCCCAGCAATTACGTGCCGCTGGTGTACCACACGCCTTCCATGGTACGATACTGAATGCCGTTCTATCCAATGCTCCGCTCTGTGACGTGAAACCTTTTTATATATCTTCCCCTTGACTTCTTGACCAATTGATGATGTAGGAAATATTTTGTATCGTCGAGGGAGGCAATTCGCATCCATTCCGAAGAGTACGGCAGGCGTGCAACGGAAGTGACGACTTTACTGTCACTCCCTCCCCTTGGAATAATCGGTCAGTATTGTCTCTACTTACGGCAACTAAGAATTCTAAATTTTTCTCTAGACTTCATGCCATATACCAACGCCTTATTCCACCAGTTGAAGTGAGGTCATTACCCAAACTATCGACGGATCTACTGACTCATTTCTGTCCGTAAGATTGAAATTCTGCCTGCAGGCGAAGAGGGTCCCCGACGTCTGGACGCAAGCACAACCATGAACATGTCTGGTGTTCCGTTCTTAACTATTTCCGAATTTATTAGGGCTAAACTAAAAGCTTGGTCGCTGTGAGTGCGGGGTAAACACATGCATGTTGATCTTTTCGACTGACTCTAGACCCTACAGGCGGCGTCTCGAGCGGGATGCCCAGGACGTTGCCTATGCACTATCCCGTTATTGGGATCGCGTCGATATCAACCGAATACCTGACCAAGATATGAGTGAGTTCGTCAGGCAGTACCCTACCGCAGCACCTGCCTGGAGAGAACTCAGAAGAAAGTATGGCATGTGAGTGTCACAGGACCTTTCTCCGGCTATGATCGATTCTGACCATCAGATCCAGGAGGTAGGGGTGTGAAAATGTCAACAATCAGCTCTGGATCGCCTATGCATCACTGGAGCTGACAACATTGGCAATCGGAAGTCGACCGTGTATTCTCTAAACTTGACATTGTTACCATTATACTTACGCATGTTCAACTATGTTATTGTATCTAGCATTCTCTACGGTGCTACAGATAAGTAAGACCCGTTCTCAACGTGTTGACATAAAGACAGCCACCCCAATTCACACGTGCTATCGTCGCCTCCCGGCCATGCTCAGACTGGCCTTCCCGACTTCGTATTCCCCCGCAGTCGGTACCGGCTTCTGGAGCCCCGTTTATTTCAATCCTCGGAGCCAATACAGGCTACCAGTCCAGAGTCGGTCGGCCCTGCCGACTTGTTATTCAACAGTCAATCTGCAGCAGACATAGGTACCGCTCTTCGAACACAGACGCTCATTCTAGCGGCCGAAATGTTTCATTGAGTAGATGTAGCTTCTGCCGCGATTCAAAAGATTTACGTACATACTTCAAGATGATTTCAGGGACCCAAGCTATGCTGCCTTGGCGTTCTATGAATCCCTTTTAGATGTAACTCCACGGAGGTCTGCTGACGTCTCGCTCACTGAGGCAAGATTAACCTCGCTTCCTGTTGGGAAAACGCGAGGCATTGTCTGACTGAGCAGGTCGGTCAGAATTAGTCACCTGTGGGTTTTCGCTCAATTGATTGTGCGCCTCCGAGCCATATCCTCTGATGTCATTGTATCAGATAAGAGTCACGACTACCGTTAATCGTCCTCAAAAGGATGGACTGTCATGCTCCAGATAAATTGGTCTGTTGGGTTGGGCTGATAATGCATATCATTTAGATCGCGTCCCGGGCCGCATGTTTTGCTTTATCGGATTCCTCGCTCTTAATTCCATGTCGACTTCGGCGAAAATGGGGCTCCATGTGTTCTCATGAGAAGCTAAAACTCTGTAGTCTGTACGAGGCCAATCCTGGAGGTCTAACTTTGGGACACTTGGACTATTCTGGCTCGTTATCGCAGACCCCAAAAGTGTCCCTCTCGACCCGTTTTAATTCTCTTGTTGTGCTTCAACTATTCAGGCCGAGAGGCGCTTTTGGCGATGAGAACAGGTGGACATTAACATTAAATGAAGGCTAATATCACTTCTCGTGACAACGTTCGGCCGCTTTGCTCGCACCGCGACCGATTGAGAACATTGGTGTCTTAATATTCGTTAAGCAGCTCATATCGGACTTCATGCAAATATGGCACATCTACTTCATGATTTGTCTGTTATATCCCGCACCCTATGACCGATGTGTCACGATATATGGATCCGCGAAGGTCTACCCGGCAAGCTCTCCAAGCCTTTGCCTTTTTTGTTCTCGAAATAGCCAAATTAGGAAAAAAATGAAGGTTGACCGTGTACTGTATCTCTACTACTCTACTTACTCAGGAGAGAGCTCCGTGAAGTATATATACTATAACTCTATGTGCTGTATATCTGCTAGTGACTGATAGGTGGTGCAAGTCCGTTCGAATACCTCCATGGTCATAGGACTCAGGCGTCACGCATGTCACCTCAATGTCACCATGTGGCGTGACAGACGCGTAATACGCGTCCTGCAAGCGTCAGAAATCTCAATACCTTTCATCCGACTACCACCTTTCCATAATGCCTGTCGCCGTACCATCCACACCCACACCTTCAGGCGGTCTCAAAGCCTACTACCAGGCTAAGATCGAAGCGGCAGAACTTGAAATCAACCAGAAGACTCAGAACTTGCGTCGACTGGAGGCACAACGAAATGCGCTGAATGCTAGAGGTATGCTCGAGCAGTTGTTTCAATAATGGTGATATAGAGGAACTGAGTAGACCTTCTTTATAGTTAGATTGCTTCGAGAAGAGCTTCAACTGCTACATGAACCTGGCAGCTATGTCGGTGAGGTCGTAAAACCCATGGGCAAGAACAGAGTTCTTGTCAAAGTTCAGCCAGAAGGCAAATACAGTACGTAGTTTTACTGAATGTTATATCCCTTCACCCACAGAATGGACCTCTAGTTGTCGATCTGGACTCCGAAATCGATATCAACAAACTTACGCCTTCTCTCCGTGTGGCTCTTCGATCGGATTCGTATACAATACACAAGATACTCCCTAACAAGGTGGACCCTCTGGTTTCGCTTATGATGGTTGAGAAAGTACCGGACAGTACCTACGAGATGGTTGGTGGTCTCGACAAGCAAATTAAAGAAATCAAGGAAGTCATCGAGTTGCCCGTCAAGCACCCAGAACTCTTCGAATCTCTCGGTATCGCTCAACCTAAGGGTGTCCTGCTATATGGTCCTCCGGGTACCGGTAAAACCTTGCTTGCGCGTGCTGTGGCTCATCACACGGACTGTAAATTTATCAGGGTTTCTGGCTCAGAGCTTGTACAAAAGTATATTGGAGAAGGTAGCCGAATGGTTCGAGAACTCTTCGTGATGGCCAGAGAACATGCACCAAGTATTATCTTCATGGATGAAATTGATTCCATTGGAAGTTCGAGAGGAGAAGGTGGTTCTGGAGGTGGTGACTCTGAAGTACAGCGTACGATGTTGGAGCTTCTGAACCAATTGGATGGTTTCGAGCCCACAAAGAACATCAAGGTGATCATGGCCACCAACAGAATAGGTCAGCTGATTCACGTTTAACATGTGAAATGCTCCTTATAACCTCTCTTGCTACAGACATCCTCGATTCGGCACTTCTGCGACCAGGACGAATCGACAGAAAGATCGAATTTCCTCCACCAGGCCCTGAAGCTCGTGTAGCGATTCTTCGTATCCACTCGCGCAAGGTAAACATGCGTTCTTCTAGAATTCGTTCGGCGACAACCTATCTGAGATTGTCTTTCATTTCACAGATGTCACTGCAGCGTGGAATCAATCTTCGTGTCCTCGCTGAGAAGATGGGGCAATGTTCTGGAGCCGAAGTCCGTGGTATCTGTACAGAAGCCGGTACGTGCTGTGAATCACTCACACGTTATCTCTGAAATTGACTCTGGCTTTAGGTATGTACGCGCTTCGAGAACGAAGGCAACATGTTACGCAGGAGGACTTTGAGTTCGCCGTAGCAAAGGTTCGTGTTCTTGGGAATCGGGATATTGGGATGACAATTGACTCGCCTTTTTGGTATAGGTTCTCAAGAAGAACCAGGAAGGAAACACCTCCGTCAACAAGTTGTTCTCCTGAATGTCTTTTTGTATTTTACATTACCTTTTGCAGTTCAACGTGTTGTTTTGGGGTCGTTCCACTTCCTCTAAATCTCTCTCACTGTCTAGAACGTGACCCGTGACAGTTCCAGTCTGATTCTCATCAAAGCGACAGTTCTGGAGCTGAATACCAACAACATATGTCTATTTCGTGGCTGTCTGTAGAAGGAATAATACCCTTTGCCCGATACTGTCTTGTCCTGAAGGCGAGGTTGTAATACAAATTCAACGACATGAGGATACAGGTTGTTATTTGGTGTCAGTTCCTACTGGAATGATTACTGTCAACGAAATGAAAATTTCTTGTTTCCGCGACCTTCTTTCCATTATACTTCGCCTCATGGTTGATGAACAAGGGCGAGCAACTACCATGAACGCTACACCAGTGACGGCATTGACGCGCCCGCTGCCAGTCAGTCAAAAGCCGAGACGCGAGTGTGGCTGATACCCTTCCCCACTCTCCCTCGTTCCCACTACCCTACCAGGATGCCTGCTCCTAAGATTTGCCCGCGGCTCAAGGCCACTGGGATCTGTCACGAACAGAGCTGTCCAAACCGTCACGACGTGAAGATCTGTGTGCCATGCGGTGTGGTATGCACCACTGAAAGCGCATACCGGGCGCATCTTCGAGGCAAGAAGCATCGATCCAGGACGGGGTCCGGTCGACGGATCTTTCATTGCTCCCTCTGTACCAAGAATGTTCCAGAGTATCAATGGGAAGAGCATACCTTCAACCAACGCCATGTTGGTCACGCTGTGAAGCGGGGAATATCACCCGACATCCAACCTGAGGAAGCAGTCCTATCTGCACAAGAACGGCTATGCGCCGTTTGCGATCGAATCATCCAACATAGCTCATGGAATGCGCATGTCAATGGCAATTCTCATCGAAAGATGAAAACGTTCATTGCTTTCCGCTCCGCCTTTGAAGAGGCTGAGCGCAACAAGCATGGAATGGTTGTCTCCGATGAGGATGGCATCGACCTCGGCATCATAGATCCCGTGCATGCTGAGAATGGCATGGTGACGGTCATTACTGTTAGGAATACCATCCCGTCTTCGCGAATTCGAATCTCTGAGCTTCGACTAGGCTCACAATCAAGCAATGGTCGCTCATTGTAAGTGTACGGTTTTTAGTACTTAAGAGAGTGATAATTTACAACAGGGGTGACAGTTTCTCTGCTTCCGCCGAAACCGCTGACATTCGGTTCGGAAGGGATTTTCGTATTGACATTTCCTTCAAACAACAATATCTAGGCCGATACGAAGATCGTCTAGAGATTGTTTTCGAAGATCTCAGCCTCAACAGTTCCTTTGTCATCGTTCGACCTCTCTCGGCGATCGTTGGAAACAAAGAAGATCATGAGAACTTGAAACCCCGAGCTCCGTACCAACCGAGGAAACGAGGCTCTCGAGATCCAGAGACATCGGTCATCGCAGGACCACCCCCACCAGCCACCAAAACAGTGAAGTGGGTAACACGGTTGCTTCCTTTCGATATCCCAAAGAATATTGCTTCCATCCTCCTCGAAGGCGATCCGCCTGCTGAAACGGCAGGCAACTTACAACTGACCATTCTTCCTCCTCATCTGAATGTAAATACGTATGCCAGACACTTCCAGACGCTATTGTGGGTTGAAGAGTTCCGTATGCAGTACGTCTTGTTCTTTTGTTACTTGTTCGAGAAACTGAATATAGACAATAGGCATGACCTTGAGCTATACGATATTGCGGACGCACACCTGAGGAGACACGGGCCTTTTTATCAGTAAGTTACCACTACATGAAAGATTCTAACATTGATAACACTCACCTACTTTCTTTACAGTCTCGAAGTCCCCGGACTGGCAGAGAATAGACCTAGTGTGGTCGTTGGTATGTTACTTATTCTCTTTGCAACATAAAACCCGCTTTTATGATTTTTTCTCAGGCGATCGAATCCTCGTGAAGCGACACGGTTGGACTAAGGGCCATTGGTACGAAGGGCATGTCCACTTCGTGCGACTCCTCGAAGTCGGACTCAAATTTCATGAATCATTTCCTGGCCATACTGACAATATGAAATATCACATCCGCTTCAAACTGAATCGTCTCCCCCTACGACGTCAGCACGAAGCTCTATCAAGTGCATTCGCACCAAATCGCCTATTATTCCCCAAGTCACGCGACGTGGTGAGGAGTGTACCCACAACCACCGCAGAACTTCGAGATTGGATTTACAACCCGCTCATTGCTCGTAATGCTGAACAGTTACAAGCTGTTGCCTCCATTGTGCAGCTTCCACCTAGTCACGCACCCTTCGTTGTGTTTGGGCCGTGAGTTTTGTTTTTTAATCCGTCCCGACTGATATTTATTTGCAAACATACAGGCCTGGGACAGGGAAAACTGTCACTATCGTAGAGGCTATCCGTCAACTTATACGCACCAATCCTGGCCATCATATCGTCGCTTGCGCACCAAGTAACAGTGCCGCGGACCTCATTGCATCTCGTCTCAGTGTGCTTGGGAATGCCCAACTCTTCCGACTCTATGCACCCTCTCGCAACAAGAAGCAGGTCCCTGACAACCTGCTCCCCTTCACGCATACCACACGCTCAGACGAAGGTGTTCCTATCTTTGGGGTCCCCCCTCTCGCCGTTCTTCGACGTTACAAAGTCGTCGTCGTGACGTGCGTCTCCGCACCAGTTCTGCATGGAGTTGGACTTCCGAGAGGTCATTTTACACATGTTTTCATCGACGAGGCTGGTCAGGCGACCGAACCAGAGTCAATGGCTTCGATCAAGTTGCTTTCCGACAATACCACCAATGTTATTTTGTCGGGCGACCCCATGCAATTAGGTCCTATCATCCGGTCTCCAGTGGCAAGAATTTTGAAGTTCGACTTGAGCTACCTCGAAAGACTGATGAATATGCCATTGTACAATGATCGAAGTTGGCGAGGAAAGACGTACGTGATCATTTAACTGCCTGGATGTCTCAGAAATCATCTTTACGATTACTTTCTTCAGTGTCGTCAAGTTGATCAACAACTTCCGTTCACACCCCGAGGTCCTCAAGTTCCCGAACGACCAGTTCTACAAAGGGGAACTCCGTTCCTGCGGGGACAAGAGGGTGGTGGATTCATACGTTGGGTGGTCACATCTTCCGAACAAACGGTTCCCGATCATTTTCCATGCTGTCTCGGGCGAGGATCAAAGGGAGGCATCGTCACCTTCCTTCTTCAACATTTCCGAGGTGACGCAGGTGAAGAAGTATGTCCAGGCTTTACGCGATGACAGAAAATTCAGGATCAGTGAGTTCTACCATTTTCTTCGTGAGCGGAACTGACCCTTGGGTTGAATAGCGAATAATGATATTGGAATCATTACTCCGTACCAAGCACAGTGTGGGCGTATCCGGAAGGCTCTACAGGACTTCGAGGGGATCAAAGTGGGTAGTGTCGAGGAGTTCCAGGGTCAGGTATGTCTGCAAAATGAAATGGTATAGTCAGAGCGACAAAGGCTAATTTATCTGCATAGGAACGTCGGGTGATCATAATTTCGACTGTGAGGAGCAGTAAAGAGTACATCGAATACGATATCAAGCATACCCTTGGCTTCGTCGCCAGTCCTCGTCGGTTCAACGGTATGTACCTACCAACAAAGTCAAGGTTCAGAATCTGATGCATTCCATTCTTAGTCGCTGTTACTCGTGCACAAGCACTACTCATCATCATTGGAGACCCGTCTGTCATTTCACTCGACCCACTCTGGCGAACTTTCCTCAATCGTCTCTACAACAACAAGGCCTGGAAGGGTGATCCACCAACCTGGGACCCTAAAGCCAAGGTTAGATTGAATGGAGGATACGATCAGCAGGTGGTCGAGGAGACCATGAATGATATGAATGATTTCACAAAGGCCATGACGAGGTTGACATTAGGGGATTTGATACCGCAGCTGGAGGAGGACGATGATGTCGCTGCAAATGACGACCGACCTTGGCAAGAGGCCGAGTGAGCCGTGTTTATCGGTCATTGTTGCAATACGGTAGATCTTCTTGACATTTGTTACGATTTGCTTGTTCTATTTCTTGGATTTGTGCTCCTGAAATGCATTACCATCTTGTTTGTATCATTTGAGATTGTGTTTCACAATATTTGGTGCGATTAGACCGAGAACATCTCGGCAATAATATTGTAATGTGAGTAGCAACCAAACAAAAAAGAAGACTCAAGCTCGAGCAGAACCTCTACACGCGGAATAGTCATTAATGACAGTAGTATGTGATGCGGCAGAGAAAACACGCACCTGTTCGCTACTGCAGCTTTGTGTACTTCGGCCTTCTTCGTTAGCGTAGCACCCTCACCGTTGAGTATGTTCACCATCTCTCGTGCGATCCGCTCCTCCATAGTCTGACCTCGACCCTTCCCCTTTTTACAGCTATCAATGATCCATGTTACAGCGTACATCACCCGACGTTTCTCTTGAAGAGCTACTGGCCTGATCATGACCTTCGCACCGACCTTGTTGGACACCACTCGGACAGCAGGTGCAGCGGTCTCGATAGCTTTTCGGAAAAGAGGTAATGGCGGGGCTCGTGTAAAGGCATGAAGATGAAGGAGGATACGAGAGACTTGTTTTTGAGCCTTCTGCCTCTCTCCATGTTGCATCAAGCGATTGGTGAAATATTGAAGCAAAGGATCTTCGGCCGGTGGCAGATCTGAGAAATGAGTTTCTGCTGACGGCCGTATAGGTGATGCAGGTGGAAGTGTGGCCACATCAACGTCGGAAGTAGGAGTGCTCCCAGGGAACTCTTTCAGAGCAGATGCAAGTGCACCAAGGACTGGTTCTCCTTTCGAACGAGGGGTTGTTGAGACTGAGCGAAGAGTGAACCGTGGCGTTTTGGTCAGAGACTGCCGCAGTACTGACAACATGGTCTGTTGTACATATAAGAAAACATCACAGAGGGATACACTATTCAGTATTCGCACCGTTTATAATGTTATGAACTTCACGTCCTCGGAGGCACGCTGTAGGTGGAAGTGAAGTTCGAGTGAAACGAATTGAATGCTGGAGCGTGGAGAAATAGCCATTTTAGGTATTATATTCCCACGGGTCATTTGCTGAGGTTTCTCTCCCAAGCTGAACGTTCAACCAGTGACCACCGCGGCCGTTGTTGCTGAAGTCACTGAGCTGTGTCTTGGGACAAAATAGTTAACTGGCATGATATTGATTATCTGCTTCAATTATCACTAACGACCAAACACATCGATTCAATTAGAGGAGCAAGACAGATATGCTTCCGACTTCGATTGCGTATGGAATGTAGCTGGTGTCTTTAAACATTCTACTAACGTGCATTTTAGTTTGATTTCCGACTTTTTCCATCCTAATGTTGGAGGGGTGGAAATGAACGTATACATGTTAGGTGCAAATCTTATACAACGTGGTCACCGAGTGAGCATAGCAATAATGCTCAGGTACAAAAACGAACTTACCTCGATGTAGGTCATTGTCATCACGCATAGCCATCCCCCAGACCGAGTAGGTGTCCGCTGGTTGTTGCCAGCATTGAAGGTCTACCATATTCCCTTCCCTACTATTGCGTCTTCGGCAACGTTACCCAACTTCTTCACCTTCTTGCCGTACTTCAGGACCATTATGTTGAGAGAGGGTGTCGAATTGGTCCATGTTCATGCCAGTTTATCGTCACTTGCGCATGAAGGTATCCTCCATGCTCACCATATGGGTCTGCGTACCGTCTTCACAGACCACAGTCTTTTTGGATTCGATGACGCTGCGAGCATCCTAACCAATAAACTACTGGAAGGTGCATTGAGGAATGTTGATGCAACCATCTGTGTCTCTAACACAGGGTAAGATAGCATAGCATCAATCCGAGTCTCGTTAATGACGTTCATTAATCCAGACGAGAAAACACCGTTTTACGAGCTCGAATTCCGCCCCAATCTGTTTATGTCATCCCAAATGCTTTGGTTGCAGAAAGGTTTCGTCCAGCGTCCGACCCACCTCGGAAGGATATCAGTAAGTCTCCAAACTGCTTGTGCACTAGGCATATTCTCATTATAACTGCAGTAACGATTGTCGTACTTTCACGCCTTGCATATCGAAAAGGTATCGATTTACTAGTTGCGACTGCGCCTCGTATATGCAAAATGTTTCCAAAAGTTCGGTTCTTAGTCGGTGAGTTATTATGCGCATAATCACCCGACCCAATACTGATAAACCGAATTTAGGAGGAGACGGTCCCAAGTTGATTGACTTGCTTCAAATGCGCGAAAAGAACCAACTTCAAGACCAAATAGAACTCCTTGGAAGCGTTCGTCATCGAGATGTCCGTGATGTACGTTAGACATGTCAGTATGAGTGACGAGTGTTTCTGATATGTTGAGCAGGTGCTCACGCGAGGGTCAATTTTCATGAACACCTCGTTGACCGAGTCCTTCGGTATTGCTAGTTTGGAGGCGGCTTGTGCCGGTCTTTACGTGGTATCCACTCGTGTTGGTGGTTTACCGGAAATCTTGCCCAAGGATATGATTTCCTTTGCAAATCCCGACGAGGATGGTATGTTCTAATACTTTTACATATGTTTGGCATTACATAAACCTTTTTTTAGACATTATTCGAGCTATGAAAGAAGCGATTGATGTCATCTCAAAGGGTAAACATGACCCTCATCGTGCTCATGAACGAGTCAAAGGATTCTATGATTGGGCCGACGTCACTGAACGAACCGAACATGTTTATGAAGCCGTCCTCGCTAGCGAACCATACGACTTCTGGACAAGGATGTACAGGTATGTAGTGATGGCTAAAGTTCAATCGAATGTAGATACTGATACTGGTCTCAAGGACATTGGACTTGGGTCGGTTCGTAGGACCAATTTACGCCATCATTCTTCTTGTGGATTGCCTGTTCTTTATGTTCCTCGAGTGGTGGATGCCTGCTTGTGATATCGATAAGGTGGAGATGCATTGGAACCAAGAGAACTTCGTCCAGGTAATTTCAGTTCCCTTCTATATTTCGCACCATCAGTTTCATTTTTCTGAAAGAGCGTATTCAGCTAGCAGACCGGTGTCACTCTACACAGGATGGAAATGTTCCCCGAGACGAAGAACATCACTTCCCGAACGAATAAACCCATCAATATATTCCCCACATGATAATGCGATACCCTCACATACAGTATATTCCCTTATCTCTTTATCCTACACACCTTCCAAATCAATCACATTGATCGGTAACTTTCGATCACGGTCGTCTGATCGCAGAAACCATATGCATCTCAAAAGGACAGTTATAAAGGAAAACATCTCCTTCATTAGACGCGGAGGATCACCTTCTCAACCTCCATCAACGGTGGAGCTATGACCTCCCAAGAAGACGAGAAAGTCTCCCTGGATCAGGGCAGTCAGGATGTTGTCAGCAAAGACC
Organism: Cerrena zonata; assembly: GCA_038087015.1. NCBI lineage: Eukaryota > Fungi > Basidiomycota > Agaricomycetes > Polyporales > Cerrenaceae > Cerrena > Cerrena zonata. The sequence goes on from JASBNA010000022.1 coordinate 95,843, forward strand.
AGATTGCCGATGACTCGACTCGACTTGACTCACGTCCTCAGACTTGGTACGATAAAGTCACTCTCTTCCTCACAAAATGGGGTGTGGAAACCAATGGGTATTGAAGATTAGTTTGTTTAATACGCGTGTAAGAACTAACACCGTATTCAAACAGAATCGATCCTATACCACCAGAGAATAGAACCGATACCAAAATGTTCCAGATGTTTTTCGTCTGGTTTTCCGCGAATATGAACGTTTTAGCGTATGTACTATCTCGATTGTCTTGCTAATCATACCGACATACTCCGCAGGCTCGGAACGGGCGCTGCTGGACCAGCCTTCTTTGGACTCGGTACTTCCCAATGCCTCATTATTCTCACCATTGTCGATCTTTTGTAAGTTCCGCTGATTTGCTACCTCTATTTCTGGTTCCCAATACTCTCCTTAGGTCATGCGTCGTACCAGCTTACTTGTAAGTGTTTAAGGTAAACTACCGAGACTCTAAATTTCGATATTGAGTTTCACCTTCAGTGCCGTTTTCGGTCCGAAACTTGGTACACGCTCAATGGTTACGGCTCGCTTCTCATTTGGGTAGGTATCGCTCCTTTCTCATCTTGAAGCCGCCTCATTTCCCTATCTTTGTCATTCCAGCTACTACGGTGCAATCATCCCAAGCGCCCTTACCGTCTTCTCGATGCAAGGCTTCCTCATTCTGAACTGTATAATTGGCGGCCAAACTCTGGCTAGCGTTTCTGGACATCTGGATGATACCCTTGGGATCGTAATAATTGGTTTGATATCTCTGGCTGTCAGTCATTTTATACATGCTGCATTCATCTAAAACTGACAATTGTCTAGGTGACATTCTGTGGATACAGGGTGTTACATTGGTACGAAAGTGTGGCTTGGATACCCAATGTTATCACGTTTATTGTTCTCTTGGGTGTTGGAGGCAAAAACCTGTCCAACGCCCCTGCTACGGCTCCCGTCACTGCATCTTCGGTAATTACCTTTGCGACTACAACCGCATCCTCTGTGATCAGTTGGTGCATGATGACGCCAGACTACGGCGTGTATCACAATGTGAAAACCCCTACGTGAGTTGAATATAGGCCTCGCGTGAAAGTCCGCTCATAATATTCCGTAGATGGCGAATCTTTACTTACACGTATCTCGGCTTTTTCATAGCAAGTGTACGCCACCCATGGGTTTTTAGCTTGAGTCTCATGCTCATCATGTACTTCAGATCACGGGCCATTTCTTAGGTGCCATTTTTGCTGCTTCAGCCACTAACGATCCTGCCTGGGAGGCTGGGTTCGATAACGGGAACAGCGTTGGTGGTCTTATCAATGCCGTGTTGGCACCCGCCGGTGGATTTGGAAAATTCCTCACGGTTTTGCTTGCATTGACGATCCCGAGTGCTTGTACGTTGTCTTCTATGTTTTGATTATTAGTTTTCAATATCTTGACAGGTGCACCAACTATGTACACGTTTGGTATGAGTTTCATGACCATAGGGCCTTTCTTCGCGAAAGTCCCGAGATATGTTTTCGCTATTGTGTCGGAAGCAATGTACGTTGTATTATTATCTGATCGTGACCGTTACGGGCTAATCGTCCGGACGTCCCAGACTTATTCCAGTTGCGATTATTGGAGCAAAGAAATTCTATGTGACTTTTGTCAACGTCATCAGTATGTTCTTACACTGCCTCTCCAAAGTTGTTTGTCTGAATTTCGTTTTAGGTATCATTGGTTACTGGAGCACGGTATTTGCAGTGATAATTCTCCTTGAGCACTTCGTCTTCCGCAAAAACAATTTTGGTCTCTACGACATTGCAGACTGGGACAAGCCCCGAAAGCTACCAATTGGTGCCGCTGCTCTTATAGCCTTCTTCTCTGCCTTCGGCATAATCGTCCCTTGCATGTCACAAACAGCCTACGTCGGACCTATCGCAAATGCGGGAGCTGGCGATATAGGAATCCTCGCCGGATCTGCTGTGGCGCTCATTGTGTATCTCGCTCTGCGTTCCTTGGAACGATCGTGGTATCAGAGATGAGAACTGGGGATGTATAATAGAATAAATATAATCAAGCAACACATATTCGGTAAATGATACTACAACTACAGTTCGTTGTACACGTTGATTGGTAATGTGAGAACGATCTAATTCTTTCCTTCTTTCTCGAATTCCTCCACTGCGGAAACACCAGAGCTGGAGTCATCACCTCCAGAACCGACAGTATCCACGTTTGCCTTTGGTCCTTTGAACCAGTAATAACCCCCATATACAGGCAAGTAATAGTACAAGGCACTTAATATGATCACTGCGCCGAACACTGGTGCAGTGTAATTCATATCTGCACCAGTCGGGCTAGATGTTGTCGGAAAAGCCACTACCGTGATGGTAAATATCATCCATAGAAGGGTGATGTAGGCAACTGGACGACCCTACTCGATTTTGAGTCAGGAAATTCATTCTAGTACGTCATACCTCCGTTCACTCACCCAGATACCCAGATTGAATGGCCCTGGGGACCATTCTTGACCACCGAAAAATCTACTAGAGATCGGGATTATGTAGGCCGTGTATTGTCCAGTAACTGCCAAACTGAAAATCGCGGAAATGGCGGTAGGTCCAGCGAATGCCAAAAGACCTAAGCACAATGCACCAAAGGCGGCGAATATCACTGAGTTCACAGGAGTACCTGTATGTTTGTTGATGCGATATAGAAATCCTGACCCGGGAAGTGCACCATCGCGAGAGAATGCAAAGATTTGTCGAGAACAGGCAGTCACCTAGAAACGGATGGCATGAATCGAGACATCCTCTGTTTGGAAGCTTTTATGAGGACGACGTACTATGCTGGTGCCCATCAAGAATCTACGATTCAAGACGTGACTCAGAACATGGCCCATAATACATGTAGCTCAAGAACACTCACTGTACAAACACTATGATAGACCAAATGACCAACGTCCCGTTCCTCCCAAGGCTGTTAAAAAGAATCTGTCTCTTCTCAGACAAGAATTGATATATACAGAAGAAGAATACGAACCGTTGCCATTGGTTGACCTATAGGATTGGCCAGTATGTTTTCGACATCATTCCCCATACAAAAAGCGAGGACAATATTAATTGCTTGATAATATATTTTCAAAATGCATTCATTATTCGTTGAGCTGGACGACTTACCGAAGCCAAGAATGCCCGCTATGGATGCAGCGCTGATAATTCCCCATGGAACCTGCAGGGAGGATATCAGATGCTTATTTTACCCGCATAAGAGAGTATTGCAGACCGCAACAGGTGCATTGGCAGCCTCCTCGCTGATATGAACCGGCGCGTCAAATCCACCTAGTCAAGAGTTGACAGGTGAGATTTGATCGAGACAGACGAGAAACAAACCAATTGTCCACAATGGAGCCAAAAAGCTCAGAATAAATGCCCATCCATTAGGCCAGCCGTACACTATACATATACACCATTCAGCCTAGAGAACGAAATTCAAATGGATATACTCACAATTTGAGAATCCACTGAAGGCATACTTAGCCGAATTCTTGAACTGCCCCGGTGTAGCGGCAGGGAGAGCAATGATGATGGCAAAACACAAGCTGCCAGTAGATCAACGATCCATTTTGTAATATGAAGGATTTTGAACTTACAGAACATTGAGTACGATGTAAACACCTTGAAGCCTAGCCACGACAGAGGTCGCTAAGGATGCTATGCAAACATGGCTCACGATAAGGGCTGCATAGACCCCGCTATTTTATCCTTAGTAAATATTCTGTCTTGAGGCAGCTATGAAGTTGCTCCATACAATATCTGACCCGTTGTCGGGATAAAGGTCATATCAGACCCGATACTGACAGCAGCCATGAGCTGCACCGCACAACCCCAATCAATGGATGCGATTCCGGCAATGTTTCCTATCGTATTAGAATCTATACTAACAAGTAAGTGGCATTGCCCAAGGGCATCAAAATACACATACATCCACATATCCAAGATAACAGGTTTTTCCATCTTGGAGGTGCGTATCGGTGGGACCAGTAATAAAGACCTCCCGATGTGGGCGCTGCAGAGCCCAACTCGGCAAGAGACATGGCGACAAAAATCAAAAATATGGAGCAGATCAACCACTGTAAAGGATATAAGATTCCTGTCATAGACGGGTGCAGAAGTCGTTTTGATAACTTACACCCCAAACAAGTGCTGTAGGACCTCCATTAGGTAGAGCGTACACCAAAACGGAGCTGAAGCTGCTTTGAGAGAATGATAAGAGGAGCAGCTAGCATGCTCACGCAATGGAAGGAACGAGCCCAATGATACTGAAGCCAATACCGAATACCTCGTGAGGTTTGAAGGCTCGTTTCAGCTCTTGCTTATACCCAAGCTGAGCAAGCAAGATAGCGTCGGAATCCGTAGCCATTATGATCTGAAGTCAATTTCCAAGCTCAATGTTGGTGCGCAGGAGTCAGTGGATGCCAAGCTCTTGGAATAAGAGTAAGTAATCGACAGTGCGTCTTATATCCTTGAGTGTGGGGACTCCTACTCAATGAGATAACGCCGACGAGCACCCAGATAGCCCAGATACACACCGTATATTTTTGAATCCGTAATCCCATTGTAGTATCACGGGAGATCATAAGTCCTGGTCCTTCGCCACTCTATCTTCCATTGGAAGTGAGATAAGCTATCTATCTTGAGAACGCGATGATTGGTCTTCTTTCCAGAATAGTGAGATATCATGTTTGTTTATCGTTTACTCTAATGCAAGATAAGCACGTCCATTGGCACCGTCACATTCAGTAGTGGAGATGTTTAGAGAAAAACATGTTCAATGCTGACCACTGACAAGGATCTTGCTTTGTCAGTTCTGGGCTCTTGAATGACTAAAGAATCGCCAGTGAAGTTGCATGTAATCACTGATTGGACTGACACGTCTTGTACACAGCCTCATCTTCTGACCCAGTTTATAAACACTCAGGCCTCCAAATTCACCATGATCATTGTCAGCGCGACCTACAAGGCAGAAGCGGAATTGTAAATGACGTACATAGAGCTTATTACGCTTGTGCACGATGATAGAACCGAATAATCATATTGAGCGAGATCATGACAGTTAGTTATTGTTATTTTCTTAGGTCGTGATGAGTGAGGCCTGAGGCCTGAGGTATGGCTATCAAGTATTGAGTACCGATATCCGATATACTTATATGCAGGTTGAGCTTTGTCGAACTTCGGTTGTGGTGAGAGATGAGATGTCCAGCGCCTCCTGACGCCGAACATCGGGTAATATAAGTACATCAAACGGTTCTATAATACAAGTTATGGCCGGGAAGGTGATGGGGGACAATGAGCTTCGTATTTCATCAGACCAACCATTCCATCGATTCAAAGGAAACAACAACAACCTTGCATTTACTGACATACGTCGTCATCTCGGTGATGTCGGTAAATCAACGCTTCTTCAAACTGGCGATTATATGTTCACTAGCTCGAAGAGCATAGCAAATCGAGGTCAAGGTAGGATTGGCACCGAAACCGGTCGGTATGACACCATTTCCTACAATATGTGTCAAGGTGATGTAATATCTCAGAAGGTTGGACAACTCACCTCCAACGTAGAGGTTGTCAAAGTCGTAGACCTTGCAATGGGTGTCTGCAACATGGTCCTTCTTCGTAGGTCTAAGAGATATACGGCATTGAGTCGAATCAGATGGTACTAGGAGTAAAGTACGTACCCTGCGCGAACAGTTCCAGCGAGGTGAAGAGCAAGTCCTGGTGTCATGAATTGCGGTTGCGAGTCTGGCAAGTATCCGCCCAACTTGAGAGCTACGTCGCACATGCTATGATACACCCAAGTCAGATATCGATATAAAAGGCGAGAGACAGGACCTTACTCCGCCATCATTGCACGAGAACGCGCCTTGTCGTCATCGCTCATTTGGAACCGGAATGTGGGCTGAGGCATGTCATACGCATCCTCGTAGAATTGTTGGAACACAATTCGATTCTCTTTGCGGGGCTCCACATAGCCGAAGAATCGGAGGTCGACAATAAGACGTGTATCGATCGTCTCGGCAACTGCACCATAGGAGAAAGCATCACGATGAATCTATTTGTGGGTTGGTTCGGTAAATAAATAACTCCCGCGACACTAAGAAATACCTGTGTGTGCCATGGATGCTCTTTGGAAAACGGAGTCGTGACTTGAGGTTCGGGGTCTCTGAACGGAATGTGGATAGGATCTCTCGGGTGACGCTTTGTGTGTGCAGCGACCTTAGCGGGCCACCAAGGAAGATTGAACGGATTTTTGTCGACCGACTTAATGAGAGATTCGTCCATCACAATCTGGCAGAAAGTCATACTATGAAGGGTAAATTATAAGAGGCACCCTGAGGTTATATAAGAACTACGCACGGTTGCTCAGTTATGTATCGCGCCTATATATTTGAGTGCAGGAGTAAGCAGAGATATTCAGTGTAAACCATAACACGTACGAGATTAGGCGTCAATCGTGTGTCGATGGTTATGCGATCGTCCCCCCCTTCAATAGGCTCGATATTTATGTCTGCTTTCTGAGAGTTCGCAAGAATCTGTAGTCATGGTTGTTAAAATCATTGTCTGAAGAGGTCGGTCGATATACTTACTTGAGCGGTCGCTACCGCGCCTGCCGCCACGACGTAGGTCTTGGCACGAATGGCGAAGGTCGTGTCGCTGTGGAGATTGTGAGCAGTCTTCGGAAGCAGGTTGGTAACCTCTGCGCCGACAATAGTGTGTTTTCCTTTCCCATGAGCGTCCTCACGGATAATGACTCTGGTGCAGCGATGGTTAGTTAACAACGTGAACTTCTCGCGCTTGGCGGGATCTGTGAAAAGATCCTCCAGAATACGGTCGGCGGCATGCCATTCGACGTAGTCAGGGTCATCGAGACGGTGGCAAGCGAGAGTGAGAGGTTTAAAGACCCTTCCCTTGTTCTTGTATTCCTTTTGGAGGGTCTTAAGTACCAGGTTGTGCCTGATGGACTCGTCGAACTCCTTGTTAGAGGAGCCGAGGACCTTCTCAGCTTGGGCATACAGGTTTTCCCAAATCTCGTCGTCCTTCTTAGGGTTTTCGTCAAGTTTCGGTCGTTCAACATATGGATTGAAGCGGGGTGTGGAACAGGTCCAGTGGGTAGACATACCACCAACACCACGTGTGACCGCTTCGGCACCTAAGTTCTCGAAGGGGTTCTGAATCGGATTCTTGCCCAACGAGACAAAAGGCCGTTCCTGTCTGTTTAGACAGTAAATATACGAGGTGTATATAATAAAATAGTAGACGTACGAATTTTGGAAGCTAGCCGGATCCAAAGTAGGGATAGACGTATTGTTGGTTGGGATCGACACAGTGCTGAGGGCACCCTACGATAAATTCAGACGTTGAAAAGACAAGGACGAAGGATATAAATCAAGTCATACCTTGATCACGCTAAATTGTATGATACATTTAGATATGGTGATAGCATGTATGTTCAGAATGTCATACGTACTTGACAAAACGATCGATATCCTTCTGGTACTCGATTTCGTTCTTCTTATGATACCCGGGCACCTTGATGTAGCCAGGCTCGAAGTTGGCGGAGTAGGTTTCATCATGAGAAGTCGGTGCGTGATGTCCCTTCAATGGCTTGGAGGTAAAAGAATCGCTGTAAGCTATCGGTTCAGATATCATACAATGGAGAGAAACGAGGGTTATACGAACGCTGCACCGATTTCACACATAAGGACACGTAGACCAGCATCAACACACTTCTTAGCGAAGGTAGAACCAATAGGTCCTAATTAAAATGAGCTAAGTATAGGACATGTATGGCATGACGACGTGATGCCTACCACTACCAGCGATGAAGACCTATATTGCGGAAGAGTCGGTAAGACGTAGATGATAGAAACGTATAACTTCTTACATCGATATCTTGGTATCTGGGGTGAAAGTTGGGGTTGGTGTTTGCCATAGTTACAAGAGGAAGAATACGAAACGTTGAGGGACGTTGGTAGTTCCTCACAAGTCTGTGGGTCTTATATACTGTTTTCTAGAGGGAAAAAATGCGTACCGGTGATGATGTCAAGCTATGTCCATGCGACAGAAGCTCCGTTCGCAAGTGCTATATCGGATAACAGAGAATGACAGGATTCCATTTGATAGGGAGCGGTCAGTATTACCCCCAGTAGGTGATGGATATTGCCAAGTAGCTGGGTCACCTAGCCGATCGTAACGTCATCCACAACTAGTCGTCAATAGTTTGTAATCCGGTTCATATGATCACAAAATTCGTGTAGAATGACCTTACGTTGTAGAATGGTATAATATAAGTCACAACATACAGTGTAGGCGTCGGTGTATTGATAATATAGGTCATTTGGGTATTAAGCTTTCTTGAGGCGGTAAAGGAGTGTAATGGGTTTGTGAACGCGCTCCCGAATAAGGTACTCGTAAATCATTACTTCACCACCTCAACAGATCTAGAGCATCGGAAGACAATCCGACGAAATAACATGACCAACGTACCTGTGTTTATATCGTTATTTCCGAAACCTTGTCGGAACAGTCGTGACTCACGCGCCGGTGGAATTTGCAGATGCCCCCTGGTGGAAGCTTTGCCCTCGAACACCTCCCTTGGAGCTCTATGGAGAGCCAAAGGGTATAGTTCGCCAAGAGGTCGGTTTTTGTTGAGACCGACAGAATATGGAGAGCCGATTAACGCATTGGAATGATTGGATGATAAATCTCTTGGAATATCAATATCCATGGTAGGCCTTCTCAACTTTCAGGATCCACTTCAAGTCACTTTGACAGTTAGAACAGGCTGGAGAAGTGGGAGCGACCCTGTGGCGCCTGTGATTCTATCATGAGCGCACGTCGATGGCGAGTTGTGGAAGGCCACTCACTCAAAAAGAAGTCCGGGCCTGACCCCATTTGAGGACTGTTCCTCTATCACCGGGACACGTGTGAAGGTGAAAAGGACACGTTGCACATTTACATCCTAATCTGTGTCTAGCGATCCTCACATGAGCTGCATAAACGTCCAAAGAGAAGCACTACGCACCTAGACCGCATACATCAATCATAATTTGACGTGTACAGTGATTCAGTTTGCGATAGACTTGGGTGACAAAGAATAAAGGTCAGTCCTGTACAAGAATACCTTCGTGTTCACTGCTTTAGAAGCGATGCACGTACGAGCCTGTCGACGGGAAGGCGAAGAACATTCTATTCTCTACACAGGATGGAGCAAAAAGGTGATATATTTTTCATACTTATTCATACCTAGACTCGTTTCCAGCCTCTAGGACTGAGAGAACGACCATCACTCATACCAACATCTGAGACTCGTGTTTAAGCCGCCCTGCGACCAATCTGAAAAGTCACGTTGATTACCAGACTTTAGTGAGAATATGAGAAATGTGATACAGCTCTAGGCTTACTTCAAAATCATTAGACGTCTCGTAGTGAAGCTCGTTATTGTGACCACAGCGGCGTTCACGGTATTGAGAAAAGAAGGATTCAATACTAGGCGCTCTCTCCACCTTTCTTATCCGCATCGGGTAGCGATCATGATATTGATTATCGAGTCTTCCAACGTTCAAACTCATTCAATCAACATCGTCCAGTAGCATATTTCAGAGTACAGGTAGAAGTCATATTTTCTATCTATATATTACTAAAACTCCAGACCTCAGCAGCCTAGAGGCCAACGAGCGTTGTGCAGTTCTTGAGGATCTGAAGGGAACGTCCACCCTCTCGCTGAGTCTCACGTCAAAAAGACAAATGGGGAAAACTCATACTTCCTTGACGTTGTAGCAAACATGAACGAACGGTTTAAGGTTAATTATAAACGTTAACCAGTCCTGCCGTCTCTTTAACAAGGTATTTGACATATTCCTGCGGCGGTGGGTTTAAGAACCCTCAAGAACCTGCGATATCTCTGATCCTTCTTCAACGGTCATCAGAGTAACGGGACATTCCAAGTTTTAACGATGACCATCGTAAGTTGATATTTCCGAGTCCAGGTCACCATGATCTTGAATCTAGGCACCACCGTATTCCGATAAGATAAGCGAACCCGACTGCAGTTGAGCGCCTGTCTCAGGCCCCTTGCTTGCTACTGCAGTAACCTACTACTGCACTTGTCGAACTCGAAAGGAATTAAGTATGAATATTCCGGAAACTGGTCTGTGGTTGTGGAACTGTACTGGTGTCGAACGGCGTGTAGCTACCTACTTGCTTGGACTTGTCAATTATCACAAGGGCCTAGACCTACTACGCTGAGTCCATAACATGAAAGCATCTTGAAGACGTAGGACCCGGGTCATGATAACGAAGCTCCTGGCGAAGATCTGATTCGAATTTCAGATCCATTCACCACCCAGTCTATGAAACCAGTGTACAGAGGCTCTTAGTCCGGCCTCGCTCCGGAATGGAAGAGGCATCTTATTCATGAAACTTTCTTTCTTTCAAAACGTTAGAAGTGGCGCGTGAAGTCGGCTGAGGTGGGTGAACACAAATTTGCTTCTCCCATCTAACTGGCAAGTCTTTGACAGATGTAACTTTCATTAATTGACCGCATCATTCCCTTTAGCGTTCTTTGTACATTCTATGGATATGGACATGGTGCTTACGATGTCGGCGAGTGGAGAAGCCAAGACACGCAGGACCCCAGTGACCAATGCGTTAATTTTAGGACAGTCCATACCTCCGCCTGTTTATCAAATGTCATGCATAGACGTGTAAAGCATCTCGTCATAGCGGAGGTGCTCATGCACGTATGACGAATGTGTGTTGGACTTAACAGTCCACGCAAGCACCGTATACTAGCGCATGTGCATCTAAGAAAAGGGCACATATATAATCTATCTTTCATCCCCTCGCTTTCTCATCGCTCTGTATCATCTGAATTCACGACAGCTTCACGCCTAATAGTATCACCATGTTCCAAAGACATTCCATGGGCTGTTCAGCCCACACCACCAATTCTCCTGCCTCTGTACCTTCTTTCATCCGCGAGCAGGTTGAAGTCGGGCGTAAAGATGGCTATTGGATCGAAGCATTTCCGTTCCGTACATCGGACAAGACAGGACAAAACCTCATCGGCTACGGTCTTGGCTCCTACGGCTCTCCAAGCAACATTGAGATGTTTATCAATCCGCGCAACCCGAAGAATAAGTACGTGCAGCATTATTGTTTTAGACTCTCCTTAACGAATTTACAACCGCAGAACACCCACGTGGAACCGACGTCCACTTGCTAGTCTCGAGTTTCCAGTAGCGATGGCATATGCTGACATCACTGGTAATGGTTTCAATGATGGTACGTCTACTTTCAATATTAATATTAATATTCATACCAATCCCAATGAATCTATAAAACAGTCATCATTACAGACCGATACGGATCTTCGATGAATGACATATGGCCCGACGGCGGGCGCGTTAGCTGGCTTGAAAATACTGGCGACATAAACGCGAGCAATTGGAAGCGACACACTATCGGTTCCAGCCCAGGTATGCATCGTATTGGGGTTGGTCATTTCACCCGCAAAGATCGTATCCAAATCTGTGCCGTGCCTATCGTCGTCAAATCCTCCGACTTTACCACGCCCGCTCCGGTCATTATTTACACTCAGCCTGATCATCCAAAGAACAGTTTTGATCTTTGGCCCGCCGAGTGCGTCATGACACGGACTCTCGTCCATGAGTTGGTAGTTATTCCCGATCCTCAGGGTGGTCTTGACAGAGTATTGCTCGCTGGTCGAGATGGCGTTGATCTTATTTGGTTCGAACGCGGAAATTGGGAGGTATTCAACGTCGGGAGAGGTTTACCTAAGGACGCTCTCCCCAAATCGCCTTATTGGGGCGCTGGATCAGCTGCTGTTGGGCGTGTGGATGATGATTATGCAGGATATATCGGATCTTCTGAGGTAAGAGATGGTCGCTTGGGAGAATGTCGGAGATGAAACTAACGAAGACTGTCCTAGGGACTCCACGGCAACACGGTATCTGTCTACACCAAGTCCCGCAAGTCCAAACATGGTATTATCGATCTCGAATGGAAGCGCCATGTTTTGCATGATTTCGGACCACTCAACGATAGTTTTACGGGTAGTATTCACCAAGTCGTTTGTGCCGATATTGATGGCGATGGCACTGACGAACTCCTTGTCGCAATGATGGGTTCTGAACCTCCTTCATTCGACAAGACTGGCGTTTGGTGTTTTAAGCGTAAGTTTGTTATTATACCTACACGGAGTTGAGTATTCATGCCTAATGTTTAGCCATCGACCTCGAGAAGGGGAAATTCTCCATGATCAAACTGAGCAACGAGTCAGCCGGTAGGATAGCTGTGGCCGATTATTCGTCCAATGGACATTTAGTATGTTTATTACCTTCTTACGCCTGTCATCTTTGCTAATCTAATATGCAAGGATTTTTCTACAATCTCGTACTCTGTACCAGGGTATTTCGAATCACCCAACTGTGCAATCAACGGCTACAGCGCTGTTGGAATTACTGCAGAGAAGTTGCAGAACGAAGTCTGCTTCCGCGTACCGAGACCCGCTACGACCAGATTCGTATCCGAGGTTGAATTTCTCGATGTTGCTGCCAGGAAACTTACCTTGGTCGTTCTTCCTCCCAATATCACGTACAAGGTTCCAACTGGATCTGGCGTGAAGGTCATGTTTGGTATCGTATCGTGGGACGACAATACGACTGGTCGCAATGAAAAACGTGTTTTAGCGACCAAACCGTTCTCAAGAGTGGAAATGACTGTTCACAACGACCATGTCCAGAGCGAGGACGAGGGTGCCATCTTTGTTCTGTTCAAAAAGTCGCCAAATGCAATCCAACCACCCTATGAGAACATGAAGCAAGTCGTCGCTCGCAACATCATTCCCGAACCTTATCCTGTTGAGGTTCGAGCCATGTCCTTCCCGTGGGTCAAAGTTGAAGACGCCCCGTGGGCGAATGGTCGATTTAAGGCAAGCATAATATTCATTATTCATACCTTTCTGAACGTTATCTCATATTACTTATCAGGATCTCGAATTTTATAATCTCGTTGGGTTCCACGTGCGCTACGCCGACGACTCGGACGACGTCATAACTCATATTCAACTTTGGACCGCTGGTGTCGGTGTTTCCGCGGGCTTCCACAATCACGTTGAAAAGTCCTTCTGCGAAATTCACGCGTGTATCGTGAATGGAACTGGTCATGGCGGCATGCGATGGGCCAAAGTTGCTGACGACAAGTTCAATCCGGACAAACCAAACTTGGACGATACCGGTCTCGTCGTTGTCCCTGCTCTTCACGAGCACGGACCCCTTTGGCATACCGGCCTCGACGGTCTACCCTTGCTTCGTAAGAATGATACCGTCGACTATCCATGGCACGGTACGCTACTCTCACTCATTTTTACATGTCTCAACTAATAGAATCTGTAGCATGGCTCGCCGGAGACAAGAGTCCCAATGGAATGCAATCCTACGATGTCTGGGTTGCATTCGAATTCCCGTCCTTCGACACATTTGGTGATCACCCTACTGGTCTTCTTAGCGGAAGTTTTAGTATCAAGTCAAACGCCGCTGGCTTTATTGGTCTCAAAGACGAGAGTGCCACCGATGGCACACCTGTTCTAGCAGGACTTGCCCCTCAAGAGGTGATACTCATCTTTCTGGCTTGAGATATTTACTGATCTCCGTATCTCAATAGTGGAAGATCATCCGGGTTGATGGTACAAATCTCTATCAGATCAAGCACGTTAAGACAGGCTCCCTTCTCGCTTCCAGATGGCCCCCTGTCGAAGGAGAGTCGCTTATGGGTACTCACTCCCCTGCGAATATGTCCTTAACGTCCAGTTGGTCTATCGATAAACATCCCAGTGGGGAAATAAGGTACGTCTCAGAACTAGACATAAAGACGTTCTTTTGTTAATCAATTTGTCAGCTTGCGACTCGTCGCGACGAAGGGCTTAACTCTTTCATACAAGAAATACGGACACCCAGCTATTACTCCGGTATGACCTTCGTTTTTGTTTTGCGACCCTCACTGAATTTGGCTTGACAGGTCATCCTTGAGAATCACATTGGTACGGTTGAGACTCCAAAGTGGCAATTGGTTCCAGTCTATGATTGAATATTGATCTGAATGTTACGCCAACTGGTATGTGACAAATGGAACTGTAAAGGAATGTAGTTTTGGATTCGTTGTCTTCTATTTTATGTTTCCAAATGAATGATGTTTTGTCGTAGTGAAACTCAGAAGCTGTTAGCTATATTTGGATATAAAATTCTGGTATTCGGAGAAGCAGCGGAAGGACGCTCTCAAATCTTTGATCATCCTGTGGGACAAGGGTACACATCGCCACACAATCTAAACCCAGACGGACATATGTTACATGCCATCGTTCGTTAAAATACTGGTAGATGCATTTTGATGGCATCGACCAGGTATAATACAACTGAAACTATCCAGAAATAATCAAATCATACTTCTCCTTGGTTCTATCCCCGAGAGTGCTACAATGACCGCTCTTTCATGTAATCATTTCTGAGTAGTATTCCAGTATAGGCCAGGTTGATAGGTCCCTTGACCTTGATGATCCACGGAAGGCAAATAGCCTGACGAACTTTGACCATTCTAGGTATGTTGTCAACATGTAAATAACACCGAATGTGATCAGAACGTACCTTGTCGTTGAATTGCGGAGCAAAGGACGTGTCGGTATAAGGGACTTTATCGACTTCAGCAGCTTCGGTCGTACCCATAGGAGCTCCTGCATCCAAAAGGCCTTGTTGCTGCTCTTTATCTTCTCCATCGTCACCATCAGTATCCGGTGACTCCGAGTCTGAGGGGACACCACTCCGCTGTCCTCGTTTGCATATTCTCCAACAGGAGAACGTTGCAGATACCAATGCGAAAAATCCACCAATAGAGCTCAGGACGATCATAGCAATGCGTCCTTTGGGTGACAAGAGCAGCGCATTGGGGGTTTTCTTACCAGAGAGGAGGAGTGCTGTCGCTGGATTGAAGAAGTTGGTCTTGAGAACGTCTTGGAAGGCCCATAGTGGGATCATGGTCCGGGCCGGGATTGGTTTGAGAAACCTGAAAGCGAATTGGACATGAATATAAGGGGTGAGGATGAGGGAGTGTTGACAAAGGCGGTCACTAACATGGTGGTATTCTTAGTAGGACAATTCCTTTGCCAATCCGACCAGCTGTCAACTGCGTTAAAATCTAGAGCAGAGGTATCACTGAATGGAGTACTTACGGCCCAATAAACAGACCTTGGCACTTAGAACACGCCTGGATCATGTTGTAATAGATAGTGTTGCAGACACACGGTGAGACAGGAAACGCATTTGGGTCGCCAGGTACGGGATAGGTAGTATGGTTCATGGGCACTGGCCAAACCACCGATTCTGGCAAAAACGAATACATGAACCTCTTTTCAAATGTGATTGGAAGAGGGTCTTACTCGATGGATCTTCTGCGCATTGAGAGTTGAGAAACCCTGCCACCGTGCACGGATTTTGAAACATGATATTATTCATCTGTGCCACGTTAGTTCAGGTCACAACGACAACTATCCTTTCAGTCACTTGCCCAATTGTACTGTGAAAAGCACACAGTCGCCGAAGTCCATGGAATAAAGGTCGACAATACGACAACAGCATTGAGTAGAGTAACAGAGGAAACGTACATGGCGCACCCGTGGAAAAAGGTATGCGTAAACTCTCCTGGGTGCAAAGGAAATAAGTATCAGACTGGAATAAGAAATGATCACCGGGAGGCAGTATAGGAATCAAGGGAATGAGGCTCTGTCATGCCGAATTCGAACTGCCGGAAGGCATGGTACATCGACCATTATACGCCCGGCCCTAGGCTTTACTACAATTACGAGAGGCTTATGTCGACAGCCTATCCCAGGTATCATTTGAGCTCCAGCGATCTATGAAAGGTGATAGCTACGTACCTCCGCTTTCAGTTAAATCACCGACAGAATTATGCTCTGATGTTCGGGCACTGAGGTCAGGGTCCAGAGGCATGCTGTTGTGCTGTTCTTGTTGTTAACATCACTTGTGAAGAAGCAGCGCGTTTACCCTCTCGACTGCATGCACGCTGGCTTCAAACCCAATCGTAGGATAGAATATCGTGGTAATGTGTACCGTCATAATACATCAGTAGTAATCGAAAACTTGCTATCAACTCCCGAGTCTATTACCGGAGCCCCATCTGTGTCCTGTGGTAGCGGCTTCTTCTCTCGCCCGCCGTGGTGGGACAACATGTACACCCGAGCCACTTGCCCCAACACCAGCGGTAGCAGGACCGTCGGAATTGGTGATATATGAGCGTAACAAAGCAGGGGCCTTTCCGAACGCTTCTAGCACCCTGGTTTCCCAAACACCCCACCACCATAGATGACCAACCACAGCACCGGTAATACTTGATGCTGCAGCCTGTGGACCGCCCATGATCAAGTCGAGCGCGATCAAGGCATAAGGGAAATATTGGAGAGGGATAGAGATTAATCCGAAGATGGATGTTTGGGTCCCTGGTGGTGCGAGACGTGCAGACACATAGGTTAAAGCAAGTAGAAGGGGTCGCGTGTGGACGAATGAGCCCAAAGGAAGGTTCATGGCCTGCACGAGAAGTAAATTAACATGACCGAATCGAACATATAAAGATGATGCTTACCACAATGGCTGCTCCGGCTAGGATGAGTTGCCATGCATAGTCGGCTGATCTTCTAACATAATGATTCGACTCTAGCTGATCAGAGTTGCGACTTGCGATATTCCTTAGTAGCAGTGTTGAGAAAGAATTAAGTTTCTGCTTACTAGAGCATGAGCATGTCGAATAGGAAGTTTATTCCTGAGCCTATGCATCCGAAGAATTTAAGTTTATAATACCAAAGATAACTCTCATAAAACACTCACTTCCTAGGAAGAAACTCGTGAAGATACGCCAAACCTAGTAGAGCTGTTCATTTACGCGGGTTTAGGACGAGGGAAACGAGTTACCTTACCTCAAATTTCTGTGTCACTAGCTGCCTCACAAATATGACCTTGTAAGGCGATACTATGTGCAGCATTACAGGCAGAGACACTGCTAGTAGAGAACCCGAAAGAAACCGGGTGACAGGAGGTATTTTGCGAATTTCATCCATGAAGGACATGACGGATAGATGTACTCTGAGAACGTATACAGAGAGTAGTTAATCAAGCAGAATCTCTGTAGGCTATATCCAGTTCTTTCCAGTAGTAGCTAGCGATCTGAGTATAGCACAAGTGGTAATGAAAGCGACCTGCCACTGGTAGTCTCAGTGAGAACCTACTAGTAACGCGATCATGTTCAACCAACGTGTACACCTAGTTTAGGGTTCAATGTCTGATGACATCACCACTGATCGAGCAGTCTACTCGCAACGTCAACTTGAACCGTTTGTGTGCCGAGTTTCAAAGTCTTACCACAACATGTCATGTTGCTCAGGAGAAACATCATACAATCTGCGATAAATAGCAAACTATACAATACTCGGAGACCAGCAACTTCTCTGTTTCGATTCAGCGATCTTCAACCTCGTTGGCAGACTGCAAGGAACATGTCTGCAAGTTCAACTAAGGCACTCAACAGGCTCGCCGTAGCCAAGAGCCCGTATCTACTACAGCATTCGGACAATCCAGTAGGTTAAACGTCTAGTACACATGCATTTCCCTTAGCTATGACAGGTGGATTGGTATGAATGGGGTCCCGAAGCTTTTGAGAAAGCAAAACGCGAGGACAAACCAATATTTTTGTCGGTGAGTTGATACTCATTCATTTTTTTGAAATACAAAACTTAAGCCATGATAGGTAGGATATTCTGCTTGCCATTGTAAGAGATATATTGAAAGCATTGGACATGTTCTCATATTTGATTCAAGGGTGTCATGTACTCGCACATGAAAGCTTTGAGGATGATGTCACTGCAAAGATGATGAATGATCACTTTATAAACATCAAGGTACGTAGACTATGATGGTATTCGGTTAGCTTCACTGGTACAGTACAATACTTTAGGTGGACAGGGAGGAACGACCCGACGTTGATAGGGTATACATGACATTCCTCCAAGCCACGTCTGGAGGAGGCGGATGGCCTATGTCTGTCTGTAAGTGCTTTCTGATCCCTTATACGACTTCTTCTGATCTATATACAGGGTTAACACCAGATCTTCATCCATTCTTTGCTGGAGTGAGTCTTGCCGATTGATCAACCGTCAGATACAAGTGTCTCACTCTATGCAGACATATTTTCCGCCTGGACGTTTTAGAGAGGTCCTATCAAAGCTAGCAGATGTGTAAGTGCAGTTCCCTCTATCCTTGCATCTTTTGAACCCGAACATAAATATCATAGCTGGGAAAGTGATAAAGAAAGTGTCATCGAAAGCGGAAAATCGATTGTTGAACAGCTCCAAAGTGTTGCCGAGGTAAGATTCCGATGTCCTGGAGCATACCTCGCCAGATTATAACTTGATTTCGTAGATAGCTCCTGATAAAAGTAGCGTCTCCATTTCAAACGCTTCGTCCACTGTGTATAGACGTCTCGCAACATCCTTTGACGACAAATATGGTGGCTTCGGTGGTGCCCCCAAATTCCCATCCCCAGCTCGAACATTACATTTCCTTTCACGCTATGTAGCATTGAGTCCTGAAGTTGATAGTCCTAATGCTGCCGTTGACATGGCCGTCAAGACACTGGTGGAGATTTATAATGGGGGTATACATGATCATATTGGTCATGGTTTTGCTCGATACTCCGTTGATGATCATTGGCATGTTCCACATTGTAAGTGAACACTAGCATTCACTCAGGCTTATATGATTGAACTATTTTGATTTATCAATAGTTGAGAAAATGCTGTAGGTTAATCAACAGTCAAGTACCATCAGCTACTGATCGTTGAATAGCTACGATCAAGCACAACTGCTATCATCAGCTCTAGAAGTCTCACAACTCCTCCCCGAGACATCCGTTGAGCGGGATACCCTTCAAGCCATGGCATCTGATATAATCACATACGCCTCCCGGTATCTCCTTAGCCCTCAAGGTGCTTTCTATAGCGCAGAGGATGCCGATTCGCTTCCCAGTCATGATAGCACTGTCAAGAAGGAAGGTGCTTTCTATGTGTGGACCGCAACCGAAATACATGAACTTCTTGGTGATGATGCGGAAATCTTTAACTATGTATTTGGTGTCAAACAAGGTGGAAACTGTGATCCCGCACATGATATCCAGGGAGAGCTTGAGGGCAAGGTATGAACCCCGAGTTTATGTGACGCTCTCTGATCTGACTTATTTTCATCGGTACAGAACGTATTATATATCGAACATTCTCTCGACCAAGCGGCGACGCATTACAACCGTCCTGTGGAAGATATCGTAAATATCATCGATCGCTGCAAAGCTACGCTACTGGAGTATCGCGATTGTGAGCGGCCCAGGCCACATTTAGATGACAAGATCCTCACCTGTTGGAATGGACTGATGGTTCGTTAAAGTTATATTCGACTCTACTTTACCGTCACACAATGAATCATCTTGTAGATATCAGGACTCTCTAAGGCTGTCGAAATACTTAGTGACAGCCACCAACCTCCAACCCCAGCTTTGAAGCTAGCTGAAGATGCTGCCGCGTTGATACGCAGCAACTTGTACGACGAAACGTCAGGCGAACTCCGACGGAGCTATCGAGAGGGACCTGGTCCCATTGGTCAATGTGATGATTATGCTTTCCTCATTCAAGGTATAACACTTCGCCGGTACTATTGTTTAAGGCGTTTCTGAGATATTCTTATAGGTCTCTTGGACCTCTACGAAGCCTCCGGCAAGGAGGAATACGTATCTTGGGCGATCAGATTACAGGAAAAACAAGATGAGCTGTTCTACGACCAAGAAAAAGGCGGTTACTTTGTTTCCGCCCCTGACGAGCACATTATTGTCCGTATGAAAGACGTTCAGGTAGGCTATCAAGCTAGATAATGTTAAGTCCTATTAACTAATATGAAATGTTTAGGATGGTGCAGAACCCAGTGCGGCATCTATAGCACTATACAACCTCAACCGTCTATCGCACATTGTCGAGGATAGACACACGGAGTATCAAGCGAAAGCGGACAGTATCGTGAAGTCAAATTCCCAGCTTCTCAATTCCGCCTCATTCGCGGTGGCTACTATGGTTAGTGCGGCCATGGTCGCAGAGAAGGGACATAGACAGGTATCTTTCACGATTTTCTTCTGCAGTTACTCATTGCAGCCACTGATTACCTATTGTTTTGCAAGTTCATCGTCACCGGTCCACCATCTTCGGTCAAGACGGTTGCCTTCATAGAGTCAATCCGACAACAATTCATTCCCAATCGTGTTTTGTTGCACTTGAATCCTGAAGACCCTCCAACCGAGCTTTCAAAGTTGAACAGTACGCTGCGAAGCTTGGTCGAAGACAAATCAAGTACAGAGTCCAACGTACGCATTTGCCAAAACTTCACCTGTGGACTACCGATCAAAGGGACAGAAGAACTGAAGAAATTTCTAACTTGAGTGCATACTGGTCAGGCTGCTTTGTTTATGCTATAATGCGTCTGCTATTTTTGCAATGTACAGAAATATACAAGTTATTACCATGTAACTCTCATGACGCATCTTTTTACACCCTCTGACGTTTCCCAAATGTATTTCACCGTACCTAGCTCTTTTTTCACAGCTCTCACGAATTCAGCCACCCCGCCACCCACACCGAAATAAACTAGCTTCGCTGCCACCAAGCAAACGTATGAACTATCTTCTGAAGAAATCGACAGCTTCTCTGCCGATAAATTCGCCAGTGTTTCATCCTGGGTTTTATCTTCATTCGGACGTCCAAGACAAGACGACCGCATGACGTCGATAAGTGAAGGGAGGCTGTCCGTACGATAAATAGTTTCGGAAGTGAGAAGGATGTCGTACTTTCCACCTGTGGACTGCAAGTTGAATGTTTGCCACGATCCTGAGAAGAATCGTAGCTCAATCCCATAGTCAGTTAACGACTTTTCGAAAGCGGCGATTAGCTCTGAGGAAAATGCAAGCTCGCCAGGGGAGGACGCGTCAGCGGGAGGTAGGCTTTCTTCTTCGGCACCATCAGTAGGAGGAGGTTGGTAGGATTCGCGAAAGCTTAATGATGCCGGGGACATATCTATAACATGTTATATCACCTCGCCATGTTTAAAGACACAATGAAACAAACCCACACCAAGCGAGTATGATATTTGGTAATGTCACTAGTCGGAAAACGAGATCATTGTAATCTTGAAGATGAATGACTGTCTTTTTCTCTGCTTGCAGAGGAGCAGAAAATATTCGTTGGATCAGATATAACGTTGGAACGGCGGTTCCACACCCAAGCTGTAAACGACATTCGCTTTAATCACTTCAACCTTCCTCAAAAATTACTGCGAACCTCAATGATACGTTTCCCAAGGAGTTTTGTGTCATCTCGGAAGAGATCATGCAGACAAATTACCAGATCGAGACTGCATTCCCAAGTTTTGAGACCTCCTTCATAGACACCGGGTACAAGATCAGAGGGTGCCTCTAGAAAGGCTAGGTCGTCTGGTGCGTCAACAACTCCTTCCTGCGAGTTGGGTTTCGATGTGGCGTCTTGGACGATCAATTGGAGTCGAGCATCAAAGAGGTCGCGTCTTGGTAAGACGATTGGTTCACCGTTTGGAAGCGGTATGGATATGGGGGAGTATGATATATCTAGAGGTAGTTGTGCTAGCTATTAGCGTTGTGTACGGCAATCCTTTAAAATAGTGCATCCATCGAGAACTTACTAACGACGATAGAGGTAGCTCTTCGAAAGATTTGAGCGAGCTAGTTTTCTCGGTGTTTACTAAAGTCTCAGTAGATGGCTCTGACTGCGAAGGAGTGAATTCGTTATCGATATCATCATCTTCTAAATTAAAGTCGAATTTGAACATGGTGGTAGAGATTGGGTCGAAAAAGATGGTTGGTGTAACGTAAAAAGGGAGAGTTCACAACATCATTGATATTTCCCCTGCTCGCCGATCGATCAACCATTTCCGAGTCAAACGGCGGTGTTAAATTGTGTAAATTATCCCAAGAAATTCGAGAACATATGCTGCTACGTTGGCATTATAACAAAGATACAGGACACAGACAATTTTTGTTCCAGGTAAATGACATCCGTTTCGACACTAAGGAGTTGGAGGAATCACGACTGAAAAGAATTTTGAAACCGCACTATAAGTTGCTTCTCATTGTTAAGAGTTAGAATATCTCAAAGAACGATACCATCGTTTATCCTCTTAAGTAGCTCCTCCTTCCAGTTACCAGGGGGGATACACACCTCCCTCGAAAATCCAACAGGCGCAACATTAGTGGTCATATCATCCAACGCCATCAAAACCACGAACAAGGCTCCTATTATATCTCTCCCCGAACGGCGGTGCTGGTTGTAAGCATGCTGAAGTTGTTGACGCATCTCATCCTTCTGCGGGAAAGAATCGATAGCAGTAACGTCTGCGCCTGTGGCATAATAGGCTGTCTCCGTGCGTCGAGATCCTTCTCGTAAACGCAAGAATACGACAAGGACAAAGTCCTTCGCGCGTTTGGGGTCTGCGTGCAAGTTGAGAGCACGTACACCTGCTTCTGCGATAGAAGGGCGGTGCTTGCTCGTGAATGCGCGGAGGAGTCGTACGCTGTTCGGATTGATTGAAGGCGTGTTCCCTATCCTTTGGTTGAGACGACATTTCGTCTTATGCGTGGGCCAGGCCTTCTTCTGGCATTCCTTACTCTAAAGAAAAGGTTCAACACTGTCAATCAATGGTCTTCGAAGCTAATTGCACAAATGATGCTACTCACGCAGTAAAGGTCGATCTTGCAGCCAGCACATTTGGACAATGTAACGCCAGGCCCTTTAGATTTCCAACAATGTTGGCATTGAGTGAGCTCTCTACGAATGCTCTCCTGAGGATCTGAGGCTGGGTGTCGATGGCCTGCTTTCTGGAGCAGCCGGAATACCATGAGCGCCCATTTCTTCAGCACAGCAAGGGCATCCAGGAGTGAAGAAACCGAGTAGAGATTCAAGGACGTGCGGGGGTAGTTGTGACATGTTGTATCGGGGTGGTGGATGTGGGTGGCGGATGATCAAGAGACCATCGGTGTACCAGTTATATAGACACGCGTAGCCCGCGTGTTGCATGGACCACTTGACAATGCCGAATGCTTCTGAACATCTAGAAGACCATTGCCATTGACCTCAATAGGAGTCAAAGCCTATACCAGGAATCATGCCGTTAAAGTCAATGTCCGTGAGAGAACCCCGACAATGGGTATAAACACGTTCGAAGTGAGACAACAACAAAATCCATGCCAACGGTACCGGTAAATCTTCCGCCTTGTTATAGTTCGAATCCATTACCTACTAACAAAAGCAAAATGATTTGACATCAGGAACAGCATTGTCGGTATTTGACGATGCACAAACACTAGAGAGCAAGCAACAGATTTTGCAATCCAGTGTCTAATCGATATTTCTTCAGAGCACTCTCCTTCCATATACTCCAATCAGTCTCGGCCAAGATAAACTCCTGTAGTCCCGAGAAGAGTTTGGGGAAGTCATCAAGGTTGTCCACATCTCCGCCTATGCAATGAGCGATCCGATGGTGGACTCGTCCATGCATGACCGCATGAGCCAACCCTCGACGACCCTTGTCCTCTAGTATCTTCGCAAAGAGTATCTCATGAGTGCTCAGCTGATTGTTGCCATCGTAGTACTGCCCGATGTCGAGAAGGAATAGTGGAGCAGCGAATGCATCAGGTTTAGGGACGAGTTGTGCCCATTCCCAATCAATGATGCTGACGATCTTGAAAGAGTCGTCGATCAAGATGTGGTCGCCTTTATCATCCATGTGTTTCAAGAAGAATTCGCCATCTGAGTGGGTACAGAAAGTAGCCAGAGCAGGTAGAGAGTCACGTAGGGTGAGATGGACCAGATACGCATCGACGCGAGCATCGGTATAAGCTTTCCCGTCCAAAATGAATTGTAAGTTGCGCTTGATGAGAGCACGTAGGTAAGATTGCCAATCAGTGAAGGGTCCAAGAAGCGAAAGTGTACCATCTGAGTTCTGGTCGACATGATCATCGAACGTCAGTGGTCCCACTTTGAGAGAGGTATCGTCAGAGGGGTATAAACAGCCGATAGACGGGAAGGGATGTTGACTGAGGCATATGAATATGTCTGCTAGCTGCTCGAGAACATATTCCTTCGCTGCTTCGGAGGCAGCATTCCAATCAAGAGGACGTCCCTTGACCATATCCATCAGAATATAAGGCATCCCAATAGAACCTTGGTTGATGTGTACAGAGAAGTCATGTACTTTAGGAACAGGGACGCCGATACTAGCGAGGAATCGCATCGTAGCAACCTCGCTCTCGATAATCGCATCCTGCAACTCCGGAGGTGGCGACTGTCGACGAACACGACAAATCCAAGTGACACCGTCCTCAAAGAGGATGGGGAAATGATAATTCATTCCCCCTACCATATCATGAACAGGACTATCGCTAGTTTCGAACGGAATAGAACAATTTGTCCCTCCTTTCAGGGAGGAGGCGCGTTCTCTTAAAGCGACAAAGTCCAAGGTGGACCTGAGACGGTCGAATTCTTCAAGTTGAGCTTTGCGTATACCTTCAAAATAAGCATCTTCTTGTTCCTATGGTTCGATCGTGAGTATGTACCGTAGTGAAGGCACGACATAATGTAAGCAACAACGGACCTCAATCTGATATGACGGGCACGTATGAAACTGGGGCTTGAGATGCTCCAAACAAAGGCATCGCTGACAGAGAACACATGCAGTACGACGCACACGGAATTTGTTACAGTTCGGAATAGAGCAAAGGAGCATTGTGACTGGTAAATGTACGATGTGGTTTTGGACCGAGAGACTCGCCATTTGCGCCACACTTGAAAGTTGGACGGCAATTGCCGTTCCTCAAGTATTCATTGAAACACCATTTTGGGACCCATCCCTCGATTGAACTCCTTTCTCATTACTATCACGCTATCAGTGACATATCTGCTTAAGATCTCCTCCAAGTAAGTGAATTCACATCGGCTGCCTAATATATACTCAACCTATCATCCTAGTGGGCAACCTCGACGACCTCGATCCCTATACTCAGGGCATGCTCAAAGTTTTTGCCGAGAATTTCGGCAGTCAATTTGGGATCAAATCCAAAGCCCCAGGAGTTGCCTCTCGCAATCCTGCATCTGACCCTATTGGTCGTGAACGCCAGGATGCTATGCAGTGTCAAAATTGCTTCAGGTCTCAATTCGACGGAGCCAAGTTACATCGGTGTTCGGGATGCAAGATCGAGTTTTATTGTGTATGTATGCGGATGCGCTTCAGGCCAACCAAAATACTGACTGTGGGCTACATGCATCGGTCTACAGAGTAGGGAATGCCAGAAAGAAGCATGGCAAGGGCATAAAGTCAAGTGCAAGCTTAACCAACGCGTTGCACTCCTCGAACCAGAACAACGGGACTCACATACCCTCCTACGAGCATTCTGCACAAAACATCGACCCACTATCACCGTGGCAGCAGCTTGCGCTCTCAAACTATACCAAAGTCCTGAATTATCTCTCACTCACGTTGCTCAGATCCATGTCTATACCCGAAAAGCGTCCAAACGAACGGAAACAGCTTTCTACGCCGTCGAGATCGACATCACACCTATCGACGATTTTCCAAAGGAGATGGCGGAAGAGCTGAAGGGGCAGATGGCTACGGCGAGAGCGAAGTGCGTGAAAGTGGGTGGGGAAGGGTTGCTCTATGTGTTGGTGCAGTGCCTTGATACGTCTGTGGCGAATATGATTGGGAGCGGGTTTACGCAGGAGACCATTCTAGAAGAGTATGAGGAGAATTGGAAGGAGGTTGCGTTGAAGAGGCTGAACGAAGGGATTATGTTGTAGCAGAGGTGATATGAAAGAAAAGTCTAGATCATGATCTTGATGAGTGTCCATGCCGTACTGCTTTATGTGATGTATTTTTTGTCGTAGTCTGTATCGCTATTTTTGCTAGTATGTATCAGTATCTGTTCTTGGACTTATGCGTGCTTACGCTCTGCTGTTGTTAAACATAAAAACTAATATGTATTTTTTCGACTCCTGCATGGCCATCGATATCGCTTATGGCCGCTAAGGGTGTGTACATTCATTCATGAGGTCATTCAAATTGATTCAATGGCCCCGCGCGCTAGATTACAGGAACGAAGCCTTTAGCAAACACAGACAAACAATCCTCGTATAAAGCTCGTACTCCGACGAGTCCGAGTCCGAGTCCGAGTCCGGCAGTTCGAGTCCTACTATACATAATGTCTTTGTCTCCTTCGCAAGCCTTGGGTTTTGCACATTAGAGACTGAGCGAAGAAAATCCCTGGAGACGATAACCCAATTATCTCTTCTCTCTACGACCAACGCCTGAAACTTGGAGGACGTGTACGGGTGGTATAATGGTGCCATCCTCTTTCTCCGCCAGTGAATCACGCTTGATGCTACTCCCTGTCTACGACCATCAGGTGGTCGATTTGCGGTATTTATCAGGGTATTAAGACACGGCTACGAAAGCCACCGGAGAAGTTTGCAAAAAAGAAGGGTGACTTTGCCGTCATTCCATCCATTCCTTGCGAACTTATTCATCAGTCTGGGAAACAAGGTTTGCTTTTGTGCATTGCACAACTCTTTTCGCAGATCTTTACGGTCTTCGGGATCAACACTGCCATTCTTAGAAGCGCCAGTAATATACCGATCGTTTCATTGTAAACTCTAAGTCGGATTGTACCGGTAGATCCATGCTAGGTTTACCCCAGACCAAGCATCGTAAGATACGAATGGAGTTGGCTGATGGTGCCAAATGGAGGAAGCGATGCTATAACGGAAACTCAAACCCAAGCAGTGATGACTACGGATGCGCGCCTGTTGTGTGGCGGGAAATTAGGATAATTCCCAGGCTTTGAAAGTGGTCCGATACGAGTGTTATGAAAACGGATGATAACTGAACCCTAGCCTGCCCCAGCTTCTCCTCGAACCACGACCATGGACTCTCCCAATCTCTCGTCCTCGAGTTCTTCAGTGAACTCCCCTCGACTAGCTTCGAAGATAAGCTCAAATCAGAGTTGTCTCTCGATAACATCCATTTTGGCGACGGACGAACGGACCCACTCGATATCCTACTCCAGACTATCTCCAATGCTGAGCATTCAGATGCCTCCACCGCCTCTGCCTCGCCAGACTTCTCGAACTGGCCCCAGTCGATGAATGAGAAACCCACCGACTTCTCAGACTTTGAGTTCTCACTGCCTATGGACCTCGACTTTAATCCGAATATGGCCGTCGATCCAAGTGCTTTGCACTTCAGCCCTTCTATCTTTGCTCCTCAAAGCACCAACGACGTGCATTACCTCGGCGCGAATGACTTTACTAACGAGTTCATTTCCGCTTCCATGTTCCCCTTCGAGTCCGAGAACACTAACAACACATGGAATGGTACGACTAATGGTCGGCGTCTCAGTATCACCTCTTCATCGTCAGGCGCCTCGCTATCCCCGGTCATTGGCCATCAATCCTCTGTAGCAAGTTCTGCAAGCTCGGACAGCGGGCACAGCGAGTCCGACCCCGCAGCGGAACTCGCCCATCGTGTTCGCCAAATCGCCGGTGTCACTCTCGCCGTCCCAGTTAGTGCGCAGGTGCAACAACTGGCGGCTGCTGGTGGGCAGTCGAAACTGCCGATCCCTAGGTTGCACAGGCCATCTCCTCCACCCGTACAGAATAAGCGTCAATCAGTCAAGGCATCTCCCTCTTCGGAATCGCTCTCTGTGAGATTGAGTCCGACGCCTTCGCCGTTGAGAGAAGGGTCGTCTGACCAATCCCCACCTCCACTATCGAGTTCTCCTGAACCTACTTCTGCTTCAGGGTCACCCCAGGCTGTCACTGCTACTGGACGGCCAAAGACTAGCCATACCACTATTGAACGACGCTACCGAACGAACCTCAATGCCAGAATTACCGGGCTTAAGCAAGCGGTTCCTGCTTTGCGTGTGCTTGAGATGAAGAACGGTGCTCCCAACGTCTACAATGACCATGTCGACGAACGAGGTTTTGTCGATGGTGTCAAGGTGGCTCGTAAGATGAGCAAGGCCAATGTATTGGGTAAAGCGACCGAATATATTCGGTATGTTTTTACACTCGTCGCTACGCTTGCTTTATCTAATCCAATGTTTCGCTAGTGTCCTCAAGAAACGTGAAACCCGTCTCAAGCGTGAACAAGACGGTCTCAAGTCGCTTGTCTCCGGTCTTGTTGGCGGCCCCGCGCTTCTCAAAGAATGGGAACGTGAATGGCGCGACAGGTTCGGCGGACAGGAGAAAGACGAAGTTGAAGACGACCTTGCCGCAGCAGGTAGCGATGATGAAGACTGTGACGGCGAAGATAGCGATGGTGAAGACGAGGATGGTCGTGCTCGTAAGCGGGCAAAGGTTGCTCCCAAATCTGCAACAGTGAAGAAGGAACGTCCCCCAAGACCTCCTCCAGCCCCTATCTCTACTATTCCCGGACAAGTACCAGAGAAGAGGAAGAGAGGTAGACCACGCAAGAACCCCCTTCCTATCCCCGCCGCTCCAGTCCCTGCGCCCCCTGCGCCCGCTACTGCTACTGCTGCCGCTATGATGGGCGCCGTACCACCCCATGCTTCATATGCAGGCCCTGAGCACCCAATGCAACACATGCCTATGCAACAGGATGTCCCGATGCACCATCAGCAGGTCGTTCAACAAGTTGTTGCGGAACAGCCCGCACAACAATATTTGCTTGCTATTTTCGCGTTCTTCTCTGTGTTGAACTCTCCTCTCGCCTCGTCTTACTCTCGCCCGACGTCTCAGCCTCATCCTCAACACACCCACCATGGTCATGTATTGTCAGAAACACCTATAGGTCCATACGCTATCCCAGTGATGCCCCCTTCTGCTCCATCGCATACGATCCTGGGATATCATGCCCCTGATCTCGTCCAAGCGTTCCACTTGTTTGTGTCAACTATGGTCCTCTTCTATATTGTTATGCCCTGGCTCTCTGACGTGATCAAACGTCGTCAATCTTCCTCCATTCTCTCGCACATCGCATCCTTCTTCACTCGTCCTCATGCCCATATTCCGTCTACACCTACTCCTGAAACACGTGCTCTTTCTCAGTCTGTCAAACAAACACCCGCCGCAATTGCTACCTCGAGCATAGTCCCTGCTGTCAATACGCCTGAGAGCCAAAACTTGGTGGAGGCGTTAGCTCCCGCGAAGAGAGGGGCTGAGGATGAGGCTGTGGTGTTGAGACGGTGTTTAGGAGTGTCGACTGGTGTGTTGGGCATGGTGCAAGGTCTTATCAAGGCTGCGAGGCATGATCGTGGGATTGAGTTGGATCAACTCGAGCAGAGAGCTTGGGTTCGTTTGGGTGAACTCGTTGCGTTCGATGGTAAATTTTCCTCACGCTTTCATTTCTTAACTCAGTGGCTAACCATTTCATTTTTTCTCCTCAGCGAGACAAGGTCGCACGAACCGTCTCCAAACCTACTGGTGCATGTCCTGCCACATCTCAACTTACTCTGCCTCCACAACCGACCTCACCACTCTCGCCTTGATGATCCGCCCCGTCTTCCGTACCAAAGCTCAAGCACTCTGGGAACAAGCCCGCCAACGCGTCATTCGTCCATATGAGAATATCGTTCTCAGCAACATGGATGTCGACGAAGCAGCCGAATGGTTGGAAAAGTGGCGTCAATGGCATATTAACGGTCGTAAAACTCGTTGTGCTGCTTGCGAGAAACGTACACCGTTGGGAGTGCTTGCGGCGATCTTGTTGAGGTACAGGTTGAGGAAACATGCGGCGAACATGTTTGTGAGGACTGTCATTCCTCAGGGAACGCAGCAAGAGAGGGAAGTCGTTTATGATCCCGAGGTAGAGGCTAAGGATGAGAAGGAGAGGATGGAGACAATCGAAGCTGGCAAGTCGATTGGTGGAAGGACAGCTGAGCTTGCTGTTCTCCTCGAGAGGATCTGGGATACTGGTTTCTGCTCACATGAAGATGTGTTCCCCCCACCCAAACAAGATTCTTCCATCGAAGCTGGTGATGATGAAGAGGACTGCGAAGACGAACATGATCTCGCTAGCACTGATGAAGCCGAGATTCGTTCTCTTCTCAGCGCGACGATGATCTACCGTCGTATTTTCCCTTCGTCATTCCCGAGCTACGCCGCTCCGACTGTTTCACTTATTCTTTCACCACCACCTTCGCCGTCAAGGAAAAACGTCTTGTTGCACGTCACGTTGAGGACCGCTTTGGGAAGCCCTGCCTTCGACGATCGGTTCGGAAGACTGGATGAGAAGTTGGGTGGTGCGTTGGAAGATGCGAGAGATCGCGTCGTCGATCGTCTTGTTGAGTTGGAACGTGCTGGAAGGAGAAATGGGAGGTACCAGTAATTGGTATCTTTCTTCTCTGCTCTTTCGAAACTCATTCATCTATCCATCCATTCACACCATCTATTCTCTGTCACCATTGTATACCTAGGTCTTGCTATGCCCATACTCGGAAGTAAGTAGTCAACTGCTATTGTTATTTGTGTTTCTCGTTCCTGTTTGTTTTTCGTCTCCTCTCCTCGTGTTAGAATCTACGTTACATGATCTCGCTATTCGTCCCCCTCATCTTCATCTTCAAATGTACCAATATCTGTTTCGTTTCCTCCATCTTTCCAAGCTAGTGTCTTAGTCCTAGTGTTATAAGATGATGGTCCTTTGATTATATGTGTCTATGTGTACAGTGTACATGAAAAAAAATGAGTAGAGACAGACATAGAAATATTAAACCCATTCTACGTGGCAAAAAATTGGAAAGGAAAGAGGGATTATACAAAGATACACGACTAGAAATTTGTCCCTTTTCTTTTGTTGTTCAAAAGGAATCGTTCATTAGAATTGAGGAGATTCGCATGGAAGTATGCTCAATTCTCAATCCCTATGCCGAGAAGACCGTCGTTCTCTATCATGATCATGGAAGCAAGGTACCCTTCTTGATCTGCTCCCGTCCAGATCTAGAGTCCGGAACGAGAGTCACCATCATAGGGACAGGGATTGAGTTGCGCTGTGCTTCCAAATCGTAGTCATCACGGCTTCGAGCAAACAGTTCAGAATTGTATGTACTCGTTGGAGATCCGACGGATGAAAAGCGTGTGGTGAACAAGTTGTTTGGTTGGCTAGATGTATCAATGGATAGTTGATCAGATACTGACGATGATAGTGTTGTTGTATTGAATCGGGACTTACACTGTTTCTGGTGGAGAATCAGAAGCGGGGATTTGGGTTTGAAGATTCCGGACGGCTCGTGTGGCGGCGATCTATTCCAACAAGAAAGTCACTTCATGTTAAATCCTGCTTCACATTGGACTTACAGTGATGACAGCGACAGTAGGGATATTGAGCATGACGTCCCACAGCGGGTCAAGGTTGAGAATTTCCAACACCACGACGCAGATATTTCCCAAAAGCCTTTTAACAAGTGAATAAATCGGAATGTCAGCGACATACATCGTGATATAACAAGCTGATATATTGAACGACACACTCACGCAACGATGAAGTAGATCAACCCATCTCTAAATAGCATCGTTGTCAATTTGGAGTTCTGAGTGACCTTTGAAAGGATCCTCAATTTCCAATAAGACAAGATTATCACCACTATATCAAGCACTGTGGAGACACTGTATGTCGCTGCCATAATTTTGTTATTTGTTCGAAGGTTGGTACATCCCTGGCCTAGGATCCAGTCGTGTTGAAGTTCACCAGCTGTTGCATTAGTCAAACGTTAAGATGCATTTTGATACTTTGACAGGACGTGGGGCAACTTACCTCGACAAATCAAACCCCATTGGGCTATCGAAAAAGCTGCAAGCAACGCGATGACATATTTGTTATTAGACCAAAGGACGACACTAAGAAAACATGTTCATTATAATCGTGTGGCTGAAGCGGACAGTGATATACATACGCCCGCATAGAGAGGTTGAGACTTGCGAATCCGACCGCCATATTCCCTGAAATCTAGGAGCATGTCAGCATATCTGCACAGAATCATTTTTCCAAATTTACCTGAATGAAATTGAACAATGCATTGCAGTCCACTTTGCTAAAATTGTATCGACATTAGGCAATCAGTCGTTTGGAAGCCGTGCCTTCAGTTGCGAAGTAGAACGTACACAGTAAAAGCACTCGTTTCCGCGTAGAGTCTAATCGTTAAATGAATATTACCATTCCCCAACAGAAAGATCAGTACTTACAGGCATATGAGAGCAGCGAGATAGGTGTAACGATTCAAGAAATAAAACAGCTATTGCAGAAACGTCAGTACGAAGGACGTAGAGAAACATCTTCATTACCATTGGCCAACGAAATCTTCTCTTC
The DNA here is from genome assembly GCA_038087015.1 of Cerrena zonata. Taxonomy (NCBI): domain Eukaryota; kingdom Fungi; phylum Basidiomycota; class Agaricomycetes; order Polyporales; family Cerrenaceae; genus Cerrena; species Cerrena zonata. The sequence continues at coordinate 128,418 of JASBNA010000022.1, forward strand.
CTCGTGATGAAGCTCCATTCAAAGTCAAGGCTTATGAACCACTCCCACCTAGTTCAAGAGATTAATCTATCGTAGTCGCACTTCGCAACCACAACTTACAGATACAGCCCCGCAGCAAAATGAATGACCCTGAAAAGGATTTCTAAATACATAAAAAGTTGAGTAGGTGCCGATGAACCAGAAAGAAAATGTACTTCTTACCTTCCTCGTCTATTACAACCGACGCTTTTCGAGAGAAAATGAACATAGTTCGTAAGGATGGTTGCGGTAACCAGACCGACTCTAGGGTTAGTCCATGGCCACATCTACTTATGTATATCGATGGGCCTCAGCTCACCAACATATGTTAGCGCGGATGATGTACGGGCGAAACATATTCACAGGCTCGGACAGATGGACAGATGTGATGCAGGGGCGGTGACAACACTGTCAAAGGCGAACTCCAGATCCATCAGCGCGCTTGTCATTCTGTCATTCGTACCTCTCAACACATACGAAAACTCAGATCGCTACCCGTTTGTTGCAAGGACAATTACTAAAGACCTTCATGTGGTAGAATATAGAGTAAGCAAAAAACACACAAAACGACAGTTGGAAATAGAAGAAAACGTTCGGCGCTGGCAGTCACTCTTTGAGGGTAATTGTTTCAGTATATCAAGGGTACCTTCGTGACCTAGCATGTGGATTCAGCATTATAACGGGAACTACGAAGTAGGCTTGGTGGTTCTTACCCGATTATCCCTTTTTCCGCAACAGTCCGCATCGCTCCTGCTTCTATATTAAAAGGAATTGGAATGGAGTCACGCTGTAATTCCAGTTGCGAGGACTCGAGATCATAACGGCTCCTGACGAAAGATTGATAGCTGTATATGCTCAGGGGTGATTCAATGGATCGAAAGCGAGTGCTAAACACGTTGCTTGGTTGTCTAAACATATACCGTCAGATAGGATTTCACAGGCACGATAATAGGAGTACTGACACAGTTTCTTTGGGGAAAGCGGTGATTTGTTCCTGAAGGTTCCGGACTGCCCGTGTGGCGGCAATCTGCGACGAGTAGTGGTTATGTTCTCGAAAGGTTCCTATTGAAGCGAGTAAGCTTACCGTGATGATGGCGACAGATGGAATGTTAAAGATCACATTCCATAATGGATCGATATCAATCACTTCGAAAACTACAACAACGATGTTTCCCAACAGACTTCGAAAAGTAATTAGTCATAATCAACTTACAACTGAAACGATTGTAACTCACGCAACAATGAAGTAGATCAAACCATCTCTGAAGAGAATGGTAACGAACACTGAAGTGTGTACAGCTTTGGCCAGGATCCGTAGCTTCCAGAATGAAAGCAATAGCACCACTGTGTCGAGAACAGTGGATATAGCGTAAGTTACTGCGAGCAAAGTGTTGTTTGTTTGGAGGTTTACACAACCAGCACCTTTCATCCATTCGGCCTGGAGTTCCCCACCTTCACCAACTATTAGTCCTAACAGAGACCTGTCATTCGAAAGGTAGGTACCTTGGAGTATCACAGCCCATTGTCCGATCACCATGATTGCTAGCCCGGTGATAACATACTTATTGCCAGACCAGAGAACGATTCTGATTCAAAACACACGGTTTAGCCATCTATCAATGTTCAAGACAGTATTCCACCTACGTTCGCACTGCTAGGTTAAGACTCGCGAATGCAACAGCCATGTTTCCGCCGATCTTTTGAGAGCATTGGTCATGACTGATATCCATGTTAGGGATAGGTATGACGTTCACGGTACCTGGATGAAGTTTAGCAGAACGTGGCAATCCAGTTCACTGAGATGAAGCTCAGCAGACATTCTCGTTGCCAGGAATACAAGCATGGCTTACGTATCGAAGGAGACGTCTTGTGTGTATAGTCTTATCAGGAGATTAGCGGGGGTTTAAGCAAATTGGGGAATTTGAGGCAAGCTCACAGGACTATCATTGCCGCAAGGTATGCATAGCGGTTTAAGAAGTAGAGAAGCTGGTATATTCTTGTAAGTCTATGCGACGAACGAAGTAGTGGATTCCCTACTATAGGCCACCTCCACCGTCGTTTCCCTGATACGAAACTCCAATCGAAGTAGAGCGTTGTGAGAAGCTCCCAGCTACGTTCGAGGCTTAATAAGAGTAACATTGCGGACATGAATGGAATTACTCACAAATACAGCCCTGCTGTGAAATGCGCTATCTTGTTCAGTAGTTCTAGGGGAAGAATAGTTCAGTACATAGGATCCTGCTCAATGCGAATGAGTCTCCCACTTTGCTCACTAACTTCGCGGTCCTCTTGCCAGGTGAACATAATACACGAGGATCGTCGACTCTGAGTGGGTGACCAGACCGACTTTTGAGAGCCGCAACAGAAAGCCAGTGGTCTATGTATGAAGCCAGAGATCACCGCCCTGTCATCTTTTCGCACAGAAGATGTATTGGAGAAGGTCATCTCAATAGACAGATGGACAGGTCTGACAGATAAACATATCCAAGACAACCACCAAGCTCATTAAGGACTGTGTCCTACTGTCTTCTCGCATAAGGAAAGTCATATCGACGTTTATGTTCGGCATCTGCATAGATAAGAAAGAAAAAACTAAGTGACTCGTCAGTCAAGTCTACAGGATATATGGAAGTTCCCAATACAATAGTGTCAAGACGTTGCGAATTGTCTCACAGACGTCAAGACGGGATATGTGGCTGACGTCGTCCTAACGAAGATCACTTCTTGCCAGGTAAGCTAAAACCAACTTTGTTAGGAATAAAGTCGTGGCAATATCTTTCACTGCTCGACTCATAGCAAGTGAATATCTGAGCTAAGCTCAATGGTTTGAGCATAAGCACTAAGTACCCAGTCTCGCTCGTTCAGGGAAATGCCTCGAGGGCCGCAGTGTTTGAAGCCCACTGTCAATCCTAGTGACTACGAACTTGACGGCAAGTATTGGATTACGCCCCCCAGCATCTCTGATGCTATCAGCTATCTATAATAGTGCGGTGCCAGGCGTACAGAAGTAGTGTTCTTGATGTTGCTTGTCATGTATGGAACCGCAAATTGCCCAGTGCGTTTATTTGAACGGACTTCTTGCTCCAGTTCCGCTTGTGACTGTCAACACCTGTCGGTTTCAAGGTGATTGATATCGATGCTCCCTACGAAGCTGCAAGTTGAAGATACCTTTACTGTGGTACCTAGGTAATGATGGATGTGAGTATGGAGTATGTACCAGTAGTACTCCGTAGTATTGATGGGAACTAGAACTGGCTACGCCCGGAAAGTGCCGTCGGTTACGAGAGTCGATCTTCAAGCTCATCACGAAAAGATATTCTAAATTTCTAATAACCCAGGATGTCCGAGTGTAGCAACACTCCTATACTCAATATAACATATTGACAACATCTATTGGAGACGTTACAACGTTGGTCAGATTGTTGCCACATAAAACTGTTCTTCGCTCATTTGCTACAACACTGGCACTCATTGAACATGAATACTGAAAATCAAATTTGAATTAAGTATGGGGCCGACTAAGGATCTTGAGGTACATCAATGGAGACTAATATAAGTACACTATGGTAGGCGGTGTTTATCCTTGTCGTGTTCGGTTGGTGGGGCTTCAATACGCTCGCGTACTATGTCCCTTTGTACTATCAACAGGTGTTGCGGAGGCGCCGGTTCCCTGGTAAAGGAGCAGTCGAGTCGTCGTAGAGTAAGATGGTAGAGTAGCAGCGAAATAACAAACCCCCGCGCTAGCGGAAAGTCCGAATTTCAAGTAGCGTGTAGTGTAGGGCCTCAGTGCCCAGGTTCTCGGATTCTCAAGTCAGACTCAGAGCGTCGCAGCGTCGACGCGACTCCGCCGTTCGTCGTAGTTTCGAGTAAAAGGGGAATGATTTTTCGAGGCGCGAAGGCCGTCGTTTGGTACAGTGCGATACGGCTCGCGATCTCCGCAGCCGTCTCCAACTATCCACGTGAAGGAAATGAGAAATGATCAACATCAGGAAAAACACCCCCTGCTAACCAGTATTAATTTAGCACTGATTAGTACTAGATTTGATAATTCTTCTAGATCTCAATAATTTATATAATTCATTATCTAATCCTAGACTGATGTTTCTCATTCTGTATAATACACTACCTAATAGTATCTGAAAACCCTGATTTGATCTATTTCTCCTCTATTTTACAATATAATAGGAACTAAAAGTCCTATTATTATCTATTTAGTTACTACTTTTCAGTCTAATCAATATAGCATGCAAGATAATAGTATCTGATTTTACTATTTGAGTATACTCATTTGCTAGGTTGCAAGCTCTTTTCACTAGTTTGTTAGCTAATATTAGCTAGATATAATAACTGAGTATGGTGGACTACTGGTATCCCAGCTAATATTTCCTAAAACCTCTAGATCTCTCTACCCAGTAGACTAGATAACCTTCATCAGGTAAAACCTCCAGCTCAGACTTAGAGGGTGTAATGTTGTCAAAATTAGGGCATCTGTTGAAGGTGGGTAATATATCTGATTAAGATATGGAGGGTCTCAAAAGGAAGAAGTGCTTTACTGCTTTCTCATGTGACTTTGAAGACTCCAATATATCAGGAGGAACTTGAGGAATTATAGGGACAAGTGGGCAAGGTGTTTCGGTGAGGATAGGGATGTAATTAATGTTGTAGGAGGTGTGGAGTCCGAATGAGCTATCCATTCAAGGCGTACAAGGGCTCTACAGATAGAGGGGACTGACCGCTCCCCAACGCGTCCCCAGCGGCCATAATCGGGCAAGAAATACCTGGGGAACTGTCTCATTAATCCGAATGAAATACTCATAAGCATCACAAAACTTACCGCCATATTGACAGTTATGTACCTAACGATATGGGCAATGGTCGGTATCATTTGAAAGCTCTTCTTGAAGCGGTTCTAACGAGCTTAAGATGAGGTTATTACGACCATTCTAGGGTGAATAATCATGCGAAACGATCGAAGTAAAACATCACAGTAAGGGAGGTGGGGTAATTGGCACTGAATGGAGTGTGTAGGTCAAACAAGCCGTTCAATCAGGACGTGCAAGAGTTCAAAATGTAGAGGAAGCTAGCCGCTACCCAACGCGTCCTCAACGAGCCTGCTACATAAAGAATAACCTATGAAACGATACCATTAGCATGGGTATGGTTCCAGTGATTCCCCGAAACTTTACCTCAATGTTAAGAGTTACATACCAAATGAAACGGAATGCGAAAGGCACTGTTCAAAAGCCCTCTTAAGCACGATTTGAACGCATCCAAGAGCAGCCTCTTACGACGAGGACAAGGTGAGTAATCTCGCAGAACTCACCTAGGTCCCCTACCGTGTAAGTAACTGTGAGTATGTCCTGCTGTTATAGGGGCATAACCGCGTGTTAACCTATCAGGTGACCGGGCGCTCAATGTGATCGAGCCTACATGTCTGACTTGTGCTCTCTGTTCGCCTTCTCTCTCTCTTTCCCTCCCTCTCTCTCTTCACCTCTTCTTTGTGGCTCTCGACGAGCCTCTGATTCTTGTTCTTGTGGAGTGAGTGGCTTGGGGTTCTCAATATCGATATCTCGGTACGTCTACTATTCTTTTGATAGTGTGACATTCACGCTGTCATTCTAGGTCTCTGATAGGTTTCTCACCCGACGGCTTCATATGGAGGTGCTTGTCCTTTGGCCCTGCCATCGTTACCCTCTCTAATGGCAAAGGTGCTAGACTCTTGGTGAGCTGCTCATGCCGTGCTGGCCACTGGTAAACTAAAGTACATCACCAAGGAACATCTGCACACCCTCTCTCATGCGCTGACATCGGTCTTGCTATTCAAGCACTATTGACACCACTCAGGGTGCTGCCCAATCTCTCCACTGTTGTCTATGCCCCTTCCTGGTCCCTATATTGTCTTCTAGTGTGTGCATAACAACCTGACCCATGCCTGTGGCACTGTCACATATATCATTGCCCGCCCTACTACCCTGACATCTGTATCTTGCCTTTGAATGAACTAGATAGTTGTTATTTTATTATATTTTATACAGAATGTAATTCTATTTAGAGGAACATTTGGAATATAAAAAGAGTAAAATTTGAGCAAAATAGAGCAAATAGAGTGAAGTCAGAAAGAAACTAGAAAGCAAATTAGAACTGAACTAGCAGCTAACTTAGTGTGGAATTAGCAAGGGATCTAGGGCTAATTCAGTCCTGGTTAGCTATAAGTTAATGCTGATCATTTTGCTATTATAATCGATGTGTCTGGTTAGCAGGATCTAGACCTAATTTTGTCCTGGTTAGACAGGGGGGGTTTTCCTGATGAAAAAGGGTAAAGAAAACCTAATAAGCGAGGAGGTGAGTAGGGGGAGTGGTGCCTATCTATCATTCCGTGCAAAAATCCCCTTCCGCCTTGGATTTCTGCACCTTTGGAGACAAGAACGAGCCGATCCGGCCTCTATTTCCTTACGCAAGTGCCCCGCCTCACAAGCGGAGGGGATTAGCGACTCGTCTCGTGTTCCTCTGGTGTTTTTCGTCCTCGACATCCGGTTCTGTAAGAAGAAATAAAGGGGCGGGAAGAAAGTGAGTACATCAAAAGAAATAATTACGTAGCGCCTATCCCTCAATGTCCCGCGTGCCCTCCTTCAATATCGCGATTTCGTGTCTTGGCACATCTTGAAGGCTCGGTCTTGAGGAGACGAGAGGTGGAGGGAGGTACTGGTCGTACATGTTGAAGTACAAGAGAAACGAGCAATTGCGTGTGCAACGTGCCTCCTTCATTGACAGGTGGCTTGAACCTAAAGACAGAAATATCGTGAGAATTTACGAATGGGGCAAGAGCCACTACCACAAGGTGGGGAACAGTTTGATGCTGTCCTCAGCATCATGCCAGAAAAAGATAAACTAAGAGGATTAACAAATGGAAGACAGAATATAAATAGTGAAAGGCAAACATAAGGAACATGAATTGAAGAAGGAAAGGGATTAACCCCCAGAAGCAGAAGGCTTGCCACCGATTACCATAACGGGAAGTTAACCTCCTCTGGCTGAGGTGAGTCAGACGATAGGGGACCAATCTCGAAAGTTTAAAACTCGGCGTAAGTGCCGTCCTAGGCTCATAGAAAATAGAAAGACATAGAGAAGGGTATGAGTTGAGAGGAAGGGAGATAGATGAGAAGTGGAAGTTTCGGGTATAAAGCTACCACCAAGGTGGGGTGCAAGCTACACTTGTGCGAAGTTCCTCAAGATTGAGCATTTCGACTTGTTGACCGTCTAGGAAAACATCTTCAGTGGGAATGTCTCCAAGAGTAGTGTAGAGAGTGCCAGAATTTGAGTGAAAGTTGGGAGAATTCGAGAGAGGAATGGGAGAGAATTCGAGAGGAAACGCGGTCTTGTCCGCGCGGGTGGGATTGAGTTGCTTCCGTTTAAGAGGGGGGTTCTCCATTGACTGGTGGCCTTGCCGATAATGAAACCGCTTGACACGGTCGAGCGCAAAAGCACCTTTCAGCTCGGTACCATCGAGTTCCGCCAATTTGTAGAAACGATCAACAATGTCTTTCACCACGTATGGCCCAGCCCATCGCAAGGCTCCCTTGTTGCCTTTCTGATTGTCGAGCCACGTCTGGTGCACGAGGACCAATGTACCTTTCTCTAACATCTCCGCTAGTCGTCCTTCATTACGTCTAGTATGCTCGTCGGTTGCCTTTTTACGAGCCTCGTTAAGCCTATTGAAGGCAATCTGAAGGTCATCATTTCGACGAGTGATTTGTTGAGTCCGGAGTGCAATAAGGTCAGCCGAGTCCTTGACAGAATACCAATCAAGGCAAGACCATGTTCGGTCAGCGATGAGATAACCGAAGACAGGGTTTTGGCCATAGAGGAGGTAGTAGGGAGTGTAACCGGTCATACGAGAGGTGGTAGTACGCATAGCGAGAGCGGCGGCGGGTAGGTAGAGTGGCCAATTAGCAATGTTGGTACCACATGATTTGAACAGAGCTTGTTTGAGTGTCTGGTTAGCTCGTTCGACCACACCGTTTGCCTGAGGATGATAGGGAGCAGTCAGTACACAAATGATTCCATACTTCTCGAACAGGAGTTTCACAGCGCCCTTGAATTCAGAGCCATTGTCACAAGTGAACACCGGAATACAGGAAAATCGACAGATAATGTCAACATAGATGAAACGGGCCCAAGCCTTTGAGGTATTTGCTTTGGCAGAGCGGTTTTCAACCCATCCAATTGCAGGCTCAATACTGTTAAGTATGTACCGCTTGCCTCCACGACCCTTAGGCATGATAATGGTATCAAGGTGGAACCGACGTAGCATTGTCGTCACAAAGGTTGGGTTATAAGTCATAACCGGCCTCGATCGTGCCCGAAATTGGCAAGCATTGCACGTCCGCACGAAGCGAGTGACCTCCTCATACATGTTAGGCCAGTAGTAGTCTTCTGAGAGCTTTTTATAAGTCCCATCTCGACCACGATGTCCACCCATATTGTGAACCTCCGCTATAATAAAATTCCGGCGAGTTCGGTCAGTAATCACAAGACGTGGTTTCTGGTCCTTCTTCACCAGCCACAGACGATTTTCATGAAGAATAAAACGAGCACAATGAGTCAGAAAGCGCTTCCGTTCTCGCTCAGTTTTGAGACGAGGAGGTAGCAAGCCATCCTTGAGATAGGCATGAACTTCATCCCAAATTGAGTCGGTTTCTTCGTCTCGGGTGCCGAATTTATGGCCCACATTGGCGTACCAGGACTCGTCCACATCAGGGTACAAAGCTCGAGTCGAAAACGTGCGAAATTCGAAAGAATTTGAAGGAATAGGACCACTTTTGGTCGGGGGAGAAGTGATAAAAGCATACCGATATTCCGTTATCAAACAGGAAATCAACTCGTTACCGATGAGGTAGGACTCTGAGTGCTCCTGGGGAACGTTCCTGCGCATGAAATCGTTCTGGATAAACAAGCTTTCGCCTGCTGAGAGTGAGTTAGTGAAAACTGTGAGGCTGGCAACCTCTGAGTCAAAACTATCAGAATCCGAGAGACTCGTGAGAGCGAAACCGCCGTCGGCGGTGATTCCGAGGGTAGAGAGATGTTCTGTAGAATGTAGAGAGGTCAGATCGAAAAACGGAGCCACCGCTTGAGAAAGACGGAGGTGAGAATAGTGAGAATAGAGACGGATAGCCTCTGGCAGGGTAATCTCAGAGTTTCCGAAGAATCTATCAAGATATTCTTCCGCGTCGGACTCGTCTGAGTCGTCGGGTGCAGGAGGACGTCTAGAGAGTCCATCTGTAGCTTGGTGAGCCGTTGCCGGGACATGATTGACTGAAAAATCGAAAAGTTGTAAGTAGGAGATCCACCGGGTCATAGGTGCATTGGGTAGGTCAGGAGACTTGATCATCTGCTTTAGAAACTTCGCGTCGACGTCTAGACGGAAGTGGATACCCCAGATACGATGCCGAAGCTCTTTGTATGCTCGAAACACGCCATAGAGCTCCAATTTCGGCTGAGAATACCTGGACTCGACCTCATTGAAGGTGCACGAGCCAAACAGAGCTGGGTGCTTCTCCTTGATGTGAATCTGGAAGAGAATCCAACCCGAACCATAGAGGGACGAGTCTACAGCGACTATGACAAGCCCATGGTCGTTTTCGCGAGGTCTGGTAGGAGAAATCTGACGAGCGGTGTCGTAATCGACAGGACGAAGCACAGGAGTGCTGGTTATGCGTCGTTTGAGCAAATCCATGGCATCCTGGCACTCCTGAGTCCACTCGAAGTATACTTCTTTGCGCGTGAGGTTAACGAGAGGGCGGGCAAGGACTGAGAAGCCTCGAATCCACCGACGAGCCACTCCGGCGATTCCTAGAAAGCTACGAACTTCAGAGACGTTAGTACAAGCCGTCCACTTCAAAACCTTGTTAATGATTCCATGCTCAAGATGCCAGCCCTCCAACGAGACAATCGTGCCAACGATGTGAAGTCTCGGGGTGGCAGCGACCAGTTTATGGCCTGAGGCGGTGATTCCAGCCAATTCGAAGCGGTTGAAGACCTCATCTACAGTTGTAAGGAACTCGTAAACGAAGCGACGGATGGGGGAGCCAGGAATGATAGGCTCATTGTTGTAAATCGAGCGAGGGCCTTTGATACCTACATCATCAAGAATGGAGTCAGCTTTTCGAGGACGAACAGGACCTAATGTATGATCAATGTCCCGTTGAAACTCTGCTGTGGCGTTGCAGTAGCCCATCGGTAAGGAGGTTAGACATAGTGCACCAAGGGGACACATGAAGGTGGTGAGATCTCGAGAGCTTTCAGCCAAAAAGCGACCGTCGTACCCAGCAAAGAGGTCAGCAATCATGTAGATCGCATGGCCTACAAAACTCTCTGCGAAATCGTTGATGTTAGGTAAGAGTGCTGAGTCTCGAATGCTGATGGCGTTCAAGGGTTGGAGATCGTGGATAATTCGATAGGAACCATTCTTCTTCTCGACGACGAAGATTCGAGAACGATAAGAGGAGGAAGAGGGTTCATATTTGCCAGCATCACGTTGCTCTACCAGTAGGTCGTAGATTGCTGATTCAATCGCTTTAGGAAGACGTAGGGGAGGAAGTTGCCAAGGGATGTGTTCAATTACTGGCATCTCGTAGTCGGGGAAATATTCACGAGAGAAATGGCCTCTCTCAGCATCGGTGAAAGCGAGTGCATGTTGTCTGTGGTTGAGCACATAGACAAGAAGATCAATCTCGGTAGGACCAAGAAAACCTTCTGGGATAGTGGACAGAATCGTGTTGAGACGCTCGAGAGTGAGACGAGAGGTTGGTTGGAAAGATGAGAGAGATGGAGGATTGATAGGAAGTGGCTCTAGTTGCTGCTCGGGTATAGGTTTGAAGACCTGCGCTGATGGTTTAGGCATATAAGTAGGTACTGGTCGAACCTTTTGGTCAACCAGTTTGTACCGTTTTTTCGCAGGCGAAGCATACCAGGTATCTTCAGAGAGAGCTCGTTGTACCCAGGGTGAGTTAGTAGACAAAACAGGAGAATTTAGAGAGAGAGAAGAGGAACTGAAGTAGAAAGAACGAAGTAGAGAATCAAAATTAGATGGGGGAAAAAGTGACTGCATCACTTCAATTTCCGAAGGAGCATAATTAAAAGAATCGCCTAGTAAGGCATATAACGAACGCCCTAAGGTAGCCGGAGGCACAGCGGACATCCGTCGTACAACTTGTACCGTGCTCCGATTCAAAAATCCGAGTGATCGTGGGCGAGACGATCAGTGTTTCGGCGATGGTCTGGAGATACCAACTTAAGAGAAAGAACAGGACCGCGTTCATCACCATTAGGACGAATAGAAAGGGTCATAGGCCCTGAGCGATGGTACTCGATAGCAGCAGAATACCACTGGAGCCAAGGTTGCCCCAAGATGACATCTTGCTTGCCTATACTCCCCTCGGATGAGACAAAATAATGATGGTCAAAACGATGTCCACCAATCTCAGTCGCGAGGTCACGGGCACAACCCTGAAGTCCAACCGGGGCACCGCTAACTCCTTTAAGAGACCAGCGAGACCCGTCAATATCGAGGGGAACATTGAGAACCTCGAATGCCGAAGCAGACATGAGATTTAACTCTGAACCAGTGTCTATCATGCATGAAAGAATTGCACCACCGATACGGGCCTCGAAACGACCAGTGGTCATGGCGAAAAGACGAGAAGGATTTAGAGAAACAGTGTTAACATACTGTCCGAGGATTTCGGAGACATCTTCATCCTCATCCAAAGTAACGTACGCCCGAGCCGTTGATGCTTCGGTGACATCTTGGTTCGCTAGATACTGCGGGGCAAACTCTTCAACCTCTACCGCCTTAGCAGCATACTCACGACGAGTGCGGGTGAGACCTTGGAACCGCTTTTGCAATTCCGGTGATGAAGCAAGTAGCTCCTTAAGTGAGATCGTAACCTGGGTATCCAGTAGTCGAGACTGCAGATCGTCAACATCCAGAGACTCTTGAATGTCTGATGTAAAACAGTAAGAAGGTCCTCGTCCTCTAGTATTCTCCTTCATTTCCACATCTCCATCGCTAGCAGGTGTGGTAGGACGAGTGGGACGTTTCGCCGCAGGTTTCGGTTGGCTTGCCGGAGTGCGAATTTCGTCTACAGAAGGTTGGGGAACAGTTTGTGTTGTTGTCGTAGGCTGTGGAGCTGATGGACGTGATGATGAAGGTGGGTGTTGAACCTTAATGGAAGGTGGTTGACCTTTGCCAGAGACTCTAAGCTTGATACCCGTAGCCGCATCGTCTTTCTTGCCGATAGGATCAAATCGTACTTCCTTCTTCTGAGAACGTGCTGCTGGATAGAGGGTGTACCCATCAAGAGCGGCTACTGCATAGACATCGCCTGAAATAACGTCTGAACCACCAGAGACAATGCCAACCGACATAGCACTAGCACTAGTCCCCATATGAGGGGGTACCTCACGACCTTTTCCCTTCCCTTCCCAGCGAATCACGCCTGCAATGCCTCCTGACCCTGGTCGTACTAATGGCAACTCCGAGTTATCCACTTTCACCAATCTCCCTTCCGCGCTATACTTCAGCAACCCTTCGTCAACCAACTTCTTCGTCTCCGGACAATTCCTCATCCCAATGCGATGAGCATCGACTTGATCGCACATCCAACAGCGTTTAGGACCTTCGATAGATCCCGGACGGCCTGAGCTTGCAAGCTGAGCCTGATGCATTTCGGCCATAGCGAGAGATAGCTGCTCCATACGTGAGGCGAGCTCGGCTACAGGATCGGCCTTCTCTGCTGACCTCGACTGCTCTTCTGACGCTGTAGTCGCCGTTTTCGACTTCGCTTTCTTCTTGGTACGTCTCTTCTTTCTCCTCATGCGTTCGCCGTCGGAGCCAGAGTCTGTACCAGATGAACTGCCGTCAGACTCTGCCGAAGAACCCGTATCAGTGAGGTCCAGATGCTCTTCGCCGTCATCGTCTGAAAGAACATCAATGTCGTTCTCGTCGTATAGCGCGCGCACGAAATCTAGCACCGATGTCATGGAATCGGGTTTGTTACGGTCGGTAGATTTAAGCTTGGAGCGAATCTTGTCCTTGACTGAATTCGGAAGTCCTTGATAGAAGCGTAGATCACGCTTCGTATCGGTGAGCTGTCCACGTTCCTTGAGATCACCAGCGATACGCATAAATTTGCGTACATAGTCGTCTAGATCACGACGGACTTTAAACCTAGATGAGGAGGTCTTTTGCGTCAGTGACTTCAACTGCTCTAGCATCGCACGCGGTTTCTGATCGCGGGACTTGTAGAGCTTCAGTAACGCTTCCTTCGCTTTATCCCAATCCTGACCTGTTGCAAGGTCATCTAAATGACGGATAACATCGGCTACACTTTCTGAGCAGTAACGGATGACAAGCTTGGGTAGCTTCTTGTCCTCTACTCCAGAAGCAGTAGCTACCTCCTCAAACTCCTCCAAAAAATCCTTGATATGTTTCCCTTTAAAATACGGCGCACCTTTACTCTTCGGCCTCGGCATAGGCGGCCGAAATATAGCAGGTAGTTCCTGACATCGTCTCGACAGGTTGATAGCTCCAGTACTAGTATAGACAAGATCTCGATAAGAAGGCGACACAATCGGTGTCGTAGGACAGACGACCAGAGACGTAGAACCCAGAGAACACACCCCCCTGCGGTGGTCACCAAAATGTTGCGGAGGCGCCGGTTCCCTGGTAAAGGAGCAGTCGAGTCGTCGTAGAGTAAGATGGTAGAGTAGCAGCGAAATAACAAACCCCCGCGCTAGCGGAAAGTCCGAATTTCAAGTAGCGTGTAGTGTAGGGCCTCAGTGCCCAGGTTCTCGGATTCTCAAGTCAGACTCAGAGCGTCGCAGCGTCGACGCGACTCCGCCGTTCGTCGTAGTTTCGAGTAAAAGGGGAATGATTTTTCGAGGCGCGAAGGCCATCGTTTGGTACAGTGCGATACGGCTCGCGATCTCCGCAGCCGTCTCCAACTATCCACGTGAAGGAAATGAGAAATGATCAAAAAGGGTAAAGAAAACCTAATAAGCGAGGAGGTGAGTAGGGGGAGTGGTGCCTATCTATCATTCCGTGCAAAAATCCCCTTCCGCCTCGGATTTCTGCACCTTTGGAGACAAGAACGAGCCGATCCGGCCTCTATTTCCTTACGCAAGTGCCCCGCCTCACAAGCGGAGGGGATTAGCGACTCGTCTCGTGTTCCTCTGGTGTTTTTCGTCCTCGACATCCGGTTCTGTAAGAAGAAATAAAGGGGCGGGAAGAAAGTGAGTACATCAAAAGAAATAATTACGTAGCGCCTATCCCTCAATGTCCCGCGTGCCCTCCTTCAATATCGCGATTTCGTGTCTTGGCACATCTTGAAGGCTCGGTCTTGAGGAGACGAGAGGTGGAGGGAGGTACTGGTCGTACATGTTGAAGTACAAGAGAAACGAGCAATTGCGTGTGCAACGTGCCTCCTTCATTGACAGGTGGCTTGAACCTAAAGACAGAAATATCGTGAGAATTTACGAATGGGGCAAGAGCCACTACCACACAGGTCTTATTGTTAAGTCCGATCCAGACCTCCGTGCGATTAGTTCCTCTAGGTGTCGCGGTATGTTCACCACTCGGGTGGCTTGACTGGTTGAGCTACACTTACTGATGCGATTCCTTCAATAGGGATTGGTAACAAACCTATTAACAGGATATTTGGTTGCTATCTTCCCCTCACAAATCCTTATTATCATCGGTCTGCTTTGTACAACAGTCAGTCGTCTTCAATTTACCAAATTGTGACTCTATTCTCATTTTCGTTCACATTTGGTCTCACACCGCTCTATAGGCATCATCTATCATTTTTGCACTGATCAACGTGCATGCAAGCTACTGGTCTATGGCCTTCATCGTGATGTGCACCCTACCCGTCATGGATATCGCGTACACTATCGGCAACATGCAGGTGTGCAGCACATTCGATGGAAACTCTCAAGCTTTGTCTGGGAGTATATTTAGTATTGCTACCAGGGTATGAACGTTCCCCTGTTGTTAACATACACCTTACTAAATGGGATGGTTGTTTTTTCTAGCTCGGAACCTCAATCGGACTCGCTGTGACGTCCAACATCGCTACTTCCGTTTCAGTAAAGTTTAATGGTGTCTATCCCGAGCTCTCAAGTACGGATCCAGAAGTCCTCATGGTAGGGTACCGAGCAGCAGGTTGGACATGTTGTGGCGCCTTGGTGTTAAGTCTTCTGGTGGCAACAGTCGGGATGGGAGGTATGGGGATTATTGGACAACATAAACTTGGGCTTGATCCTACTCAATCGAAAAAATCATCACCCGAAGCCATTGAACTAGCAGAATTGGGATTGGAAGATGCCGGGATTACATCAACGGATGTTGTCATGGGTCTGAACGAAATACACCAAAGTATTGGTCAGACTCAGGCGATGGGGAGAGGCCAACATATAGGGATCAGTTTATCACAAAAACTGAAACTCTTTGAAGTTGTGTAGATGCATCGTTCGTTGTCGTTTTTTTCAAAGATCTCATAGATCCACCTCAGTGGAAGCAAAGATTAAATCCTTACGCTGTGATTTGATTGGGTTCGAAGCAGGGGTATTGATATTCTCTACTAGACATCGTTCTGAGCGAGCAGAGACTGTTGAGGAGACCTTCAGGAACTTGACACCGAGATGAAACAGCGTAAGAGTCATCCATTCATACCGATCGATGTGATAGCTCACTAAGCCCATCCCTAAACCTATGTACACGCTAGCTCCTCAAGGCTCAAGCCACCATAATAATTGCTTAAACGGCGACATTAACTATCGACTCAAGGTCAAGGATGAACTTAAGAGAGACTGTAAGAGCGTTCTTTTGCCCGATTTGCCAGGTAGGTTGTCCCCGCAGCACTCGAACAGGGTGTTTGACAGTTTGAGATGTCGCTAGGCACAAGTTACTGTATATATCCGGCCCGAATAATGTCAAAACTTGCTAAATATGGACGGTTGATCGATGTTGATATTCGCTTAACTTAGCGAAGCTCTACACTGCAGTCACACAACGCGTTTTCCATTGTTCTAAATGCACCCGTGGACCTCGTTTGAATCGATGGATACATAAAGCCTAGCGATCTAGGTGTGTACGATTTAATCGCTCTGTGTATGAACCACCATCTCTTACTGCGAGATGGACAGGCAGGGTACCGATCGAGTGGGGACAACTCAAACCACAAGCACCAAGGGTTCTGCTACAGATCCCGACACAAATTCCAACGAACCCCATCTAACTGATCCATCTAGTACTAGTGGCCTTGAACGCAACCTCAGTCTTCTTGCTATCGAAGAGACTCCACGTCGTTGTTCTTCTACCGACACCACCAACGTTCACCAAAAGACACTTAAGACACTTCGCATTATGTACATCAAGGAACTTGGGCCTACCATTCCTGAGGTTTCTTGGGACTTCTTCGCTGGTGCTATCCTCCCTCATGTCCCTGCCGACAAGCTCGAGAAGATATGCAAAGCGGTCAACGCTTCGGACACGCTAGTTGCTGATAATCGCTGGAAAGTGTTCCCTCTGGATCCGTCTAATAAGAAAATGCCGGTAGAGGATGTCACTTTCTCTGTCATGACCACCATCTGGGACAGAGTCGTTGCGATTGCGGAAACCGAACTCAATAAAAAGCCTACGTCGCGGTTGCAATCTAAGCCTACACAGACAATGTCTTCTGAGACAGCTTTGGGAGCATCCTTCAAGTCTGACGCTATCACAACGTCTATCATCAGTAGGGGCGCTGGAACTGGACCCGACTGGAAGATACCCAAGAAGAAAAGTCAGATTCAACAACCTTCTTCTCTCGTGCCTCCACCCCCACCCCCACCAAACACCTCATCCACTCTTCTCCCCTCACCGATTATTCCAGATAAATTGGTCGTCAATAAAGAGGTCGAAGCTCAACAACAACATGAAGCTCTCTCACGAGAAGCTGCTGATGCCACTACTGTTTGGGAATACAAGTGTCAAAGCAACCCTAAAGAGACAAATCAGGTGCGTTTTAAAGTCGTCTTAATCGTATTTCGACTAAGGACGGTACGTACTAGAATGTTCTACAAGTTGTTGGCGCTGCCTCCCACATATTGCATAACGATCCCTGCCGTCGTCATACATTCGGTGTCACGATAGAAGATAAACGCACTCGTGTCTGGTACTTCTCTCGATCTCTTGCGATGGTTAGCGAATCTTTTGACTTTATCACTGAGGTACGTATATGTTCAGCTTTTCCTGAATAAGTTGATACTGAATCTCATTTGTCCAGAATCGCAATCGTTTCATTCACCTCCTCGTCTCTTTAGCTTTCGCCACAGACGTAGAGATCGGGTTTGATCCATCCGTCAAGCGCAGGCTTGTGCAGCATGACGATGCCGAGGCTGTTATCTGTTATGACATCCTCGTTAACGGCCGGTGGTACCAGACGATGGACTGTCTGGATAACTATCGAGCCAGCAGAGTGGTCGGTAGGGCTACACGGGTCTGGCAGGTCCGACTCCGTCCAGAAGAGGCTAAGAATGACGAAGAGAAGAGTGCCACCTATGCATTGAAGGATGTCTGGATTGGCGAGACGGCGAGATCGGAAAAAATGATCTTGGATGACATATGCACCCGGGTCAATACGGTCTACCCCATCTCAGATTTCGAGGAAGATTTCCGCGAGCGGTATTTCATGGATATCTTGGCGGACGAGGTTGTGCGCGTGGATGGGTCCGATGACACTCTGTCGAATTTCTTGGGAGCCATACCATTCCCTAAAGATTACGGGTCTTTCAAACTTGAAGAGGAACTAGATCCCCCTACCCTAGTCACGACTCTTCGGGGATCTCAGTCTACTACACCTGTTGGTGCGTCGGTTCCCGACACGACAGAACCATCGGGAAATCGTGCATCTAAAGCATCTGCCCCTTCGTTTGAGGCACGACAACATCGTCGCATCTTATTTCGGGATGTTGGGAAGACTTTGGGAAAGATTTCCAATCTTCAAGAATATCTCACACATTTAGCACATGTTACGAAAGGTTTGTCGTCATCCAGTTTCATTCGAATTTCCTCCCAGCTTAACCTTCACATTTTAGGCTTGGAGTATATGCATAGTGCCGGCTATGTGCACCGTGATTATAGTCCAACAAATCTCCTCGTGTGTAGGGGTCTATGCAAAATCACCGATCTTGAATATTGCAAACAATATGACCAAATTAAGCTGAATTTGATTGACGATGCAGCGAAGCATGGGTTCAAGACTGTATGTTTTATCTTATTTGTATTTGGACATATTTGACCTCTTTCTAGGGTACACCTGCATTTATGCCGATTGAGATGCTGGATGGTCGGTATCTGTTCCGTCCCGCTCCGACTGCACAGCCCTCAACTCTATTGCAAAACTACTTGCAGGGGCAACAGGATTGGGTACCAGCACCTACGGTTGTGAGACACAACTATCTGCATGATATCGAATCCATTTGGTGGATCGCGATGTATGGTTTGTTAACCACTGTTCCCGTGAACACCGACCGAGCATCAACTGCACAAGACAGGCAGTTGGAGGTAGCAACAGCCGTTTTTAGGAATCGACTAGAATGCTCGATTGAACGTCGGTCACTGATTCAAGAACGAGAAGAACTTCATCGACTCAGTAATCAAATTCTTCCACATGAGTATTGTGCTTCATCCACCTTTGTCACGGCTGTGGCGATCTGTCTAACGAGTGAATACCGCATATTTGAGCAGTTTTCGGACACTTATGATTTCTCACGAATCAGCAAGACATACATGCTCACGAAAGGTCTGTATGAACAGGCTGCTTCCGTCGCGGTGACGCAGACGATGGATCTTCCAGGGTGGAAGTCGAGGGAAATAGAACCGAAAGTGCAGGTGCGGGGGCAAAAACGGAAGCAAAACGATGAACAAACGACCGAGGTGTCTAGTTCTAAACGTAACAAATTGGGACAGGCTTAGCACCATGTACTATATTTATGTTGTGATGTTAAATCCTCAGACTGAGTTTTGTTAGCGAGAAGCTGAGGTCCATTTTTGAGTAAATTCGGAAGGCAAACTTGGCGCTCCATGTATCAGTGAGGGTGTTGCTAGCAGATACCTTTTTGATCTGATGTAACAAGTCTTAAATGTACCCAGAAGGAAGTGAACAAACTTCGGACAAGTTACGTATACGGCTTAACTTGCATTCCTATAGCCGTATTACCAGGTATTGCCAGCGAGGTTTCTTTGTATTTAGCAAGGTACGGCTCATAGAATAAATAATGTACAGTGAGATACATGAGGTAGTACTATTATACACATCTAGAATGGGAATGGAGCGGGAATGGAAAGAATAATGGAGTGACGAAGGTACTACGTGTGCAATGACTAGATGGAGCATGGGTATGAATAGCGGTATGACTATAACCTAAAGAGAATAAATCATTTCAATAAACTTGGTTTCATAACTACATCTAGATAATCAATCATATAGGTTCCAGGATACCCGCTTTCTGTAGATTTGGAAAGTAATTATCAAGCATTGTCGAAGGGACTCGAAATGTGGCTAACGACGGGAAGTTTCCGCCAGTCAAGATGCTGTCAATAGGACCACAAAGATGTCTGATCTGTTCCGGTTTTGCGTACCCATCCCTAATCGTGATGATCTCAATACCGACCTCCGAGGAGACAGCACCAAGCTGCCTGGCCATATACTTGAATGATACATCAGAAGTAGCGTCCACCGAATAGCTCAATTCACGCAATTATAGGAAGGCCTCCAAGTGAACTAGGAAAAGAAAGTTATTAATGGTAATTTAATTACGGCTGTAATGCATCGCCGACTTACAAAGGTCGGAGATTTCATCTATCATAGATACACGGATGAGATCCACACCAAGATGCTCAACAGTTGCACTACAATGATGTAGTAACTCTTCCACTCCCTCAAAACATGAGCGAAACTTGGTCTTGTCACGGAAACCTTTACAAGTCAAACTGAGATGCTCCGTATATGCGAGATACGATTCGGCTTTGAGAAGCCAGCCTATTAGCGTCGACACACCTGGTACTAGGTCCAAGATGAGGTTTTGCCGAGAACGAGTGGGGATGTGAGCCGGCTTTGGAAGTATTTGACCAGTGTACTCCAGAGATGTGGATGTAAAGAAAATTGTCAACGCTTCGAGGGAATGGAAGGAATTGATGAATCGGATCAATCGCGACACTTTACGATCCCGGACTTCCCAAAGATATAGTTCTACTATGGAATGAGAGAGCTGTGGTCTTGACAGCCAAGTATGTTCCCGAACTAGGTTTAAGCGACGTGCGGTGAGGATTTTGAGATTCTGGAATCTGTGTGTAATAAGTAAAGAGGATATCGGCAGGGGTGGATCGCAGTAAATGTTCAGTACATTGGTGAGCGACAATAAATGACGGTCATTCCTAAGTGCACGCTCGAAAGTAGGTAGATATTGGCTCGATAGTGCGACGTTTGTGAATAGATGCATCCGAGCCCGGGTTCGCCATGCTCTACAAACGAGTGTGCATGTATAAAGTGTTCCTTGGAGTCCCCGGTCGCCAGGAAGACATCCTGACAAACCCGAACTCAATCAAAGCCAGTCTCAGCCTCTCTCCCATCATACCAATCTGGGTGTCGACCAATCTATCCACTCCTCCGGGTTCCATGTGACATTGTTGAAGACGTCGTTGATCGTGAAAACCGTCGTATTAGCCGGTTCACCTAACAGGAACCTGTCGATAAAGGAGAACAGTTGATCATTCAGGGTGGAGGGGAATGCACAATGGGCATGCCCTCCGACCTGAACAAACCCATGATTGTTAGGTACACCCAACGCTTCCCAAACGGAATGAGCAGCAGTCATGCACCCAAAGCCGCACATCGGGCTCAGCCATACGAAATCGGTATTCTCGAATGAGATCATGGGACGTGGAGCAACCATACCAGCAAGGAAGTGATGGTCGTAGGGTAAGGCTGATATGTTGTGAACGAAGTTTTCGAAGTTGGTAGAGAACCAAACGTTCTCCTGGACGATCTCTACGGCCTCCTGTACGACACTCCCGTTATCCTGCTCGAACTTGGATAACCTCCAACACGTGTCCCCTCCTGACCCAGACTCTTGTGGAATGGTGAGGGCAATACGTTCCTCGAAGGCTCCTGCCATGAGTGCGCCTTTACCGTTCCGTGAACAGCCCGTCACCCCGATTTTATTGACGTTGATTTGAGCCGCAGGCGTGCGTTCGAGGACATCGATAATACGGCTGACTCCCCATACCCACGCCGTCATAGAGCTAGCGGTAGCGTTGTGCCCATACAGGTTATAGAAGAGTCCGACTCCTCGGCTGGATAGGTCGTTCTGTTGGGCCATTCCACTGTTATCATAGAACATAACAGCGATCTACAACGTCAACTGTGAGTATTTATTTATCGTTGTGTTGTCTATTGATCAAACTCACTCCGTCGGGAATCGGAATACTAGGTCCTCCGTAACCAATAATCAACGGCCAACCTCCCTTCGGCGCATTCCCGCTCGGATACGAGATTGTTGGTGTGAAGGTAATCTCGTTATCAGCCGATAAGCTAGCCGTGATAGTTAGATTGGCTGTAGTGTTGGCCCTAGAGAAGCTTCTAGATAGTCGTGGAGGCTTAGGAGGGAAACTCCTAGCTTCATATCCTTGGATTAACGAGCTGATCTGGCGGCGACGACATGCCCAGTCGTTTTTTGTGCGAACATGCTGTCCGTTATTCAGAAGGAAGGGGTTGGGCAATTTGGTGTCGTTGAAGCGGGGATGAAAGACGGCGTAGAGCACAAATTGGTGACTAGTATGAAAGCGACGCGTGTGAGATTGTGTTTCCCGAACATGCTCATGAATTACTGACCATCATTATCAAGTTCTTGTGGTAGCACAGTCACCACTATAGAGAGAAGTACGAAGTGAACGAAAAGGTTGAAGAGCATAGTGTGCTACAGTGTACACTTTTTCTTTGGCGCAAAGCGTGCAGCTCAACTTTCCATCTTTCTACTTTATACCTCCCAACAGACATATGGAGAGGCCCGTCGAGGTCCGTAACCTTCCATATCGTTTATTGTAGTCTCAATTGAAATTAGGTCACCCTACCTTCGTCGTAGTTGTATGACCTGAACAGGTGACAACTCCAGTCATCATCAGTACGAGCTATACATATAACCTATTAGTTCTCCAACGCGGACGATGTTGCTTCTAATCATAGTCCTGGAAGAACAGTTTACGAATTTCGTTGAATTGTTTTGAAAACCAGAAGTCAGCGGAGTGGTAGGTGTAGTTCCCGTCTCTGGTAATGTTCTGTCGCCACCGCCCCGGGATCCACATGGATGGATGCTGCACCCACGGCATTCCATGTTCCAACCTACGAGGATCTTTCGTTCTTGTTGAGGCACAGAGGAGCGGCCGCAAAGCGCAATTTGAAGCTTAAAATATCTAGATTCCTCCGATATCCGGCCGTTCAGTGATGTACAATATGTTACCTGCCAAGCTCATCAACAAAAATCTTCAAAGTTGCAGCGGTTGGACCTACACCATGGCATCAATCCAGCAACCTGAGATCCACGCCATAAATTAGAATGCAACAGACGCAAAATTACACAGCCTGTACAGTATTATACACCCTTCCAAGGTTACCCACAAACAATCACACGTGGGCGTTGTCATTGCCCTGCAGTGCGAATCTCGATTCCCGGTCCCTGCGTAATGACACCTACAGTTGCCTTCGCGTTGCTCTTCAGCTTTGCGGTCCCCTCATGCCCAGCAAATCCAAAACCCAACTTCTCTGCTACTCTTTGAACGTTCTCATCCTCTCTAATCCATTCGCCTTCGACTTTCTGTTTTGTCCACCAGCTATCAGCCGATTCTCTCGTGGCCGGATCCCGCATGACCGCGCCTCGAAGATATTTGAGGGAGGTTAGACGAGCCATAGTTGCGTCCATTGTGGACCGCGTATTTTGGAGGAGTGTGTAAGGGTCGGAATTGGGTGGTGCGGCAGGAAGTAAATGAATTGCGACGGGGACGAGTAGAAATATCAAATGGCGGAAAAACCAGAGGTTATCGTGTAGCTATATCGAATATGAGTTATCCAATAAAGGTGTCTTTGAAAGCACACGTACCATGTACACGTTCAATCCGTCTCTTGGGATTCTAACGGTGGCTGTGGCAACCCAGTAGCCTTCTACCACCGCTGTAACAACTATAGCTGCAACACCATACGTCCTCCAACGTTCGCGACCACTGCCTTGAATTGTCAAGGCACCAATAGTAGCAGCCTCGCGAATGTACCCTAGAACTGTCCATGGAAGAGCGTATAGGGCGTACTCATCAAACGTGCTGCAGTGTTCGCAATCTTGAAGGACGGTTTGTCCAAACCTACAGATGGAGGTGTTAAAGGTTGTTACACGAGAGGAAGAGGGTACGGCAAGACCTGACATAGAGTGTACACATCTCGAACGAGGATAGTCGCGTTAATAGAGCTTCTAAGGCCTTTTTGCATCGCTCTCCAAGCTAGCATGACGTAGCAGAAGCCTCCGAATACTATCCGAAGGCATTGTAAGCGGAACCTTGAGTCTTCCAAATAGATTTGGAGGCCATAAGACGGTGATAATGTAGATTATGTATAGTGTATGGAACACAACAAGGATGTTCAGAGGTTGTCGTAGTGGCGTATGGTTGACCGAGTTTTGCTTGTGAAGAAAGAGTATTAGGGAGCCAGAGATAGCAAGCGAGGTGAATATAAATGCATCTATGGATGCACTTATGACTGCCATTATGAAACCTTTCGTTGAGTTAGGGAGGATGCTCGTGGAGTCCCTTGAAGGTGGTAGTAAATAATGAAGTATATGCTGACTCAGCAACGTATCTAAATATGGCAAAGGCTTCCGCCCTCGGCGAAAAAGGTCCTCCTAGGCTTTCTCTCCTCACCTTCACTATTGCGAAACATTCCAAAGTTGCGATGCTCATAGGGTCAGCTTGAATAAGTCCACACTCTTGTATAAACCAACAATAAACACATGTGATAGCTCTGGTAGCAACTGTGAACACCTAAGTGTACCCTCCGGGCCTTATGTCGGTTTTCTTACAGGAGTATATCCATACAACTCACAGCTTCCTCGTCATCACCTCTTTCGCTCGTAAAATGAGTGCTTATGAGCTCACAGCCCAAAACATGAATCCTGCGTAGCACTATACTGGGGTCCAAACTTTCTCGAAAATAGATGTTCTAGAATCCGAGATATCAATGACGTTTCTCTTCGCCGTAATCTTTTTCGGGGCAACAAATTCACTTTTTGCGCATGGCCAGCTATTTCCGGCATCTCAATCATTCTCCTTCATGTACCTAGATCCGAGTCTGTACAACCGTTGACCCATCTTGAGACCCGAAGGCGCCGTGTCGGTCAGCACGGAGGAATTTTGCAGAGAAGATAACATAAACTTGAAATGATGGAATGGCTGGACACGATTCGTACGAAGTGCCTCCTCCTTGAGTTCTTCCCTCACCCGAAACCTGACTGTGCCATTTCCTACACGCTCAATGGCAATGAACCAAAAGCTCAAGGATGGGTCAATTATAGCAACCATTTGTGGGGTCACAGTCCTCGGCATGGGTCGTCATTATGTTGCATATACCAAATGAATATTCACGACTGTTACCTAGATCTTTATGACTGGAGCTACCACCGTCGCTCTTACAACCATTGGCAAAGAACTAAACTTTAGACAGTCAGACCTTCAATGGCCGCTGAATGTCTACTCGTACGTACATTACCATCTAGCAACACTAGTTAAGCTGATCGTTTAGATATACACAATTCATAGATTGTCATATGGGTGCTTATTGTTGCTTTGCGGAAGGCTAGCAGACATAATCGGCAGTAAGATGTTCATAATCGGTTCCGCCTGGTTTAGTCTTTGGTTCGTTCGTTCTCAGGCATGATGTGAGTATTGGTCACTCACCAATTTCCGAATCATATTTAGGAGTATTGCTGCGGCGTTAGCACCCAATCCATGGACCTTTATTATGTTTCTAGGGTTTCTAGGCGTCGGTCCAGCTGCCAACACTCCAGCTAGTGAGTTCAAAAGCAATATAATTCTGACATTTTGTAGCTGTATGCTAAGTTAACATGCGCTCTTAGGTATCAGTATCATCTCCTCTTACCAGGGACGTCAAGAAATCAAGCCTTTGCCATTCTCGCCGCCGGGAAACCTATAGGTTTCATCATCGGTATGATCCTGGGTGGTTTGTTATCGGAATCCGGAGCTTCATAGCGTGCTATATTCGCCCTCGAAGCTGGTTTAGAATGTTTACTCCCCGTCATCGGCTGGCTTGTATTTCCAGAGGACGACTTGTCGAGGCGATACGATAAAGGGTTAGATATTGTCGGAGCTGTTCTCAGTACAGCTGGTTTGGGCCTTCTCGTTTATGACCTTGGGTGCGATTTACATTCCCACGTCGCTAGGCTGCAGAGGTCATTGTACTGACTGTTTTTCTTCGGACAGAGAATCTACGACCGCTCTAAAAGGATGGGCTACCCTATTCATTCCTTCACTGCTCGCCACGTCTATCTCTATTCTGATCCTTTTCGTCATATGGAAACTACGGAGAGAATCAAAAGGCCAGTCCGTACTCTTCCCGATGAGTCTTTGGACTCAACGTGGAGCTAAGATGGGACCGGTGTTCATCCTTGTCATATTTGGTTGGTGGGGCTTCAATACGCTCGCGTACTATGTCCCTTTGTATTATCAGCAGGTCCTGTTGTTAAGTCCGATTCAGACTTCCGTGCGATTGGTCCCTCTAGGTGTTGCGGTATGTCATTATTCAGATGGCTTGACGAATTGAGCTACCTTTCCTGACGCGCTTCGTTTAATAGGGATTGGTAACAAACTTATTAACAGAATATTTGGTTGCCATCTTCCCCTCCCAAATCCTTATTATAGTCGGTCTGCTTTGTACAACAGTCAGTCATTCTCTATTTACGAAATTCAATTTAAGTCATATTCTCATCTTCGTTCGCATTTGGTCTTGGATCACTCTGTAGCCATCATCCATCATTTTTGCACTGATCAACGTACATGCAAGCTACTGGTCCATGGCCTTCATCGTGATGTGCACCCTACCCGTCATGGATATCGCGTACACTATCGGCAACATGCAGGTGTGCAGCACATTCGATGGAAACTCTCAAGCTTTGTCTGGGAGTATATTTAGTATTGCTACCAGGGTATGAATGTTTCGCTGTTGTTAACATACACCTTACTAAATGGGATGGTTGTTTTTTCTAGCTCGGAACCTCAATCGGACTCACCCGAAGCCATTGAACTAGCAGAATTGGGATTGGAAGATGCCGGGATTACATCAACGGATGTTGTCGTGGGTCTGAACGAAATACACGAAAGTATCGGTCAGACTCAGGCGATGGGGAGAGGTCAACATGGGATCAGTTTATCACAAAAACTAAAGCTCTTCGAAGTTGTGTAGATGCATCGGTCATTTTTGTTGTTCTCAAAGATCTCATGGATTCACTTCAGTGAAAGTAGTGATTAAATTATTACGCTGTGAATGGATTGGGTTCGAAGCAGCGGCATTGATATTCTTTACTAGACCTCGTTCCTAGCGAGCAGAGACTGTTGAGGAGACCTTCAAGAAATTTGATGAGGAGATAGTGTAAGAGTCATTCATTCATGCTGATCGATGTGATAGCTCACTGAGCCCATCTTCAAACCTATGTGCACGCTGGCTCCTCAGGCCTCATTAATCATTAATCATTGCTCAAGCCACCATAATAATTGCACGAACGGCGAGATTGACTACCGACTCAAGGTTAAGGATGAGCTTGAGAGACTGTCAAAGCCCGATTTCCCAGGTATGTTGTCCTCGCAGCACTCAAACAGGGTGTTTAACAGTTTGAAATGTCGCTAGGCACTTACTGTATATATCCGGCCCGAATAATGCTTGCTAAATATGGACGGTTGATCGATGTTGATATTCGCTTCAAGTTAGCGAGGCTCTAGCGGCCCTTGTACTCAGCCTACTAGTACAGTAGTACTTATACCTTAAGTTAAACTTAACAGCAATGTGAAATGTCAGAACGCTACTACTAACAACATAGCAACCCCAGCGTTCCTATGATTAGTATTGATACCAGGGAATTGCCTCCTTGGCCACTAGTATCACCATGTCTCGCTTTCCCGTTGAGATATACGAGAATGTCATCCTCTACGTCCACAAAGAAAGGTCTTCTCATGAAAAAGAAGTAACTCGAGTGTGTAATTATTCCAATTTGACCCACTTGTGTTCTCATCTCTACCACAGTGCTCGACATTGGCATCCTGTAGTAGGACATGTCGCTCTTGGTATCCCAGGAGTCGTTACTACCTCTACAGCGACGTTAGATTATCATACAAGGACTCAGAAGAAGGTTGCCCACAGCTGAAATCATTCACCGAATCTCTCTATAACACTCCCAACAATGGGTACCTTGTGGAATCCTTCTCATTCGATACACCTTTTTTCGAGGATAGTTGAGTTAATTCAGCGATTCACATTCTAGCCCCTCTGCTCACCAATCTGCGTCGCCTGTCCTTCGGGATACTCTACATGGATTATTTACATCCTAATTTCTTTCGATCATTGTCGCGCTTCCACTCAGTTCGCGAGCTCATATGTCAAGTCGACACTTCACCTATGTTTCATCGGTTCGCTCGACTACTGCAGACAATGCCTCAGCTTTCCACCCCCAATCTGACATTGTCATGCCGCCGTAGGACCCGCCCATTCGCGCCATATAATGCCACAGCCAGACGTCCTCAGCAAGTATGCCTTACTTCGCTTAGTATCGATGTCAGCATCAGGAGTCGAGAATTGGCGATGGATTTGGTCCACGCGCCGTTCATACGGTGGATTCGGGACAATACATTCATCTCGTGCACCTTACGGAAGTTTGACTACCGATGCGCGTGTTATATCAGTGTGGAAGTCATCGTGGTAGATGAGTGTCTTAGACGATGTGGTGCTTCGCTTGAGGATGTTTCGCTCCGCGAAATAGACAGACCTCATCGTGCTGACATTGTGCCGAGTAAGTTTCCATCCTCGTGAAACCCGTCCCGTAACAACCTACTAAAAGCGCCACTTAGTACTCAGTCTTGAACACAATACCAACCTACAGACATTGTGCCTGGGCCTGATATCATCTTCACTTACAGCCCTCGCATATCAAGCTATTCTAGAGACTCTCAACTGGACGCATCTCCAGTCTCTGCGTTTGATATTTGATTCTCATCAGCTCGAATCAAATTCTTTCGAGACGAAAGGCATTGACGAGACTATCTGTAACTTGAATTTGATGGACAAATGTCCCACTTTGTTGGTCCACGCGGAGCTGAGGACACCCAATCTCAAGCAATGTAGTGAGACGCCAATAGAACCAGCCACCGAGAACATATTTCCTCACTCGCGAAAGAAGTCACCTAATTCTATTGTCGTAAGATACTATCACTAAGCAACCTATAGTCATGTACGGGTTAAAGACCTAAGATTCGAGTAAGGAATCCTTTGTAAGATTACGTATTGCTTCCAGTTATGTATATTTCACTTTAACTTGTTAAGACGTTGAATATTCGGCCTAATAACTATAACTCGAAGGGAATAGGAAATACTAGGGGATTTATATATATAGCGTACAGCCTGACTACGGCAATTGCCGACATTTCGATCACCTTCCAGTTTCACGATCACCTTTTCTAAGTTACCATTTACAACATTCCGTTCGCAATAGCAGTAAGTATCCGAATATCAAGTAAACTTGTTTAGCAATACGAGAACAGACATAAATGTCATATTCCTTAGAAATGCCCAAACGAAAACGCAACGCAGCCAAAAGTTCTGAAGCCCCGGCTAAACCAGAATACACGGTTCTTCCCCAAGTATGTTCATTCTACAATCCCGACAAACAAAATCTCAAACTGAACCATACAGAAAAGACATTACAGACAACGTGCTCATGCCAATCCATTCTCTGATCATGCGCTAGCCTATCCTGCATCTCCGGACGACGTAGACTGGGATTCTCATTATCCCGCTTTTGCTGGGACAGGAAAGACTCCTGCGTTCGCAGATATAGGATGCGGATTTGGTGGACTTTTAATTGAGCTAGCTACAAAGTACCCCGATACTCTCATGCTTGGTGAGTGACTCTTTACGATCTAAATAGCCCACTATTGACATATTCCCTCAGGTATGGAAATTCGGGTTCAAGTGTCTCAATACGTCCACGACAGAATTGTCGCCCTCCGAGCTCTCAATGCCCATTCAACCCCCGAACCTGCTCCCGAATCTCTCCCCTCGGTTGAACCTACACCTGTGCCATCCTCCTCAACACCAAGCCCATACCAAAATGTCTCCATCGTTCGTGCCAACAGTATGAAATTCATGTCGAATTACTTTCACAAACACACCCTCTCTGCCCTCTTCTTTCTCTTCCCCGACCCGCACTTCAAGTCACGCAAACACAAGGCACGAATCATTTCTCCTACCCTACTGGCCGAGTACGCATATGTTCTAAAGCCAGGAGGGATCGTGTATACAATTACCGACGTCAAGGACTTGGCTGACTGGATGAGAACCCATTTGGAGCAGTTCCCTCTATTCGAACCTATGAGTGAAGAGGATCTGAGAAAAGAGGGTAAGGGTCCTATACTTGATGCAGTGTACAATGGTACGGAGGAAGGAAAGAAAGTCGAGCGGAACCAGGGTGAGAAGTGGCTAGCTTGCTTTAGGAGGATTGAAGTAGAGAGAATATAATTGTAACAGTATAATGACACTAATGTAGACACAGAAGAATAACTGGAGGATATTGAAGGAAAAATGAAGAGCAAATATATGGTACAGGTACTGATCAAGTCACAGAGCTCAGCCATCGTTGACGGCTTTCTTCAATATATCCTGCCAATCTGCGGCCAACTTCTGCAACGTCTTGCTTCTCGCTATAAGAAAAGGGTTCAATGAGCATTCAGACCGGATTACGGAGAACGGAGAGGGACTCACCAAACACAGCCAAAACATCTTTCAGTAAATCTCGTTTGGAGGTTCCGAGTATTGTGGGAGACCAAGAATCTTCCCTACCAGGCCGCCTGTCACCAACATGAGCATTTCCCCATAAGCCTGAGAAGCAATACACGTACCAATACACCGGCCCAAACAACTCCTTGATCAGCTCCTCCGCTTTAGCCCTATAAGCTTGATCCGCGATCTTCTTCGCATAGAGTACCAAGGCCTGTTTGTACTCCTGAGGACTATCCAGCGACTTGGCGGCATACATCCTAGCTTCCAGATGTCCCAACGTCAAGGCATCACTCCACCAACTAGGTCTCTCCTTCACAGCATCAATCGCCGGTAGACGTTCGGCAATTGCACTCTCGATAGTGTTAACGATTCCGCGAGTACCAGTCTGTGATCCCCGTTGTCTACCCGACCACACATCTGAGCCTTCTGCCCACCATCCATCACTGAGTTTCGTCCAGGCTAAGAGAGATGAATCATATGTATGTGCCACGCTGGTTGAGAGCTGAACAATTGGTGCACCATTTGCCCTGACAGAGGCGGTCACGATGGAGCAGTTTGGAGCGCTACCGAGAATGGCGGAGACAGAGATTGGAGGGAAGAGAGCTTGTTGTTTCTTGATATCCCATACGTATATCGACCCAGAGGAGGTCAACACCATCAGGATGTTCTTCGCACTGCTGATAATCGAACATGGGACACCAAGGCTGATAACTGGCACAATCCTTTGTAACACACCATGTTAGATGTTATAATGTATAGTAAGTAGAGCAACAACAAACGTACTTTCGTCCGGTTGGTGAGTATACAGTAATGGCCCCGTCTTGACTTGCAGCGGCACAAAATGAAGTTGTCGCAGTGAGCGCCAACACCTGAGTTGGCAGGTAATCCAGCCACTGTGTTTGCTTGCCACTAACGAATAGCACCTCTGTAGGCGTATTGGTGTCCTCGTAATTCCTGCCCTCAAATATATCTTCCGTGCCTTCAACTGACGCTTTCACATAGTTGAGCAACGATGATAGTGGAAGTCTCCCTGAAAGTGAGAGTTCGATCGAAGTAGAAGCAAAAGCAGCTACTCCCGGAGGGTTGAAGCCTGAAGAAAGCTCCTTAATCGATACTGCCTCCCGCACGCGGTCGCCGCCCAAAGTCCGAGGTTTGATTGGTCTATCTTCCATGAAGTCCACAGCACTAGCTTTACGTTTGCCTTTCCTTCCACTAGTGTCGAGTGAACTGATTTGCACATCCGTGTTCAAATCTCCAGGTGAGTCCGAATCGGGGTACACAAGCATTGGTTCGTCACCAAATGAATGAGAGGTAGGAGAGTGCATGTTCATGCCGGAAGTCGAGGTCTGTGGTTGGATTCTGGAGGATGACGCGATACCTGTCACTTCGTGGAACGATCGTCCAGTCGATACGGGAACCGAAGGGGGTTCAGGTGCCGACGTCTGCATATTCGATCTACCAGGGTTCATAGCAGAGGGTATATTTGAACCAAGTCCACCCATAAACGTAGGCTGCACCCGTTTCTTGGACTTTCGTTTCGCGACCAAATGATTAATTCGTTCACCGCCGAGTCCATTGACAGAGGAATCGAACCCTGGTGCCTCAGATGGAGCGCGAGCTTGTACTTCGACTCGTTTGGGTGAAGGTGGGGGAGTCATTTGTTGATCGGTAGGTTGTGTTGTGTGAGAGAAGCCCG
Source organism: Cerrena zonata (assembly GCA_038087015.1). Classification (NCBI taxonomy): domain Eukaryota; kingdom Fungi; phylum Basidiomycota; class Agaricomycetes; order Polyporales; family Cerrenaceae; genus Cerrena; species Cerrena zonata. The sequence continues at coordinate 160,272 of JASBNA010000022.1, forward strand.
TGGGCAAAGGAGGCGGCGTAAAGCCGAATTTGGCAAGGTATTTTTCCTGTACTGACAATGGTGCGAGACCTTCGAGTTCTTCTGGATCAAAGCTGAATACCGCCATAGTACCATCTGACGAGACCGCGTAGAGTGTTAGGCCGTCAAGAGACCTATAGAAATGTGATTGAGAATTCAATAAAGCACGAGGCCAATGGAATAGCTACCAGGTGAGGTCCATGATTTGCCGCTCAAACACCTCTTTTGCGACAACCAGAGGTCGAGCCGATTTAGTCTGCCAGACGGAGACGGAACGGTCATCCGCGCCCAGCGCAACAACAGAGCAAATGTTGGAGGCCACCACCGGTTGTGAGGGATTTCGTAAGAAGATGTGGGGATTATACGCCTGTACGAGAAGTAAGAACCTATAGTTAATGAGAGAACGGAATATTCTGCGTACCGCTACTTCGATCGTATTTTCATGGCCGACCAGACTGATATCGGATGTCCAGCTACCTCTCGATATTACAGCAGCAATGAAAACATAGCCTCCATTGTTTGTTGCATTTGACGCAGTGATATGTGCACCATCTGGGGACCAACTGTTCCCAACATGAGAATTCGAAATGATAAGAGAAAAGGGAATCATACCTTAGTCGTCGGAAGAAGGTACCTGGTGACTCCTCAAATGGCTTCTTAACTTCTGCCTCCAGTTCCCAGTCTTTGGTTCTCCATACTTTCACGGACCTATCGTCTGAGGAAGTAGCAAGGAATTCCCCGACAGGGTCCCAACACACTCCTTTGACAAATCCTTGGTGCAGTTCTAGCTTTCGTAGTCGTTCTGTGTATTTTGTATCAGTAATAGTATCCAAATAGACATAACGGCTAGTCAGTCACCGAGAGTGAACCCACACCAAATAAGCACTTTGGAGTCTAGGCCAACTGACGCGAGGAATCGATCACCAGGGGCCCAAGCCAAGTCTGTAACATCTGTAGTATGTGTGAGGGAAACGTCAGCCATAATGAGGTGAATGACTACGTACCACTTTCGTGTCCTGGGAGCCGTTTAAGAGGTTTCCATCCTTCCACATTAACCTCATCGGATCCCCACACTTTCCCTTTCGCTGACCTGTCAAGTATAAAACATCAAAAAACACCAAACAAGTATACGCCCCGTATACATACGGGTCAAGGTCCCAAATCATCACAATCTCATCGTCACTCCCACTCGCGAGCCACCTCCCGGAATGTGCCCATCGGACAGTCAAGACTGGGCCAGTATGCATAGTAAGGGTACATAGCGACTTCGGTGGTCTTCCAGAGGCTTCAGAATCTGCGTTTAAGATAGGTTTTGTACTCCAAATTCGTACTTTCGCGTCGAGTCCGCCTGTGGCTATCCGTGAACCATCCGGGTGGACATGACACGAGAACATGGATAGTCGTTTTGCCTGATCACGGCTAGATGAATCTAAACACATTTTGCATTTATTATCAGTTGTATTAAGGGTAACATGATAGTGGCCAACCTTTATGTTGAACCCATGCGGGTTTTGTGAACCTCATGTTGTCTGGCGAGTCGTGTCAACCTAGAGGTGGGATAGGGGTAGGGGATTATTTCAACAACCAGATTATGATAGAAGTGTAAAACTCTTGATAATTGGATGGGTATTAGTATACAGCAAGAGATTGAAACTCGGAAAGAGGTAGTAAGGTTATGCGACTTGCTTGAATGATGTTGCACGTCGAAGGCCGATCACCCGTGGAAAGCACGGCTTTCTAATTTTGGAAGGTCTTCAAGTTCATCAAACACGAGTATAATAATCAAACAGTTTATATGATGTGGTAGAGTACAAAGTTGAATAACGTCCATGTGTATAGTCCATATAAATAGTGTCCGTAGTGCTCAGCACCCAACGTTAAAATAATAGGTGCGATGATATTTAGGACAAGATGGGAAGATAGATCTGACGCAATTGTCTGGTGCAAGCAAATTCCCGACAAACGGGGCATGCTCTCTTCTTCTCAAGGGCAGTGTTGATACAACTAAAAGGTACCAGTAAATGTCAGTTACATATTCTGAACCTGAAGAAGAAAGGTGAAGGCTTACGCAGTACAGAAGATATGTCCACAGCGTGTAGCACTGCACTGCTGAGGCGCCTCCAAGCAAAGAGGGCATCCATATGGCTGAGGACGCTGTTCACCAAAAACAACAGCGGTAGAAGTGGTTCCGTTCATGTTATCCGAGGATGTGGAGCTAGCTTCGGAGGATGATGAACCGGATGTGTATGCGGTAGAAGAAGAAGAGGCTGAACTAGATGACTCTGGCGTGTCAGAGCGAGCAGAGCTCGGGCCAGCCTCAATCGGCAGAGTGCTTCCGCCAACCGCACTGACTGAGGCGAATCCCCAGTAAGTGTCGCGCTCTTCCTCAAACTCGGTCTCGTCATCCTCGTCCCAGTATTCGTCGCCGGGACCGTAATCTTCGTCATCACTGGCGGGAATGTTGTCTTCCTCGCCTTCGTTGGGATAGCGGACTTCGGCAACTGCGTCTTCCCAGCCGTCGAAGGAGTCGTCGATGTCGTCGTCTTCCTCGTCCTCGTCGTCGCTGTCATCACGGTGGATAGCAGCCATCTCGACGTGCTGAGAACGAAATGTAGTTAGTAAATACAATAAGTCTATGTTATTGAAGTTACTTACAACTCGGAATCCGCCGGCAGTGGCAAAGGTTTTCTGGCATGCAGCACAGTAGTGATGTTTATCAGAGAAGACGTAGTGCTATTCAGAATAAAAATCAATAAAGCGTTTTTGAAGGTAAGAAAGGATTAGAAGCTCACGTTTCGTAAAGAGTTTCTGTTAGCGAACCGTCTGTTACAGGGCTCGCACATGGGATGGTTGGAAGAGAGTTGCACATGCTCAGCACGAGCTTCTCTCCATGGAAGTATAAATCGCAGAGCGAGCAGTAGACCATATCGGAGTAGAAAATTCCAATTTCGGCCATATTGTAAATCAAAGTTTAGACGAGTAGTAGTTCAAGTCGTGAGTGTGTAGTAGAAGTGTGAGTGCGTTGAATGAATTGCTGATGACTTTGCCTTCCAGAACCGCACCCCTTAAATACATCTCAGCCCCTCGGAAGGATGCATGAAAGCAGAATGGCCGTCGCTCGGATCGTTCGGTGCAGTGAGGACGTACCGACGCTCGATCCGCTCGTGAGTTGGAGTAACGAGTCTTCCGAAGGATTTCATTGGCCTAGTTTTGATTTTGACTGAGCTCGGTCTATGGTCATCTCGGGCTGACATTGGTACTGGAAAGGAGTCCAAATAAGGTGAATGGGAGGAGTAGGTGGGATACGTTACGAGGGTGGAGCCGCACCCTCGCACTTGCTCGAAGCATAGCGGATCGCTCGACTTACCTATACCTCCACCAACGGTGTTGACGTATTGCCGGGTGTTGGAGTCCCCAAGGAAACGCGACCATTCGAGAGAACACCAGGTAGCATGCATCGATTATGATACTTTTCCACGTAAATTACACAAACAGATAAGTCAGAACAGAAACGCAAACAAAAGAATAGCAACAAGCAATCACAGCAGAACAAACACGAGATTCGCAGAGTCCATGAGTGGAGGGCAACAAAAGTTTGTCAGGGAGGTAGAGCAATGTACGAGTGGGTGTGTTTAGTCATAGTCATCCATATCCTCGTCATCGGAAACCTTTGCTGGCTTCTTGGCCTTGGGCTTCGGGGCTGCCTTCTTCGACGCAGGCTTGGACGAGCTAGCTTTCGATGCGGGAGCACGCTGTATGGAGATTATCATTAGTTCATAAACGAAGATACGTTCACGGAAGAGTCACGTACCTTGCGCTTTTTAGGTGCAGGCTCTTCTTCCTCCTCTTCATCATCATCGCCGCTGACATTCGCGATCTCTTCAGCGAAAGTCCTCACCGGACTCTTCTTCGGTCTCAGCTTTCTTCTTACTGGCCCTTTTCTTAGGGGCAGCCTTCTCAGCCTTTTTAGCAGGAGCACGTTTAGCCTTAGGCTTCTCCTCTTCCTCGTCGTCATCATCCTCGTCCTTCTATACTCACATATAGGAATTAACTCGAGTCTAGCTATGGATACCAAATCGAAACACATACCTTAGCCTTCCTGACTCTCTTCTTAGGCCTCTCCTCCTCACCATCGTCGCTGTCCTTAGCTTTCTTCGCCTTCCTAGGGGCAGGAGCCTTCTTCTTGCCAGTGTCAATAGCTTCACCAGGACCTTTATCGTCCTCGGGAATCTCATCTGCTTCCCAGGCATTACGGATTTTCTCTTGCTCGGCTTCCTTGATCTCGTCAAAGCCTGGAATAGACTCGGCCTCGGTGTAAGTACGTTTCAGTTTGGCGATGAGGTCAGCGGGAGTGCAACCCCAATGTTGCCAGGCCCTGGTAGACGGGATAGGATGTCAGCGTTGCGAAAACACGGAAGGAGGGAATGAACTAGACGTACATCGACTTGTGGCCACGGAACTCAACTTCGTCACCCACTCGGAAGAAATCCTTGCCAATTTGGTCCTTGCAAGCTACAGATAGAAATTCAGTAACCAGAAACGAACGAACGGAATACTGATACTCACTCTTGCACTTGGACCGTCCACTAGACGCATACTCCACCTTGAAGTTGCCCTTATCATCTTCCTCCTTCTTCTCCTTCTTCGCAGCAGCCTTCTTACCCTTCTTTTTACCGCCCTCCTCTTCGTCATCGTCCCCTGCGTCGCCCTCAGGCTTCTTGGCACTCTCAGGGCAGATCAGCAGGGGTCGACTTTACCGTCTTCCCAAGCCTTGGTGATCTTTTCTTGGTCGGCCTCTTCGAGTTCGTCGAAACCGTCGAGATCGGCGGCATTGTCAAAGATTTCCTTCATGTTGGAGATCACTTTGGGTGTTACACAGCCCCAGTGACGGTAAGCCCTGTCAAACAATACGGAGATTAGTATTTGCCAGACAACATATAGGACGAATAGTTGGAAGAAATGTGAACAGCGATGCGCAAATTGAACACTTCATGGTTCCACATGCGTTCCAACGACGGAACAGAGGGAAATAGGGGAACATTGCATCCCAAGGTATGGACTCGAACTTACCATGAAGTGTTGCCCCTAAAGTCAACGAGGGCGGCAAGGCGCAATTCGCCCTTGACGATTTTGGTACCTGTGAACGCGACATCAGTTGAGCTCCCCTCACCCAGTCAAACACGGAGCCTAATATACCTGCACAGGGCTTAGGACCTAGAGCAAGACCAAAGACACGAAACGACGCGCTCGTCAGCAAGGAGAACACGGAGTGACGACGACGAACGAACGACTGACCTTTACAGCCTGACCTGTTGTTAGTCGCGTAATCGAGACGGTATCCGCCCTTTCGCTCTTTAGTGCCGCCTTCGCTATCAGACATAATTCAATGCTAGATGGAGGGGGGTTCTGCGCAGGTTGTTGAGTAGGTTGCGAGAGGCAGGGAGATGGAGGGAGGGAGGAAAGAAATGTTGGTTGATAGGGAGAGGGAGGGTATTTGGCCGCGTAGAGACTATAAATCGGATAGGTGGCAGGTGCCCTGTGCGCGGTGCTTCAATTGACTAACTGTATTCTCGCACAGGGTTCTTGTTTGTCAGACACGCACGGACCCCATTCATCATTGACTTGTTCCAGATTGTCTTGACTCATTCCCTTTGCCTCTTCAATCGTTTGACTTTTGCCTGAGAGTGCTCTAGAAAGTGCCCTGGGACGGGTCTCTTGCCGCATAGCGTAGGTGCTGCTGGCAGGGATCAACTCGGGTTAGGGTTTCCGAGTCCTGATCATCGCTTCACACGGGATCCCAGGACACGCATAGCCGAATCAATACTATGGTACTGCAGAAGCTTATAGCACCCTCACTTATAAGTTGGTCACACCGTTTTCACACATAGAGTATTCATGCGAGGAAAGGATCATGGTTATGATGAGGTCATGCGAGAGAAAATGGTACATAGCAAAAAACATAGCAGATTTTGACATTGACCTATGCCTTTCCTGCAGCCTTGGCCTCCTCAGCCGCGACAACAGCAGGGTTGACCTTCTTGCCATCCTTCCATCGGACACGGGGAGGAGGTGCACGGTTGCGACGACCCTCACGCGAACGGACACGGACAACTGTAGTGTTCAATTTAAGCACCTTCATTTCCCTCGAGACAAAATATATGCTGGTACGTACCGTGCGAGTGAATAGCGCATGATACACAGTATGCGATTTTGATGTAAAGCTTGGGGAGGACATATTCTGCACAATACATATATCTTTAGTTTATTTTCAAGCACAAAACTCCATTATAACGCACCGTTGTAGACGGAGGCCTCGCTGATATCCCGAACAGCGGCACTCTCAACCATGTTCCTCACGGTGAATCGCTTGATGGCCTTGTCCTTACCAACGCAACGCGAGCAGTTGGAGCATCGGACAAAGTTAACGTGGCCGCGGCCCTTCTTGTTACGGCCGTTATTTCTTCTCTTCTTAGTCTAGAGAAACGCAAGCACAAGGCGAAGTTTTAGCAAACGGTTTCCGGGAGAGTGTCCAAAAGCCCAGGCGAGAAAGTAGGATGTGTGAATGTCATCTGAAGGTGAATCAAGCCATCCATCCCATTCGAACAGAATTCGGTGCGTATTCTGGTGTCTGTGCGGTCCTGACGGGTCCTAAAGGTCAAAACGATGCTTACCATAGTGAATCAACGTCGGGTGTCTTGAGGATTAACGAGGTCGGGCCCGACGACGGTCTTGAGGTTGCCTCTCCAGCTGCCCAGTTCCTGAGCTTTGGTGAGCACTGCCAAATTGGGAAGGCGCACGTGGTGGTACGGCAGTTACCGAAATGCCATCACAGCCCATTTGGTAACCTCATTGTTCTAATGTTGTTGTCCTCTCCCGCTTCGATACCAGCTGGAAATATACTTGAATGTCTGTGCAACTCAGGACAAGAAATGGGCAGCGTGCTCCCCATTCACCAGCTGGAAAATGCATTTGAATTCCGATTGACGTTTGACAAACAGCTTGAATAACCGGGAAGGCCGAGAGCAAACTACAGACAATAGCAGTATTCATCCCATTGTCACGCGCGGGAAGCTCTTGACTACCCCTTATCCTCGCATGGAGAGTATAAAGAACTGATGCAGTCTACTTCCCTTTCCCTCGTCTCCTCTCACAGGTTACGACCCTCACATTCTGAGCCCGGTGCTCCGCTCACTTTCATACGCATTCACACATATACCTACTAGCCTTCCTCGCTTTCATTCACGTCACTTGTTCTCAACCTAATCGCCAACTACATCACGATCATGCAACTCACAATGTTTAGACTCGCACTCACTCTTGCTCTCACCTTTGTATCGATATCCCTCGCCGCACCCGCTTTGGACTCTGCCACTCTCTTGCAGAATGGTCAAGACGCTCAGACGTTGAACGCTGAGTTTAGGCAACTCTCTGCTAGTGACCCGTGTAACTGTAAGTCTTGATCTCTTTCATAATGTGTTAGCTGCGTTGGACGCGTTCGCCAGATGTGGCCGTCCCATTTTTGCAACACACTTAGAGTATACAGTTACTAACCTTCTCTTCAACAGCTGGTCAAATGGCTTGTATCAATGGTACCACCGCGTTATGCCAATTTCGGCTCCTGGACTAAACAAGCATGCCCCGACTCAAAGAAATGCTTCGCGATACCTTCCATCTCTTCACCTGGAACTGTAAGCATCACTTTCCCTCAATTCAACCCGACCTTTGATTCTAATCTACATATTTGACCACCACAGCGAGTCGTTTGCACGAGTAAAGCGAATGCACTTTCATTAATCGAGGCAACAGGAGCGAAAGGTGGCATCGTAGGCCTGGGGTCTAATAACCAGACACTTCCATTACCCACCACCTCTCTCCCTCCCTCAGCCACACCAAGTACGAATGCCACATCTCCGAATGAACCCACTGTGAAAGTGGTCACCGTGACTGTAACTGCGGGAGCCGATTCGAGTGCCACCCCCGCTCCTACCACACCAGCACCAACTATCACACTTCCCCCAACTACTAGGACCATTGACTCTGCAGGCGTTGATAGTCTGCTCTCGAGCCTTAGCGCAGAAGGAGTTGTTTTCGTCACTGCCGCTGCTTCGGCTACACCCTCTGGTTCCGTCCCCCCTTCAGGAAGCTCTGATGATACACTACCAACTGCTACCGCAAGTCCCTCTGATGAGATGAAAGAACGTGAAAGAGTGGCGATCAAGATCGCGGCCTGGAGGAGACGTATCAGTCACGATTCTTAAAGACTTGAAGTCTGAAGAAAGACTCGAATCACGTTGAACGTGATTTGGATATTAATGTTTATATGGGTTTTATGGGTTTTGACGACTAATTATGTCTTGTAGCAATAGAATTGTCTCGTTATTGTATTACTACTATTGAATCTGGATAATTCAGTGTTGTGTCAGAAATCGCGCTCGACAGTAGTTCGCTCTTGGTGTTATCCCGCCATGAAACAAAGAAAGTTACGGCTTCACTTTCTCCAGGTGAAGAACGAAACCTAGGTTCAGAGGACTCTTTGACATTATAAGATATTATTTCCGTAGGATATAGTGTACACAAGCAAGGGATAATGAAATGCGAGTACGATTAGATAGCCAGAGGTTCCGTCCTCGACAGGTTCATGATACCCCGACCGAACCCAGCAGCAACAGCAGCAAATCCACCATCCTTCACTTCCGAAAGATAAACGTCATGCTGATCAGCCAGTCTTTCGTTATTCCTGCGAATCTCACGTATCATGCCATGTGAACGAGCACAGTTAGGGCATTCCGTATCATGTTCACCAAGGCATCTAGAGTTCAGACATTAGAAATCTTTTGCATCTTTACTGTAGGGGCTGTAACGTACCGCTGGTGATAACTGTGGTTACACATAAAGTGAACGCTTGGTAGGTCGAGTTGCCCCTTGCATGCTGTACATTGGGTGACGTGGAATACTCTAGGATGGTCAGAATCCGACAGTGATTCGACTTGTTTGAGTTTAGTATCCGTTTCGGTACGGTATGAGTCGATCAGTTTTTGATCCTGTTATGTATTTGTTAGCGTTTGCGAAAGAAAGAAGCATGGCAGTAAAACATACGGTGTCAATCTCATCCTGCGCTTCCCTGATTCGGGATACCAACCATTGTTTCACTAACCCTACACTCGCAACACCATTTCTGCTCAAAACCTGAACGACACTCAACGGTGGCATGATCTTCTCTTCATCAATGTACTCCAGCATCTTCGTCACGTCAGCCGTATGCTTAGATAACAGCTCCGGAGACGAAGTGAGGAATCGCAGAACGAGTGGATAGAGGTGAGGATGTTCGACACCATACTGATCCAAACATCGAATGACCTCTGGCGATGCGTTCGAGGCGTCATCTCCACCTTCTCTGTACTTGTCTATCCAGAAACGGACAACATCCTCGTACATGCCCAATTTCTCCCAAAGGAGAACCAGGCCGAGTGTAAAGTTTTGTGTCGAACAGAGGATCAGAGCATGCGTTGAATCACAGGGAATATCCTCGCTCTTCAGGATCTTGAGTGCCTTGTCGATGAAGGCTTGTTTCTTGGACTCCTCCGCAGACATAGCAGAAGACAGGTATAGCTCCAACAACGTGTTCCAAACAGCCACTTGATCACTTTGTTCCGCTTGAGGATCGGCAAAGGGATCGTTTTCGACGACTACGGGAACGGCACTCTCTTCTAGTCGTTGTCCCCATCGTTTCAAAGCAACACTCTCAAGGAATTGCACGAACTTTTCCTTGTGGTCGATGAAATGTGGGAAGTAAATTCTAGGTGATGGGCGTTTGACTGAAGTAACGCGCGCTTGAATAGGGTTCGGTTGTCCGTTCGTAGGAGTTCCAGGTGGAGGAGTTGCAGTTCTGGATTCATGTGGGGAATCTTGCTGAGAGGAACGATCACCTGCTGGTAGGGCAGGGGCTGACGCAGCAGTAGGTGATACACCTCGATCCCTATTCAGGGCAAGGTAAGATAGGTAAGACGGTCCACCACTCGTGCTGGGTTGTCTGCTTGGGAGCCCCTGTGGTTCATCTGTGTCTATCGTGAGCGGCGTCAGACTCGTACAGACATCGATGAGAAGCTCGGTAGTTTCTTCTGGAAGACTGTTTAGCATGGCACGGCCGTAACGAGCAAGATTACCCTCAGCCTATCAAAGGAACATTTAGATATCAATGCACGAAAGTCATGACTGGACCGCTTACCGCTTCGGTACCCATACGTCGAAGATAACTCAATGCATCTTTATAGTTTCCTGCGTCCTCAATTTGGATTTGCAAGTAATCTCGTGACGTTCGTATTTTTTAGCCAGGTACGAAGCGTGATCGAAGTATCCTGCTTGTCGGCACACCCGAATAGCAGTGTCCAGATCAAAGGGAAGTTCATTCTTATCACCTTCTGAAGATCGTTTCGATTCTGTTTTGATGAAACTGTCTAATCGGGCGACGTCTTTGAGCTTTGTGTAGGTATTCAACAGCAAGGTCGTATGGTCCGAGTTGGCTAAGCCCTGGGTATGCAGTTCTTGCAAGTAACTCGCGAGGTTATGTATCCGTTGGGCATCAAGTAACTAAGTTAAATATTAGCATAAGTATATAAGGGATGCTTATAAGGAAACCCACCTTGCGGATAACGAAGCTAGGTTGAGCATGACCGATCGTCTTCACATATTGTTGTGTCGCGCCATCATATTCGGCCTTGTTGTAAAGGTGATCACCATATTGTCGATGAATATCAGCAACATGGGATGCATCTAAACCTTGAGTTTTCGCCAGACTCAAAGCAAGTGGGAATTGTGACTTGGAGTATAGCATGCTCAACTTTGTCGATGTCGATTTCTCCTCTAGGCATGTAAGCTGTAAACCGCAATCAATTGATTTTAACGTTGAAGTGGTTCTGCAATGTATACCTTTCCGCTATTAGCAAGCAGATACACCTCATCGAATGCCGAGAAAACTTCTCGTACGCCCTCGGTGAACGTATTTGAGAATGCAATAAACTTGTTCTCCAAATCCAGTATGGTTACTTTGGTGATTTCCGCGCTTGCATCTGTGTTTCTTGCAGCAAAGTTACGCACAGTAGCTGAGGCTGCTGAGCCCGAAGGAGAGAATGGTGGCGAAATGATGACAAGATAGTTCCGGTGTGTATGGATGGATATCTTTTGTCCTGTTGATAATAATTCATAAGCGCAAACCCACCATCGACGTCAAAAGGAGACATACCTTCGTATGCATAGCTTGCTCCTCTACTTTCGAGACCACACGCATATACAGCTTCATCTCGTGCAACTAGCATATTCATCGCATGCCAGTCCATAGAAGCACACCCAAGTGCACACCCTACTTCGTCTACCAAAGCCGGAGAGCCTCCACTGCCGCGACCAGACGCTTGATAGCAGAGGACACGATTCGTGGTGACAATGAATAAGTGCATGTTCGGATTCTCGTCATCTGGTTCCCTGAAGCCCAGGCCGGTGATTGGTTCTGCAGGGGATTCATGGATTGTCCGTGGTTTGGGGATTGCGGTCAAGGTGCTTCCACCGGAGAAGATTGACTGATCGAGGTGACGATACAAAATGACAGTACCATCCCCAAGTCCGACGGCAAGATATGCCAAACCATGTGAGAGCGCTATGGAGGTGACCTTAGGATGAAATGAGCAGTGAGCATTGCATCAGCAACGAAGCTACATACTGGGTGGGGGCGATTTCCGACTTGGACCTTCGTTGAACGTAGCAGCACAGGTCCATTGGTCTTCTTGTCAACTGCGTTCAAGTCCCACACTTTCAGCAAAGGTTGTCGAACAGAATCCTCTTCCTATATTAGTAAATCAGTACGAATGCAAGCAAAAGTATGTCTGCGACGTACACCAAGCGTTACGAGAATACCCTTCCTCTCCGCCATATGCGTGACCCTTCCCGAGCTATGTGCGACCCAGCTTCTAGACATTTCGAAATCCCGGTTTAATGTATACAAGCTTCCATGGATGTCCGCTATCGCTGTCCCTAGCGTGGTATGTGTAATGCAGGAGAACTCTGGTGTTTTCTTCTTTACATGTCAGACATACACGAACGTTTAAACAGTAGAACGGCACAAGCACCTTGAATATCTCAGGGTCATTTGCAAGGTCATGTACATCCTTTACATGAACAGCGTCGAAGAATGTGAACTGTCTCCACTATGAAATACTCAAATATTGAACATGGAAGTATAGTAAACATACGTACTCACAGCTGAGGGAGCGGATTGTACGTCGCGCAAGGCCATGGATCTCAGAGGTAGGTTTGCAAAATTAGGAATAGAAGCTGTAGACAAGATCAATGTTGTGAATCACGCAGTAATATCAAAGCAAAGATATTAAAGTAAGGAACAGGAGACACCCAAGTTGGAGGTGGTCGCTTGTCAAGCGTGTCGGGCGTTCCAGTAGTGCCATAATAAGGGATGTTACTACCAAATTTGTATTGCCGCATCTAAATATGGCAACAGCCTCTGAGGGATATATACTTCGGAATCAAGCACATTCTCAGCCCTTCATGTTCATTCCATTTACGTTCACTATTTAGTTTGAGCCCCCAATCCAAATTCATTTCATGATACAACTACAACACCAGATCCATCTCTACAAATAATTAAAGGTCCCTAAGTTCGGGAGAGCAAGGACTGCTTCAAGTTATGATATCTATGCGTGTGGCTTGCTGACTGTGGCACCCTTAACCTGGGCTTGGACCTTAGGCGCAGCTGCTTTACTAGCTACGGGTGCAGGTGTCTTAGCCTTAGCAGCTTTCGTGGCATTCGGCAATCTCAGCTTCTTGCTACCCTTTTTGTGGCCTTTCTTGTGACCATGGCTCTTCTTTCGACCGTGTTGACCGTGAGCCTTCTTGTGTCGTGCCTCAAGATCGAATCTAGAGGAAGAATATAAATATCAGAATCCAAAATGGGCAACAGGAATACTGTTAATTACCCTTCATCACGGGCAATAGCAAAGTTCGGGTGTTCACTGATCCACTTGCCCAACGCCGGTGTGATCTGAGAGCTAATGACCCGTTTGGCAAGTCTGGAAAAAGGTGAGTTTTTGGAATGAAAATAGGAAAGTATCACTTACTCTTCATCACGAGCGATGGCAGTGCCTCGGTGTTCACTTATAAACTTAACCAATGCAGGGTTGATCGGAGTGGTGGCAAATCTTTTCGCAAGTCTGGAAGAACTGTTAGTAAGTACGACACAAATCAAGATGGGATTACTTACTCATCATCACGAGCCTCCAAATCCATAGTCACATCACGAGCGATCTGAGGGTGGTGACGGACTAGTTGAGCCAGTGTCAGCCGTTTCATGATTCTAAAGACGAGGTTAGCTGATAGGTCTTAGACTACTAGGTCCAGTAACACTCACTCCGCCTCAGCCCTGCGAACAAGAGATTCGCTGGAAGACGGCTCGCGCGTCGCGATAAGGGGGGAGCCAAAGTGAGGACCGCGTAAAATTCCATCTCTAGATAATCAAAAGGATGATCAGTGGGATCGATTTTAAGATCGATGATGCTAGTACTCACATTGGGGCAAAGGCAAAAGCAGGAACAGAGGAAGCGACAGCAACAGCAACAGCAAAAACGGAAGAAAGACGCATGTTGAATCAAAGCAATGTGTAGGTGAAGATTACTCGTAAAGTCGTAAAGGAAGTGACGTTGAATATGAAGATTGTAGTCGTAAAATGAAACGTAAATGTTGGCTACAAATTAGGTGGGCTCAGTAAGTCTCGATGCATACAGTTAATAGATACAGTGCTCACCAACCAGCACCAGCACTTGAAAATGAATTGAAATGAGCGAAAGGGCTGAAGTCTGTCACCTCAAACACACAGGCCTTTATACTGTTTGTTGACATGGTGTTTTTGCAATTAAGGGGGCGCCGTGGCTGAAAAGCGATGAATCCAGATCAACGGTGTACATCAAAAGCGCATGAATCACCTCCAGTTGATCGTCGTTTGACACATTCTCCAAGGGAGACCACCCAGATCAGTAAACCTATATGTTGACGCCTTCAGTGTGAGAACGTCGGAGCATTACCTATGCGTATTACATGCCCTATACGCAATATTTTCAAGCTATTGTAATGATAATCAAGGTAAGGTGAGCAGAAGCTTGACTGTTACAAAAATGCCATCACTACCACGCCGCAAATTTGGTGCTGGACAATAGCCGAGCATGCACAAACGTTGGATATTGATCCGCGTATCGTTATAAGGTACCTGAGGAGCGAGCTGAAGGACACACTTGATTGCAATATTGTATAAGCACACAACGGTAACTTGGTAGATTGATATGAAGGCCAGAATATGGACCATGGTGAGAGTCGAGGCTCTAGAAAATGATCAATATTCAACAAGCATCAGCCTGAGACAATAGCGACAGCGACGGAATAGGTTTTTGGATATAGTATTTGTATTTCCTCAACAGTAAGTATGGTCTGAGTATGCGACAATATTATGCAACGAGTCGGATAAGGTAGCGTACAAGTACTACTTAGTTACAACCAGGCCCGTAACGTTAACGATCGAGCTTGAAAACTACTGATCGATCGAACGATACTGGTCTATGGCCGGGATACTGACGGCAGAGTACACTTACGCTAACATCCGAGTCATTCACACAGTAACCATGGACGTGATGGTTCATTTCCCGTTGTTTCTGCATACAACTACATTATCAACCCCCTCTACGGGACTCCAAAATGTCGGAAGGAGATCTAACACGACGACTCGGACTCGGAGATACTCCGTCATTACTTCCATTCGATATAGTGGTCCAGATAGGACGAGCCCTACAGTTCCAAATGTCTGACAATCTCATTCGATATCTTGACAGACAGGTCGATATCCATGCTCTCCTCTCAACTCAACACACACTGTCAACCTGGTGCCTGGTATGTCGTATGTGGTATGACGCACTGAGCCCTGTGCTGCTCAGAAATGTTGTTCTATACCAGCATAAGCAAGCTTCACGACTTAGCCGTATCCTTCGCCAAAAGGGACAATACACTGATACCATTGTACTGGACTGCGCCCAGTCAGCCAATTTGTGGACGCATATAGGGACGATGACGAATCTCCGAAGCCTAACTACACTGGTAATCACTTACCTGGATCCATCCTCGGTACACCCAAATTTTTCCAAGGTTCTGAGTGTATTGCGTAGGATGTCATCTTACTGCAAGATTTACATTTTGGAGGTCAACTATAGGTCACTATTGCAGGTTTCCAAGATACTGAATGTCCTTCCTCCATTTGGGAACACTGTGCCTGGACGACCATCGTTTCCGATCACGATAAGGCCACTGCACAAGCCCGTGGATGGGGTAGTAGGATACACAGGTCACCTGCTTTTCCACGCACTTCAGAAAGATGCGTATGCGGACTGGAAACGAATGGACCTGGACTTCCGTGGGTTTATGAGAACCGATCACCACGATGACGAAGACCAACAAGTAGCCATGCTTGTGAATAACTCATTGAAAATACTAGAACAACGTCTCGGCTTCGTCAAGCTGATTCGGTTCGATTCAATCTATTTTCCCAATGCCCGGAAGAATGTAAGTCATCACGAGGGTTGAATATTCTATAGATAACATCTATAATTTGTGTCCATTGGACCAGCTCGATACGCTGCTATCTATCCTGCTACCGCTGCTCCAGGGAAAAGCCTTTGTATCAGGAACAGCTCATCAGCATGAGGTTATCTCAGAAGCCATATTTCGACTCCTATGGAACTATCACCCTTGTTTATCGCCCACTGGGGCCTCCACGACACCACCAAACATAGATGGCGTACTAGCGCGATCACTAATAAATTGTTTGCAATCAGTAAGTTCAAATCCAATCACATGGTTCAGGAATATTGACCGACGAATGTAACGAGTTCGTCGATATCTTCGAACATTCGCTTTATCACAACGTTCGCCGAGCTTTCGTACTTTACCTTGCCGAGTTATGCTGGATAACGGGAACGATCCCTCAAAGTATGGATCTCGATGTCGAATACACTTCGTCAGACCCTTTCGCAATTGGTCATAGCTCAGATATCTTCAAAGCAACATGGCAAGGTCAAATTGTGGCTGTGAAGTCCATCCGTGGATCTCCTGACAGAGAGTCAGCCTCCAACGATGTACGTGTGTGGCCTCTTTTCGTTGCGTCCATCAGAAATGAAAATTGAAAACATGCTTTCATAGCTATTCTGTCATGAAGTTGTCACTTGGCGACAGCTTCGACACGAGAATATTCTCACTCTAATCGGGACCTGTAGTCCTAGAAGCGCAGGTCTCCTCCCTTGCTTGGTGTATCCGATGTATTCGACTGGTAATATCAATATACGACAAGCCCTGGACCTGTGGTCAGTCGAAGTAAAACAACTGGAAGATTGGGTACGTCAACGTAGAATATTCACGATGCGCTCATCTTCAATATCTTGTATGGATAGCTCTATCAAATTGCTAGAGGAGTGGAGTATTTACATAGCGAGAACGTCGTTCACGACGCCATTCGAGGAGTAAGTATCTACCGTCGATCCTCTTCTATTCAATTTTTACACCAACTTGCATTTACACTAGAATAACATTATAATCACTGATAACCACTGCGTCAAAATAGACAATTTCGGTTTCTCGAAATTGTTTAGAACACCCGGGTTCCCTTCCATTCCGACTTACGGCGGTTCAGTCCGCTGGATGCCACCAGAGCTACTTAATGAGTATGCCAACGCCGTACCGAATACGACATCAGACGTCTATTCGTTTGCATGTACATCTGTCGAAGTAAGCCATCTCTTACTTTACAATAGCAACGGGCTCATGACTGGTATGATTTAGCTGTACACACGAGATCGACCTTTCCCAGAGGTGCCTACGGAGACGGAGGTGATAACTCAAATAGTCAATGGTGCTCGACCTTCACGACCATCTGCATTATCTTGGAAAACGATGAGTAAACAGCTGTGGCAACTCCTCGAGAGATGCTGGGATCGAGATGATGACAAACGCCCCACTATGAAGGAAGTAGTATTCGAATTATCGAAACCTGATTGGCGTCAGTAGAAATAAGAGACCTGATCATAAAGTAGAGTCGATGACATGGTGGTATGTAAATATGTCAATGTTATATTTCGAAGACCCAAGACGAATGCTAACATTCGATGTGCAGGATCACGCATAGTCGGATATCGATCGATTGTGGAGAGGAATAAAACTTTGTACACCAACTGACCTGTGTACGAGGAAGACATCGTACAAACAAGATATCATTGTACTTCAGTTTCCTTTGGATCGAACCCAATCTATCTCATGATGGAACGAGCTTCGTGTCGATGATAACACACCAGTTCATCTTTTCCCCAAAGCCATAATCCAAAAAAAAACGATACCAAAAACCGAGCAGATTCGTAATCCCCGAAGCCAGAACATTATAGCGTTCTACTCCGCGGCTTAGGTGCTCTTCGAAATTGTTCCCATTTCGAAGGATCTCAATATCACTTCTTCACCAATATAGAAGCCAATGGAATCATGCCATCCCTAAACAACTTTGTTGGCGAAGATACCATGCCCATCGGTAACTGTACGTGCTGCCCGACAGAGCTCTTCATGCCACATATGACTACGAGAGATATCCCCAATACTGCGGGAAAGGAGTTTTCCAATCTGGAAAGTTGCAAAACACCAGAAATCTCGCTGCAGAATCCCACCCGGATTAGTAGGCAGGTTGTATGGAGTTTAAGATCTTAGCGATTTCAAGTTACAAGTCCACCATTTGATCTGCCATAAATTAGCTGAACTGTAAACAATTTACTACGCCATATTTATCTACGGAAAGAAAGTAGTACTGACTCGGAGTGTGTCCTACGTGTACCCTAACTTTTCTACCTTTCCGATCATTTAGGCTTGTCACTAGCACTGTGTTGCCATTTCTTCCTATACTTGTACTTCGTTGCCAGGCCAGTGGTTTCCTGAGTCTTAGATGTGCATATTACTCGTCGTACCTATGAGATGGGCACCTGTAGACTTACTCCCTTGCTCTCTGCTCGGTGTGTGTGGGCCAAGGGACGTCAACGAGTTGACTGGGGACTTGATCATGTCACAACGGATTACTACTACCTATGACGGAGTCGAGGACTGGTAGGGACTGGTACCTCCAGGTTGTCGTAACTGATTACGATCTAGTCGAGGGTCGTTATTCATTAGTTCACAATCAATCCCTCTCGAGGTCAAGAGCAGCAGAATCAAGACTTGGGGACCTCGGACGTGGGGGATAAGTTCAATCATGAACTATAGATCTAGACGAAATCGACCCTAGATGGGTTTCTCATGATGGAATGTGCTTCTTTTCTTCCAAAGCCATCATGATAATCCAAAAAAACTGATACCAAAAACCGAGTCGATTCGTAATGCTCGAAACTGGAGCATTATAGCATTCAACTCCGCGGCTTAGCTGCTCTTCGAGATTGTCCCCATCTCGAAGGATCTCAATACCACAGTAGCTTGTTTCACCATTATAGAAGTCAATGGGATTCTATCGTCCCCCAAACGATTTCATTGGCGACAAACAGGATACTATGCCCTTAGGTAACCGTACGTGCTCTCCATGCCGTATATAATTGCGAGAGAGATCTCCAACATGAAGAGAAGGGAGGTTATGGACCTCGAAAGCTGCAAGACACTAGAAATCTCGTTACAGAATCCTACCCGGGTGGCAGGTTGTATGGAGGCTTAGGGCCTTCAAGTTAGTGACTCGCAAGTCGACCGTCTGACCTGACATGTCATAAATTAGCTGAACTGTAAACAAATACACTATATTTGTCTGCAGAAAGGAAAGTAGACTTTTTCTCCCCTTTTCGATTAGGCTTGTCACCGTCTTGTCCTTTCTTTCTGGGCTTGCACTTCGGTTTCCAGGTAGTGATTTCCTGAGCCTTAGATGTGCATATTATTCGCCGTACCTATACATTGACCCCTCTTGCTTCTGTTGCTGACTCCTATGTGAATTGGGAGACGTCAACGGTACGAGTGTTGCTTGTGATCAGCTCACAATCAATCCCTCTCGAGCTCAAGAGCAGAATCAAGACTCGGAACCAAGAACATAAAGACTAAGTTCAATCATGAACTATAGATCCAGACGAAATCAACCCTGGATGACCTTGATGTGTATCATATCACAAGTCGTGATTACTGAACGATCTGTTTGAGCTCTATCACGACAAGAGTGTGGTTCCGGCCTACAAACGACGAATATATCCTATGCGGAGAAGTGAAAACCCACATCGCTGCGCCGTAGCCTTCCTATGAGAAGTGCCGCTGAAAAGAAGTGAAACCTATTACAGCAAGGACACCTGCACCCAAATATCATTAACTTTAGACGGGGGAAATGATACATGTGACTTTCTATACACTTGCCGCACAACCAAGAGCCTACCAAGACCCCAGAGAGAGGGAGAAGGAAGGCATATCGATCATCGAATTTGATGTATCTGGTCGCGGGAGTATTATGCAGTATGGGATGACATGCGTATTCAGACCTTTAGATGTGTGTGTGGATGATCAATTTCACCGCAGTGCAATGAAGTTGATTCTTGGTGGGCATGCATCAGCCTCGTGAAGGATGTTGTGTGCTGAAACTGAGTTCAGTGGCAGTTGATCATCGAATTTGATGTATGAGTGAATAGAGGTGGTCTCAGGGCTAGGGATGACTTGACTGTTCATCATGTTCCTTGGGTGGGTGAGATGTAGAGAGGCTCTGGGCACGAGTTCCAAGTTCCAAGCAAAACTTGTCCTCATAGATTTGAGGGAAGCATCCTTGCGTCAAAAACGTTTCCGAGTGCAAGTTATGCATATCAATGGAATTCACGGAAGTATTCCATGTAGAGGTGCAGATCCCGCGTAAGTGTACCTGAGTAGATATGAAGAGATCAAAATCCGAAGGCATTCCTGTGCAAGACGGGACGAGATAGCGAGCGTTTCGTGGGTGACAGATCGTTGACCGAACCATCGACCGGGGTCTAACAGATCCCAACAGATAGACCGAGATAGGCCAAAGAATGCAAGCTATTACACAATACACACGGTATTTGAAGTGTATTATATCATATTCCACTGTCAACCTTGAGCTTTTTGGCGCATCGAAAGAGATTAAATGGCAGAATCATACCACTCTCGAGGGAGTGGGACGAGGGGTGGACCAGGATTGGTGATAGAGTTGTGGCTTGGAGAGAGATTGGAAAGAGGGATTCCTCCTAGCTTCTGCCGGGTGGGCGTGGATAGAACGAGGCTACTGATAGAAAGGACTGTTGATGGAAACAAGGGAGGGGGGGTGCAATGATTAGGGCCCGTGAGGTGGTTGCCCGAGAGGACCTCAATCGGATAGAGATGAGGATTTACAAGGGAGCGCGAACCTGTTCAGACAATGATGGGAGATCTGTGTGACTAGGAATGGAGGCGAAAAAGAGCAGAGATTACGGAGATGGCGACGGACCAATGAGGTCGGACTCGGAATGAAGACGCTGCCCGAGACAATAGAGGCGCTCCAAATCGAGAGAGAAATAGAAGGAGAGAGCCGGCCGTGGGGGTTGTCAGCAGGTTGTATGCTTGCTCGACGACAGAGGAATGGTGAGGACTGCAGTGGATACACCGATAGCTGTCGAAGGCGGGGGCGGGGGAGAGGAAGACCGCGGTGATGGCTATGGAGCCGGAAATGGCAAGGGGGCAGAGACGCCGGGAGTAAGCGAGTGGTCGAAAAGTGATTGGCTGAAAAGTCGTTCGACTTTGGGTCGCATTCTCGTTTCGTCTCACTCCAGCCTGGTCTACATATACTCTCTTCCCCGGACGGCTCACCTCAAGGGTCTCAACACCCCGCACGTACTCCTTCCTCCCTCTCACCCTCCGCCATACTGACCTCCATTCCTCTGTAGCCATACCCCAAGCCTCCGTTAATTACCTCTAGACCCAGCCATGCGTGCTCTCCTCAGACCGCTGGCAACACACTCCGTGTTCTCGCCCATTGAAGCTATTGTATCCGTATTCGTCCTCGCAACTCTAGCCTACTTTCACATCCTCACCGGCATCAAACACTCGTCCTTCTTCGCTCCCACTTTCCCGTCTGCTCTTCGTCCGGCCTATGCTAGGTTGTCCAAAGGTCACTGGAGTAATGCTATCAAGGCAGAGGGTGCGATAGAGCTTCAGCAGATTGTCTTTGCTTTGGACGACAAAGCGCGTAGGGTGAGTTCATCACTTTGCTCCAGGGTCCATGGCACTAGAAGCTGCTATGGTGGTTTACCTTCTGTCCCTGGCTCGTACCACTTCTGCCATCCAACTCTATGTCGCGGCGGCTCTGACTGTGGCGTGACGCTCGCGCATTGCATTCCTATCAGTCCGTGGCGTGTTGCAGTTCCTCTCATCGTGTTGCATGTTGCATGATGTGATGCGTCTGCGCACAACACCGCAAACGTTAATGACTTGCGGCACCAGAGAAGCTTAACGGAGTTTCACCCTCCTCATCTCCGCTTCATCATGTGGACACTGTGACGTCCTCTCTAGCGTCTCCAATAGAGTTGCCGTGAACCTTTCCATTCGACTCTGCACATCAGTCATGAGACCTCCATATTGACATGTTATTTCATCTATTAGGTCAATCCCGCACTCGCTCTCAACTCTTCGTCGTTATCCACCATCGCCAACCAACTTATTGAAGATGTCCTCTCCCTCTCTGGCAAATCTTATGGCGAGATCTGCCATTCGCCATCGAATGTCTCTACTTGCTTCACTCACCTCGATGACAACACCCTAACGCTTTCGTTTGCTCCTTCTGCCCGTGATGACTGGACTTCTGCTTTGAAACAAGCAGGCAAATTCCAAGTCGGTGACTACCAATTTGAAGTCCAAAGTATCAAACGGGAAGAGCCTATTAGCGAGATGAAGAGTGGTAAATGGGTTGCTTATGCTCTCCGTGCTCTTGTTTTGCGATTCTGGGAGCTCACAAAGGCAAGCAAATTTGAATTCTTTGAATTCTTCCGATCCTAACAACCCTACAGAAGGCAGACTCGCTCGATATCCTTCTCGTTCTTATCGGCTACATCCTCATGCACTCGACATTCCTCCGTCTTTTCTTCTCTTCCCGTGCTCTCGGGTCCAACTTCTGGCTCTCGACCGGTATCTTCCTCTCGTCATGCTTCGCCTTCCTATTCACTCTCCCCTTATGTCGTTTCTTCGGTATCCCCCTCGATCCCGTCGCTCTCACAGAAGCTCTCCCCTTCCTCGTCTGCACAGTCGGGTTCGAGAAGCCCCTCCGTCTAGCTCGTGAGGTCATGAAGCACGAATACGTTTTCACTCCCCTACCCCCTTCATCACCCAGACCTGCTGTCTCAGGACAACCCCAGCCCGTAAGCATGAAGCCCGCTGGTGAAGTCGTTCTCGAGGCTCTTGACCGTGCAGGCAACTCGATCGTTCGTGATTACGCTCTCGAGATCGCTGTTCTGCTCGTCGGTGCATATAGCCGAGTGGGTGGATTGAAGGAGTTTTGCGCACTTGCCTCGTTGGCTATGACTCTTGATTGTGTCATGCTCGGGACGTTCTACACTGCTGTTCTTACTGTCATGGTTGAAGTCCGTCGAATCAAAACAGTCAGGACACTCAAGAAGGAGCAAGAGTTGAACTCTGCGATGACGAGTGGTGCTCAGACTCCAAGACTCAAACCTGCTTTGTCTCGCACGCAAACTCCCAAACCTGGTGAACTGACTCGAGTGAAGAGTGTCGGCGAGAAGCTGTCCGATGCTCTTCTTGGTGTCAAAGGTTCCCTCTTGACTAACCAACCCAAGCCTACGACCAAGCGCGATACTGACAGCAGACGTCAACAAGACCTCGAAGAGAACCCGATGGCGAGACTCAAACTCCTCGTCCTCGCTTCGTTCCTCACTCTCCACATCCTCAACTTCTCAACGACTCTCACTCCCACTGCTGCTGTCGCTCGTCATGGCAAGCACTCACCCGTTGTCCTCCCTCAGCGTGTCGATCTCACTTCTCCCGCTATCTCGTCGGTGTTGGACGTTCTCTCTGTCAAAGAATTCGAGGCATCCGAGTTGATTGATAAGGATGTTGTCGTCCGTGTCGTTCCTCCTATGCACATCCATGTCCTCCCCCTTGCCGTCGCCCACCCGAACCTCTCGTTCATCTCTCATGCCTCTTCCCCACACAACGCCGGATCCTTCGAAAGTTTCATGTCCTCTTGGTCTTCCCTCGTCGGCGACCCGGTCATCTCAAAATGGATCGTCGTCCTCCTCTTCGTCAGTGTCGTACTCAACGGGTATCTCTTGAAAGGTATCGCAGCAGGCAGTGGGCTCGGTATCGCTGCCTTCGTTAGTAGGACCGGGAATAAGAGTGTTAAATTCTCTGGTGGGAGGGAAGCTGGTGCGGAAGCGGAGGTTACGGATGATGATGTGCTCGAGTTGAAACCCAAGAAACGGGCTAGTGTGTTCATCGAGTCTTCTGCACCTGCACCTAAAGCTGTTCTCGCTCCTGTCATCGAAGAACCCGTCAGCGTCGCCCGATTCGAAAACGTCGTTATCGAGAAACAGAAACTCGCACCTCTCACTCTCGATCTCGCCACCGTCGATGAGAAACTCTCACACGTCCAACCCCTCGCCACACCCTCATTCACACCCTCAGCATCATACACTCCCTCAGGGTCATTCACACCCAAAGAAACTTCATTCTCCGGAGAAGTCCGTTCGATCGAGGAATGCATTGATATCTTTGAGAACGGACCGAGACCGGTGTCTGCGTCGTTGGCGATGTTGAATGATGAGGAGGTGGTGTTGTTGGCTCAGAAGGGGAAGATTGCGGCTTATGCGCTTGAGAAGATGTTGGGTGATTTGGATAGGGCTGTTGCGATTCGGAGGAAGTTGATTTGTACGTGCCTTCCCCCTCTTTTTCTCTTTCCTTCTTTTTTACTTATTCTGGTTTTTTGGGTGTGTAGCCCGTGCGACGAAAACAAAGACACTCGAATTCTCGGACGTCCCTATGTACCACTACGACTACTCCCGCGTCATGGGTGCCTGCTGCGAAAACGTCATCGGATACATGCCCCTCCCCCTCGGCATCGCAGGTCCCCTCAAAATCGACGGCGAATCCTACCACATCCCAATGGCCACCGCCGAAGGCACACTCGTCGCCTCAACCTCCCGAGGCTGCAAAGCCCTCAACGCCGGCGGAGGCGTCACCACCGTCCTCACTTACGACGGCATGACCCGAGGTCCCGCTATCGATTTCCCGAATATCAAACAGGCTGCTGCGGCGAAGTTGTGGATCGAGAGTCCGGAGGGGTATGCGATTATCAAGGAGTCGTTTGAGAGTACGTCGAGGTTTGCGAAGTTGCAGAATATCAAGTGTGGGATGGCGGGACGGACGTTGTTTGTGAGGTTTGCGACTAGGACGGGGGATGCGATGGGGATGAATATGATTTCGAAAGCTACTGAGAAGGCTTTGGAGACTCTTGGGAAAGAGTTCCCGGGGGCGATCGTACTCGCATTATCAGGAAACTACTGCACGGACAAGAAACCTGCTGCGATCAACTGGATCGAAGGGCGGGGGAAGAGTATCGTTGCTGAGGCGGTGATTCCGGGGAAGATTGTCAAGTCGGTGTTGAAGACGACGGTGGAGGCGTTGTGTAATTTGAATACGAAGAAGAATCTGGTGGGGAGTGCGATGGCGGGCTCGATTGGGGGTTTTAATGCGCATGCTGCGAATATCCTGACGGCGATCTTTTTGGCTACTGGCCAGGATCCTGCGCAGAATGTGGAGAGTTCGATGTGTATGACTTTGATGGAACCGTGAGTCTTCTGTCTACATATCCTCCTTTTTCTCCGTTCTAATCCCTAATTTCATTTGATAGACTAAACAACGGCGAAGACCTCCTAGTAACACTCTCCATGCCCTGTATCGAAGTAGGCACCGTCGGCGGCGGAACCGTCCTCGCCCCCCAAGGCGCCATCCTCGAAATGCTCGGCATCAAAGGCGCACACCAAACCAACCCCGGTCAAAACGCCCAACAACTCGCCCGCATCGTCGCCTCCGCATGCATGGCAGGAGAACTCTCGCTCATCAGCGCTCTTGCCGCAGGTCATCTTGTTAGAGCACATCTTGCGCATAATAGGTCTCAGGTGAATACACCGGTACCGTCGAGACCGTTGACGCCTGCACCTGGGACACCGAAACTTGTGAGTTTGGATGCGGGGGATGAGGGGGCGAGAGTGGGGAGAGGGTTGATTAGGCCGGGGGCGCCGTCGGAGAGTGTGTCGACTGATGTTGTTCCTACGACGACGGAGACGAAGTCTGAGTAGGCTGGTCTTTTCGCTTTTCTTCTTCATCACTACATATGAGCTTGGGATTTGCTATTCATTATTTTTTCTTGCTTTCGATTACATTTGATTAGGATATGAAGTCTAATGCCATACATTTCTAAGAATATCTTTTATAAGTTATTCGACCAATAGATGACACTTATTCACGACTAGTAATCTCAATATGAAGCTGAGTAATAAAGGAACATCTGTTCAATAGCGTTCTTTCCGTAAAAAGAAAAGAAAAACACACGCATACTTTATACGATTCTGAAGATATGTGAAAGGTTACCTTACCTGTTCTGCGTATGTATCGTCAGGCATGACTTACATTGGATGTCCTCCACAAACTTCATTACCACTCGTGTAACATACCATAACACAGACGGGAAAATGGGACACATAGAGAATGCATTACAATAAAAAAGTGAAAAGCAACGATAGCAAGCATAGAGATCAAACAGTTAAATGCAGCAATGGGCAATCCTGAGGCGTACAAAAATAAGGGGATAACATGGAAAATACGAGATGAGATCAATCATCGGATGCAGGTGCTTTACTCTTGCCCTTTCGTTTCGTTTGCTGTTTGATACGAGCCTGCGAAAGCATTAATGAGTCAGCTAGAAAAGGCCTCGAAGGAAATAAATGAACTGACCTTGGCTCGCGTCCTCGCCCCTCGTCGTAGCCGGTCTGACGGTTCGGGTTCTTCCTCTTCAGCCTCGTCTTCTGAAGTCTTAGGAGGTTCGTGAACAGATGAACGACCAGCATCGCTCTCAGCATCGTTGTCGTCATCATCTGATTCAGTCGGTGAGGATTGTTCATCCTCGGAATCGTCCTTTCGCCGTTTGCCTCTGGTTCGTGGGCGTCTGAGACGGAACATAAGTGGACGGTCTGTTTTAAGGCTGAGTTGGTCACTTACTTCGCACCACCGTTCGTCTTTGGAGCAGCCTTGCGTTTCGCAGGTTTCTTCTCCTTAGGTTTGTCCTAAACGCAAGTCAGTTAGAATTCGTCCCGTCGTGGAATTAAGAAGCAAACTCACAGCCTGTTTCCCCTTCTCTGCAAGCCAGGACAACGTCTCTTCAGGCAGATACACTGTCTTCACAATCTGGACGAAGGTTAGCATAATCTGACAATCAGTCACAAAGGTCAAACACATAGTACATACCTCATTACAAGCATCCAGAGGTAAAGCTCGCAAGATATCTTGAGGCAGCTTGACTTTCCCAGGGAAACTCTCGATGCTCCAATTATGATGCTTCGCTCGAGCCCGAATCAAATGCGACGCTAGTTCGCTTGCAGCATACAGATTCTAACACGTCCTTGTAAATCACGTTCTTGTATATCAAATAGAAGAAATGTAACACACCTCACTATGTGTATGTGACTCTGCATCCCTTACTGTCTTCAGTCTGTTAGCTAGATGGAACAGGAGCGAGACATTGTCTGCTGTTGCAACAAGTTCAAGATAGAAATCGATATATCTAGATGGGCACGAATGATAAATAAACCGTATTCTCTCATTCGAAATGGATTTTATCCTTACTTTGCCATGTCCGGTAGCCCTTCCGGAGTGATAGAAAAATCAGGATGATGTGCAAGGAGATGGAGAAGACGAGTAAAGTTCATCTCGAAATGCGCCAATCGTTGGTCTAGCGAGTAAGGTTGTCAATGAAAAATTATTCCACCAGGTTGAGTGAGTATTGTTACGTACTCTTAGCCATCGATCGAAGAGCAACCAATATGAATGCTCTCGCCTAGTGAGAGGAACGAGGGAAGGTTAGCTCAATTATGAAACACAAATAGAACAACTCACATTGGTTCTCACATCTACCTCAGGATCATGGATGGACAGGAAGGGGATCACATAATACTGTGGCGGTAGACTTGGTGGTGATAGGACAGATAGAAGCTTAATGAGGAAGTTAAACCGGACTTGATAGCATGGGTCTTGCATCATGATGGCTATGGGGACGAAGTGAGGGGAGATAGCCTGGGCGAACGATTTCACGCAGGCGAGTCGCAAGAGGGAGGTAGTGGCTTGCAGTCGTAATCGTGCTTTCACTTTCGGGCTACCAGGGGAAGTCAGCATGGTTGGAACGAAGAACAGACAGTGCTTCATGGCAAACTTACTCATCATTCGCATTATCCGTAAACGACCCTAAGTTTGTAACCAGCGTGATGAACATCTTCAGAACTGGTTTAGCGATATCCAGGGCATTTTCATCGCTAGCATGTGCATAACAGCGATTTCTGCACGTCTTGAGAGCAAAGATCTTTGCTCTCATCTGTGGTGATAAATCGTCATTATCGACCCACTCTTCGTCAGTATCCATTGCCTCCTATAAACCGGACCCAAAATTACCGAGTCAGTCTTATGTTGTGTGTTGAGAAAGGGGCAATCTTACGGGATCAGCCTCGTTCCCGGTCATCAGGACCTTCTTGAGCAAGTGTTCAGTGATCACATCGCTCCTTAGCTCGAAGGCCTCCGGACTTCTGAGTGCCAATTGAGCCAATACAGCGATATGCGCAGCTTCATGGCTAGGATCCGCTTCTGGGAGTGCATCTGCGATGGTCTAAATAGTGGATTAGAGATCTACATATTCAATTAATTGATAGAAAAAAACATACCTCGACGACCTCTGCACAAACCTCGTCATGATTCTTCATGAACACCAGGAGACGTGCGGCAAATTTAGCATGACGATAATTAGAACTCATCACATATCGCATGATTCGCTCTGTCGTTTTCCTTTTGAATATATTTAGTACCCTTCATCCTCACTTCCTAAAAGAGAACTCACTTATCCGTCGGCGCAAGCGATTTATCCCAACTCGAAACAGCCGCCAACGCCTGCAAACACGCCTCAACCAACATCGGATTCTTCTCATCCGAAATCCCCTTCGACAATTCACCAATGTGAAGCTTATACAACGCCGCATAGTGTTTCGAGATATACTGCAAACAGAGTTTAGCGTTGTGGGCAATATGTCCGTATGCGGGTCCGTCTGCGCCTTTGGCGAGACGTTTGATGAGGGTGGGTATTGAGGAGGTGTTGATGATCCGCAAGGAAGCACGTCGGAGGAAGAGTTGCATGGTGCTGAGGATGCCGGAGTGGTTCTCTTTGACCCGTTTGAGGAATTCATTCTAAGGATGGGGAAATAGTTAGTAAGACATTGGTTATCGATCATGTAAGACTTACGTAGGATTTGAGGAGTGTCTTGAGTTCCGTCTGGGGATCCATACAGGTCTTCAAAAGCTTGTATAGTCGATTTTCGTTGGCTTTTGCAAACGCTTGGAGATCATCTGCAGCCTTATGTGGATCGGGGAACGTTGCTATTCAATCCCTAGTTTCAGTTACATGACCAACAAGTAGAAGATAGAGAAGGACTACGAACCTGATAAACTCCGTATACTCGCGTTCAAGTTAGCGACAATTGTTTCCTCATTCTCGTCAATGACGCCACCCTAAACAATATTGATACACAACTCAGAGAGATGATGAATATGTGATAAACTTACGTTATTCGTGATGCAGCATTGGATGTAGCTATCGAACCTCGTCGGACGTCTACATGAAAATTAAACACCATTTCTTGTCCTGTAGTAGGGGAGGGAAAGTACTTACGCTCCCTTAAGACCTGTCCATGATAACAGCAAGTTAATAGCTGACTCGTCCAGATATTTCATTATCAAGAGAAGTCTGTCCATCCACACCACTTCATCTGCGTTTGATTGGGAAGGAAGGGGTAAGATATATTCATCGAGGATTTGTTCAGCGATTGCTCTATTATGATGTTGAGACCACACCACACCAATATTTTGGATAAATTGGAACTCACTTGACTTCGGGTGTAGCCTTGGCATTGTGAAGGATTTGCTGAGGGATCCAAGCGAAATGTTCAATAGCAGCAGGGTCGCCGTTCTCGCTAGGGGAAATATAAGTCGGACATACTCAAAAATATACGGTTACTTAGACGTACATTTCGGGATATGCTAGGCTGTAAAGACGACCAACAGCAGTCATTGCCTCAATTTGGACAGAACGCTACATGAAATTTAGACATGCTGACAGTTACGGCTGCTTGAACAATCAAATACCTTCTTGTCAAGACCTCGACCAGCAATGGATTTGAGTTTAGCAGCCGAGACATGATGCAAAGCGGTTTCATAGTCCAGTTGTGAGTACAATTTACACACCGCCGCTCGAACCTTTTCGTCAGGATCCAGAAGTTTCGTATCCAGTGATTCTATACGTCAAGGCAACGTGTTAGTTGAATTAGGATCAACACTTACTCTAAACAACCTGTTGCAATTACCTTCAATTTGAGCACGGACATCTGGCAGATGGATCAAGACACTCCTGACAGCCTCGACAAAGGTCAGTCTCACAATAGGAGCCTTATCATTCTTTCTGTGTAGCCAGTAATTCCATGTCGAAGGATACTTCTTGACGAATTCGGCGGCTCCTTTGTCTGAGAACATTTCCCCCAGCACTTGCGTTGCCATGACACGCAACTGAGTGTTTTCAACACGAAGTTCCTCTTCTAATTGAGGCACGACGTTGTGTAGAAGTTGAGGGACGGAGCGATTGAGTTGCTTGATGAGTTCGTGTGCCTTGCCTATCTGGTCGTATTCTTCGTTCTCGGAATGTGTAACGATTTGGTCTGTGAAGTACTGGCAGACGTTTCGTTGAAGTTTGTCGGCCGTCTCCTGACAGATGCTGACGACAAGACGGTATGCTGGTTGGTCCATACCCTACACGCAAGATACGTAGTCAATGACGTTAGATACTGACCTGGGTAGCACTCTATTCTATGATAATTAAGCGAGGGAAAGCTCACCCCTTGTTTGTCCATAAACTGCGCCAAAATTACGTCCAACACTTCGGCAGGAAGGTTTTGACATTCATCAATGAGAGCAACGAGGATATCTGCCATGAAGATTTCCACCTTCCGTGGTAAATCATGCCGAACAGTACCAAAGAGTGCGTGGAATATGTCGTTCATAAGTGTATCTGCGTCCGGCAAGTCACAAACGAGCACAACACTCTTGACGGTGGCAAGACAATCTAGCAAGTGGAAGTACTCGCTGTAATACGGCGAATCAGCACCTTTGAGACCAGTAGAGATTTGCTTGAACATGAATTGGAATATATCCCTGAGTTCAGGCTGGGTGTATGGGGCGTCGGGGGCATAAAGACGCAGAATCTCAGCAAGACAGTTTGCGGCATACGCCTTCACGCCCCGATCTTTGTGGAGGAGTATAGTTCGACTGATGAGCTCTTTGCGTACACCAGAAAGAGACTGTACATCGACATGTTCTTGATCCATGCCAGTCATTTCGGTGTAAAGCGCTTTGAGTTTCTTCTGCAAAGCATCGGTAGTGATTCCTTTGGAAAGCAGCTTGTCGCGGAATTGTAGTTTCTTGGGCGACTGCCCAGCGGTTCTGGTCTGTGCAACCATTTTGTAAGAGAATAGAGATGGTGTTCGGGTATCTTCAGGTGTCGTTAGTGATATTCTAGAGCATTAGGGTAAACTAGTAGCAGCGGAGGAGGAAAGGAGGAGAAGGAGGAGGAGGAAGAGGTGGTGGAACGCGACTCGGTCCCTCCGTGCGCGAAACCCGATCGCGCTCACGAGATGTCACACTCCTTCGTCACGACCGCGTTTATCGAGTGACAAGTGTAACAGCGTGACGTATACAGAGTTAAGAAATCTAGACTGGGGAATGCTATTATACCACTCAGCTTAGCTTGCATCTCCTCGACCTCACCGCCCAGTGCTGCTCGTAAAACATACGGTAGCACTCGACGTTCAACACAACCACTTGTGTAACGTCTATACACAGGCCGACCTGCCGACGGCAATCAACCGCACCGTACGTAGACCCAAAACGTCTTTTGAATGCGTTTTGATTTATAAACCTTAATCCTGCCTGTAACCCACACTCCGTATAGCAGACCAACAACTCAATATGCCTCCCGTTCCTCCAAAAAGGGCTCTCCCGTCAAAGGAGTCCTCACTCTTCAAAGAGGTTCTTAACCAGTATGAGACCAAGCAACACAAGAAAGGTCTCAAGACTGCCGACCAGATCCTCAAGAAATTTCCCGAGCATGGAGGTACTTGCGAGTCTCGCTGGCATGCCCAATATCTGAATCTATCCTGCTCTAGAAACCCTTTGTATGAAAGGCTTGATCTTGACCCACATGGGTCGCCGGGAGGAAGGTCTTGAGCTCGTCAAGAAAGGTGTCCGACTTGACCTGACTTCGCATATTGTCTGGCACGTCTTTGGTTTGATCCAGAAGGGCGAAAAGAACTACGAAGAAGCTCTAAAGTCGTATACTCAGGCTCTTCGATGGGACAAGGTACGTATTCCAGAAATCATGATCATTGCCCCAGCCAATAATCGTACCCGACTTAGGAAAACCTTAATATCCTCCGAGATGCAGCTCATCTGCAGACACAACTCCGGCATTTCGATCAACTCGTAGAAACCAGACACACACTTCTTCGCCTCCGTCCCAATCTCCGACAAAATTGGATCGGCCTCGCAGTCGCATATCATCTGAATGGAAACGCTGTCGAAGCAAAGAAAGTGCTCGAGCACTATGAACTTACACTCAAGGTATGTTCTTGTCGCCCGGAAAACTGGGACATTGCCCCATGCATATACAGAACGTTCCAGATTACGATGTAGAACACTCGGAAGTCCTGTTGTACCATGTCCGCCTACTGGAAGAAGTCGAAGAGTTCGATGAAGCTCTCAGCATGCTAGATGTCAATGCCAAGTCTCGCGCTATCATAGACCGTACTGCAATAATGGAATGTAGAGGTATGTCATCTTTTAATCTCATTATCATTAAGATCTCGTTTAACGTGATAATCTTATAGCTCGTATATTGTCAAAACTGAAAAACACTGATGAGGCGGAGCACTCATGGCAAGCGCTGATTCAGCAAAACCCTGACAACTACGACTATTATCAGGGCTACTTCTCCAACCGGGGACTTGACCTATGTAAGCTCCCCGCAGTAAATCCACCGGCATCCTTCATTGCTCAATTTCTAGCCCAGACAACATAACCGATGACACCCACGTCAAGGCAATGCAAATCCTGAGTGACTTTTCCACGCAGCTTCCAAAGGCTGCTGCACCTCGTCGATTGGCGCTTGAAATTGCAAAGGGTGAAGCAGTTGTTTCGAATAACTCGTTTCTTACGTGTTGACTGTATTGTTCTCTTACAGGTGACGAGTTCAAAGAACTCATAGAGTCCTACCTTTTGTCTGGTATTGAGCGGGGTATCCCATCACTTTTCACTGATATCAAATTACTCTACAAAGACGCTTTCAAGCAAGAAACCATCCAATCTGTCATCGAATCCCACCGTGAAAAACTCTCATCTCCTGCTCCTCCTGCCCCATCATCCGAATCTGAACCCCCAACAACATACCTTTGGACACTTTACTTCCTTGCCCAACATTACTCTTTCATCGGTCAACATGACAAATCGCTCTCACTTCTCGAGACGGCGCTTTCGCATACCCCAACACTACCCGAACTCTTCATGTTCAAAGCAAGGGTGTTGAAACGTGTTGGTGATCCGTACGGTGCGGCTAGGGCCATGGATGAAGCTCGATTGTTGGACTTGCAAGATCGGTTCTTGAATACCAAGACGGGTAAGTATAGACTGCGGGCTGGACTGGAAGAGGAAGCGCAGGACGTATTGGGGTTGTTTACCAAGGTAGATACACTCGTCAGCATTAGCGACAAAGGTAAACTGATTATTAGCGTTCTGGTATCGTCTCTGCGCCTAGAAAGATGCACCTAGTCCAGGAGCAGATCTGGAAGACATGCAGTCGATTCTCTTCCTTACTGAGGATGCTGCATGTCATCGACGCAATGGAAACCTGGGTCTGGCTTTGAAACGATATCATGGTCTTCAAAAGGTATTTGATCTTAGCTACAATGTTTTTCAGTTTCCAGGCTGATTCGGCTTCTCTTTATGTAGGTATTCAACGAGATCGAGGATGATCAGTACGATTTCCATGGATACTCCCTGCGAAGGTTCACGATCAACGTCTACCTGTCGTAAGTCCACTACAACCACCATCTGGATTTGCGTTTCGTTATTCACATGTAGTTCAACCAGAATGATCCCTTGGGCAGATCGAGTACGTTCGCATACTGCGTATGTGCAAGCTGCTATTGCCGCCTCACAGGTACGTCCATTTGATGTCTAGGTGGACGCGATACTTATATCCTCTGAAGATCTATGTGAGCTTGCACGATGATCCTACGTTAGCCAACAAGTCTTCAACAGCCAGTACGAGTTTTTACTCTTTTTTCTGTCTTCACCCTTATCGACTCTAATCTAGACCACTTGACCGGCGCTGAAAAGAAGGCAAAGAAAAAGGCTCAAAAGGCTGCTGCTCAGAAAGTTCGTGAAGAAGCAAAGAAAGGTAAATAGTATGCTGACTGTCTTGAATTATTTTATTCACCATCTCTCTCTAGCTTTGGCCCAAACGAATAGTGACGACAAGGGCTTGGAACCTGGACCGCAAAAGGACGATGACCCTGACGGCGCCTCGTTGTTGAAGGCCACCGATCCTCTCAATAAGGCTTGGACATTCTTGGGTCCTCTTGCTAATCTTGATTTGAAGAACGTCGATGTGTGGTTAGCTATTTACGATGTCTCTGTTAGACAGAGTACGTCTGCACATGAGTTCTTAAGCCATTTTGGGGTTACTGACTTTGCTAACTTTTGTAGAAAAATTCTTGCAGGCTGTTCGGGCTCTGAATCACGTTAAGAGCTTGGATCCTGAGAACCCAGAGTTGCACGTTCGATTAGTTCATCTTCGACACACAGTATCATCGCTACCACAGCCTCCACCAGAACCCATTGGCCCAGTACTCTCCGAATCATTGGACAAGTTGCTCTCGCCTGAGGTCTCTTTGGAAACATACAACTCCCAGTACTTGCAGCAACATCCAACCTCTGGTCATGCTATCTTTGCATCCGCGAAGGTTCTTCGACTACTCGGTGCTACTCCCGCCGAAGAGATTGACAATACTGTGTTCACCATGTTCAACCCTGACGTTCAATTTGGTGTCGATGTAAGCACTATTCTACCATATACTGCCTCTCAGGTACTAATCCTATTAACAACATTGATCCTTTAGACTGGCCTCGACGTTGTGAACTTCTTGAAGTCAATTCGCTCGTCACGAGTAGAGGAATTCCGCGCAGCAGCCGACAAGAAGTTTGAATTATCTACCATCTTCAAATCATCTACAGACATTGCTTCTCTACGACATGAGGCTATCGCCACCGTAGAAGATGCGGAAAAGGCAGATGGTGATAAAGTGGAAGTCATCAGCTAATTGGTATAATTGATACATTGAGATATCGATATTCGAGACATGCTACAATCTGATTTGCTGTCTAGACCTTGCTATAATAATATACAATCGTGAATGATACGGTTTCTGGTTGGTATCGATGTAGGTTAGTGGAATGTTTTTACATGATCTCTGAACGACAGAGTGGGCAAGTGGGCGAATGACTTGTGCTGAACCACTATGGATTGAGCAAAGGGTCAGAAAATGCAGTCGCTGTGATAGATGGGACTCGACGAACCTTGTAGAGACAGCCTGAGTGGAATCGGTTCTTGCAAGTCTTGCAGGGCTTCTTCGGAAGACTACCATCCATAGCGCTGATTACACTAAGATTCTGGTAAGTAAGTGCTAGGTATACAAATTGGTGTTCACTTACGAATAACAAATCGCACACTCTGACTGGCCCTCAAAGTGTGACGTAACGTTCTTCTTGAAGAAATAGATACCATCGATGATGCTTCCACTCTGAGAAGGCAGTCAGTCGAGGGTCAACTAGGACCAGAACGTAGGGGGTACGTACGCGGAATGAGAGAATCTGTTGTACGCCCAATGTCCATGCTCGCCAACGATCTTCAGCCACACCAACAC
This sequence comes from Cerrena zonata, assembly GCA_038087015.1. Taxonomy (NCBI): domain Eukaryota; kingdom Fungi; phylum Basidiomycota; class Agaricomycetes; order Polyporales; family Cerrenaceae; genus Cerrena; species Cerrena zonata. The sequence goes on from JASBNA010000022.1 coordinate 195,647, forward strand.
GAGTTGTGTCCTTGACTTCGATATTATGCAGCGGCCAATCTGGGGGTAACCTCAGCTTGAGTTCTAGTTGGTACTCATCCACAGCGTAAGCGGCAGTAACTTCGTTTACAGCATTGGCGACCTTGACTGTAAGGTTGTCATCTTTGAGGTCGGCAGAAGCCACAGGGTCTTTGACTTGTGCTAGTTCGGCACGAATAAGAGCGGGAGAGAAATAATTGGAGGTGTAGGTTGTTACTGCAGCTGACAGTTGTCGATCGCGGCAGTCAAGAAGCCAGCTTCGGAATAGGGATGGTACCACCTTCAACGCTCGATAATAGAGATGTGCTGCCAGTAGAGATAGACTGAGGGAATCATGAGGAGAATACGCTGTCATCGAGTCAGGTCACTTTCGTGCTCAGTCAATCAAGAGGGCCAAACTCACAGTCCAAATAGAACACATCAATACTCCAGATGTCTAGTTTGAATGCTTTTGCCACACCCTCGTACAGTCCTAGTATACTGAAGACTTCAGGGAGGAAATGTTCGGAGATGAGCTCATGCTTGCGGAGGTGGTCGATGTATCCAGACTTGACTTTCAGTGACTGGGTAGGTCATATCAGCATGCGTGTGGTACCAATAGAAATATTTTGACCTACAGCATCGTTGAACAGGTCAAATACGAGTGACCAGGATAGGAGGCTTCCCAAGATATTCTGTTGAGCTGTAGGCTCTTCTGCCTGTGGTAAGCTTTGTTGAAGCAATTCGATAAGTTCCAAAGGTAGCTCCGCCTTGAACTCCGCCTCTGTATCTACAGCAGCCTCAACAACGACATATTCGGTACGTTTTCCAGCTGCTTGACGTAACATGGCGTACGCCATAGTCTGTACATCGGGAGAGGAATCTACGACCAGATGACACATCTGTGAAGCGATGAGTCAACGTTCAGATAAATGAAATGGAATGCGTGGTGTACTTGCCTTCGAAAGGGTATTATGATCGATCAGTGAAGTTGGCAAGTCTTGAACGATCATTAGAGCTTGCTCGCGACAAGCGGAAAGAGGGCCGGAGGCGTTCGATTTTTCTGCAACATAATTAGACGTGGTATACTTCGTCCATGAAAGCCAATACAACCAACCTAGCTTGACAGTAACGAGATCCCGAACCAGAATCAGTATTGCCTGTTGCCTCTCCACCCAAGATTCTCGCAGTTGTTTATTGGTCGTAGCAAGATCTTGAATCGCAAGTAGCAATCTGAGACTTCGTGAGAGAGTAGGTAATGTCTTAGAGTCGTCAAACGAGCAGTTCTGCGGACACCAAATGCGTTAAATCCAGTAATCTCTCAACGCGTGTAACTCTTACCTCTAGATTGTTCTCTAGAACATCGAAAATCAAGTCCCAATGGGAACCGACAACATTCTGGACGATCGGCGCAAGGTTGATAAAAACGAGTGTCAGTTCGCTCTCAACAGCTTCGTCTATGTCTTCGTCAGAAGTGATCCACTGTTGACAGGCTCTAATCAAGTTCACGGCTCTTGGCGTTGGAAGGAATATCACGTCGGATTCAGGATCAGGCGCGACCATATTCAATCGACGTAGCGTCCAGAGTCCCTCTGTATTCACTTTCGCAGGACGAATACCCGTGACATCCGCTGCCAGCTGATTCCTATATCTCTCGAGACTTGGAGGTTCAAGGCCAGATTCTGCAACCGATCGGATAATCGCAAGAGAGGAATGAGGAGCTGGAGGAATATTGACATTAGAATAGAAAGGATGAGCTTAATGATATAACGAACCTCTTTTCTCGACTTTCCTTGCTACGGCAAGGAGTTTATCTGCCTCGTCTTTGGTCGCACTCGACATTAGATATCGAAGAACAGTGTACAAATTGCGAGATTCTCTGACTTTCCCCCCTTCGTGTGACCCGTGTATGAGCTGATGCAAGAGTCCACTAATTCCGTCATCTGCTTGAGACCCGCTTTCAAGAAGGATAGGAAGCGTCACAGACAATAATTGATCCGGAGCGGAGGATAAGACGTAGGTAAGAAGTTGTTGAACCTTGGCTTGTAAGTCTCGCAGAATCGTATCAGGGACATCTTTAGCGAATAGCGGACTAGTGGCAGATGGGAACTGTAGTCTTTCATCAGCGTACTGAGCAAGAGCAAGGAAATGTCGGAAAGGCCATATTGTCGTTTTCGCCAGCTGTCGATTTTCCAAAAAGTAATGAACCAATGCAATGACAGTGCGAGCATAAGATGAATATCCAGATCGATCAACTGTAGGCTGTATAGATTCAGGCTTCTCATCCTCGTCATCATCTTCGTCGAGACTTGTTGGTACCAAGGGATCGATGACGGCAAGAGATAAATTGGACGGACAATCTGGAAGCCTGTCCAGACTGGTGTTCAAAGTATTTGGAGGGATTATTTCTGTAATATTCCCGACATGAACCTCGTCCTTATGTGCAAGGCAGACATGTAACACTTGCAAGGAGCTAGAAAAAATGTATATAAGAAATTGGCTCCGTTTAGGATAAGTGCAAACAATACGCACCTCGCTAAGCAAGAAGTGTCAGACAAAAATGCTTTGACTCGCTCACGAATAGTAGTGGATATGTTCTCTTTAATCTCTCCACTTACTTGTGACATAATAGAATGCCACAAATCGGTAGCAGAAGACTCCAGCGTGGGTTCCATATCCCGGAATTCTGGAACCAAAAAGGCGAGCTCAAAAAGATCCGGAAGGAACGAGATACAATCGCCTTGATTAGGAAGTATTCGTAGAAGCCGGAGCAGTATCGAGAAAGTGGAAAGGGGTATTTGATCATCATACATGGTGTTCTGAGAGTGGGTAGAGAACGTCTCGACGAGTGTAGAGATCAGGCCTCGATGGCAGTCTTCGGAGATAAAGTTGTCTGCAATCGTGATGTAAATATCATTGGCTTTGTAGTTGTAACATAAGCATTACCTGGATACTTCAAGAGCTTCTCTATCGCAGACACCTCAACAACTGTACCCTGAGCCAATGAGCGTGCCACGAGCTGGCCTGCAGGTCTGTCAAGAGGATCGCTCTCGGGTTTGAGGAAAGGGGGCAACGCCTTTCTTTCGGTTGCATCCAAAAGAGGGGAAAGAGTGACCGCGAAAGAATCCGCATCGGCGACCGCACTGAGTACTGCATCCCATACCTTCTGGACAAGACTTTCATCTTTCCGGTTCGAAAGGTATACCAATACGAGTGGAAGAGAAAGAGATAGAAGTCGTGATGTATGACGGAGTACAGCATCATCAATGGCCTGCATATGATACTCAGCATGATCCTAGAAAACAGATGCAGTAGACCTACTGAAGCCAAGCTACTATCTTCGAATAGTTCTTTCCCGAAGGCATCGAGAATAGCGATTAAAGATGCTAGACGTTCCGGTTCGGTCTGTGTTTCGCTATTTCCAAGTACACTCTCCATTTCGGTGATTACGGAACTGATCACTTCATGAACCAACTCATTGACACACGCCTTGGTGTTGAGTTCCTTTTGGAAAACCTTGAGTGTGGTAGGTATGAACGATGGTATTGATGTGTTCGCCGAGGCTAATTGTGCTCTGATCAGTGATGCAAGCTTGTCCCAGCCTGTCGTAAAATGGCCTACGAAGATACTGCGTTGGTTTTCCGAGTCAATTGATCCCGTCAAAACAAACTCACTGTCGTCAATTTGACCTAACGAAAGTAAGGTTTTCGCTAAATTCTTCGCTGCAGTCTCTTTCTGGACTTTTAATCTCCCTGACGACAACTCCTCCCACGACCTACCAATCTGTTCTTCTATCAAGGCTTTAGCGGCGTCTTTCGGCTCTTCAGAGGATAGAAGTGAGGCAAACTGTTCATGACCGAGTCTCCTGACCATGAACACCGTGCTCTCGAGCACCGACGAGAGGAACGCGGCTGAAGTCGCAAGCCGATCGAGCCCACTGAGTGCTCGCCCATCGATTGCTGCCCAGAACGAGGTAAAGAGTGCCTGAAGAGGATCTTTGACTGTCGAGAATATCTGGATAAGAATAGACGTGAATAATAGAGTATGCATGACATAAGAAAACGTACGAAAGGTGGGATAGTAGACAAGACAATCAAGACAGCTGGATAATCTTGTAAGGGAGAGTCCAAACAACCCAACTCCAAGAATAGCAGGAACTCTTGAAACGCCTTAGAAGTAACGGGAGCAGGGCTAGCCTTAGGTTCCTCATCGTCACTGTCGTTTTCATCATCAGACTCATCGTCTTTACTAGGAGACGCATCGAGCACCCATGCGTCCGGAAATTCTGTGTATCGATTAGGTTAGGTCGGTTCAACAAAAATATTTGTTCAACACATTACCTTTCAAGAAAGTGAGCAATGGGGGCCACATGGTATTCCGTATCACTGTGGCTGGTTCCACCCAAGCAGACCGCAAGATGGCTGAGCTTAACAGTGGCAAAAGCGTTTGCAGATGACCTGTAGTCGTATTAACGTTTGTTACGACAAGAAAGATCGTACAATATTACCTTTAAATACTCGAAGTAAGACTTGGAGGAAGGACCAGGCAGATCTCCGAACACTTGGTTGATCAAATCCGAGGGCAAGTACGTCTAGGGCAAATGGTGCAGTTTTGCCGGAATATAATGACGACCAGAGAAGTTCATTATCAAATTGACTGAGGAATTCAACAATAACCTCGTCTTTCTGACCCGATACTGGGTACGTTGCTTCGAGGGAATCAGTAAGGATTGAAAGTGAACAGACTTAAAACCCAGTGACTACTCACATAGTATCCATTCTGCAGCACCGAAGGCACTACTTCGCAGCCGAGCATTGCGGTCCTCTTCTTTCTCCTCCTCTTCCTCGGGTTTCGCACGTGCAGCAGACTCGGGCTCTTTCTTAGGAGGTGGTTTGCCTTTCGCACCTTTCGCATGAGGCGGTAACGGAGCTGGGGCATAGTGTGGAGGATTAAAATACAGATATACACCTCCCGGATCAAGAAGCACTCGGTAGACAAATGAAACCAGGCGAGAGAACGTAACAGAGTCAATCAAGAGTTGTAAACGTTTCGCGGTTTCAATATGTTGACTATCCGTGGCTTCTGGTGCTGAAGGCGAGAGAGAAAGTCGAATGAACTTATCCCAAGATTGGCGAGCATAGTTGGCGACTTGACGATCGAGGTCGTGTGCAGCCATACGCCACGTTCCGAGGATGGACTCCAATTGATTTGCATCGGCTACTTCCTGTAGGAAGAAGAGTGCCTGTTCGGGTAGAGGGCTCACAGAATTGAGCAAGGACGCATGGAGTCCCACCGCGAGCTGTCTGATACGCCGGGATGGGTGGATGAAGAGTGAGGGAAGATGATGAAACTGAGGCGCATATAATCAGACATTTTACGAACGATCCGAGTATAGTGAACTCACCCACACAGGCAAAGACTCCACAAGTGCTTGGGAAACAGCAGCATCGGTACGAGACTTCTCCACCCAGTCAGCCTGTAAATCCTCCAATGCCCTTCGTTTCGTCGTTGAATCCTTCTTCGCCAATTTCCTGAGTACTACATGTAACTCTGGTGGTATTCTTTGTGCAATCCCCAGTGTGTCTAGAGGATCGGGATGCGGAGCTGGCTTTGAAGGAGGGATGTAGACCTTCTTCTTAGGTTCCTTGCCCTTCTTTGCACCTTTCTCTTTCTTTGGTTTCTTCTCCTTTGGAAAAGAAACCTCCTCTGGTCCTCCGTGAACAGCTGCCGCCCTTCGAGCGTGTTTCTTGCGAGTCCCAGATGACGCTGATGACTTCCCTTTAGCCATCGTAAGAGATTATTGTGGCAAGCGAGAAGCAGCTATAGTGGTGTCCAAGGCGTGAAGTTGTTACTCCCAGAGCAAGTTGTCTGTTTTCGACGAAATGTCTAGCAATGTTGGTATTGATCAGGGCTGATTGACAACGAGGACGCACCTCTTGCCCTACTTCACGTTGCTGCAGATCTTGCAAGTCGACTTTCCGTATCCAAAATTGTTATGATCGCCGTTTTAATAGTTACAATGTAAAGTTGAGTCAGTATTGATCATGAACGCTTCCGAAAAGAATGAATTACATCACCGCAGTGTTCTGGGTCCGATTTGGTATGTGCACATGTTTATGCTGTGCATATATCTACACCTTTCACTTTAACCTCTACTAACTAACGCTTACAGCAAAGAAAGCCTATCACATTGAAGACATAAATGTCCGGGCAAGGTAACGGATGGTATAAATATCATGAACATAATATTGACATCGTGAACCAGGGCAATCACCATACGCCGCAGCCTCTAGAGCACCGCTGATCAAGTCTCCCAGCCTGCATGTACCTGCACCTGTAAGTCAACGGCGAACCAAGAATAGATTTGACTCTGAAACCTTGCGTTTGCATTCCAGGTTGAAATGCCACCGGATATCCATCCTCTCCCTGACTCCGTAATAGATTATGTATGCAATCTATTATCACTCTACGCCCATGCACACTGACTACTCTCGCAGTTTGTTTATCCGTTCACCCTGGAACCACATATCATCACCCTAGAATCCTCCCGAAGAGCTACGTTAGCAGCTCACGCGGTACGTCGAGAGGCCTATCTTAGAACCCGCGAGGAGGAAAAGGAACGGCGTAAACGTGAAGCCTTGAAACGTATCGCTCCAGGCTTCGAGCCTCAAGGGGGACTTCTCGTCCCGACGAAGAGGTTCTCAACTGACTTGCATGCGGACAATGGCTCAGGAAGTCACTCAGGTAGTGGACCTGATACCCCTGATACACAAGGGGGACACAACCGGACAAAGTCAGTGATGGATGACCTAGTAGAACATCTAGCAAAGTTGGAGTCTGGATCATCATGAAGACACATCCAATCAGATCCATGTACCTTTCCCCCCTACTGTACTTATAACTGATACCACCCAGGATTACATACACCGGATTCAATTTACACAGGGTGCACAGAGCATCCATATACTGAATCCGAGGCTGACGGCAACAGAAAACTTTAGTCACCGTGCTGATGAACCTGACTCTCTCAGGTACGTCTATACAATCCACGACCTTAGTGCTATTTTTCTACGTCGTCAGGGTCCCAGGTACACAGCGTACACGATATTGCATATGGGGATACTCGTTAGTCTGGGCCATGATGAACACATGGAGTAACAGACAGAGTTCACATTCCCCCCGCGGTACCTCACGCCACGCGTATACCTCTGAGATTTGTGGCGATATAAACCTTAACTTTTTCTACTTCCTCTTAGAGTCTGGTAGATTGACACCGCCCTGAGCCTGTGTCAACCCTGTAAGATGGTGTGTCCACAATTGTCTTGGTGTGGTTTGACAGACAGCAGCCATGGGTTTGCCCGGTGATCACCCAGGGTTATCACCTCGGATTTACTGTTAAGCTACGTGCTTTACCCTCTTCGGTGAATTCATGTTGGCCGTCTCTGATAAGGCTGTGTAGCAGCAGGTAAGAGTTAAAGCGTTGAACGCATAATAGCATTCACATAAGCGAGCAATTCTATAGAGGTACAGATAGCCTGAGCGCGGTATACAAAGCAAGATTACAAAAACGATGTACAACGAAAACTCACAACTGCTCAACGATAAGTGACACATGAGACAGCAGAAACGAAAAAAGTGAGTAACGTATGCAAGACAATAAAACCAATGCACGCCACATATAACTTTTAAGCCGCAAAACACGGCAAGGAAAGCGAACCAAAAAAGAAAGAAAAAGGGAAAGGAACTAAAAAGTCATGACATGGCATAAAGGGGCATAATCAGCATGTCGCGCACAACGGAGTAGTGAAGAAAGTAAAGGGATATCACAGCAAGTAAAAAGTGGATATAGGAATGACAGTGATCAGAATAGTGTGCGCGCAAGCGTCCTGTGTAAAGGGTAGCAGATGAGAGCAAGATGGATACAAGATGAAACCGAGGGAAATGGGGACCCTTTCGTGTTTACGTGTGTGTCATAAGACTCGTAAGGGTGAGTAGAAGACGATAGAAGGGCAAGAGTGAGGTCATAGAAGGCGGGATGCACGTAGGTGTTCCCGCACGACCATGTCACGAACTGAGGTAATGGTGAGTATGGCCTGTATTTATGCGTAATAGAACGAGTCTGCATACCACTTGCAAGAATGCCCATCGTCGTCGTTGTATCCTAGAACCACCAGCCAATGAGAATCGAAGTCAAGTCAACCAGTGGCTTCTGAAGTTGTTCTAACTCACCGTCACTGAGGTACAGAATCCATAGAACTTTCTTGGAATCGGGGAATGTTCTCGATGGATCGCATTGAATTTACTCTTGAAGTCTATCATGGCAGAACAAACCAAAATAAGTCAGCTCCAACAATCTTCCCATGTTTCTCTCTATCGCGAACCCATCGCTGAGTTGAAGTTTGAAAGGAATCTTGACACGTACACTTCTCCGCAGTCTCCGAATCATTCGGTCGTTCTCCAAAGCTCCTGACGTACTTTGCTAACCGAATCCCTGACTTGAGCTTCGATGCAAGTATGTCACATTTGTTGAGGAATAGTACGAGGTCCACTTTGGCTAGAAGTTTGTTAGAACATATCGCTTTCCACAGTAGTACAGAGTCTTCCTGCGGGAGAAGTCAGATCGTCCGTCCTCGAACAGTCGGAGAAATGGAAGACTGCGGAAGGCTACATACTAGTCGGTTCACACTCCGATCCTCCACCAGAGTTTGATCAAAACCTGATATCGGCGCAAGGAAAATGATAGCTGCGAAAGGGAACACAATTTTCAGGATGACTCCACTGCAACCTAATACGAGCCTGGAGCTTACCATCAACTGAAGAACGTTCATCAGTCACATAAGCCAGAAGCACAAGGACCCGAAACACATACCATCGTCAAAAAAGGGTATCCAAGTTTCTTCGCAAGGGTTATTAGACGCACAGGTTATGTGTGGTTGTGAAATTACTTACGACGCTGTGGGAGCACGAGGCGTTAGCATTCATTTCATTTCGAAACGCATGGATGAATAGATGAAAAAGGGCCGGCGGCGATAGGTAGAATTAACGGGATACGGTGATCAAAAGGTAAGGGACGAACGGGAAGTAAAAGAAGTAAGGGGTAAAAGAAAGTCAAGATGGAAACAAGATGGAAACGACGAACCTGAGACCGAGAACCACCCACATCGATAATTCGCCAGTCGGTGCCTTGTTCAGTGCCAGCTTCCATTTGGAACTTGTATTCTGAAACACCGACTGTTTTCAGTCGTGCCTTAAGCACGTCGTCTGTGTGGGATGGTAGGGTCAATTTCGGAGCCAAGCGCATCGGGAAATGAATGGGAACGTACCGTCTGAGGGAAGATAGTGTGGTGATGTCACACGTTCAAGATCGTTGAGGTAACTGGAAACATTCAGTTACATCGCCATAGTCAATGGATTGAGGGTACTCACAATCCTGGTGACTCCTCGAGTCTAATTTTCCGCTTCTTCAGAATTTCTTTCACCGTTCTATCATGCCACAGAGCCATCATATCCCTTCTGCATTCGTGGATAACCACCTGACTCTGATCCTGTGTCTCCTGCCCAGCCGTACCCAGACTACTCGGTCTCCCATTTCTTCGTATCGCTCCTTTCCACGACGCACCGGGTCTCACGAAGATCTCGTGGTGTCTTGGTGAATGTGACCCGTCGTGAATACCCAAATGTGTTGCCTCGTCTTCGTTGGGTGGTACAAGTTTTGCTATTAGTAGTGATTCGACATGCCGTAGTGGGAGGAGTTGCATGCATATTGATTCTAGATGTGGTGGGAGACATACACGCTGATTTGGATATTCGTCGTCGAATTCATCGTCGGATTGAGGTTGTAGTTCATGTCGCCGTACGTCTTGGATGGCGTCGAGGATAATGCGGATCGAACGGACTAGGTTTAATTGGATTACCGAACGCCATAGAATGCGTTCTTCCCGGAATGCAGATGGAGTGTATATCCGTTTGAACTCTATCAAAAAGAAGGATTAGAACTCTGAGGGCGAGCTAGAACTTGTGAAAAGTGATTGGCTGAATGGACGAAAGAAAATATGCAATCATAAAAAGAAAGAATCCATGTCACGAAGTTCGGGCTAAGTTGCTACCGTTCGTATTTCACATCAGTTAGGTCAACCAAGGGCATTACATCCGCAGCCTAAGACACGACGTTGAAGCACGGCATTCTGATATCTGTGTTGTTTTTATGAGTAGGTTGACAACACCTGAACGTCAGATAAGAGTAGCCATGTCCTAGTCGACATTAAGCTTGCGAAGGCAAAACGACGAGGGACCTTCCGACATGAATACAGCCGCGTAGCCGAACTGTGCAAGGTGACAAGGCGAAATGAGGGAAGTGGGTTGAAAGACCGGGTGGAGCGGCATATAGCAAACGTTTCACAGACTGTGCCGACAGGACGGTGATTCTTCTATAGAGTGCCCTAAGGAAACCGCATTCCTAGAGCTGTACCACGCCCAAGAAATGCTTGTAGGTGAAATCTGTGCAGGCGAGGGGTGTACCAAGATCAACAGGCAAAGAGCGGGTGGTCAAGGACACAGGAAAGTCCGAGAAGAAATTATTCCCAAGGCTGTACTTGATGAAAAATAACCGTGCATATGGGGAACGGTCAAATCAAAGGTCTCAGTAACACCAAGCCGATGATCACAGACTGAACAAGTGCCTAACACTTCCACATGGTTGCAAATTTCTAGAAAATGAATACTCACGTCGAAGAGTTGTGGATTTGCCTTCGAGGACGAAACAAGCATGTGAGATGAAATAGGAATGCGACAATAGAGTGGACTCACCGGATTCACTCTGTCCGAGGAGTAGCAGCCTGACCACCTTTGCCTTCTTTCGCTGGAGTCGCTCTTGCTTGAGGGTATCGTCTATTGCCTGGCTGACGCGACGGGCCTCGTCTTCTTGGGACAGTCTGTGTTGCTTTTCCTCCTCTGTCTCGTCGATAGGTGGTCTCAGCAAAGCGTCGAGAGGATCAGAGGACCATTGGCCAGTGACCGGCACGGGTGCTTCTCGACCCGGCATGGCGTCGAGGAGGGTATTCCGTGTTGGATGTAGTTGGGGGGATGTGGGAGGGAAGGGTAGATGCAGTTAAGCTTAAGGATGGATTGATAGGATAGAGTGGGACGCGGAGAACGAAACGGAGGCAGCGTCCGAAATATGCAAGCAGATGGATCCTTCATACGCCCGGCTAATCACAGCACGCGCGCCCTACATAACAATCTCAGATTCGACAATATCCCCAGCTCTTACGCGTGAATCCATCCCTGATAGAGTGTGATGATGCACCAAATCCATCCCCTTTCGTACTGCCTCCCATTCACTCTGGCTACGCAGAACTTCACAACCCAGCACGCTGTACTCGAGCGAGGCACACACACATTCCAACAAGGTTTGTGCGTCCAAGCATCACCCTGGGCACCGCTATTGGCAATCCCAGGAACACCATTAGGCCCCAGCAGTGCTGCACAGGGTCCTACGGCTACCTGCTGGCTGATGACCCGATTCAAGTTCCAGGTCGCCTTTCGGTCAAACAAAATGCCCTGTTCCCCAGAATGTGGCCAGTCCTGCGGGTTTTCGTGGGTCTTGGTTGCCACAAACGTCCGTCTCCGGCAACGAGGTGCCCCTGAGAATTGCCTCCGTTCTTGGACCACCGTGAACCCAGGTGCCTGATCTCCGGATCCGTATCCTCAGCAAGGTTTGCCTCGAAGCAGCTCGAAGCTTTACTCCCAGGCACACTGACCCAAACCCTATACATCCCCAGCCTTCCGCCTCGTTGTTTTTGACAGACGCCCCGAATTCTTGAACGCCGGTTCTGGCTATGTCTCTTCGTTCAAACCTTTTGTTACAGCTTAGATGCCTCCTTTCATTGCATCTGTTAGTTGCTTTGATCTCTATACTCACGCCCGGACTCACTGATGACAGACCCTGCGATATTGCCCTGCTTGTCCGCGATGGCATCCTCATGCAGCATTGCAACTCTCCTGTTCTACCATCAGTCTCCATACATGAACCCGTAACAGCTGGTTACTGTAGTCATCATGCCTTCCTCCCATCTGGTCCCCAGCGGAACCATGTAAACCATAATGCAACCCTAAAACAACAAAAGATCCATCCAGAACTTCTTCAATTGGGCCCCGCATTCCCTCAGGTGCTCAGGTACGAGGGAATACCCGAGTGTACCGTAGGGAATCAGACAAATATTTTGTAATCGTACTCAGGCAACAAACAGCGTTCGAGTATAGTTTATCACCTTCTTTTTTACGCGGTTATAGAAAGTGAAATACTTACTCCCTGCCAAGCAATAAAGCAGAACTCTCACCATTCCAACCCTAATGATCGTCATAGAATATTCCACGCTCAGCTCATTCTCACCTTGCTTCTATTCATAGACTCGAACAATTCCCTCGTATTCCTTTCGCGCCCACTGTTTTCTACGCCGCAGCAGCTCGCCCATAACCAATGATGATCATTTCACGTACCCTTCTCTGACGGGGGCTCCACAGGACCATCGTGGCGTCCATCCTCTGGTTCGTTCTTTCGCTATTCTTAGGTTCCCTTACCTAGCTTACCTCCGCAAAAATGCAGAGATGAGATCAAGAAAGTATCTTTACTGTACAACGCAAACCCGGAATGTTCGGTTACACCCGACCGACGAACAAACCTAAAATACCGGCGTAGGAAGGTTGCTTGGATCAGCTTGGATCAGCTTTAATAATCCAATGACCAATATGATCCAGCGATAATCTTCTGTACTGACATTTGCTCCATCGCAGATGTCCTCTAAATGGAGTACTGACGTTGATGTAAGATGACCAAGCAATGTGTTGGATAACCATTACAGATGTTTACGAGATAAGCATTCTTCAAGAACGCTCCTTGCGTAGCACCCAGCGGTACGCTCACCGAACAAGCCTCGGAGCGCACATCATTCATTGAGAGTCCTGTCATAAATATTGCCTGTAATGTTCTCCTTCTATCTTTATCTCCTCTCCATGTATACCCATTCAATCAGAACATCTCTTATCTTCCCGCTCACCCTCGATTTTGGCATCTCGTGTTCTAGGGTCACGACCAAGCTCCGTATGGCTTGGTTATATGATTTACTGTATCATGATTGACATATTCGCCCCAGCTGACCTTTCTTTTGTCTTGATGGCTCAGGATTCGTCATTATCTTAAATGACCCGCGTCAGGGTCTAATCATATTAACTACAACAGGAAAGCGGTAAGTACGATTGTCGGAGCAGGTATGTCAGGATATGTCAAAACGTAAACCTGCCAACTATACTTACAATTATCCTGCCTGCAACCATGCAACCATACAATCTTTGGTAAGTGATACTACAAGACCGCATATCTGTGATGAAAAACATCTTATTTTCCGTTCTTGGTGCTTGGAAATTAACACTTCTTCTCCACGGTACCTCCGAGTCCGAAAGGGATATTGTGCATCGGATGGTGTGGCGGTAGAGTTCTCACCGTTATCACACCACTAGTTATTGTCGGTTAACGACCACCCTATGAGTGTTGACTCTTCTCCTACTCGGTCTCATATATCTGTTTCATCCTGCAATTAAATCACACCGTTATTTTTGTGCGTTCTCGCCCACCATACCCTTCACTGCAATTCTTATTGTCCTGTGAATAGGAAGTCGATGTCTTATCCCACTTGCAAGCCGTCATTGATACTTACTACACTCCGGTCAGCGTGGAAGATACAATCATATCCGAAGAACGGAAACGCCCCGAGAAACTCGGGACCGGAGTGTCCCTGCAGGCAACATACGGAAATGCGCCGACAACTCAGGTCAGACGAAGGTTAGATGCTTACAACACATGGTCTTGGGGATGATCAAGCGTTTATACTTGGACACTTGGCTTTCAAGAGTCACAGAGTCAGGGCTTGATTCTTCCGGAATCGGATATCGAATCTTAATCTTAGGGTCGGCGTGCAAAATGACCGAGTCGTACGTTCGAACGCCGAACGCGGGGTAACATGCTGTCTTTTTTTCATGCCAGTCGAATCCGTCGAATTGCATGTGAATGCTAATTTGTTGTGAATGGATATTTGAGCGGTCGGTAGTACATAGCGCATAATGCATAACTAGTACTACTTGACCGTGATACCATCTCTGCAGTTGGATGCAGTACTCCAGTCCTACCAACATCACCAGAAACCAGTCAAGTACTGGTAGGTATTAGTATTACGACGTCATCCTTCCGTCTCCGTTGCGTTCTGCAGTTGGATGCAGTGGTCTTCTAAAATAATGTATGCGACCCCAAGCCCAATCCTGCAGTTGGATGCAGTAGTCCTCCTGAAATAGCTGCTAGTATGTTATGTTGTGTAACATCCGCCAATCATGTCCAAGCTGCAGTTGGATGCAGTGGTTTTTTAACATGATCTAGTCATGTTTCTAGACTCTAGAAAAGCCATGGTCCAACTGTACCGAAAAAAGGCATTAGCCTTAGCAAACGAATCTCTCAATAATCGTATCATTACTTACCTCTACCCAAAGCACCCTCCGGCCTAATTTGCAAACAACTCTGGTGGATCAAGTTCAGAGCTTTGATAGCATCTCGTCCCTCGATAACGCATGAGATGTTGATCTCATTCGCGCCTTGGCTGATCATCTCGATGTTCACGTTGCCTTGACCTAGAGTTGTGAACATACGGCCAGCGATACCGACCAAGTTGACCATCTGCTTCCCGACGAGAGAGAGGATAGCCATGTCGTGGTGTACGAATACCTGTTTCACATGAGGTCAGTTTAAACCATTAGGGTGAGAGAAATATAGTGGATGATGATTTACCGTTCCGCTCTTTCGAAGTTCCCGAACGACCCGGTCCAGCATCTTTTTCGACAACACGTCCTCGATAGCCATACTGACATGGACCTCGCTCGTACTAATCAAATCCACAACAACACCGAACCGATCCAACACGCCGAAGATACCCGCTAAGAAACCATGCGATACACTCTTCCTATTACTATTCACGTTCAGAACAACGATCTTTTCTTTGATCGTCACGGCTGTTGGGAGTTTATGTCGGTTCTGTGTTGAGGCGTATGTAGTGGTTTCATCGGCGCCTGCTGCAAGAGGTGAAGAGTGTAACGAGGATAATGTTTTGACGTTGAGGGGTTTCGCGACACCGTTTTCGTCTGCAGGCGTGAGCGTACCAGCGGGCGCATTGATGTCTGGGTCGGGATGGATAACTGTTCCGCCTCCCTTGGGATTCTCCACATTCTTTATCCGAATGGGAATCTTTCTTCGGATAACCTACAATAATACAAATGTTTTATTAACATCTTGCTCGCTAATACAAGGACCCGAACATGCCATCGACCACATGTCGAGATGGTCAATGGTCGTGTTCGCTTACCTGTTCCATAGTAAACGGATGTACAACTTCACTCCCATAGTACGTCAACTCGGCGGCCTCCTCGGGACTGATGATAGGGATCAATCTCGCTGTTGGGACCTTCCTAGGATCAGCGGTGAAGATACCATCGACTTCTTTCCAGATTTGCAATTCAGAGGCGGAGAGCCCCACTGCCAACAGGGCACTGAGCAGGTCGGTGTACCCACGCCCTACTTGACGGAGAAGAGATCCAGGAACAGGGCCGAAGAAACCTACAAATACAAGTTTATTAGTAGACGTTTCTCAAGATAGAGAAATGAAATACCTGTGACGACAGGAACTCGGGGCCCGCATTGCCTGATACGTTCACCGACAAGAACCGCGACGCGATCATAAAACTCCTGGCCGAGTGTGCCCTCTTCACCAGAGAGATCACCATCTTCCGGAATCGGAATGATGTTTTCTAAGGAGACAAACTCTGCATCTACACCCTGTTCATCGAAGTGACGCCATAAATAACCTTAATCAGATCGTCGAAAATAGGTAGATACGAACTCTATCTTGCAAGATGGCTGTCATGATTTTACATGACAGACGTTCACCGAATCCAATGATGCTATCTTTTGACCTAGGCGAGATCTCATCTATAACCTAGACAGTTGGTGGTAAGTAATTCACTAAAGTTGAGACAACAGTATCGGACGTCCTCGATACGACCAACAGTCGAACACTTACCTGAGCAGCAAACAAGAAGTCTCTCAATCCATCACAATCTCTCTCTATTTCGTCTTGCAGTTGCTTTAGAATATCTGGGTCTCTGATCGACGTCCGCGCCGCTGTCATATGTTCTGAACGAATGAGGTCGACTGTCCTATTGAAGGAGTTCTTCGGTGCTTCTGGCTCTTTCTGTCCAGAAGCCGGGGTCATGGAGAAGCTTGCGAAAATGGAGTCTGATCGTGACGAACTCTTGCTTCTTGCCCTGAAACTAAAACTATCTGACACAGGCGTCATAGGTGATGGAGAGTTGGGTGTAACATTTCCGGGAGTATTTGCGATACTTCCGCTACGCGAACGTGAGGATTGGAGTGCTTCAGAGGCAGCTTGGAGGAGGAGATTGGTAGTGCCTAAAGCTTTTGTAGTACCAGAGCGGGCAGAGCAAACTAGAGCGACTTTATGTTGGTCGAGATATTCCCTGATCGAATTTGAATATCAACGTCAATATCATTAGTTTGTGTATAACAGAAGATAGACGCACGAGACGATGTCTTCAGCAATCTGTACAGCAAACTTTCCAACACTCGTTCCTCCAAACTTCTGGACTATCCATTTCGTAGACGGATCAAGGCTATTTTGATGCAAGTTTGGCGGTGTTTGCAGAGACGAATAGGACGACGAGGATTGAGAGGATGAAGGTGTGGAAGGACTCAAGGACCTCGGTTGCGGGGGTGCAAGAGTGGTTGAGTCTAGATCTACTAGGTGGTCCGTCATGGTGACTTTGGTGGCCGGAATGTTACAGAGTGGTATACAAGGGAGAAGGCTGAGTTACACTACTCTAGAACTTTTTGCTGAGGAGGAACGTGACTCGAGTCACTGCAGATTGCCTCAGCCTGGATCGGCCGAAGAACACGCCAATCTCAGCTACCAAATTATGACGGAATGGACGATTTCGATCTCACCAAGTTTTGACTGAGAACTGTCCTGTATTGCTTATTGGGCCAAGCTCTAAGTCGAGACTTTGTGGCTGGCGGGTTGTTTTTGCCAGGCTGAGTTGGTTATGTATAATTATATAAGCTCCACGGAGTCAATATTAATATTAGTGTAAGGATTGACAACTCTAGGATTAATCGCGGCCTTTGTCAGATATGGCTCTGTACTTGTACTGAAGGCTTCTAGAAATACACACCCGACATGTCAAATCGTAAAACTTCGCCGGTGCTGCTATAGGTGTCGCCCTGATAGAAGCCTGCTTTAGACTCCGAGTCTAGTAACCGCCCATAAGCTGTATAGGACCAACAACAGGTGCCAACACGATCTCGCTGAGATACTCGGATAGCACAATGGTATGCTCAATAATCCCGTTAATACCACCCGATACGAACGTTGGATGTACAGTATTGTCAATGTCAGTGCGAGGAACAAAATGGATTTAGAGTGCAGCAACATCCAATGATTAGATTAGATCAAGATCGAATGTTTTTACATCCCGAACAGTGGGATTTGGACAATGGACTTACGGAGAACACGTATTACCAAGACCTTTCAACTATATAAAGGGCCCGACATCCTGGGATGAAGGGAAATCCTCTCTCCAACCCAACTGTCCAAAATGCCGAAAGCCACTTGCGGCCTCTCGCAGTACAACAACCTTTGTACACAAGATTCAGCGTCTGTTGGGACGGGATGAACGAGGTTTAACAATGAAATCGGGTTGTTCAAAGTTAACGGCCATCTCTCTTCGACACATTTGATTTCCAACATTGCACATATATTGATTCAATCATACAAGGTTTGCACTAGATGCTGGTGGCATTATACTCTATTCACAGACCTTCAGCAGTCTCCAGTGCAGTCACTCATCCAAGCTGTGCGTCGCAACTATTCCGAGTCCGATCCTTGAATAGGTTAGGTGAGTTTTTCTGTTGCAATAGCAGAAAACGGACCACTTGCGTCCCATATAGTCCAAACCATACTAGCTTAGAGGGGAGATAACATCATTGGTGTATGCAATATGAGAATGGACTTGTAGAAGACCATCTGCAGATGTGCCACTAATTGCTATGGACAAACCTCGTTACAACGATCCAGAGAATGCTGACTCCATTTGCCTAGTTGTCTGCCCGATCTATTTCAAATACGGTATTCATATCTCGGATGAACAAAGTTGTCCTTCGATCCTAAGGTCTGCTTCGTACTCAAATCCATACAATGTCGTTTTACTCATCGGGTCTGTATTTGAAGTCTAGCAGGCATACTCTCCGAGAGGTCTCTGTGCTTTGTTTCACACCATCCCAATTCATTCACAAGTGATGTCATACGCACCATTCCGATGCTTTGTATGTCCGAGTTGTGTGCTTGTAACTTTTACCCTTACTGATATGACGATCATAGTGGTACGATGAAAATGGCAAATCGTATGAACGTAACGGTGATAAGCACGGCTGCATCACACCACGGTGTAAATTCGTACATCCATGGGACACAGAAGAATGGCCTCGTGCACTTCCGAGTAGAAACTTACCTCCAAAACATGCCCTGTCGCTGAAAGAGGAGCGTAGACTCTACGGTACGATACCTACAGGACCACGTATTAGGCGAACCCAGCGGTCTCGAACCCGGAGTCGGAGTAGGGACAGGGTGAGGATTCCCGGTCGAGGGTTGCCCATTGTTCGAAGTAGACGGAGTCGTACTAGGAGCAGAAGCAGAGGGAGGGATAGAGACAGGAGTAGGAGCAAGAACAGGAGCAGAAGTAGGAGCAGTCTCAGCAGCCCGAGAGTATGCTTTCCTGGGTCGAGTCGTAGGTCACAATCACCGCGACGAGATGACTATCGAAGACACCGACGCTCCCCCTCCCATGCTACAACGATACGATCTTCCCGCTCTCCACCACCCCTGCCGAGTACCGATTACTCCAGACCTACCGTATGATACACCTATTACTTCCACACCTGCCCCCCTCACGACCGAAAGAGAGGACACGCGCTTACCACCTTCAGAACCTCATGTCATGCCAAACCCCGCACACCCTGTTAAAGTGGAACAAGAACCAACGTCTACACCGCCAACTACGACTTCACCTACGGTTGAAGCATCGCAAAACTTGCATATTTCGCCAACTCGAACATCCTCAATTGCTGGATTGGGCTCTATTCTGGCAACTCTCAAATTACAGAACTCAGTCCCAAATATGTCGACGCCGACTTCTACAGAGCCAGCACCCGAACCAGCACCTCCGACTCAACCCGCGCCGCCTGTACCTACACCTCCTCTTCCTACAAACCTGACAAGTCCCAGCTCAGAGGTTGTATTACCTACCGAAACCCAAACGATATCGAATGCTCCTGAAGGCTCGACGTCACATTTGAATGAACAAAGAACAATGTGGGATGAATGTGTTGAGTAAGTGTCTCACGCCTGTCACCATGCATACGTCGTAACTTAAATCCCAAAAGGCTTCTTGCTGATGTCCTGCAAAAACGTGAAGCTCTTGTTACCCTTGATGCCTCTCGAGCGTTCTACGGCCGTTTGGCAGCGACAGTCAACTCATTCGATGCTGTCATTGAAAGGTCTCGATTCAAAGCTGAATCGGTTGGGTTCGGTTTGAAACGGATGGCGAAGGAGAAAGAGTACAATGAAGCCATGGACAAGCTCTTAGGCTCCGAAGCATGGAGATTGCTGAGGTTGGAATCTGCGAATGATGCGGAGGCGAATACGGCGCCAAAGAGATTGAAGATAGACGGGGACGCGAAGAAGATGCTTGCAGACATTCAAGCTACGATTGTCACCGTCAAGGATGCTGTCAAGGAGTTGCATGGGTTCGTACAGGATATTGGGACAAAGCAGAATATTGCTGTCCCTGTTCCTCCTGGCACCTCTCCGATCCTCCCTGCACCCAACCAGGACGCTGAGATGGAAGCAGCTTCACCTAAGGCCCAAGCGGATACCTCACTTGATCAGACAAACGATGAGGATGTACCACGATCTCTATCCGGATTCTATGACGGTCTCAAAGCAGTCGAAGACCGACTGATCGATATTGAAAGCAATCTCGCCCAGCGCCAAGAGGAAATCGGAGAAGAGATTCAGTCTGACCTTGAGTCCCAGTTCAACGATCTCAAGATTTTGGTCGAAGAGCAGGCTCATAACCCAATTCTCTCTCAGGCGAAGGAACTCTGCGAGTCGAACGCAAAGAGGGTTACAACTGTCGAGGGCGATGTCAGCAAGACGGGATACGAGATTGATGAGCTTGCCAACGAGGTGGTCGAGGCGATTGGACGCACCAACGAAGTTGTTCGTGGGAACGAACATCTTGCGCAGGAGAATGCATGGCTGAGACACGAGAATGAAAGATTGCAGAGGTCTCTAGAAGAGATGGAACACAGACAGAAAGCAGAGCTAGCATTGATGCGAGCGGAAACCGATGAGGCGAAGGCCCTTCTCCAAGAATATCTCTCTCGACCTCCCCCTCCCACAATGCCTCCATCTGACGAACTTCTTGTATCCATACTCCCCGCGGTACAACAAGCTTTACATCCTCTGTTCGCCGAATTGCATGGCGTGATCCAAGGCTTGCTTACGTCCAAGGTGACGGCTTTGAACTCAAGCGTACAAAGCACTGTACATAGGCTACTGCACATGATATCTACCTTCGAGGAGTGGGCTGACCATGTCAGGGACGGCGTGGATCCTGGGTATTTGTTGAGGAGAGCACCTGTCCAAGGGCCTCGTCAATAAAGAATGCGATATTTTCCAATATTTTTTCTTGTATGATTTCGTGTACATTGGCTGTTCTTTCCATTTCCTTCTGTATGTCCTTAACTACTATGTACTATGTACATGTCACTTTATGTTTGTAATGTCGCTATGATTGTATCTACCAATTTATGTTTCTTTATCTCGCCACATACTTAGTAGCATAGGCGGGGTATTCGGAGTCTTGAGAGCACAGGTATAAATAAATAAGTATTTTAACGCATCCATTAAGAGAATTTGAGACTATATATAAACAACCTTTCAAAGTAACAATATTGATATTATCAAGACGTGGCCAAAAGTGGCACCCCAATACAGAACTGGGGTCCCTCCATCTACATCACACTCGCTAACCTTGGTCACTGTTACGCTCGTCATTGAGCATGGCGGATGCAGCTTTCAAGGACGTTCCAGAGATTTTTGAGGTGCATATATACATCTTATCTTTCCTTGAGCCTAACTCACGCCTCACATTCTAGGTAGAACTCGGTGAATCATTGACTGCACGAACCGAATGCCTCTGTACGTGTTAAGCAACACATGATCCAAGGCTACCATCTACTCACTTGTTGTGCTAGCTACATTTCGTGAACTTGGACCTCCAGATTTGGTTCATGTGGTAAAGAGTACAGCAAGAAGCGGGCAGCATGACGTGAGTGCTATTCATCCGTTCTCTAGGATCAGCTGAACGGCGCGGTTGCTCTTGTTACTGACAACACATGCTCACATAGATCGGTACATACCATTTCGTCTCGGGAGTCGACGCTGAATCCTCCGCCTCGCTTGCTGCCTATATCAACTCCTTAACTTACGCTCTCGAGGATGATGCGGGCTGGTTCAGTAAGGGTACAGGATGGAAAGTCCGAAGTGGTTGCTATTGGTACGCACTCCTCTACAGTACACATATAGGTTACATGTATGAATATACCTTACTCGCAGCTGTTTCAACGCGTTCTCAAGAGTAGATGTCCGCGTGGATGTGAAGATTCCAGGAGGCGTACAAGCATATGTGATCGACTTACGTGGCGAGCGGTGCGCCATTATTCTCAATCTCAAAACTTCGACGGACTCACTAATATCTCCCTCATACTTGGAATAGGCATGAAGCGACTCCGGAAATTTGGCTCGAAACTTATCTCTCGGCCCTCATTCGAGCGATACTCTATTCGGACGATCCAAACTACTGGCTAGACGCATACCGCAAACTTGATCCTATCACAACTCCTGAAAGCGAGCTCAGGTTCCTCAAGGCGGCAGAAACCCTGTTCTCGAAGGGATGGCAAGTAGGATCGGACCCTGAGATTCAAGTCGCTACGGTCGTGTCCAATCATTTGACGAACGCGATCATGAAGTACTTCGGAGATAGTGGACGGTTCCAACACTCTGCAAATTTGTTTGAGAAGCTGATCACAAGGGAACCGGAAGTCTCGTCTCTTTTAGCCAAGTCGTATATTGGAATGAGTGCGTTTTCACCATCTATAAATTTCGTGCTCATAATTATCATAATGCCATTTAGACGAGGAAGTCAAAGCTGTCCAGATCATGGCATCCACTATGAAACAAACACCTCAATCGTATACTCTTCTGCATGTTCAATGCGACTTCCTCCGAGGGAAGGGCAACTATGAATGGGCACTCAAACTCGCGAAGCAAGCAGTCAACTGTGCGCCGAGTGAATTTGTTACATGGGAAAAATTGACAGATATTTACATTGACCTTGCGGAATATGAATCGGTACGTCTTAGTTCATAAGATTGGTTCCATTACATTGGGATATACTCACTTGGCGTAGGCACTCCTGACACTCAATTCGTGTCCCATGTTCACCTATAATGGGCGAGATGCACACCGAAACCTTCCAGCCTCACGGATCCATCTTCCGCCGAAGGGTGCTATTGTCGAAATTCTGCCTGAACGAACAAAGACTGAAGAGGACGACGCTGATCCTGCTCTACTCCGTCTACCGGCACCAGGTCTCCGTGGAACATGGGCACGGGCATATGCTCTTCTTACACGTCTAGTCTCCAAGATTGGTTGGGATGAGCTTCTCAAGACGAGGAGTGCCGTCTTCGTGATGGAGGAAGAATATCGAATGCAGAAACAGCATTCAGAAATACATACAACCCAGTCGTCTTCGGGAGATGATCCGGATACCATAATCCATGAAGATGGTTCTGTCACCAAGTGTTCATCTACATTAGGTGACGGGTCGACATTAGCGGACGACAATGCATCTACAAGAGGTGTTAGGTCAACAACACCTGGGCCCGCACATTCGAACGAGAACTCAGATGTAGACGGAATCACCAATGGAATTCCTACCATTCGGATATCTACAGAAAGCAACCGCGAACGGCTCAAGCAGGAACAAGAAGCTGAGCCCAAGCTAAACGGAAACGACGAAGTACCTGCAGAGACGGCCGGCGTTTCGTTGGAGAAACCGGTATCTGCTGGCGGACAGGACGACGAAGCTTCTGGCGGGCCTTCACAGGAGGCGTTCTCGTTTAGCAATAAGAGACTTTGTGAGAGGTGGCTGGATAATCTGTTCATGGTTCTCTATGAGGTTTGTTATCCTTCTCTTGTTGCCTACTTCATCTACTCATCGATATGCCATTCAGGACCTACGAGTATGGACTATCTTCCGGGCTGAAGTCGCTCACTTCAAGACACAACATGTTGCCTACCGAAAAACAGGCATGGAATGGGAGATCTTGGGTGACCTCGGTCTTCGTCTACATCACAAAGAAGAAGCGAAGGAGGCATACCAACGCTGCTTAGACGCAAACCGGTACTCGTTAAAACCTTGGATGAAGCTTCTCGATACGTACGCGGACGAGGGCGACATTCAACGAACCCTGCAAGTAGCTATTCGCGTGGCCGCATATTCATTTGGTGAATATGCAGAGCAATCCGTGAGTATATTTTATTGCAGCTATCTTCGCTCGATTTCTCATCAGCACCTTAGTATCCTTCACAAATTGCTCGGTGCTTCTTCAAGCTGGGTCAGATACATGGTCACCAGAAGATCCAATATACCCTCCTCAGTATGGGTCTTCCGGACCCTGTTCGACAGATAATGGAAAACTACCTGGGGTATGGACGGTCCTTCAAGGTAGAAGGACATGATTTCTAAATGTAGTTGACTCGTTTCTTGTTACACCCTCTAGTTTGTTTCAGCTTCGTAGTAGTATTTTGTCTCCGTTTCTTTGGCCGATAGACTCTATTGTAGCCCATTTGTTATCTATATTATTATGTCGTCCTCCGTTTCACAATGTCTTGTTGGAAAATGGTGTTCATTTCACCTCGGAATGGAAAAACCTAGTTGCTTATTCCGGAGGCGACGGTGACGGCCGAGAGCTAGGCGACGCGGACTTCCGGGACAAGTTTCGTGGATGATCACCGGCTGCATGACTCTGACCAGCAACCACCATGTCTCTTTCCCCGCCATTACGCAGATTATCGTCAACGAGCTCTAGCAGCAAAGAATCACTCATAAATGCCTATGAAGCGGAAGAGGAACGAATAATAAATGTCCTCTCTCGGAAACTCGAGAGGGTGGGTAATATCATTGTCCCCTGACGTCAATTTACCAGCTGACGTCTGACCCATAGATAAGAGAGGAAAAAATTGAACTAGAAAATGCTTTGGAAGCAGAGTCTGAGGCTGCGGTTAACAGACTTTCACGAGAGATCTCTGCGCTCCGACTTGCTCAACAAACACAATCTAGCTCGGCCCAGGTCAACGGAAATGGGTCGATTTCCCCTATTGACGTCAGGGGACGTATGTACCCCGTTGAGCCTGCGCCGGAGGTCATGCTGGATGCCATGCGAAGAGAAAACGAAGACCTACGAGCTAGGTTAACCGATGCAGAAAGGAACTATATCCATGTAACACGATTGAATGATATCTACCGTGAGGAATTGATCGAACATCGAAGACGGGTGAGTTGCCCTTTTTACTAGATGTGAGTCAGTGGAATTTATTGTGTCATGTAGCTTGGTCTGCCTGTAGATAACCTGATAGGTCTGGCTTCACCGCTTGAACGTGATCCCTACTCACAACCGCTGCACCTGCATTCTCAATCCAACGCCTCCTCAGCATCTATTTCACCTTACCACCCGCTTCCCCAGTCTTCAACTACACACGCATCGTCTGCCAGGGTCCCAATACCACGACCTCCCTCTCAAATCCATCGACCAGTAGTCCCTTCAAGTCCCTCAAGTCCATCAACCACACCTCCCTCATCTACACCTGCTTCACACTCCTCGGCTCTTTTCTCGCCTGCTGTTCACTCTACAAGCGCAGTCACAAATATCACGACTCCAGGTAGCGGAAGCGAACCGCAAGCAGGATTTGTGAACGGCGATGGTAACCCCCATGCCTTAACGTATCCCTCTGTTCCACCTCCTTCGCTTTCATCATCATTTGGGGATCCGTCCCTTGTTGCAGAAGATAATCGCTCTCGCCCACTCCCTGCACCTGTTCCCATCCCACGAGCCATCCCACGGCGAGATCGGGACTTGTCCATATCACCCACCGATTCATTCGGGGGCTCACGACTGTATTCTGGTGCTCCTAGCTCGCCTTTGAGTCCGCGAAGATCGTCCATCCTCAATCATCGTGGCAGTTTTGAACGTACTAATTCTGGAATGAATGGGGGACATCTGATGTTGAACGAAAGCCCTGGTGGGAGGACTGGTGGTGGCTGGGTTGATGGATTCGAAACTTACGGTGGAACAAGGAGTAGAAGTCGAAGTCGTGTCCGCGGTGTGCGGGTAGCAGAGACAGGAAGGTTAGTACCAAGGAGTCGAAGACAGAGCACCGTCGAGAATGGAGCAGAAGTCGAACCATCAAATACTGCTGTCACAAACGGAGTGAATGGTACTCATCATTGAGTATCAGATTATGGCTGCAATTACCGGTAAGCCGTTGTAACATTACGAAATGTTTTTTCTCTTCTTTTTTGTTCTCTGTAATTTTATTTTCCTTTTCCTTCAAACCCATTCGGACCTTACTTGTAACATATCTGCTACCTTACCCCTCCATGGTCTGTCTGTCCCTCATAATGCCTAGCTACTTTACATAATCTCCAAATTACCTACTCACAATGTTACATAGTTTTCCCTCAGCCACTGTTCGTTGGATTGTATGCGGAACTTTCAAAATTCCAGGTATGTCGTAGACCTTTATTCACTTCTCCGATGGCTGCGCACGCCGTAAGTTTCGTCCTGTTTCGACAAGCCGCCTTTGACAAACCTCCAGTACTAATTTTCGACCATCAGCATCACGGGGACCTCGCAAAACGCACAATCGCTGCAACCTATACCCTATGACCGCATCGTTTCGAGAACTTTAGACCCATACGTCAGTTCGCCTAGCCTTACCTGGCTTAGGCCGGATTCAATTCCGTTATCAAATTTGGCCGCACAACGTTCCAAATGGTTCTTTGAGATGTCTCGTTAGTCAATCAATACGTATGACAGTGGTAGTGAAATCGCGTCTGTTTGCCGGTCGATCTCATGACGACTGATTCAGGCCAGTTCGGTCTACTTCGAGCCTATCGAAATACTTCCATTTCAATGCTTCTCTCCATTGTCCATTATATTCCCTCACTTATTTTCTTTTGACTCATCCTCCACCTTCGTGATGTCTTTTTGTCCTTTCCAAAGCGTCGTACTCTCACTCACCTCTGCAAGCGAGTTTCCAGTCCATTCGAGAGCTGTTCACGAGGGTAGTTGCACAGTTCGGAATAAATTGAATAGAAGAGCCCCACATGATTACAGTGAGACGTTACCGCGGGGGATAGGCCGTAGGAATGGAATATCAGCTGCAAGGTTCACACTCCAAATGGGCCATGGGAATTGAGATGTGATATTGAGAATTAAGTGTAAAACGTGTATGAGTACAATTGTGACAATGTTCAATGACTGAGTCTATGATAAAACGGGACAATAATGCAGAGAGGGGATACATGTAAATGTGGCGAGTAATGATAATCATAAAATTCATAAAGTGTATGAAAGTTTAATAGTGACTGCAATGCGAGAGTTGAAGATAGAATATGCAAGCAATGTACGGTGAGATGACGATGCAACGGAGGTGAGTGCGATGACGAGGTGGGGAAGCAAGGATGGGAAACTCAAAACCCAAAAACGATGGAGGGAAGACAAAGGGCAAAAATAACCAGCAAGACCGACAATAACCGAAGGACCGAACTAACAACCCATGTGCACGCAATTCAGAATCTTTTTGATGAACCTATGACGCCGGAATGACATCCTCGACACTCCAGACTCCGGAGTGAATTGATGACTCGGGATACGTGCGGTTGCGGGGTTTATCGTTCAGCGTATCTGCGTCGCTGACGTCCGATACGCCGACGTTGACTGTGTCCGACGGTACGATTGCGTCGTCATACGTTGGAATTTCATGTTGTTGCTAAGTCCCTCGAATCGAGAGACAATCTCCCGAGGAAGCGTGATGGTCTCTGGGATATCTTCGCCGATGGTGCACAGGTCATCCAAGCGTTTCAGGACATGGATATCAGATGGATGGACAGTCGCGTTATGCGAATAGCGGTAGATGGTGAGGAATTCGTGTCTGTAGACTCGAATGTCTGAAACCAGGAGTGAAGAAAACGGTTGTGATACTATAGGGAATCGGTGAATTGTCGGTGAGTAAAACATGATAATGCGAACAGCCTAATACATACGTTGGACAAGAGCTATTTCGTCTCCAATTTGCGCAAAGGCAAACGAAGGTCGAAGAGACGACGGTGAGGAGGAAGGCGATGACATGCTGTAGTGAATAGGGGAGTATGCTAGTGTCGCCATTGCTGTCGAGCGGTGTGCTCTTTATATACACAAAGTCTGGCTAATAGGAGGAGGCAAACGGATAATGATTGTATTGACGACAGGTCAAAGCGTATGAGTGATCCGCGCGGGTGGGCCTCTTGTGTACACAAGGCGGGTGGAACGGACAAGGCGCGCAATGATGAGACGTACGGGGACAAAGGTTGAGAGCGGGGGGAGTCAAAGGGCAAACAGTATCCAGGGCTAGAAGGGTCGTCTGCCTTTATAGGACCCGGAAAGGGAATAGGGTAGGAGGAAGGAAGACCATTTGAGGGAGTCCCATGCACAGGCCACGAGGGACAGAAGAAATAGCTTCCTTGGTTTCTGGAGCCGGCATGGAGTTTGTCAGCAGTAAGAGAAGACTATCTAGCTGTGCTCTAGTACTCCTGGAAGCGACGACTTCCAAGCGGGAATTCGGACTAGAAGGAAACGGAGGAGGAGGACTGAGGAAACGCCCTACCTTGCAGGCGACGCCTCTAAACGCTTCAGGTCTCCGAACTAGCCGCCTCAACCATTTCACCGGTCCCAGCCTGATTCAAGCTCACACACTTTTATTCTCATCTCCGTGGAATGTCTTCGTGATCAATAAGATGATCGTTTGCCCCATCTCACCATTGAATCATGACAACGAAACCGCTACCGGTTTGACTTCTCATTCTATAAATATCTTTTTTTGTCCGACCCTTCCCCCGACGAGTTTGTCCTTAGACTCCTCACCTTTCTACAGCAGGACCGAGGACTAGTATCTTCAAGTCAATCATGCTAGACGTATCGTTCGCCCTTGCTCCGGGTATGCTCCAATGGATATGACGAATTAACGTCAATACACAGGCACAAACTTGCCCGATAAGCCTTTTAGACTCCCCAAGCATCTTAGCGTATGATCAGGCCTGTCGCCCAGGCTGATGTAGTCTATGCCCCTATAGAAAGACAAGAAAAGTTAACAAAGTCTGTGATTCTTGTGCAGTGTAACACTGTCTATGGTGAACATAAATGGGTCCACCAGCCGTCGAGGCTCGACAAGGACTGTTCCAGATAGCAAGATAACATCAAGGTGGAACTTGCCATAGCACCCGATCAAACATGATCGAGGCATGGATAAGCACTGGACAAGCGTGTTGCGGGAGGTTGCGGGAGTGCAAAACCCGTGTCCGTGCTTTCAAATCCTGACCGTCAGCGACCGTTTCCAATTCTAAGACAATTTGACGTCGTCATTTGGGATACCTAGGACAGTTAGACGCGTCAGGGCAGCATTCTGGATGCAATTATACATAATGTTTGAAGTTATTCCTGGGCATCGCGCAGCACTAGGCAGTGTCGCTGAGATCCTTATAGAGGTATGCGCTCGATTGAATTGTGATACAGTTACTCCCAAGGGGATCTGACAATCCGAGGCAACTCGCAGGACTGTGGGCGTTGCTGCGTTGCAACAGCGTTCACTTGACATTCTGCAAATAGTACTGCGGAATTTCCCTCGTGTCGGAAAAGTCCTATGGTTTCCCCACATTCGCTGCCATCTTTGAAAGTGAGTGGGATTTTGTCGCACGTAGAAATATAAAACTCCAAAGAAGGCATTACCGGTGTTCACCTCGACATCTTTCCGTTATAGCCTCGTGGTTGGCAACAGCTGGCAACGATATCGATTTTATTAGCTATTTCTGTGGTGCACTAACGAGTACACACCTCGGAACTCCGACCAAAATACAACCCGTACGTCCAATTAGACCAATTGGTGCCCTGCAACTTCTTTAGATCGTAAACACTCCGTCCTGATCATCAAGGAGATCGATGGGCTGGCACGTAAGCAGGAACTAAGATGAGAATACTCCGATACACTTCTCACCTCTTGGAAATCGTACAGCCTACGAAGGGGCTCTGAAGACCTGGCAGATCCGCGCTATCGAAAGAAAGAACCATTGGAACATTGATTGTATTTGATCCGGTAAACACAAATCACTGATTGCATTCAGGAAGTAAACAGCATGCTTGATTTGAACGGATGACTTGGATCGGAGGCGATTGAAGCCAGGTTGCCGGTATTCCGTGCCATCTAGAATATTTCCAGATGGTATTTTCCCCGCATCGAGGGTTGTAACAATGTGGTCGCAGGATCCTTTGACCTAATCGTTTATTGGGGAACGGACCGAATCCGACATTGGGTTGCTGTGTCTGGGCATTCTGGTACAAGCCTGGGGATGGCCAAAAATAAACAACTGAGCCAAGCTGGAAGGTGAGTTCCCTCTGTCGTAAAAGGGACGGAAAATACGTCAACAGCTATTGGTGGATGAGAACATCAACCTTAGGCAGGGCAGAACTGAATTGGATCATAAATATTAGTAGGGTCCGATCTAGAGTCCGAACATGTCGCCCCAAGTGGATAGAACACTAATGGGTTTGCCAGTGGAGGGAATGACCAATTACCTCTATCTTGTGCTGACGAACCCATTGAATGGACGCGCAAGGTTAAGGTTGGTTCTACCAGTGGGGATAACCGGACTTTCAAGCAGCATACAAATATATGCAATACTATTCACTGGAGGTAGGGATAGGTTGGCGTGTAAGCATCGGCCGACAGGACGGTTGTGCGGATGAGAAACAGGTTGACGATAGAGTTCTTGATGCCAAAAAAATCCCAAACGTTGGAAACTCCACGAGCTCGGAGTTGTTTATGAATGGAGCGAAAAGTATGGAGTATGTGGATGAAGGGAGAATCATCGAATGCCTGTCATGCACAGTCCAAATCCAAACGACAGCTGGCAGAAGTCGCACGTTGCCACTAGTCTGAGAGAAGTAAAGACTTGAACGAAAGATCTTGCATGAGAGCGAGCTGCCAGATTTATATTGGGTTGATGAGATATTGAATTCCGACGCAGTAAGAATGCGTGAAGCATTCGAATTGTGCAAGGTGACAACGAGGTGACTTTGGGTCAACTTTTCTCAGAAGTGGCTGCGGCCACTTTGTGGTTCACACATGTTTAGAGTGATCGACAGAAGTGAGCCAACGATATTTGAGATATCACAGAGAGTGTGATAGATTGGTGATTTGAA
Source organism: Cerrena zonata (assembly GCA_038087015.1). NCBI lineage: Eukaryota > Fungi > Basidiomycota > Agaricomycetes > Polyporales > Cerrenaceae > Cerrena > Cerrena zonata. The sequence continues at coordinate 226,392 of JASBNA010000022.1, forward strand.
CTTACTCCTGCATTTGTGGCAGGCTTGAATTCAAACATATGATCGTGGTGCAGTATACTGTTTTTGAAGTTCAGGGACACTCAAATCAAATTCAGCCTTTGAGTGTCGCTTACGTAATACACCTGCCAGTGATGGCAGTGAGTACCACTCGACACACTGCTTCCTATTTCGCGCTCCATGACCATGATATATATACTCTCTACTGGTGTTAATTATATTCGAGTCGTTGGGGTTCCTTGGAACACCGACTTCTCCGAGCTTGGTGGCCATATTTAGATATATTTTAAACTTTTGTTTTATTGCTGATACTATATCAATTGTGAGTATATACTTATGTTTTTACTGAATTTATAACAAGATGGATACTAGAATATGAAACGTGTACACAACACTAGAACAACCCGTATCGTAGCTGCCACGATTTGAATCGTAGCTCAAGTTGTTTGATAAGATTAGATGAAGGTGGGCCAACTCACTAAATCATTTAGTAAATCACTCCTACGTACATATGACCTACTGAAATATCTCAAAAATTCCGTTGTAATATGTGATGTCATATGCGTACCGCTCCAAATTCGTACTGGAATAATGCTCCTCGAGCGATTCATGCCGCCACCGCATACAGTCATCCATCATCCTCGGTGTGGGCATGGGCGCTTGTTGGACGTCGGAAGCAAGCCGAGTCTGGAGCTTTTCAATCACTGGCAGACACGCTGTACAGACCTGTCTCTGCTTCTGCGGCAAAGTGCTGAAAACGTAAGTAAAGAGGCTACAACTAGCACTCACGCCCATAGATTATAGGCAACACGTCAATAATATTGACCGCTTTTGGTCTGACCAGTTTTGTGAACCCGCTACTAATAACCTTTTGCCTCGTTGGTTGGCTTGCTGCTCATACCGAATGACCCTCAAAACTCGGTGTTATGTACGTCTTATTCTACTCTCTTTGTGACGATCGCCATGACTTGTCGATAATATCAGTGGTACGACGACGACGGTACGCCGTTCCTACGTAATGGAGGAAAGTCGGGTTGTGACAGGGCCGACTGTATCTTCGCCCATCCATGGCACAAGGAGAACTGGCGGACAGCGAGGAAACCTGATACCTATCGCTGCTTCGTGCGGAAATTTCCTTTTCTTTCAGCTCTTCTACGGCACAACTGACATGATGCCTCTTTGTCCATACAGTGGTACGACGACGATGGGAATCCTTACACGCATAAGAACGGAGCGAAAGGTTGTGAAAGGGAAAACTGCATATTTGCTCATCCCTTTCAGGGAAAGCTGTGGGCTCAGTCGAAGAAGGGCGACAAACTGCCTCAGGAATTCTTATTATCCCCAGCGGACGCCGAGAGAATATGGGGTAGAACGAAACGTCCCTGGGGTAAAACAAAGGATAACTCGGGCAAGGAGAAGAGAGCGGAGGAGAAGCGGAGTTTGAAAGACAGGTTATCGGAGACCTTCACAGATGCCAACATAGGTGCAAGGGGACGAGAAAAGAAGAGGGCTAGGAGCAAAAGTCGCAGCCCCAGTCGAACCCAGAGTGAACGACATTCTGGTGCTCGTCGAAGGTCACATTCGCCTTTGCCGAGGTCGGATATTGGACGACCCTCTCAGGATGATCTGTGGAAGCATAAACGGCGAACAACAGATGGTTTTCACCATAACTCACATAAGCATCATAGCTCTCGACATTCCCTTCGTTCGTCTCAGTCGCCTCCTCCTCGTCAACGTGCAGAAACAAGCACGTCGGAGAACCGTCATGATCATTTCCCATTTCATGCCGGGCCAAGTCCACAGGGCAAAGATACCGCACGAGAGCCTCCTTTAGGCCCTCGTGCTCTGCGCGAACGAGAGCAATCACCATCGAAGGTGACTCCAGCCTCGTCTGCTAATGCGATACCTATTCCCATGGGTGCTTTCATGTCTCGTCAGACTAAATCTGTTCCGAATATGGTTCCTTCTGCTAAGATGTTTGCTCCTCCACAACCACCTATCACCCCCGCTACTCCGAAAACGGTTGTGACCTCGTCGGCTGGGGGGACTGCAGGTCCTAACACGCTCCCTGACCCTCAAACCACATCCACCCCAGTCCCAGATACGCCAATTATGCCTTCTCTCGAAGAAATAGATAACATCTTGTCAACCCTTAGACAGCAGAATGTACTTCCAGCAACATCCGCACCATCGATTCCTTCTTCGAGTGCACCAATGCCTGAGCAGAAACCAATTTCAATCCATATGCCAGCGCCTGCTGTACAGATTCCCCTTGCAATACCTGTTTCGAATATTTTCGAGCATCCATCAATGGTTGCAACATCCTCTGTAGCGTCTTCCACCGCAGACGCGCTTCACTCTCCGCTTCGGGAGTTTGTACCACAGGATGCTGACTCGATGCAAGACGTGAATGAAGGGTCCACGTTGAGCTCTCGCGCGCAATCACCTGCGCCTGAACCGTGGTCTGCAGCCTCCCAGCCCACTGATCAAAGGAAGACTTGGGCAGAACGCATACAGTAAGTCGCCTCCACACACTCAGCTCGTATCCCGCCTCATCTTAGTTGGTAGACTGCTTGCGGAGGTTGTTTCTAAACAGAATTTCCTCACCGAGCTTGATGCCTCTCTGGCTCTACAAAATCATCTTGCAGAATTCATCAAAGCGCTCGATCCTAGCATAGACAAAGGCCGGTTTAGGGTTGAAACAATCAGCACGAACGTGAGGCGAATCGCGGTAGCGAGAGATCTTGAGGAAGCAATCGAACATATTGGTGACTCCCAAGTTTGGAGGTTGCCTGCTCTGGAGTCGAACGAGGAGACTAAGGTGCAGAGGGCGGAGAGATTACGAGCGAATATGAAGTCGAGGGTGCTATTGGAGGAGGTCAAGGATTTGATAGGCAATGTGACGACGTCAGTCAAAGAGTTGCATAGAATGTTGAAGAAGGCGAGCGCGAAGAAGGGGGTTGTCGTTCCGTCTATCCATGGTCTTGATGATGACATTGAGATGGAAGTCGAGTCTGATTTTTCCAAGAACAGGGTTGGTCCCAAAAGTGCCCGCGGCGCTATGGATGATACGAACGAGATGGCATCCGCCCTCACGAGTTTCGAAGATAGCTTTAGTGCCATTGAAGACCGGCTGAAGGAGGTCGAAGCCTCGCTTTCGCAACGTCAAGAGGAAATAAGCGAAGAAATCCAGACTTCACTTGAAGCCCAGTTTTCTGACTTGAGAGCTGCTATCGAGGACCCGCCTGCAAGTCTCTCACGAGCCAAGATGCTTTCGGAGATCAATGCGGATAGGTTAAACGTGGTGCAAACCGACATGGGAAAAACCGGGGAAGAGATCAGCGAACTAGCTCAAGAGGTAGCCTCGGTGATCACACAGGTCCACGAAGTCACCAGGGGGAACGAAAAACTGCAAGTGGATAACCAACTATTGAAAGACGAGAATGAAAGGCTAAGACAAGAGCTGGAAGAAGTCAAACGAACGCAAGCCGAGGGGCTGGCGAGAATGCTGTTGGATACAGAGCAGCTGAAATCCCAGTTCCAGACATATATTCAGGAACAAACGCCGAGACCGAAGCTGCCAACGACTGAGGACGTATTCCCTCTTATCTTGCCTCGTGTGCAGGAAATGCTCCGACCTCGCATTGAAATGGAACATGGATCGTTGAAGGACCAGCTAGCTTCGGAGCTGAAGACATATAACGAGGATCTGAACAAGAAAGTGGAAACATTGACGGGAGAGGTGAAGTTCTTCGAAAAGTGGGCGGATCAAGTCAAAGACGAGGTCGATCCAGTGCATATGCTGCAGAAGCTTCGTGCCAATCCAGCCGCATTGGTCCCGTCTACGCCGTCCACGTCGGAGAACGACAATACATGATATTTTATTTCTATTTGCTGGCAGCGTTGACATGACTTCAGAGATATGGGCATGTAAATTCGTACCTGTTCCTTCTCTAGTAATGATCCACACCATAACGACACTTCGATATGGTCAGAGTCGATGCGAAGACAAGTTCGATACATCTTCCTGTCATTATACTGCCGGTAGATCCAGTCCTACCGACAACACCATGACAGTTGTTAGCATGAACCACTTCTACGATCGAGTTTCCGATATCAAAAGCTTGACAATGAGTCTTTACCGCATCAAAGGTTACCTCAATGATGTTTTGATCCCCTCTCATCGAGACAGACTTTGATCTTGTACATCATCAGAGGGGAATGCTAGCACTGTGGTCAGAGTGGTGGGGGTATGTGACAAGCAGCGATAGATCGGCGCTTAGATCTAAGCGAAGGAACATAAGGATGCTTTAAAGTTGGACAGAAATGCTGAATTTGGTGAACGAAGCTAATCTTTCACTTCAGGTCGACGTCGTGGCGGCGAGATTGTTCTGGAACAAGGCTCCGCAAGATTTAGCATATCCTCATTCCATCATGATATCCTATGTTATCCGAGAATCGAACATGGATGGAACGCTCAAGTTCAAGCTCGCATTTTCTTGTTTATGATTGGGAATGAGTCGCGTTTCGCCGGTTGTGGAAAGGGGACATGTTGAGCTTGCAGCATTGATAACGAGAGATGATATATACAGGACCATATGTGCATATGTCGAGGGTCTTTCATAACAAACATATGCTTCAAAATAAAGACATAGAGTAAGCGCCTCGGTGGCTTAGGTGGAGAGTGGCGGAGTTCCAACTTAATTTCTGAAACTGTGTGCCAGACCGGTGTTACCCGAAGACCTAGCAATCCTCCTCGCTGCCTATCGCCTCAAGACCGCAAATCAAGCCGCCAACGACAACAAAATGGTCAACATCCCCAAGTATGTCCTTTTCCCTTGCGAGACAGAACGTATGATCGTACATGGTGCTAATTGTGTGATATTTTGACAGGACTCGACGAACCTGTATGTGCTATTTTACCGCTTGAAGCGGGTTGTTTATAGGATCGAGGTTAATGACTCTGGCTCGCAGACTGCAAGGGCAAGGCGTGCAAGAAGCACACGTACGTCTGAATTTTTCCCTGAAACTAACCTCATATTCTTAATATTCCTGCTCCACTAGCCCACACAAAGTTACCCAATACAAGAAGGGCAAGGACTCGTTGGCGGCACAGGGAAAGCGTCGTTACGACCGTAAGCAATCCGGTTACGGTGGACAAACCAAGCCCGTCTTCCACAAGAAGGTACGTCTTCGGATTCCTGATATTTGCTCCACACTTGTAACACGATCGGTTGGCGCGTTTAGGCAAAGACAACCAAGAAGGTTGTGCTCCGGCTAGAGTGCACTGTTTGCAAGTACAAGATGCAACTCTCTTTGAAGCGATGCAAGCAGTACGTCCTGTCCCATCTCGTCCCTTTTCTACATTACTTAACCCGTATCCTCCAGCTTCGAGCTCGGTGGTGAGAAGAAGACCAAGGGTGCTGCTCTCACTTTCGTAAGTCCTGCCATAACCTCACGCGATAGAGTGAATCTCACTTTTCCTCTCAATCGTAGTGATTGCTTTTACCTCCGCCTATTTTTGCTTGCGCTCTCACGTTCCATCATGTCTTCCGTACCTCGTCGCATCCACTATGTAATATGCATTAAGTCTCGGGCATGTGCATCTACTCGAAAACAAACGCTATGTTTGCACCCGATGTTCGCGTTAATTGTGTGATAACAATGTATGTCTCTGGAATTCTCCCTGAGCATCTGTGATCTTCACTGTAGTGCTGTGTTGATTGGATCGGAGTCTTGTGCCAGTATTCTTGGCTGGAACTGCGATGATTTCCCTTCGATATCACTGGAATCTTTATTGAGCATAAAGTGAGTCGTCCAATCAAGGAATGTATTTTACGTTCAAAATTGAACGTTGAACATTACGTCGGATCGACGAGTCTGTATTCACCTTTCCATCAGCGTCATACTCACAATTGGTCCTATTGCTATTCACTGTCGACATCGAGCGGTTGATCTGTTTTTCTTGGGCTCGACACGTTGATTCTACATCTCTCTCGAAATCTCTGGCGATTATATATGTGATTATATGTATGGGTATACCTATGCAGCTCGAGGAGGTATTCGGCATATAAGAACAGTCGACTCGAAAGGCTTTACTGACATCTGTACCCCCCCGAGCATGGACCTTATCATTTCATTTGCTCTTTCGGCCGGTAATGCAACCCAGAATCGTTCCAAATGTGTCAATACTGATAAGCTTAATTCGTACAGTCATGACGCTCATTTGTGAGGCTCTGGTCAATCTGCCTGAAGAGGTTCGTGAAACATTACTTATCATGTGCCTCACCTACAAAATTTCTTTAGGCCAAATATGTATGGCGGTAGGTCCACAGTTACCCCGTTACGCAATTCATCTCAAGGGTTGTCCCTTGGGTTAGTCGCCAAGGTACCTGGGCTAAATGGGCATACTTCTATCTTCGCTATTTCCCCATACTTCTGCTATGGTAGGCATGATCCATTCTTATTCGTATCTCATGTTATCTAATCTACTAGGGGTTGCGTTTAGCTCTACTCTAGCGGTAACAACCAGTGGAATTACGAATCTCACTTACGATATGGTGACATGTCAAGCCATATACGGCTTTATGGCCTTTGGCATGAATAGCACCATTTGGATCGTCGACTCCCTTCTCATTGCTCGAGGTTCGTTTCAGTACTTGTTTCAGAATAATGTCGTATTTCTGATACTCTGAATGATGTCAATAGTATCCACTCTCTATAATCTTTCCAGAAATGTAGCATACAGTCTTCTTACCATGCTGGCCATCGAATTCGTAACAGTGATTATCGCTTGCTCTCTATCCATCCCAAAGGCTGGGTTCTCCGCAGGGTGCTTCACTACGTCTATGCCGCGTATTTGCATTGCCAGTTGGTGTGTTGGAGTCATCGAATAGCTTTTCTTGTTCTCGGCATCGGTACTAACATCGATATATCTAGGCTGTCTTCTGTACTGTCGCAAATAGTCTTATTCGTGCTCACAGTCATGCATTATCGCCATTCGTACAACGCGGAGCTAGCCTATGGTAGTACTCACGCTATCATAATGAGGGATGGGTCGTGGGCATTTGGCGTTATCTCCTGTAAATTCTACTTCGCTTCTGACCATTTGGTGACATGAGCTGACATTGAAACTTTTGAAGTGGTCAACGTAGGGTATACACTCATGCTTCATTTCTCAGGCTTCGGCCCACATGGCTATGGTAATATAATATTCTTGTAAGTACCCTATCCCGATCCCGATCCATGACCATTACGCTCACAGTTGATATGCTACGGTTTAGCTGGATACTCGTGGTCTTTTCTACTACAGTGCGTTTGCTTATGTGTATTCCTGCTATGAGAGACGAAAATAACAATTTCTTAGGGATGTCATATCCAGTTGAATCTCTATCGAGGCACGGCGGTCATTTTCGCGGAAGAACAATCCTATCCACTTAACATAGACACTGGTATTTATTTTGCCCATAGCCACACCCGCATATCACAAGAGACTCGGTCTTGAATAGGTCGCGTTGGGATGCAGGACTTGTTGGGATTACGGACCTTGTGGTCGGATAACATAGACCAAAAATTGATTGTAGAGGTATTTTATCAGGGCTATACTACACATGAATCGCAGTTTTAAACATTTACCGACTCGATACAAAAAGCCCCGAGGACTCGGCGAGGAGATCTTCTTGCTGTCTACTACCTCCGAACCGGACAACGACTCACAGCCATCACTGGTAAGTCTTTGACAGAAGCTGTGATATTTGCATGTTTTGCTTACGACGCAGCTCCCAAAAACTATCAGGTTGAAAGTGAAACCCGATACGGTTGCAGTTCTTATCCGATGAACCTCAATAGCAACTCTTTGATTTCCAAAAGTAAACTTGGAGCACATTCATCATAAAGCAGCATTCCTCCGAGGCTCAAGCACGTTCTGAAGTGGTCGCCGTCTGATGCAAATCTTCTACTGACCCGATAACTTGAGGTAAAACAGCGAGCAGGTGATCCAGAATTAATCTATTCGATATGGAGATGTATTCGTCATGATGCCCTGCATCGTAACGCAGTTAACGGTGGTTATGGAATATTGACGAAGGCTTGTTTTCTCTCGATAGTGAGTTCGTCGAAAAAATACCTGTGTCAATATCAGATACTCATGTATGTTCTCTCGCAGCTTTATATTTGTAACCAAACCTGCCGTGGTGTTCATTGAGCTACTGTAATATTCATTAACTTTCAAGACTAGAGGTGGAATTAGTGCACTATAGCTTTGAGCAAAGGGTAAACAAGTCACAAGATTGACATAAGTCTTCTATGCTATTTATTACGTAATATATCCATCACGCTAAAGCCGCGCCAACTTATACGCCTCTTGCTCTCAACCTTGTGCTTCAATCTGACATATGGCTCTATGTTCTCGCTAACTTCACCACCATGAACTCATTCAAGCGAAGTGCGCCTGAATACCATTTCCGTCCAAACAAACGACATGCAACGAGCTCTCCCGAAGAGGGTGAACTCGACGACTGCAGTTCACCTCCTGCGCGACGCTCACCTACTCCCTCTAAATCTACAGCGGCCAAACCAATCGCGAGGGTTCCTTTTCCTTTCAAACGGAAACCCAACGCGGTGGAACCTCTACCGGAACCTAGAAACTCAAAGTCACAATCTAATGTATATGTTCGTCCTCCCGAAGACGAGCGGAAGTTTAGAGCAGAAGAGGACGAAAGGAGGGCACGCCCTCCATACTCTCCTCCGCGTACAGCGGAAAGCTGGAACCGTAGTGATAGCTGGGTTCCACGCCAGGACCGCCAGTACCAGAATTACTTGAGCAACCCCGAGCGCCACTACCCCCAGCGGAACGAGGCAGACAGTTGGGAGCCACCCGTTTCCCCGCGACATAACTACAATAAGAGATATTCATCTCGATCGCCCTCTTCGCCTCGTTCTCGCTCACCCGCTTCCCCAGCAAGTCTTAGCAAAGAGAAGCACCGTCTACCACCGCCTCGTTCCCCTCTAGACCCTTATTCTCGAAATTATTATGACGATAGAGAAAGAGAACCTAATCGGAAACGCAGAGATAGCGTTCGTAGTCGGGACAGTCGGGATGGTCAAAGACCATCACGGCTTTCGTGGGAAGGTGATAGTTATGTCGCCCAAGATTCCTACGTCTCAGGGGATTCATACGTGCCAGAAGATGGATATAGTCGAGATCGCTGGAATCGAAATTACGATCGAGAACGAAGGTATGATGATGACAGAGATCGAAGCTATCACCGTCCCACAGACGGAGACCCGTACCGCCCCATTTCTCCGCATTCAGCGCGTTCGCCTCCTCGGTCACCACCATCTGCGAGTTCGTATCCTAAAAGACTAGACGGCCCTCGCTCACCACCCTTCCCTCCACAACCAGACGCACCCCCTCCACCTCCCCCTCCAGGTGATATTGTGAGAAGTGTTCTGCCGGACACGCACCAAGCAGTCCGCATTTCACTTCCGAAGAAGCCACCTACTCCAGTGAACTTTTCTCCTCCAACTCATCCTGTGCCTTTGCGACACGAAGAGAGACCACGGCTGCCCCAACCAGAGCCTCAGCAACCCAATCAAAACGGTCAGGCCAAGGTATTCGTACAACGGTCACGTCGCAAACCAGTTCAGAGGTCCCGCGAAGAGGAGCGCAAAGTTTATGGCCGCATCTTCGAGGGCTGTGGCAAGCAAGAAGATTATGATGTGATCACCAAACTTGGTGAAGGTACCTTTGGGTATGTTTTGTCATTCGCGACACCACAAGCTACCGTATTCACAACTCTACAGAGAAGTCCATAAGGCGGTGCATGTTGTGAAGAGACACACAGTTGCGCTGAAGCGTATTCTCATGCACAATGAGAAGGAGGGCATGCCTGTAACCGCTTTGCGTGAGATCAAGATCCTAAAAGCGTTAAATCATCCTTGTATCGTTGATATCTTGGATATGTTCGTTGTGCGAAGTACGTATCACAACTCATAGTTGAGATTGTCTCTGATCCGATTTTTACTAGGTAAAGGGAAGGAGTCACCATTGTCAGTATACATGGTCTTTCCCTACATGGATCATGATCTCGCAGGTCTACTGGAAAATGAGCGAGTCAAGCTTTCGCCGAGCCAAATCAAACTGTATATGAAACAACTACTGGAAGGTACCGAATATATGCACCGGGTTTGTGATTCCACTATGTGCCTTCCTGCGTCATCTCATGTTCCTTGTTAGAACCATATCCTCCATCGTGACATGAAAGCAGCTAACTTGCTTATTTCCAACACTGGTTCGCTCAAGATTGCAGATTTTGGTCTCGCTCGTGCGTTCGACCCTGAGATCGTCAATGGTCCTTTCAGGGAACGAAAGGAACGTAAATATACGAACTGCGTCGTGACGCGATGGTACCGTCCCCCTGAGCTTCTCCTTGGTGCTCGTCAGTACGGTGGTGAGGTTGATATGTGGGGCATAGGGTAAGTAGGAGGGAAAACATAAAATGAAACGAGTTGACATCTTGCCCTTAGCTGCGTTCTTGGTGAGATGTTCTGGCGAAGACCCATCCTCCCTGGATCTTCAGATCTCGACCAGCTGGACAAAATTTGGCATTTGTGCGGAACGCCGACTGAGGCAACCTGGCCAGGATACGATTTGTTGCCTGGATGTGAAGGCGTCAAGAGGTTTAGTATGTACCCTCGACGCCTGAAACAGACCTATGAAACGTTGGTCTAACCACACAGTTTGCAACTCACTTCATGCTAACCCGCTTGTGCAGAATCGGCGCCGAGACTTGTGATCTCCTGGATAAGCTTCTCGTATGCAATCCTCGCGAACGCATGTCAGCATCACAGGCGTTGGATCATGACTACTTCTGGACAGACCCACTGCCAGCTGATCCGAAAACGTGGGCATTATTTCTCTCATGCTGCTTGATATGCAACAGATGCTTACACTTTTATTTGGCCTCTTTTGCTACCCCTGTATGTGCTGCTGCTGCTTCTTCGTTTCTCACTTTTTTAGCCTGCCAACCTATGAAGCTTCGCATGAGTTCGACAAACGGGGTCGCCGGAACCAGCCCCCTCCAGGCCCACCTCTTCAAGCTCCCCACTTGGATGCGGCTTCTAGACCGATTCCTGCTCCAACTCAACCTCCACACTTTGGAAGACCACCTCCTCCTCGAGAAGCCTTCCGTTCTGGGCCTCCTCTATCGAATTCATTTGGTGACACGTTCCCTTCTCGCCCTTCATACCCCGGTAATTTCGGACATAGCCTGCCTCCTCTACCCCAAATGCCGCCTGTCCCTCAGCACCTTCCGCCATTGGTTTTGCGGCCTGGCCAACCACCTCCCATGATTTGGGGACAACCTCCGATACCTATGGGTGGAGACCGACCGTCTCATCTACCTCCTCGTCCACCTCCTATTCGTAATGGACGACGTAACGGTCACCATCAAGGGCGTGGCGATAATCACGATAGAGGCGGTGGCAATGTGCTCAACTATGGCTGAGTAGTTGTAGATCAGACGTGTAGATTCTTTTCTTGTCGATTGCTGTTTTGTACGTCTATGTTTGTATTCATTCGTCGAGCAAGCTCAATCCAGTGGTTCGCCGTGGGTGATTGGGAGCAGCTTATCCTAATTTTTCAAGTCCCATTTCGCATTATCCTTACTGAATATCGCTTTTTGCTACACTACTCACCGCCCGAGTGAGTACGGAAGCCCCACGATAAGAGAGAGCTCATTGATGGCCCTGTCAAGTTCAGTCAATTGATTTTCAGACAACGTCGTCATCCTATTGGAAAACAAAATCGTAGAACTATTGTACATCGATTTGCCATGCTTTACGACAATGCTAGCCCTGCATACCTCTTCATGATAGTTTCCTCCTGTCTATGTATCTCTCGATAACTATCATTCCGTTCTTTGCATGCAGCTACTCCTGAAACGACTCGGAGCTCTCCCTGCTTTCGTGCCTCTTCAACTAGAGCAGCTGTGCGGGGGATGCGTGTCCTTTCATACTCGGTGAAGATGGTAGTCAAAATGTCGGTCGGAGGGGACTTGGCATCAGGATTGTGCTTCTGTAGGAGACTAGTCAAGAGAGCGATGTCTTCGAACGCTTGGTTGGCTCCTTGGCCGATGTGCTATTTGAGAGAGATTGAATATCGAGAGGTCACGATGAAATAAAATCACGTACAGGACTAGTTGGGTGGGCAGCGTCACCTAAGAGTACGACTCTACCCATATGCCATTGCTGAAGCTCCGGGCGGTCGTATAGTCCATACTGCAATGATCCAACAGTCAATGCCGTGAATTGAAGTACGACGTAAATAGTGGTACCTTCGTGACTCTTTCAGCGTGGTGAACGAGCTCGCCGACTCCAGCACCCCAGGAAGAAAAGTCGGAATTATTTTTGAATTTTTCTTGAGCGTCATGTTCGATGTGTTTCCAACTTTCCTTCGCCTCGGGTTCCTGGAGAGTTGCACTAGAGCTTCCATGAGTAATTGTTCGCATTATGTAACTATACTTATCTACTTACGCCCAAGAGTTCTGAGTCTCGTTGACTGGGTACGTGATGAAGTGCTTTCCGTTCCCGTACACATTGATCAAGGCATGGTGATCAAAGTTACCCGTGGTAGGCGTGGGGGATAGCCCTCCAACCTATCTCCGAGCTTAACAACCATGGTAGCAGGGGTAAGAGGGACGATGCTGACCTGTACAAGACCAGTAAAGGTAGCCTCCTCCTTTCCGAAGAGAGAAATTCGCGTATTGCTATGAAGACCATCGCAGCCGGCAAGGAAACTGCCTGTATCAGTCTTGCCGTTATGAAACTTTACCGTGACACTATCGTCATCCTGTTCGACTCCAACGACTTGGTGTCCCCACACAATTTGAACACCTTGCTTTTCAGCATATTCAACAAGCTGGCGGTGGAAAGTAGCTCTTTCGACGCCAAGCATGCCAAATCCGTAAGTTTTCTTAAGCTTCGTTGGTAGGTCTGTCTCGCTAAGAAGGCCTTCGTCTTCTGGCAGGGCAGAGTGATAGAGGAGTCTTGCGACGGGGCCTCCTTCGAGGGATTCCACGAGACCAGTCAGTTTGGATAGGACGTGAAGGCCATTTGGCTGCAAGCTGTGAGCTTAACATCAGAACAGACAATTTCTTCGGACCAAACGCTGAGACGTACCACAAACTGACACCAGATGTTGTCAGTCCATCGAGACGTTCGTAGACAATAGGAGCGTATCCCAGATTCTTCAAGTAGACCGCCAGTACAGGTCCGGCGATACCACACCCGGCAATAATTACCTTAGTATGCGACGACATCCTAAGAATGAGAAGCTGTTCTGAATGAGGATGGCTTATCTTCTTTTGCCTGCCTTCTTATACCTCTCTGCAGTCGTGAATGGAGTTTTCATTACCGGTATCGCTGATCACGATGATCAGCCCCACGACCAATAGTCAGTCAGACAGTGAACTGTTGAACTTTATTATACAGATACCTTGAGAGCGATAAAGTCCTTATGTGACCGAGCGGTAGCATAAAGTCACGGGCTATCTAGTAAGCGAGCCTGATTCACGCAACGTCACCTATCATATACCTTAAAGCAGCTATCGTACCCGGATAGAAGACTTCGCATAATGAGAAGCACTCACGGCTGAGATCACGTAGCAGACTTGAGAAATGTTGTGTTAAATTACGGTAAGTCTTACTGGGGCCTTTCCATATTCGATTACCTGAGATTGTATGTCAATCAGGATTTACGACTCCTCATCAAGCTATTAAAGGATAGACATACCTAACTTCATCTAAGTACCGGGGTAGTCGCTGGGCCTTGGCCTCAGGCTAGATGGGGGCCTCCCGACTTGTACGGTGACTATATTCACTTATGTTCAATAGACAACTTGAACAGCAGAATATTGCGACTCCTTCTGATGGCCTGGACTGAGCAGCAGATGAGAAGGGGTTCTTTTTTTAGTACCGTAGTACCACGCTTCACAGGGACCGCAGAGATGGTCATCAGCGAAGCAATATTTGGTTCGATGGTCTGTTCTAGTCCTACTACAGGAATGTTATAGACTTGGAATGCTCTCTTCAATGCATAGCGAGCTCTGAAGTTCTTTGACTATACGAACCACTTCCGAATTTCGAAACAGATGATAGAGATGTATCAGGAGCTTGAAGTTGCCTAGAACTTGAACGCTCAGTCACGGTAAACTTGAACGAACTTGAACCTAGATCACGAATTGATATTTGATCGCTGCCGAATACGCGCTTACGTCATTGTCATGTATTTTGCTCCGAGTCCTTGGTTCGCCATATAGGTTCGAGACTGCACCTCACCTCAGAACATTATTACCACCGCTGTATACCGGTTTTGTGGGTACACCAAGTTACAATAGGACTGTATCATACATATTTCTTATGTCAGAGGAGAGGAGGCTTAAGGGCCTTAGCAGAACGGTTACTGTAAGGTGGGGTGAAACTACTGTTCGATTGAATCGATTTCACCAGGCCGCAATGAACATGTCATCTAGAGTTTGTGTTTTTGTGGTTGAACCCGTAAACCTTTACTAATTGTTGCTTCGTAGAACACAAGGCGATACAGGAGACTTCGTCGCAATTGCATTGCATTGATCCCATCCTTATGTATTTTCGGTAGCAGGACAACGGATATGTGTGTTGGCTGTGAGCGTATTCGTACCCAACCCGCTGGCCAGCGAATGCAGTCGTGGCGTATTACATCAAGGCATCAGGTGTTGTAATGTGCTCGATCCCGGCTAATGACTTATGCTTTCCTTTGGGTGCCTCATCGTTTCCCCATGGCAAGTTGCCATGTTTCTTTAATGAACAGATCACTGAGATCAAAGGGAGTAATGGCTTTGGACTTGCTTGATCAGAAAAAAATCAATACAGGTCTCTTTCGGCGTTTCACCAGCATTATGACAAGAAGTCAAGGCGTCACGGTACCTACGCACCTACTGGTCAATGCACTAAGCAATCATATTGGCATAGGAACTTCCGCACCGCGAAGATCTACATAGTCTACGATTCAATGTGGCCACAGGCGTCCTTCCCATCTATGGCGGGATCGTCACAAATCAGCAGTACGTACGTTCACAGCCATGGGCTTGGTTGGGGCTATAAAAATACGATTCCCCTCGTTCTTGGATCTTCAGCTCCCCTCTCCTCTTCGAGCCAATTGTTCTAAGATTTTGGTGCCGGTCGGTGAGTTAACATCGGCCAAGCCTCTTCACGTTCAGGCCATACTGACTTCCTTCTCTAGCCTAATCTTTTCTTTCCTTCGCATACAGTTTTTTTTTACGACTCACGACTTCAACACACGAATTTATCTCTCTCAAACTCTCTCATTTTTACGTATATCATCATGTTCACTCGTGTTTCCACTGTCCTCGCCATTGCTGCTGCTGCCGCTCCGGCGCTCGCTCTCCCCACTCCGTAAGTCGAGTGTCCTTTCGTATCGTCAAACTATTTTCTAATGATTTACACAGTGTTCCTTACACCACCGATGTTGAGTCCCGTGCTTTCAGACGCCCCAGTGGCCCCGGTCACTTCCACGTTGGAATCAAGCGGGACACTGAGGACTTGGCTGCTCGCCGTCTTCGCCCTGGTCAACTTGCCCAGCTGCACGGCACTACTGTTCACACCCAACCTATCTTCACCAGAGATACCGAGTCTGGTGCTCTGAACGTGGACGTCATCCGTCCCCTTACCTCCATCCATACCATTCACAAGGGTCCCGGTCGTCTCATAATCAACAAGCGGGAGTTCGAGGACCTTCTCGCTCGTGAAGTCGACGAGTCCGGTGCTTTGAAGATCGGCCACGCCCTCGGTGGTATCCACAACGGTCTCAAGACGTTCCATTCCCTCACCCAGAAACGTGATGTCGCGGAGATGCTTGCTCGTGACGACTCTCTTGACGAGTCTGGAGCTCTCAAGCTCGGCAAGATCTTCCATGCCGTCAGCAATGGACTTGGCATTGTCAACTCCGTCCTCAACAACAAGCGTGAGATGGAGGAATTCCTCGCTCGTGCTGATGACGATGAGGAGTCCGGCGCTCTCAAATTCAAGATTGGCAAGATCCTCAGTCATGTCAACGACGGTCTCGGTATTGTCAACGGCGTCAAGGATGCTATCACCTCGCGAGAGGACGATGACGAGGAGTCCGGTGCTCTCAAGTTCAGGATCGGTACCGTTCTTGGTGCTGTGAACGACGGTCTTGGTATCGTCAACGGTGTCCTTAACAACAAGAGGGAGTTCGAAGAGATCCTTGCTCGTGACGATGAGGAATCTGGTGCTCTCAAGTTCAAGATTGGCAAGATCCTCAGTCACGTCAATGACGCCGTCGGTATCGTTAACGGTGTCAAGGATGCTATCACTTCCCGTGATGTCGAAGACGACGAGTCTGGTGCTCTCAAGATCGGCAAACTACTCGGTCATGTCAACGACGCCGTCGGTATTGTCAGCGGTGTCAGCAACTTATTCAACCGTGAGGACGAAGAGGATGACGAGTCCGGTTCCCTCAAGATTGGCAAGCTCCTCAGCCATGTCAATGATGCCGTCGGTATCGTCGGCGGTGTCAGCAACCTCTTCAACCGTGAGGACGAGGAGGATGATGAGTCTGGTGCCCTCAAGATCGGCAAACTTCTCAGTCACGTCAACGACGCCGTCGGTATCGTCGGCGGTGTCAGCAACCTCTTCAACCGTGAAGACGAGGAAGACGACGAGTCCGGTGCCCTCAAGATCGGTAAGCTCCTCAGCCATGTCAACGACGCTGTTGGCATTGTCAGCGGTGTCAGCAACCTCTTCAACCGTGAGGACGAGGAGGATGACGAGGAGTCTGGTGCTTTGAAGCTCAAGCTTGGCAAGATCCTCAGCCACGCCAACGATGCTATCGGTATTGTCAATGGTGTCAAGGATGCCCTCACTTCCCGTGACGTTGAGGACATCGTCGCCCGCGCCGCTGTCGAGGACTACTTCAAGTCCGGTGCCCGTTTCCGTGGTGCCGCTATCGGCCACCTTCACGCCCGTGAGTTCGATTCGTAAGTCCTTCATTATTTCTCTTGCTTGTAATACGAGTGCTGACTTTGATCTTCTAGCATCAACGACATGGATTAAATGATTTGATTTTAGAGAGCTAATGAAGTTTTTATTTCGTAAATGTTTACTGTAATGCGTTTTGGCCGTTTAATAGAGGGGATGTCTCCATAAACCTTGCTACTGTGTGCTTCTACAACATGCAAGACGGTCTCAACGTCCGTAGCGAATATGTCCTCATAGTAGGTCTCTCTTTCTCCATCTTCGCGTTGCGTGAATCGCTTATTAGTTACCATCGACCTGGTTACCCCACGGCTACGATACCAACAAACTTTGTACTGAGCACTTTACATTCTCAAAGGGACTTCGGATTGACCTGCTAGTAGTCGCATCGCCCTTCTACTTCGAGCGTTTGTATATACTATTACAGTTACACATTCGTTTTAGATACAACTGCATCGTTACCCTTCAGCGACAAATATATCTATTCAAGAAACGTCGTCGAGAAACAATCCGCCACATATAGATCAACTGTAAATCACTCGGGCTCAGCTTCTTCGACGTTGTTCTTGTACCAAAGGTCCATTCCCGTCTTATTCTCATAGTACCTCAACGCTTGCGCAACTTCCGAGACAGTCAGAAATCGATCTGTCATCAGCATCTGCGTGTGAATTAGCATGAGGCATCATGGATCGAAGTTATGTTTGTACTGACAAGAAGGAAAGCTCGCAGGGCTCCCCACCCAGCGGCGAGATGTATCATACGCCAATACACGTCGAGAAAATCTTTGATACCTTGTAAGTAACCTTTGGACACGAATTTCATACTATAGTGCGGTAGAGCTAAGAATGCATAAGAGTTCATTGCCAACAATGAACGCACCGATTCAACATGATCCATCGGTTCCACAGCGCCATCATGGATTTGTCTTCATCATTTATGTCCTCCAACTCGTATATCTCTTCTTCTCTGTCGACGATCATCCAAGACAGTATACCGAAGGGCTTTAAAGGTAACGTATTCAGTAAATCATAAATCCTTGGACCATCTGGTCGACAAGAGTAAATGGCTCCTTCTTCCTTTTCAATCACATGGAGATATGGGTACTGCGCTGCAGGCCCATGGGGATTGGTCGGAGGTGGGGGAGAGGGGTATCGGCTAGGCAGTGAACCTCTGTAAGAAGGAGGCTTGACAACTTCAGGACGTGGTTGTGGTATAATAGGAAAGAGAGGTGGCGAAGGAGGCCGAAGTTTGTGCTTGATCTCGCGGACGGGTCGTGCGGTTGGCTGAACTCTAGGAGGGGATGTTGGAGGAGGAGGAGGAGGAGGAGGAGGAGGAGGAGGAGGAGGAGGAGGAATGACATCAGGTGTGGTTTCCTCCTCAATTCTGGTAGGTATCGGGGGAGGTGCAACTTCAACTACTGCGTCGGAATCATCACTATCGCTAATAACTGTGATTTCGTGCCTGTTGGAATGGGAGAGAGTGGATGAGATTAATGTAGATGTTAGGTACTTATAGATTGACGTACACATCTGGTTCTGATTCTGGTTCTGGCTCAGATTCGTCATCTGAGTCGAAATCAGGCACTGCGCCATCTTCCGCGCCTGGTGGTGGGATCGTCAGGTATACTCTCCATACACCCTAGACACCGTAACCATATGAGTAATTCAAGTACCCATTGTATGTACAGTTCTGACATACTGGTTCTCGGTTCGATTCGGACCAATCAATATCAACTTCATTATGATATTGTTCAAGATGGAATTGGAGTACTTCACGAGTTGGAAGTTCCCCGAACATAGTACAGAGTGGACACAACCATTTTGTCATTGAGGTAATCTTTGTTTCGTACTGACCGATTGACGACAATGATGAAGAATCATCTGAGTCATCTGAGTCATCCCCTTCATGTAAATAACGATATGTTACATGAACGGGCGATGAAGGAGGTGTCAGAGTTGTAGGTAGGTCGAGTAACCTGCACCTTGCCAAAAACCCTTTCCGAATATTTCGCTTTAAGAAGGGCAGCCGCGAATGAGCCTGCATCTGTCTTTCGTTGATGTTGAGTGCACCTAGAGCTGATAAAAGATGTGAGACGTCATCCGCATTACGGGTATCTGGTTCAGTATCAGGAATTTCAATGACATCAGTATTTCCCCTCGTATCTGGATTATGACTTCTCTGAACAGCGCGTCTGGTAACAGATTTTGCTGCGATTTGCAATGTTCTACGTGAGCCAATCGTTTGGTTGTGTGTAGTAGTTTTGTGAGGGGCACTGAGGAATAAAGGCATTAGCATCGAATATGTTATGTTTTAACGAGGACTTGAGACCTGTGTCTGTTCACACTATCCACGTCGTCGTTTTCATCTACAGGAGCTCTGAGGGGATGAAGCTTTCCATTGATTACATAGAATCCTTCCTTTCTTGTGGCTCCTATTCTGCGTGGGCCACTAGGTTGTTGATTATTATTTTCACCTTGAATAGACATGGTTGGTACCATCATCCGAGGAATGGACCTTGCCCCAAGATCTTCTGAATCACGTTGTCTGCGCATACCTGTCCCTTGATTATGGGGGTTATATACCGAGGTTTTCGAAGGAAGTCTGAGACCTCCTCGACCCAAGGGAGTCACGTTAGAGGAAATACCGCGACCGTGACCGCGACCACGACCACGACCACGACCACGATCAGCTGTCCAAGGGGCTGGATGTATACTCATTTTTGAAGGGAGACTACTTCTGTTCACTGGATTGGATGTAGTCATACTGCGACCACGACCACGACCGCGACCGCGACTCATGTAGCTGGCAGTCATTGCTGGAAGATGCACAGCTGGTCTACTAATACAGAAATATCTGTGAGGTCCCTTCAATAGATCAGATACGTGACAAGGCTTACCCCAGTGGCTGAAGATTCGAACCAGATGCTATTGGGCGATCTCCGGGGAGAGGCGGTCCCCCTCTTTGAGACCATGAGAAACCGCGCGAACGATTAGGTGCACCACGGAAACGTGAAGGTCCTGCGGACGCAGTGGATTTACCAGGTAGTCGAACACGGTCGGCAGCATCACGATCATTTCTTTCCATACTTGATTTCAGTTTTCGAACATTAGATCGTGATGTGGGGTTGAGCTAAATACAAAGACAAGGCGTTGATAATTCCAAATTTGCCTAGGTACCAACGAGAATGACCGTTGGATGAACCAGCCTCGGGCTGGGATGCCAATCGATGCGCAGGATTTGGCCCTGTTATGATCTAAGGCTCTTGGACAACAAGTACAAATAGAATACACTGCGATCAATAATTGGGCATATCGTCCCGGCGTGGCGGCTATTGGTGGACTTTCGTCTCTACCAACACCCATGTCTTCCCCGAAGGACAAGAATGTGCCCAACTCCAACATAGGTCTGTCATGCACAATTTTTATGCTAAATGCCGCTCACAACCATCCTAGACTTCAGCAAGTATGGAGGTGCTGACTCTCTAGATGAGGGACGGTCGCCACGTCGGACAACCGTAGTTTCACCGACACAGAAGGACAATGGCAAAAACTATCCTGGACCTCCACAAGACCCTTCAGACTTCTTATGGATCATGACCGAGGAGCCGCACCGCACCCGTAGAATGGCTATCATGAAAGCACACCCAGAGGTTCGTACTAAATACCGAACTTTATAGTACTGCGGCGCTTCACAAGTAATACAGGTCACAAAACTCATGGGCCATGAGCCTCTCACTAAATTTGTGGTCCTCTTCGTGGTGTCTCTACAAATTTTTACTGCTATTGCGTTACGAAACACTAAGGTCTTGTCGCCTCTGTTCATTCTATGCGCATACGTTATTGGAGGAACCGCCAACCACAATCTATTCCTTGCTATTCATGAAATTACGCATAATCTGGCGTTCAAAGGGGTCAAAGCAAACAAAGCACTCGCAGTGTTTGCCAACCTGCCCATCGGAATACCTTACTCCGCTGCTTTCAAGGTTAGTTTTATGATCCCAACGTATAAACAACTCTTCAATCTTTCTCTGTACTAGAAATATCACATCGATCATCACAAGTCCCTTGGTGAAGACGGTGTGGATACTGATCTGCCAACGCGGCTGGAACTTCTTTGCTTAAACAATGTCCTAGGCAAAGTCTTTTTCGCGTGAGTCCTCTCTACTTTTGCATCTACAAAGCGGATCCTGACGTATACCCAGGACATTCCAAATCCTTTTCTATGCTCTTCGACCAGGCTTTGTTCGCGCGCAGGAATTGACACAATGGCACTTCATCAATCTTGCTGTCGAGCTTGTGTTTGACTACTTCCTGGTGACAACCTTCGGTATCCGACCATTGATATACCTGATCGCATCAAGTTTCTTTGCTGGAAGTCTTCACCCACTAGCCGGACATTTCATTGCCGAACACTATCTCTGGGATGGGTTGGCTCAAGAGACCTACTCGTACTACGGACCACTCAACGTATTCGCTTACAACGTGAGTCCTCATTCACCCCGTCTATATTCATATTTGCTAAGTCATTCCGTAACGTCAGGTTGGATATCACAATGAGCATCACGACTTCCCGTCAGTTGCCTGGACACGCCTGCCGGCCTTGCGGGCTCTCGCACCTGAGTTCTACGACACCTTACCATCACATCCTTCCTGGCCTATGGTCATCGTTAACTTTATTAGAGACTCTGAAGTTGGTATCTTTGCTAGAGTAAAGAGACTTAGTAAAGAATCTCGTAACAAGAAGTTTGATCCTACAGACAATTAGATACTAATCTCCTAAACATACCCTCATTATCTACGAGTTTCGTTTAGTTTATCTTAATTCAGTTTGGGCTTCAGTGCGCTGGCTATTAAACAAAGTGGGCTCGGCTAGTTGAATATTGGACTGACTCGTGCGATATATGCGTTAACGTTAACGATCACGTTGTGGAAGGCTCTATATTACGGTCGGCACTTTGAGATCAACGTTGGTTATTAACCACGATGTCCCACGACATTATTGTCCCCTTGGGTGTACCGCACAGCGATAGATATCGTGGAGTATGCGATGGTGGAATAGACGACGAGGACTGGTCCGAGTTTACCGAAGTCCGGAGATATACTAATGCATTTATCATACAAGACGGAAAGGTTAGTTCTGGAAACACAAGAGCAGCGAAGTATATTCACTTCTATACATTATATAGATTCTCCTAGGCTATAAGAAGCGAGGTTATGGCCAAGGATTGTAAGTACAATTCAGAGGAAAGCGTACTTCCTCAGGCTTAAACGATGATTTCGTTGGACAGATGGAATGGGTTTGGCGGTAAAGTCGAACCCGGTGAGAGCAGTCTGCAGGCGGCGGAACGTGAGCTCGAGGTGAGTAGGATTGTTCAATGACTCATTCTTCCAGCCTCCCGTTAACTTGCGCGACTGATGGACCTAATTGAACTTTTAGGAGGAGGCAGGGATCAGGGCCCAGCTCCGTTTGGCCGGAACACTTTTCTTTATAGATGCAAAAGTCCCATGGGCTTTCCACATCGATATATTCGTGGCTCACACGTTCACAGGCGAGATCATTGAGTATGCATTGTGTCTCGCTACCTTTTCTGTCCTGACTTGTTCTCTCGAAGGACTGATGAAATGCGACCACAATGGTTTTGTGCTCAAATGGCAGAGGACACGGAGGATCCTGAAGTGGCCAGGTTACCTCAGATCCCGTACGACAGGATGTGGGCCGATGATATTTATTGGATGCCCCAGCTCCTCCGGGATACGCCTTTTGCGGGACGTATGGACTTCGCGAAGAATGGGACGCTTAGAAAGTGGTGGGTGGCTAAGGTAGTAAACTAGAATACATTCGAGTTGTATATGGCGTATACCGTGAATTTACAACACTACATATTACACTTGTTTGCTTGCTGATGCTTTCTCAAGCAACTCCACCACAACTGAGGCAGTTCCCCAAGATGACTGGTAACCTCCTCCGCCATGACCATAGTTCGAGACAACAGGGATATCTGCTTTGGGACCTTTGACCCACTCGACGTCAAGTCGAACGCCACCTTTGCGAGCTGGCCTGAACCCACAGCCCTCCTCGACAATAATAGGGTAAAGGTCATCCACAGTAGGCTCACGTTGAGCACGGATTTCAGGAGGAGCTAGCTCTGGACATAAAGCAAGTGAGCGTTCGAAGATTTCCCTTGTGGTTTCAGGACGGGCAATCGGATACCTAAGATAACCGAAGAATAAACAAGTTGGATATGCAATAGAGAGTAATAAGATTGCATACCAATCATTATCGAGTTTTGTACCACCGACAATGACCTGTTAGTCAAGGTTTAGTCCGCGGGAACGAACAAGTCTGTCTGCATACCACTCACATCTCCACATCGCCGAGGAATAATGTACGTCCATAACCCTTGCTCCAAATGGCTGGCAGTGCGTCCAAACTTGATCCACGGTGCTTTCAAAATAACCACTTGTCCTCTAACAGGATAAACGTCTTTATCCTCCACCCCTCCTAAACTCCTCGCACCCAATCCGGGACAGAGTACGAGTGCATCGACAGGTTGATGACGGAAAGGGGAGGAAAATATGAAAGGCCCGCCCTCGATGACCTGATTGATGTGTTGAACAGCTCCACGAGCAAATTGGCCTCCTCCGGAAGTAAACCTATCCCAGAGGTATCGAAGATATGCGGGTGTATCAATAGTGAGTGTTGTGAAAGAAACACCTGTTTGTGCGTTGGGAATTAGAGAGCTTTCCGGAAGGGGTTTCCACTGAGGAGGGATGTATCAATAGAGGATAGACCATGCAACGTAAGGAGATGTGAACGTACATCGGGCATCCAGTCCAGGTGTGTGTTTCGGCCATCGAAATAATAGTCGGTCTGGGGGAGACGAAGGAAGCAGTGTTCAGCTTCTCCGCCGGGAGCGGAAAGCTCCCACATAACATCAAAGGTATCTTTATCAAATTCTATAACAGGTAGGGTTAGCTTGTACTTGCGCGCGGGAAGAGCCTGTGCGCTGTACTTTCTTGTTTCGGCTCTCCATCAGCATGGCTGACGTGATGGGCACCCTACACCGAAGTCAGTATATCATAGTTGACTCCAGGATAATCACAAACACCAGACTTACGGCCCAGATACTTGTATAACGGATGGATTTCGGATCAGTGGGGATCGTCTCAGCAACGATCGAAACTGCATAGCCTTTCTGTTGCAATGCTATAGCAGTCGTTAAACCAGCAACTCCTAGATATTATCAAGTTGGAGCCTTGTGAATAGATGGATAAAGATCGATCGAATACATAAAACACACCTGCCCCTATGACCACCACACGCTTCGCGTTTTCTTCCGTCATACTCCAAGTTGTCAGAAAGACTGATTGTCAGTGGACTGTCCGGGTGTAATTGGTCTATAAGGAGTAAGGGTCAAGTTCAACGACCGGGCAGGAATAGATGTTATCGGAATAGCCTTTTACTATCTGGGCTCCGGTAGAGTCGTATCGTGCCGTTCAGAGGCAATTTAGTTATTCCCAATCCTCACTTGCCTGTTACATCGAGCGAACTTAACATCGAAGGTCGTTACTTTCTTATTTGTTGTTGGAGTACAGCGATAATAGTGTAATCAGGACCGAGCTCGCTGAAGGCAATAGTTCAAATCGTTTAAGTAGTCATACCAGTATCGCCGTACATGATGGAGGCAGGTTCCCACCTCAGAGTACGATTATCTACTCCGACTCCGTCTCTGAGATCTGATCCGGGAAATAGATTAGATCAAAAAAATGATCTACTCTTCAAGTTCAAACGCAATTATTATTGATTACTTGTCAACATAAAACCCAGCCTGACGTCTAAATATTAAATATACGATACAAGGTGCTGAACGTTCATGATTATAGGTACACTTGAGAAATTTCCGCAAAGAAACCAGCCGTCTCTTCGAGTATGTCAATTCCGGACTATTTTCCTCCTTTCGACCCCAATACCTCCAAACCCTTCTCGCACAATCAACCAGATACCGGTACACGAGACAATATCTTTGATCTCTTGCGCGGTCATTATCGTGGGTGTACTGAAATCATGTAAGCTCGAAAGCAATGAACCCACAGCAGAACGGGTGTATACTGGAAAACTTGGGGGCGATGATCGTGTGGTTGGTCTACTCTCTTTGGGGCGGCCGAGCGATTTCACACCTCGTTTGTGCGCCGTACCGTTCCCCAGGTCAATATCAGGTAGGGGATTAGGTATCTTGAGCATGGCTGTGATTTTTGGATGATGAGGAGCGGGGATAACAGACCCTACGCGGAGGCGGGTCTCTTGTGGCTGTTTATGTTGAGCGGCTGCATGAGCAGGGGAAGTAGAAATCGTCGAAGTATGTCGATTGCAGACAAGCGAACATGTCCATGGTGTATCCGAATCCTCAGTGTCGCTTTCCTCATCAGGATCGTCCATCTCGAAAGATTTTCGGCGAGGCGAAGCCACCGGCGGGTTCAGAGGCAATTGTTGTCGAAACACAGGGGGGGCAGAAGTTGCCGTTCTTTCCCTCGATATTTCCTTGTCAGATCCATCCTCGGTCCTCCGCTGCAGTCCTTCTTCCCGCCCCTTTCCCTTTGCTTTGGCTCGTTTCCACTCAAAGCGAACTTCAACCAGACTCGTCTGGCTATCGTCGTATTTTAGCCACCGCCGAACAACCCAAGTATAGGATTTAGGGTGTTTGCCCCTGGGTGGGTATACTGGAGATTCTAGGTGGGGTGTAACGCCAAGGGTTCGTCGCGCTGAGGCTGATGATGGATGCGATAGTTGCGTCTGAGTTTCAGAAGGCAGTGATGGACGTCGACTGCCAGAAGCCGCTGGAATATCCGTGCTCTTCTTCTTGAACATCTTTCCAAGGAATTTACGGACTCCGGTGGTACTGGTTTGGTCGGTTGACGACTGAGATGGCTGATGCGAAGGGTCTCGGATAGAAGGGCCAGACATGCTGTGTTGAGCATCATGACTGACGTGGGTATTCGACGTGAGTGATGTCGCGGAAGAGGTTGCTTCACTCTCCAATGAGACGCCTCTACCAGAGGTGCTTTTGAATGAAGCTCCGGCCCATATCTCTACCGGCTCCAAGATAGCGAGCCCAATGATTTCCAAGCCTTGTTTATGGAATTTTGCGACCTTAGCATCGGTGCTGGCATCGACGATGACATTCGTCAGCATATTGTGGGCCTGGAGGTTGTACAGCGGAGTAATGGCACGCTTGGAGGAAGGTGAAAACATGGACGAGCCACTGGCTAAGGAGACCGAGGAAGTATGACCTGTAGTGGATACATCCCATTGGCTAGAGTTAGATGAAGTCGGTGCGATGATATCGTCGCCAACATCCGCCGAGGAGTCAAAGGAATTTCGGGCTCGTTCCTTGCCCTTTGTGCTCGGTGATACAAGTTGGACTTGTAGATTTAGCGGGTGAGTCATTTTCGATGGAGGTGGTCGTACGATGATGAGTGACTAGAAGGATTGCTAGTGATCAGAAACGATCCAGAAGGTAAGAAGGTTGGCCGCATACCTCATGCGATCTATCCTTTCGTTTCTTTCCACCGTGGTCGTTAGAATTACGTTGGAACTCATCGCCGTACAAGCTCTCGTTTGTAGACGTATTCCTGCTGTGAGTTGGTCGTCGAGGGACGGATGCTAATGGAGGAGGAGCAGTGGTGCGCATCGAGTCAGTCAATGATGTGGGTGAGAGAAAATGGAGGTGAAGTCGAGGTCGCTATCAAGGCTTCGATAGTTAAGATTCGATATGAGACAAACGCAGTCGCTTGAATATTTTCATTGTACGAGATCGTGCATGGGAACAGTTTGCCGAGCTAGCTACCAGCACGCGGAGTGATTCTGCGCTTTTTAGATTGTATTGTGGCTAGAAGAGCGATCGGGGAAGAACAGTATCAACACGTGGATGATAGTTAGGATCTGGAAAGGTGCCGCAGTTGTTTTACGCATAGAAAGTGCATGCGCCACTGGGGCCTGACCGCCTAGATCGGAGACAGTAAGTCTGGAATGATAATCTAACCTATACTATTGGTCATATATGCTGGCTTCTCCTTCGAGCGTATCGTATATACATAGAATGTGTACACGCACCGCTAGCGGTAATCGACATCCATTCACTTTCTTCCTTGGACACATCCGTAACTCTCATTAGATACTGTTTCATAATTTGCTTCGCGGAGAAAATATTAGCAATTTGAAGACTACGCAAATATAGAGACGCCACCTTGACAATGTATCTACAATGTTGACGCAGTTGTGTAATCTTGCGACCGCCCCTCGCTACATATCGACTCGGTAAGTGGGTTCATTGTTTGCGTAGATTGAAATGTAAACACTTGTTAACACTATCTCTACCTCACTGCATTTCACGGTGACGCCAAGCGGTGAGGAAGTTACTTGCCGGAACCTGTCTCACATGGACCGCCATGGTCTACGGTCCCGCAGTGAGATGTACTGCGTACACGTCGCCATAGAGTGCTGTGGAATGATAGCCAGTCGGTCTGTGTGATTTTCCTGGAAGTCGATGCGGAGTCCAACTGCGATCAAAGGAACCTGTTGAATTTCTTTGAGCGCAGTTTTAACATATATGTGACACCTGACAAAGTCGAATCCGACTTTGCCATTCGCATGAGATGAAGTCGGAAGGACTACACCCGTTTTGCAGTTCTGACGTAGGCGGTTTCAATGTGGGATTTTACAACGTTGCATCGTATCATAGTTACAATGTTTCGCGAGACGGCGTGTCTGGTCCATATTGAATCTGTCGAAGGTAAAGTTCGACCAAAAGAAAACTATATTATATTACACGAAGGACAGAAGCTTGGTTTGCTATGGAAAGGAATGTGGCTCACACTACTATCTAGAAGACCATCATCGCGAAAAGCATAGCGCTGCTAGCGAAGGCGGAGCACAGTGACTCTCCGCCCACTAAAAAATGGCCCTTGTCCAGTAGAGAATATCTGGACAAGAGTGATAAGGTGTAGGCGTGAAGAAAAGAACGAAATTCGTTTGACGAGTTGAATATAAATCGGTCTTTGCCGGACCGTGGGAGGAACCTTCCTGAAAAGGATGCCGCAGGCAAGTAAGCGGAACTGACTTGCGGGTATGATGCAAGTGCTCGATCCCTCCCGGCCGAGCGGGGTCATTCCCTTCCACATAAACGTCCTTGACCAAAATGTTTAATCAACTTGAACCTTCTCCATACCACCATGAAGTCCCCACTTCCCCAACCTCTCCCGAAAGAATGTCAAAAAGCTGCCAAGATCTGTATGTTCTACTCTACTTTATATGCTATCTGACACTCATGGGAGCCTTCAGTTCAGTCCTTCGTCGACAGTGGCAATAATGGACTCGATGGAGTAAGTATTTGATCTCTTCGTCTGCCTTACACGTTTAGTAACGCATGGTACGTTAGGTTGTCCCTCGAACTATTCTCGAGAATGCCAAGGGATTCGCCATTTTCACCATCTTCAAGGCTGGCTTCCTGTTCTCTGCTCGAGCAGGTAGTGGCATAGTCATCGCGAAACTGGAGGACGGTTGTAAGTATACATTCTATTATCTCATACCGCAACCTCCTCGGCTAGATTGACTTCTGCTTGACGTTTCGACGCGTCAACTGATACTGTCAACTGGGCTTCTTGTGCAATACGGCCCGAGGTACCATATGTACACTTCCTATTACATCGAGGAAGTGTGTATCTGGGGAGGGATGGGCATTTCGGCTGCTTCTCCTGTCGTGTCGCACGATCTTCACCGCAGCACGAACGCAGGGTTCTTTCTGCGTGAATGTCTGCACCGCCATACTCTTAACGCCCTTGATTTTATGTCTTTTGTCACGCAGTATTACTTACTTCAGCATACACATTACAGCGTGGTCTGCTCCCAGTGCAATAGGAACAGCTGGTCTAGGCGTCGGGGGCCAAGCCGGTGCTGAACTGACTGACTTCCTGGTGGTCCTTAATTCCAAATCCGCGGTCGTGAGTAACACAAGTGTATCTGCGGCCCTTCATATCCCTTATCATGAAATCTATTGCAGCGTTCTTTCATGGCGGCAGGGTCACTCACGCTAGGCGGAAATCTTAGTATCGCCGTTGGACCCCTAGGTCGTAACGGCGAAGCAATAGGCTCCCTTAACTCGAGTGGTAAGATGGCAGCAATGTACAGCTACTCGAAAACCCGGGGGTTATTCGGCGGTGTCTCGATCGAAGGATCTGTCATTGTGGAACGCCAGGACGCCAACGCACAAGCCTACAAGTCAGATGTGACTGTACGACAATTACTCAGCGGTTCTGTAGACCCACCGGAATGGGCTATGCCTTTAATCAAGACACTCGAACAATGCACCGGCTTGCCCGGCAACAGGAAATGGGTGCAAGAGCTCAGTACCAACAACGACGGATATATGTTTGGTAGTCTAGAGAGTCCGACTACTGAGGGTCCCTCCAGATTGAAGAAGAAGAATGAAAGACCAAGTCTCGCTTCCAAGACTTCGTACTTTGATTTCAGGGATCACAGTCAGGGCGATGTTCGTTCGTACTCACCAAAGCCATCGTTTGGTGCTGGGTCGACATCCACTTCAACATCTCAAGAGCGGAACAAGCCCACCACTGCTTTATTCGAGACTCAGTTTGAATCCGACTTTGCTCCCGAGACAGAGCTCCGTAAACATCCCAAGCTGAAGTTCTCTCCCACAAGTCCTAAGCAACCACTTTCAAACTCCAACGATCTTGATCCATTTGAGGAAGGTTCCCCGTTCAACTCTCTGCCTCCCTTCAAATCTGCCTATTCCAGCTCTTCCCCTTCGGAATCTTCCAGCCATCGGCGAGCTATCAGCACGTATACACCGACCAAAACATTTACACCTTCGCACAGCCTGACCCGTTCTCTTGGCTCAAGACCTTCTACAGGGAGAACAAGTGATATCGATTATCTCGAAGACATGGATGGGAAACCGCCAAGTCAGACAGATTACAGTTTCGTGCCGAAACTGACCACTAAGCCTGCTTTATCTAATCCGATGAGACCTGGAGAAGGAATCGCAAGGGCGATTGCGTTATTTGACTTCAAAGCTGTTCAGGTGCGATTGAGTTTGTTTTTGTTGCTATCAACAAACAGAGTCTGATGCGTTGTTTTCGGCAGGCCGGTGATCTTTCATTTACCAAAGGTGAAGTCATCACCGTTACGGAAAAGAGCGACAACACAGACACTTGGTACGTCATTTCTTGCTCTTGAACACCATTCTTCCATCGTACTTACTGTCCGATAGGTGGAAAGGCAAAGTAAACGGAAGGGAAGGCTCGTTCCCCGCTAACTATGTCGAAGTGGTTTGATGCTCTCTACGAACCTTGCGCGGATACTGCCGTGCTGTATCTAATAACTATGTATGTTACCACTGTATCTAATTCATTGTATCGATAATTCTGCGCTTGCCTCTCTTCTGTGTGTATTAGACCTGTACTTTTTGCTTTTGTGGCATTGCTGTCCCAATATTCACATCGTTGAACGAAACGGAACTTTGATAGCTATATGCGACGCTGGACCCCTTGAACATGTGTCAGGTATGTTCGCGGATCCCGAAGAGTGTTCTACTAGTTGGTGAGCTTTCATACGATGGTTGTGGCATCAGACGTCGATGTTGCAAGCCACCGGAAGTAAGTTGTCCGCATATATATGTTGTCTTTAGCATATCTAACTTTATATTCTTAAGCGTTTAGCTATCGGCTTACGAGTTCGCACTACGTCGGGGTCGGAAAGGCAATTCAATCAGTCATGTACATTGCTGTCCTTCCGTCCTTATAATCGGTCCCAGTGGATTGCGCACTATGTCCCACACAATGTCGGCCTAAGTGCTGATGATCAGGTATTGAATGTCAGAATGTACACAAACAGAAGTCCAAGAGCTAGCCGTGCACTGTGGGCGATACGCCCGATGACTCAGGGTCGGGGCCTGCGTGGATCACTAGAGACGATCGTTTTCGCTCTCCAGTGTGGGGTCACTCCAAAGGCTACGATGACGAGTACTAGAACGTTGCGTAACTCTGGAGGACGGACGCCGGAGAGTTGCTTCCAAAAACGCACTTATATTGTCGCTAAGAATCAACCGAATTTCTCAATAGAAGAAAATAACTTCAGAGCAAGGAATCACGAATACAAACGCATTACCGATAAGCGAGGTGTTACCGTAAAGTGAGTAATAATAACCTTATATCGACTGCCTTTGTCAGCTTATGAAGATCCCGACTCCCGATGCCGCAAGACATATCTTTGCCACTGTGCGACAATCCTACTCTATTAACTGAAAATTGCACGCGATCATGTGCAAAGTGTACTAAGGGTCCCAAATGTACTTTCTCAGTCAGCCTTTCTCCTACGTTATAGTCGACAGCACTAATAATTAGGTCAGCTTTGACACATGCGTTTTTCTCATCCAGGTTCTAGGAGTATATAAATGGCTTCGATAATCGATAGAAGAAGCGAATACCCCACATCAGCTTCTCGCTCATACAAACCACTATGTCTACGAGCAAACTATTCCAACCCATCAAAGTCGGTGACGCGAACCTTAAACACAGGGTGGTTCTTGCGCCCCTCACTCGTAACCGTGCAAATGCACAACACGTTCATGGCGATCTCGCTGTAGAGTATTACCGTCAACGTGCCAGTGAGCCCGGTACTTTGTTGATTACGGAGGCTACTTTCATCGCTGGCAAGGCTGGTGGATACGCCCACGTACCTGGCGTCTGGAGTAAGGAGCAGAATGACGCATGGAAGAAGGTTCGCCATTACCCTTCTGCCTTGGAGTGATGATGATTAACTTTGTTGGCGTACATTTCTCTAGGTAACAGATGCTGTTCATGAGAAAGGATCCTTCCTCTATGCCCAACTTTGGTCACTGGGACGTGCGGCAGCTCCTGAAGTCCTTCAGCAAGAGGGGTTTGACTATACCGGCGCATCCGATATTCCTCTTACCGGCAAACCCAAGCCACGACCTTTGACAACTGCTGGTACGTCAGGCTTTGCGTTCAACCTTTGAAGATAAAATCTAGTTAGATACTTACACCCCCGACAGAGGTTAAGGAATGGGTACAATTGTATGCTCAAGCGGCCAAGAATGCCGTAGAGGATGGTGGATTTGATGGTGTTGAGATACACGCCGCTAACGGTTATCTTATCACCCAATTCTTGCATGAGAACATCAATAACAGGACAGACGAGTACGGTGGCTCGATTGAGAAGAGGTCTCGTTTCGCTTTGGAGGTTCTTGATGCTTGTGTCAAAGCTATTGGTGCCTCAAAAGTCGGTATCCGTCTCAGTCCATGGGAGGCGTACAATGGTTTGTTTGAGCTCACAATGTCCCGACGTCCCCTCTTACTGAATTATCCTTATAACAGAAATCCGCCTTCCCGATCCGATCCCTCAGTATACATATCTCGTGAATCGTATTCTAGAGTCACACCCCAATTTGGCTTACATTCATGTTACTGAGCCTCGAGTTATCTCTCTGGAAGATCGGGATCCGAATGATGATGAGGTACGTATGATCATTAACACGCAGTGCCCGTAGTCTCTAATACTTTCACTTCATGTAGTCAAACGATTTCATTCGGAAGATTTGGGCCCCTCGTCCCCTCATCAGTGCAGGCGGTTACGATCGTGACCTTGCTATCGAAGTTGCCGAAGCAAAGGGTGATCTTATTGCTTTCGGACGTCAGTATATCTCTAACGTAGGTTATATTATTTTCGGTTTTATCGTATGGATCTAATGTTCTGCTCAGCCGGACTTACCTCGTCGTTTGAGGGAAAATATCCCTTTCACTCCTTATGATCGTGACTCATTCTATACTTATGAGAGTCCAAAGGGTTATACAGACTATCCTTTTGCTCCCTGAAGGACAATATAAACTACTGAGTCTACTCGCTGTAACGTGAAACTTAGACAAAGACTGTACTAATTATATAAGTTTCAATTGGTGTCTAACACTGTCAACAACGAGGGATGTTGCGAGTGCGAGGTGATTTTTCTCCCTGTGCCCCTTAGTACTAGATGCTCTTTAGAAACAGTTGATGTTTAGCTTTGTTAGGATGTAAAGCTCTTGGTCAACAAAGACAAATAAACACGCCGCATTGCTGGCAGTGCATACTTTCCTCGACTGATGCTATTTCTTAGACTTAGATCCTTCATAGTGGAACATGGCATATCCATATTTCTCCTTGATAAACAAGCATGGACCACTGTGCATCAGTCCTTAGAATTGGTATATGATATATCTGACAGCGCGAGAACTAGTCCGAAAGTAGTCCGAAGGCCTTGGGCACAACCCTAATAGCCTCCGAACAAAGTTAACACTGGTCCTTCTTTCGCCTCCCACGACGCCTTCCCTCCTCCATTGTTTCGGTGAGTACTATCTTTTAGTACTGGAGTATATTTGTCCAACTCAATGTATTTAGGCTATGCGTTTAACTGACCCTTTCCTACCGCTTGAGCTGGTTGAACATATCGCTGGCTTTTTATGGGGGGGCTTCCCTACCCTCAAGACGTGGGCCTCGACTTGTCGATCGTGGCACGCGATCACACTTCCTACGATCTATCGTAGCGTTATCATAGACAACGAGCTCAGTCTTCGCAGCCTAGAGCGTGCTCTTGTCGCACGCCCTCATATCGCTCCTTGGATCCGCGAATTACGCATTACTGTCGACCCTCACGGTTCGACTACTACCACTTCCTGGGAAGGGGGCCCCCGAAATCTTCCTTGGATTTATGATCTACCGAAGAAGCTACCTAGGCATTTAACTAGGTTGCACGAAATTCACTTTTCCAAGATAATCAAAAGGAGATGGGCATATGACGAATGGATGTTCTTCCCTAGTTTCAGGAGATTTGGCACCGTCAAGTCTCTGGTATTCACACACTGCGTTTTCCCGGAAGATGTTGTAGACAGTCTCGTTCACAGTCTCTCTCAACTGAAGGACCTACAGTTCCGTGATCTCGCGTTTGCCGGTACCTCGTTCGTAGGAGCAGAGATAGCACCCCCGAAATACAAGCAACCCCAGCTAAATTCGTTCACTCTGCATTCAGAGCAGATTTTTATGCCTTACCCCGCTTCATCCGTTGTACTGAAGTGGACTTTGCCCATGCAGACAGCCTGGAATCTTAGGAGTTTACATCTCTTTGTTGGCTATCCCTCTGATGTCCCAGAGGTAGGAAGGATTATCCGTGCATTCTCTTCGAGCTTGCAAGACCTTAGCATCAAATTTGCACAATCCGAGCTCTGGGGAAAGGCAAAGGACCGTGGGCATGGGCATGGCTCTAGTGGTGAGTGCTCACAAAGGCAGATTGTCGCGCATTATTCTGACTTTCATTGTTGTCTTTGGCCTAGTTGTGTTTGAATTCCTAGATTTGTCTCCCAATATTGAGATCCGCATTCTCGACCTGCACAACCCACTCTTTTCCAGCGTTACCTGGCTTCTCTCTCGCATTCGCTCACCTCACCTTCATACCATTCAGTTCACGTCAATATTCAACAGTTCTCGAAGCATCAAAGTGAACGACTTCGAACCACTGGACGAAGTATTACATCAGCCTAACCTCGCGTCAATCAACGAAGTACGATTCAATCATAAAGGCTCTTTAGCATCAAGTATAGTACAACAAAAATTAAAGAAATGTTTACCTGCTACGTATGGAAGAGGAATTCGGATTAAAGTATATTAAAAGGCACTTTCAGATATGTAAGTCGCAATCAATCTGCTTACCGCTATGGTCGCTGAATGAATGTCCCAAAGTACAGTCAACGAATGGAATGAAGTATCAGAGGCCGACTCGAGTATGGATAGACGTCAGTGGGCAATATGATGCATGCATGGTCATCCGGACATTTGTACTTGTCTTGTTACGCAACCCCGGTATGACGCAATATGAAGTCTTATTATTAACAGTTTATCCCAGGCCCGCGGTAGACTTCGCAAAGAGGTCCGAAATCGACTTCGACTTACCCATTTCAATAAAACGAAAACGATCTGACATACGACCGATTTGCCAGAATACTTACACCCCTGCTTGCTAGTGCGGGAGTCTGCTCGAGGTAGAGTGGTAAGAACCGATGTTGGGACCAGGTTGTACGCGCACGCTGAAGGTCGTTAAACGATACAATTTGATCAGACCTGTCTTTTCCAATACATAACGCTCGATGATATACACGCGTTCGACTGAGTCACTCCGACCGACTTTGACCTCGACCTTCTGGGAGGGAGTACTACTCGGAATTTTCCGAATCACAATGATATTACAATGACATGTTATAGACTCGGACTCAATTATGTTTCGACTTTGTCAGACGTTCCTCGGTAATCCCTACTATCATTCGTAGACTCGTCTATACCTTGTGTTGATAAGCCGCCAGGCAAGGTTGAGTGCAAATGACGAGTCAAAACGAAATTCGGCGGCGTTTCACTAACCGAAGCTCTCACTATCAGCTTTGTCAGCACGTAGGCGGGCACATTGCATCACTCTTTCTTGCTAAGCCATGCACAACCAGCAACTGAGGCTGCGCAACTATTTTCAACGCGGTCTCTGAAGAAGTCTAAAAGAATATGCTCGGTCAGCATTCTTCAGCATCCCACGCGTTGCATCAGTCGGTGGAAATTTAGCGTCTGATTTGCTTGCCTTCGCAGATCCCGGTCATGGAGTATAAAATGTGCAGGAAATATTTGTCGGGTTCTCTATCCTCCCCGCACCTACCTGCTTTTAATCACTCCCAGGACAACACCCACCTCGGATAATGGCTGCGAGCAAACTATTCCAACCCACCAAAATCGGTGACCTAAAACTTGAGCACCGAGTTGTTCTTGCTCCTCTCACTCGTTTCCGTGGAACCGCAGAACATGTACATACCGATCTTGGAGTAGAACACTACCGCCAACGTGCTAGCTCTCCCGGTACCCTGTTGATTACGGAGGGTACTTTTATCACCGGCAAGGCTGGTGGATACGCACATGTGCCTTCCATTGAAACTGATGAGCAGTTAGCTGCGTGGAAGAAGGTATGCTCTACCATATTCCTTATTCAGAGAAAGTGCTAACATCTTGTCTATTCTAAAGGTTACTGATGCTGTTCACGAGAAAAAATCCTTCATTTTCGCCCAACTATGGGCATTGGGACGAACAGCTGATCCGAAGGTTCTTGAAAGCGAAGGATTCGAACTCGTGGGTCCTTCAGATATTCCAGCTGCGGGTAAATCCACACCGCGACCTCTGACTACAGAAGGTATGTACAAACCTCTACAAAAATAACGTGAAGTTATTGATTTGTGTTGCTATCCAGAGGTCAAGGAGTACGTACAATTCTACGCCAAAGCTGCCGACAATGCGGTACACCGTGCGGGTTTCGATGGTATCGAACTCCACAGTGCCAACGGCTATTTGCTGAACCAATTCTTGCACGAAACCGTTAACAACAGGACGGACGAATATGGTGGTTCCATTGAGAACCGGGTACGTTTTGTTCTGGAAGTACTTGAGGCCTCGGTGAAGGCTGTTGGCGCATCGAAGGTTGGGATTCGATTCAGTCCATGGGAATTCTTCAACGGTATGTAATTGTAATCCCAGCACCTGTTCCTCTTTGCTTACCAGTTCAATCCTTAGATATCCGTATCAACGATCCTATCCCATTGTACACCCATCTTGTCACCCGCATTCGCGAACAGTTCCCCGACTTGGCTTACATCCATGTTACCGAACCCCGTGTCTCTGGAGACACACCCAGAGACCCGAAGGGTGAATCCAACGATTTCATCAGGGCAATCTGGTCGCCTCGTCCTTTGATCAGTGCGGGAGGTTACGGTCGCGATCTTGCTATCGAATGGGCGGACACCAAGGGAGACATCATCGCCTTTGGTCGTCACTTCATTGCCAACGTATGTCTCGATTTTCTCGTCTATTGAAACATGCCTGATATTGTCGTCTTTCTTAGCCCGACCTTCCTCGTCGCTTAAAGGAAAATATTCCTCTAAATGCGTACGACCGCAGCACTTTCTACAGCCCTTTATCACCAAAGGGGTACATTGACTACCCTTTTGCCGATGAATCCAAATTGTAGAGATCGGATGTTGACACACCTATATTATCGTAATTGGACTTAGATGTTATATGTAATTACTATCAACAATAGATTTAGAAC
Source organism: Cerrena zonata (assembly GCA_038087015.1). Classification (NCBI taxonomy): domain Eukaryota; kingdom Fungi; phylum Basidiomycota; class Agaricomycetes; order Polyporales; family Cerrenaceae; genus Cerrena; species Cerrena zonata. The sequence goes on from JASBNA010000022.1 coordinate 263,638, forward strand.
ATACTATAGACGAATGCAAAGCAACCAGTTAGCGAAGCGTCTACCCTTCGGCTCGAATAGGTGATTTTGATGAAGGCCTTCAAATTCGTTGGCGTTTTGATTGAGTTTATACTTCACCCCCAGAACATTCTCGTGGTGAAGACATTCTCTAGCAACTTCAAAGCAATCGTCCATAACACCAAAACATATTATTTTCATGAGCCTAGCTCTATCTCTGGGGAGGCGTGACCACACAAGCGGGCCGACAGAACCGACGGTGTACCCAACCACTGAACGTTGAACCTCTATCACCGCGAAAGCTGGTACTTATATCGGGCCCTCCTTTACGTTCCAGTCAAATCCCCAATTTCTGGCTAGCTGCATTAACGAACCCAAACAATGTCAGAACCAAACGCTGTCCCTGCCGCTTCGTTAGCTCAGAGTCGTCTGACCTCTCTTGTATCTCACTTCAGGACTACTCACAAACACAAGATTGTAGTGACAAGAAACTTGGGTCCAGATGTTATGCCTCTGCTACTTAATAGACCTGAGTTTGAGGTACGTATGCCTTCCTGTAATCGTATGAGCTCACGGTTGTATTTCAATTTGTCAATAGGTTATTACTTGGCCAGAGGATTCCGTCTGCGACCGTGACTGGTTCCTTAAGACAATTCCTGGAGCCAGTGGAATTCTTGTAATGCTTTCTGAAAAGGTATGTCTTGCACATTTCGTCATACCCACCGCTTATTTTTCCATATCGTTTTATCAGATTAACCCAGAAACACTCGATGCAGGTATGTAGTCGCGAATAACCACCCTGCTGCATGAATTGACAAATGCAATAGCGGGCCCAAGTCTCAAGGTGGTGTCAACCATGTCTGTCGGATATGGTATGAAGTCTGTCTACCATTGTGGCCTACAGTATACTTATTGGACCACCTTTTTAGACCATTGTGAACTTGACGCTCTCGCACAAAGAGGTGTGAAGCTCGGACATACTCCGGACGTCTTGACCGATGCAGGTAAGCAGATATCTTGACTATCTAAACCGCACGAGTCATTGACTCTGAAATAGTCGCCGATCTTTCTGTTATGTTGGCCTTGATGGCTGGCAGAAACTCCAAGGAAACGACCGGCATAGTGCAAAATGGTCAAGTATGTTATGGCTGCTTTTTGTTGTCAATTCGAATTTTCTAACCCCGTGTTTCACAAGTGGCCTAACTTCAACTGGGCACCGTTCTCCTTCTGTGGCCCTCAGCTGAGCTCAAGCTCTTTTAATCCGACCCGAACCGCTGGCTTTATTGGCTTTGGCAGAATATCCCAAGCAACCCTTGCTCGCCTTATACCTTTCGGATTTACGCATTGTTTGTTCACAGGAAATCCCAACTCTTCGGGTACATCGACCATTGCAGCTGAAATACAAGCGAAATATCCTTCGTTGAAAGGTGTCCGAAGGGTGTCGCTCGATGAACTTGCGAAAGAGAGTGATGTTGTCTTCGTTCTCGCACCCGGCGGAAAGGAGACGTATCACATTGTGAATGAGGGATTCTTGAGACAGATGAAGAAGACTGCTGTGTTGGTGAACACGAGCCGTGGGACCTTGGTTGACTCGGATGCTCTCGCAAAGGCTCTGAGAGAAGGTTGGCTCTGGGGTGCCGGTATTGATGTGGTAGAAGGTGAACCCAACGTCGGTCTGGATCATCCCCTTGTCAAGGAACCCAGGTCAGTTCATCGTGTTGAAACTTTACGGGATGTATTTCGCTCATGTTGTTTACCAACTTTCAGATGCGTTGTGCTACCACATATCGGCAGTGCGACCAACGAATCTCGTTTGGGTATGGCGACTCTTGCTGCGCAGAACTTGATTGCAGGTGTCCTAGGTGAACCGTTACCTGCAGAACTGCAACTAACTAAATAAGGGCCAACCTGGGTGAGAAACCTCGTGGAATTGGTCAAACAGTGATGATAGAGTCGGTATTCAATGTATTTTTTCCAACAGAATGCTAGATGTACTAAAATGACTAGAGCTACACTGTGCGGTGTGTTCATTGTGGGATAATGAAATGATTATAAAGTAATGCATCAATGTATCATTTATTCAGCGCCGTGTTCGTGTATATCGTGTTGTGCAGCGACCAAAGTATCACGTTCCGCAAGAGCAGCTAGCGCACTTTCAGCGGCGTTGAGCATCCCACGTAATGTGCCTGCGTATAGAGGGACTCGTAAATATTGGGATGGGAATAAATGAAGGATACATAAACTCACGTTCGATACTCAGTATAAACAGGGTCTAGAGAAAACTGATCAGCCGTGCATCGCGATATACATTGTACGAACATACCTTTCTAGCATCTTCGTCTTGCATTATCTCTCTCTTTGCCTTTGCGCTCATACCTTCCAACTCACCAATCTGATCAAGTAACGCCTTCAACTCCTTCGGATAACGAGGCGGTCTGTTCTCTTCCGGTGCCAAAGTTTGGTCATACACGCTATCCACCTGACCATGGTTAACGTAGAACTGCATGTGTTCACGGAAGTTCTGAGTCTGTCGTATTATTTCTGCCGGAAGTTGTTCAAGCTCTTTCTGGGCCTCTTGCTTAGCTGCCTCGACAGCTTCCTCGGATACGTCTAATCTGTGGGGTGTACCAGGCTGCGAAGAGTGTCTGGTTCTGTACGCATTTTTGTTAGAGAGTATACGTGTGGTTTCCTTGTCCTCTTTGGCCTGATATTTCTTCACAGCATTATCGAACATCCTGGAATGAAGGGCATTCTTGTATCTTGAAGAGCCCGCTTCTTGTAGAACTAATCACGCTGAGTGAGACTTATGGAGACAAAAGGAGTAAAGTGAGTACGTGCCTGAGATAAGGATTGTCATAGTCCCAACACCCAGGAGAGCCCACACGACAAAGACGGAACGACCAGCAGGCGAGGATGGGGCAAAGTCACCATAACCACAGGTTGTGAATGCCATGAAACCTATTGACACAAGAAGTCGTTAATTCGTTAATTACATGGTTGTAGATATAAATTCATTGGGCTTACAAAAATACATCGCGACTCCGTAGGACCAACCTTCGGTAGTATGGAATATTGCAGATCCGATCTAAGTTCAAGTATCCATAAGCGTTTGAGGATATGTGAAGAAAATGAGAGTATTTACCAGCCAGAACACTAAGAATAGTGACCATGCGACCATGAGCTACGCCCGTCAGTCTTGAAAAATAGGCTGCGAAATAAACAGAACAACCTACCTTGACGTAATAAGCTTTTTTCTCCTCCGACTCCATCTGGTCTCGGTATTCCTCATAAGTAAAAGTCGACTTCTCGTACTCTCCTCGGGCCAACTGTCTGGCCCATTTAGGCACTTCTGGGTGTCTCGAAGGGGTTTCAAAGCGCAGTCCTTCACGTTGATTTACGGATTCGCTGCTTGGGTCAAGAGGAGTTTCTGTGATATGAACAAGCGATGCATTATGTTCTTCGTTCATCACCACTGGAGCTTCTGAGTTTGATTGGGCTTTGCTATGAGATACGCTTGTACTGGCATCTCCATTTGCTTCTTGACGAACTTCACCTTCGGGTATGTTATGCTTCTGAGGGTGGAAACCTTGATTTGAGGTATGCCCAACCATTCGTATATGTGTACCAGTGACTGCAAGTGCGAACTTCGTGATCATGGCAGCCATTCTTCCAACTTGAGCATGCGTAGGCGTTTGTGGATGCGAAGGCCAACCATTTGCTGACGGAGTTCGATGTAGTCCGAAAGTGGTACCAAAACGGGAATGCTCCAAGCCATCAGGCTCTGGAGAGTGAGATCGACGACGTGTAATTAGCGAAGAGTTACCACCGCGATGTAGTTTCGCAGGATGATAAGACTCTTCTGATATAAGAAACATTTCGAGGGGTACACCGGCTTCGAGAGCCGCAGCCTCTAATTGCTGCGGTGTCAAGGCATCAACATTAAGATGCTTTCCTCTAGGATGCCCTCGAGTATGTCTGTGGTTGTGTAGCGGTGGTTTCCAGATACCAATGGTTTCGAACCACTTCTTGACCCAGTGTGTCTCACCAGCACCATCTTGGGGACCTTCCAAACCGACGAAGTGAACATCTTCATTGTCCAGATGTTGGTCGGGGACCCAGACAGATAGACCTTTCGCCTTGAGTCTCCATTCGACCGCCTTTCGCCAGCGTGCTTCCCACCTTCGAAATCTACGAGCCTCTTGTCTACGCAAGCGCATTCGACGGACTCGTTTCCTATAGCCAACTTCGAGACCCTCCAGAATGGTCTCTCGACACATACCGATAGCTATGCCAATGTTGAGGATACCAAATACCATGTATAAACAGACGAAGATACGTGCGCCGGTAGAGTTAGGGGTGATATCCCCGTAACCAATCGTTTCGATAGTGACGACCGTAAAGTAAAGTCCGTCGATGAAGGTAAGATCTTGAATGAGGGTGTTACAGAGAGCACCGAAGGCAACATACACTAGAAGGACAATAACAATGATGACCAAAGCTCTTTGCTTCCGAGTTAACCCACTGCCTAATCTCGCCTTTAGTCTGACATTAGAAACAAAAGAATTCACGACATACCGCTAGTCGCAAAATCTGGTGTCTTCACATAGTCGTAGATTAACGAGATGTTTGTGACAGTCGACGCAGCCGTAGAGCAAACTGTCATCCAAAACGATTCGCCATAGGTAAAGCCATCGTCAAAACGATGCTCCACGCCAAATATTATTATTGTAACAATGTTGAGGACGTCTAAATATGTATGGTGAGAAGACAATTTATGTGATTGGTAAAAGGTTGAACGAACCATGGAGAGTTAAGAATATGATACTGAGTAAGGTCATTACTCGTACTCTCTTCTCTAAGAATCTCATAACAAGACAGATGTTCGCGAAAAGACCAAACGCAAGCGAAAAAGCGAGTCCGATATCGAGTATCGCTGGATTGCGCTTGGTCTCAACGGTTTGGCCATCTTGCGTCCGAATGTACCACCGCTCGGTCAACCCTGGTATCTCCAGCAGTATAGAGAAAGGAATAACCACTCCAGATATGATGGGTGTCCACCGATAATTTGGAACGAACTGTTCTAGGCTTTCAGGATCATCCTGAGGGAAGAGGAATGATTTAACTCTTGACGTGAGAGTAGCAGTGGTGGCTGTAGTATCAGTGGTAGAAGCTCGCGAGAGCTTATGCCCTCTTGATCTCCTCCGGGGTCTGTCTACATTGGATGCTATGGAAGAATCGTCTTCAGGGTCATCGTGAGTGCCTCTAACCCCTCTTGGCGAATCCTCGTCGACTCTATTGGAATTGTAACCTTTCTCAGGATCGTGCGAGCGTTCTCTTGAGGAGGATGGGAAAAGGTGTAACGCAGCAAGTATCACTGGCAAGCCCATGGAGCCCCACCACGACTGGCAGAAAAAACGCAAAGCAAGGGTCCACGATCCTACGGGACGGAATAGGGTGTAATTTGCGTAAAGTGATGGGCCTTGCGGGATCTTGTAGACATTCCCAATGTTAATGGCCTACGGCGGGGCACAAGAGATTATTGGGTCACTGAGGCATGCACTCGGTATAACAGTAGAGTGTAGTGATTATGGTAACTCAGACTGACCGTCTTATGGCCGGTTTGCTCCAGGAGCGAGGGCGGATCTAATCTAATCTTCAAACGGTCTATCTTATCTAAACAGCGTAGATTCGGTAGAATGAATCAAAGCAAAATCAAAATCATCTTTTGCTCCTCCACGATGGCTGATCTCCAGAAATTCCAAGTTGAGCTTATCGAACATGGGATGGCCGTAGGAGCACTCAAGTTTGGCTCTTTTACTCTCAAATCTGGCCGGTCTGTCGTACCAACTTATTTTTATCTCGAGCATCAACGAATCTTGGTATAGGCAATCACCCTACTTCTTCAACGCCGGTCTTCTTGCTTCTGGTCCAGTCCTAGACAGTCTATGCTCTGCTTATGCAGCCACCATTGCCTCCTCTCTCGAAGACTTCAAAAAAGGGCAACCAGGTTTACCTGAATTCGATATCTTGTTCGGACCCGCATACAAAGGCATTCCGTTTGCGGCAGGAACAGCTTTGCTCCTCCACCGAGATCATCAAATTGACGTCGGCTATGCATACGATCGAAAAGAAGCAAAAGACCATGGAGAAGGGGGAGTCATGGTTGGAGCACCTGTTCAAGGCAAACGAGTTCTTGTTTTAGACGATGTCGCCACCGCAGGAACCGCTATCCGCGGGGCCATGGACGTTGTCAGAAAGGCTGGTGGTGAAGTAGTTGGTGCTGTCTTGATGCTGGATCGTCAGGAGGTAGGACGAGAAGGGAAAAGTATGATTGAAGAAGTTGAGGGATTGGTCGGAGGAACAGGAAGGGTACCTACCATCCTAAAGATGAAGGATCTTATGGTTTGGCTCGAGACTCACGGAAAGACCGAGGAGTTGAAGAGCATGCAAGAATACTGGGACCAGTACGGAGTCAAGAGTGCTTAACATACACAGATTTTTAAGTCCGTGACATGACATTATGTTTGTTTTGTAAAATCACCGAGGAGCATGAATACTGCAATGTAATATTGAACCAATACCTGAGGCCTGAATATACAACAGGGAACCAAGAGAATCAGAAGACGTTCATATTGTACAAGCAGAAAAATATCGCAAAGGGTCGACAACGTTCCGGCGCAAAAGATGCTCATGCGTTCCTCTTCTTGATACCAACGGCACAATCAACCGGTTTCCTGAGGAAGCCCTCCATAGTCTCAAACTATTTCGTGAGGGATACGTTCAGTATTTCGGAGGTACAGAGTAGGGAGAGTCTGACTACTCACTGGTTTATCAGGATTCTCCAGAACAAAGTGATACCTTCTCAAAATAGATCCGATGATGATCAACAACTCCATACTCGCGAGGTTCCGTCCAACGCAGCTACGTGGCCCATAGGAGAAAGGATTGAAGGTCTTCTGAATGGCCTTCTCATCCTGTTCGAACCACCGTTCCGGTCTGAATGCATCCACATCATCACCCCATACTTCCCTATCACGGTGAATTGTATAGGTAGGAACACTCAAGACAGTGCCTTCGGGGAAGAAATGACCGGATACCTGAAGTCCGCCCTCGGGAACGAGACGGGGGAGACCGATTCCTGACGTGGAGTGAATACGAAGAGCTTCATTGATCACTGCCTCAAGGTAGGGTAATTTTTTAACCTGTTCGTAGGTAGCAACGGGGTCATCGTCATTGCCCATTGCTTCATCGAGTTCCTTGTGTAGCTTCGCTTGTACATGGGGGTTGCGAGCAAGATGGTATGTAATGGCACATGACGAACTGAGAACAGAGCTCCTTAGTAAGATATTCTCTTGAGAATAGAATATCGTACGTACTTCGACGTAGTATCCGAGCCAGCAATGAGTTGAGTGAGCGCCTCAGCGGTCAACTCTTCTCTTCCCATCAAGTTCCCCTCGTCATCTCTACCTTGTTGCAACTTTGCTAAAAGGTCGACCCGGTCTGAAGGTGTCGTTAACCTCTTTGCAACAGCCGCGATGGCGATACCCGCAAGGTCTTTAACCGCTCTACTGCCTTTGCTAAACCATGGGAGTTTCTTTGCGAGCGGGCGCAATAAGGGCGGGATCACACCGAGAGAAGCGGAGTAGACACCTCGGTCGTTAAGGATCTGTACGGCAGGGATGTGGACGACTTGGACCTCTCCTCCACCATAAGCGGCCATCGCGCTCTTATGTGAAACAGCTACAGGCGTGGAATCTTTGCATGTTTTAAGCATGCCGAAGGGAGAACCGAACGCTAGGTCACCTGTAGCTCATGATTCAGCTTATCGTGCACCCGTCACGGAGACAGATAGTTCTCACCGATAATATCGAATGCAAGGTAATTATACCAAGGCAAACAGTCCAACCAGACTCGACCATCACGGCCCTTCCAACCTCCTTCACCATCATCTCCGCTCAAACCCTTTGCACCAGCGTCGTACAAGCGATCCCACTGGCCAATGAGTTGGCGGACATAAAGCCGAATATGAGGCTCAAATTCTAACACATTCTTCTGTGAAAATATGTGTGAAACAATTTTACGTTTGCGAGCGTGTTCTGGTCGAGATCGAGAGTTGAAAAGACCTCGTTGGATGGAGACGAAGGCATCATAAAACTCTGATTTGAGTGTGCCGTTACCATGTCCGTAGACGATTTGGAGCGCATCTGGGTCGGCTATGGAAAGATGGTTCGGAGCAATGCGAACAAATGTACCTAGATGAATAACGTTAGATGTGTCAGATCTGACGAAAGACTAGAACAGCTGTCAGATCGGAGAGAAGCGGTAGGGGCAAGGGTCCTTGCTTCTGAAACGTAAATGGACGAAAAGGGTAATGGCAAGTTCGTCGTATAGGTGGAGTATGAAATGTGGGGCAGGAAACTCACCATATTTCTCGTGTAGCTCGTGTACTACTTCCGACCTATGCCCATTGGCAGCAACGCGTGCTAACCACAAGTCCGACAATTTCGCAAGTATAGGTCCAGGAAAAGAGCGCAACCCATGTGAGTCAGAGACATAAGCCACTACGTGTCCAACAAGCACGACAGCCACAAAAAGTCCAAGCACAGCTTTCCAATCTAGTTCAAGCAGAGTTTCCACGATAGCCATGGTGTTTGTGTCTACAACCCAGTGGTAAAAGTGAGCAAGCCTAGTTTAGTGGTCCTGCCCGTCGACAAGTATTAGTAACGTCGAGAGCTCGCGTTTTATAGACCGCCCAGAGGACAAGCGACGTCGATAAGTATGGGCAAAGAATCAACGGACTCCAGTCCGACACTGAGTTCTCTCCTATAATTCTACGCGGAATAAGAAGCTGCGGTCGTGGTACTTCCGATGCTTTATATGTCCACGCCTCTTCCGACACCTTATAACATCAGAGGTCGCCTGAGCACTTTTTATGTCCTAAAGGAGGGAAAGCAAGAAGTATGATCCGGACTTGAGGATCCAATGGAGAGTCCCAGATGACACAGGATGACACCTGCGAAATATAAATCGGACGCTCGCTAAGCCAAGGGATAGTATCTGAATCCGTCCGCGCCCGAGACGACGAGGATTGGTTCCGACGCTAACATCGCGGAATGATTCAATGGTATGAAGCCTAGTTGCCAAAATTGTATGGAGGGATTGGTGAAGAGAAGAAGAAAAATAGGTTCCAATACGAAAGGCTCTCATGCATATCATCGTCTGTGGGAAACGGATCTTCGTTCATTACACGTGGGGAGCTTCGCCGTTATGCAAACGCAAAATCCCAGATGGAATGCAGAGAAAAACCAATTGGCTCAGCCTCCATATAGACCGTACCCACCTCCCAACTTTATAACTTCTAACTCAGGCAGTACAATACAAGACATCCAAAAATCCAATGCGCAGGTGTACATATATACAGAGGGAACGGGTATTGAAACAAGCTGTAAAATAAGATCGTCAGTCGTTTTGAGTTGGGGTTGGGGATTAAGGTAGCAGGGGCAGTACTAAAAATACAGATATAAAGTGTTGCAGATGAGGAGGGTTAGATATAAATAAATGGGACCACAAAGCACGTTGCAAGAAAGCGTTCATGAGATAGCAGGCAGGAAAGAGCAGATTGCGTTTGATAGCAAGATCATAGGTATGTTTTTGATGTTGGGCTTTGACAAACTCAACGAACGAGGACATCTTGAACGTCCTCCCGAGGAGCAGGTGTGCCACCGGGTATCCGAAGGGTAAGGATTCCATCTTCCATGGAGGCATCGACGTCGCCGGCCTAAGACAAGATAAGGCATGTCATAAGGTCAAGTATGACGGTTGCCACGAACCTGGGTATTATACGGGACGACAACAGTCCTGGTGAACTCTCCAAACTTGCGTTCCTTCAAGGTGAAGCCAGTCTCGGGCAGTGTTGGTTTGCATCGTCCGCTGATGGTTAGTTGTCGCACACGACTGTAAGGACAGACACTCAATCGCATCTTCAGGTCAGTCTTTTTCAAGCCAGGCAACTCAAACATGACCGTCATCAGATTCTTTTCAGCGTCATAATGAATATCGGTGCGAATAATATAACGTTTGGCATCGGTGGCAGGACGTTGAGCAGCTTGATGAGCTTGAGCTGGAAGCTGAACCAATGGGGCGATTGGCGTGTTGACGGACGCAGGCGGAGACACCTTGACCTCGGCGGCGCTGCACGATCGAGAAAGACGAGGGCGGGTCGGCATGAAGACCCACCTCTCCAGCTTGAGACAGAAAAATGATCAGCGCACCTGAAAGCGTTCACAAAAGAAACCGTTTCGGCTGAACTTCCACCGCTGGTTTGAGTCTGATTCTGCTGCGGATGATAACTCTGATTCACTCTCCATACGGAGATCGCAGGACACGACACTGACGTCGAGCCTACACCAACCGCAGGCATCGGCGCTGGGTGCGCATGATCGACGCCCACGACGCCCCCGCGCAACTGAGGCCGAGTAGGCTCTCGTTCAGAAGAATGCAAATAATGCGCACGCTGCTGCTCACTAGCTACTCGTTCTTGACGGGTAGAAGAAGGTCTTAAGATCTGTCCAGAAGTGGAAGCAGAAACAGAACGAGTGCCCGACGCAGTCTCGGGACGTTTATAAGGATTGGAAGCTTTCGCATGTGGTCGCCCATGGGGGACGCGAACCGGTCCCGCCGATGGAGCAGACTCACTAGTATTTCTGCCAGCAGGACGCACATCACCCACTTCGACACGTAGAGGGGGTCGACGCGAGGTCGTAGCCCCCGTATCTGGTCGCCCAACATGACTCCCGCTCTGCTGGTGCAGAAAATGGGATTCATCAATAACATCAAAGCGAAACTGACTCGGTTGAAAGCGGTCTTCAACGAAAGTAGTTTGTGGGGGCTCAAAGACTGCTTGTATTGGGTGAGTTTCTTGTTGTTGGAGTCGAAGTTGCTGGGACTGCTCTTGATGGTGCTGTTGCTGAGGTTGAAGGTGTTCGGACGGAGAATGAGGCAATGTTTGTATAGGTTGCTGTAAAGCCGGCGGTGAGATACTAGCTGGTTGATTGGGAGTCGTTGCAGAGGTTGTAGCCAATGGATCGTGTTCCAAGTCAACCCAAGTATACGCGTTGGGGGTCGATTCTGCTGAATAGTCGTATTGTGGGTAGGGAAATGACATCTGGTATTCGCCGCTCGTCCTACGTGGCGAAAGGAAAGCTAGCATTGGTGGGAAATAAGACGTTGAACGCGTCGTTGCTCCTTATATACCCCCGACGGGCCCGTGCGTGCAACTCGGCGCTGCCGGTCCCATTGTCCGGCAACGATGACTCGTATGACGACCGAACTTGTCTGGGTTACTAGAATAGGTCAGAGGGCGGGATTCCCACACTCCCAAACAGTGCTTGCTCTTAATTAGGAAATCGAGCGCCCGTAGCAAAGCGCCGGCGCGCCCGCCCTGTTTGGATTCATTGTTTGAGGAGCATGTATATGTAACTCGGAACAGCATATTCCGTAGTTCAAACCACTACCACATGTAGAAAATTAAGATACTTTCATACTTTACTGACGAACAAATACTGTGAATACGATCTAACTCACCTATTATAGAAAGACGCTCATACTCTTGAGTTCGGCCCGCCCATCAATGAGGCAGTACTGACGTTCCCTTTCAAGTTGACACTGACACTGTGCCATTGTGTTTGGGCAAGTCCATCATGGAAGAGCAGAACGCGGGCCTCACTTTATCTTTATGTACTGCTTACTAGGGCTCGCAAGAAGAACCCTTCTATTGTATATCGACTTCCCATATCACGGTAGCCACACACTAGCAATTTGCGTCAGGAGGGCAATGTTACCCGTCAGGCTTTACGACTACTCTTACGGTCTGGCCGCAACGTTGCAGCGAAAGTGTGTACAAGCACTCCAACGGTAAGCTAGAAATTTCCAACGGACCTTGTGATCCCTAGATCATCACCTTGAGGACGCTATCATGGACTCATCGCTACAGATCCCTGACTATTTCTTTGTGATCAGTGCTCTAAGCGTGCTTGAAGATTCCTTGATAACTGCTAATCAGGTTGTCAATCCTTCGGAAGTCTTTGGTCTCTCGCGATAAATAAATCTTATCCGGATTGTGTTGTTCCAACTTCAAAACTTAGTATACCCTTGGATGAACGTTTTCTCTCTTGGACAAAAATGACCTACCTTCCATCGCTAGCGCGTAAACGGCAATGACATCCAAACGCGATACCGCGATCTTCTTTCTTGACGCGACTGGGATCTGGAACTCAATGGTTTAGCGATATGCCTTGCGACAACTAATTTGCCATGAGGCATCCGATGCCTCTAGTATAAAGGTTTCGTCCTAGTGTAGTCGACGGAACAGGACTCTGCTCCATCATTCCACTACTCTGACATCTGACTCGACGTTCATACCCATTTTCTCTATCATGTCGAACACCCGTGTCGCTTTTGTTACTGGTGCTGCTCAGGGTATCGGTGAAGCTATCGCTCTCCGTCTTGCTAACGACAATATCGATGTTGCTCTGTTCGATCTCAAGGATAAGGAGCCCCTTCTCCAAAAGGTTGCCCAGGCTATTCAAGCCAAAGGCAGGAAGGCAGTCTACTTTATTGGTGATGTTACTGTAGAGGACGACATCAAGACCTCTATCGACAAGACTGTCTCGCAATTAGGCGGGTTGGACATCGTTCGTATTTCATTACCACGGCCGTGTGTGCTTGAACTAACCAATTCAATTGAATGCTCTGATAGATGGTCGCCAATGCTGGGATCACTATGTTCAAGCCATTCATAGACAGTAAGTTCTGATGTCCTTCAATGCCATCTCATGCTAACCCAAATGGATTTATTAGGTGACGATGACGACTACAAGCGTATCATGGACATCAACGTTCTTGGTGTAGTACATTGCTACAAACATGCCGCGAAGCAAATGATCAAGCAAGGTCGTGGAGGCCGTATCATTGGTAAGCCATACCCAACCCCTGAAATGTTTACGACATTCCAAGCTAACGTTCCATCATGACCTAGGTGCTTGTTCTGGCGCTGGAAAGAGAGGTAATTTTCGTCGCTCAATCCTGAGCCCCGTACCTTGCTGACATCATTACGAAGGTATTCACAGTATGTCATTGTACAGCGGTTCCAAGTTCGCTGTTCGTGGTATTACTCAAGCACTTGGCGAGTTTCTACTCATGTAGTCACCATTCGTACTCTATACTGAATGCTAAATGTCCTTTCCAGCTCTTGAACTCGCTGCCAACAAAATCACGGTAAACGCCTATTGCCCGGGCTTCATTCTTACCCCCATGCGTACGTGAACCCAATATTACCTTGAAGACTTATCAATTGATGTTGATCTTTGTGATGTACCACAGTTGCTCATCCAGACGACGACAAGTACGGTGGTCACGGCTCCGTTGCGAAAATGGTAAGCGATTCCACCGAATGCACATGCTATTCTAATGCTTCATCTCCTTCGTGTAGGCGGCGAAAATGGACCCCAATTATGAGGGAGCACAGCCTGGTGTTGTTGCCGAGCTCGTTGCTTACATCGTCAAGCCTGAGGCTTATTTCATGACTGGTAAGCATAGATTAAATCTGCCAGGCTGTTTGTTATACGGACTAAATGGTCTATGTAGGACAAGCTATTAACATGGACGGTGGCCTCCTCTTTGACTAGATGCGAGACATATGCACTCTACTGGTGTACTCACGTTGTGTAAAATTATAATGATAGTTCAATGATATTCTGATGATTCTCAAATTTCGATCGAGATAAGTGCGGACGTTGTCATGCGCAACCGGTCTTAAGTTGTCTCGTCTGATAAAAGTTCACAGCAAGTCGACTCTCAACTCCATCCGGTTGGTTCCAGTTCAAACATCCCCATCATCGGGAGCCGTAAATAGGCACATGGACTTGCTTCGTGAGTAAATTCTAAACATATTCAATTATTGTTCAATGTCTTCTGCTACTTCTTCATAACGGAGGAAGCCGTTCATCGCCTCTTAGTCTTGTGCACGACCCTTTTCAGAACCCTCAGTGGCTTCGATCTGCGTTCACCAAGCTGACTCCCATAGAACCGAGCTCTGACGTCGTCCAAAAGTAATCGACGGTAGAAAATGAATTCACACGAGGCTCGCAGTGGCGACGTGAATCGTTCAGTATCCCGTTTAGCGTTCATGATACATGTTTGAGGTGTCGAGTCGCGAGGTTATACATTTCGGCAGCGTAATTGCGATTTCAAACAATAACGAGATCTCAAAGTAGTGCAAGCTAGCTTATTGCGCTACGAGTCGCCTAAGCTGCCTAGCTTTCGTAGGCTGTCGTCAAGCCCAAAATGACATTAAGCGTCCCCCAGAGGGAACTTCCGGTCGTCTATGGCCCTGGGCTTGAGTTGACTGCATGCACAGGACATCATGTCAGAGTGGCCACTTCGAAGGTCGGGCTGCCAAGTTACAACTCATGACCATGCTAGAATTACCCAGACCTTTCCGGAAAACTTCTTAGACCTCTTGGTCACTTCCGTCCATAGTGGTGGGATCACTTGGAGAATGACGGTGAGTACTTCTCGATTTCACGAGGGGGTTTACAACAGTATTTCCTATTGAGCCATCTTCAGGGGTACCATGATTTGTTCACCTTACACACGGAAACTAGAAATCAACTAAATTAAGCCATATACGTAGAACTGAATGCGTTCTTGGCAAGATCAGGATTGTTGAATAACGTTAAAGTATACGTGCTCACGAAGACGAAGCAGCTTTGAGAGTACGATCCACTGATGAATCTGTACCTCCTTTCCAGGGGCTCACATCCTTTAAGCAATCACATTGAAAGATTGCGGCTGTAGGATCTTCTTTTTCTGCAGCTACTAGTCACTATTCGTTCTTCGGCCTACGCGGGAGTGTCGAACGAGGAAAAAGCGAGTCACGGTCAAGTCCCTCCCTTGCGCGATTCGAAGGACCTCGCTTATGCGACAATAATGATCCCGTCGCGGACTGCCTTGTGTTTCTCCAACAACAATCTGCTTGAGATCTGAGTATTCCCCGCCTGACGCCCGAATGTCTTCAACATGGTCCAGAATATGGATCATCCCGGTTTCCTGGTAGGTATCTCAGCTTCACTCGCCTAACTTCATTGAAACTCTCAGAGAGTTGGATCTTGAGCGGTCCGCTTACTCTCGCCTAGTATGACCCAGCCTGCTATAAGTGTGGGGGTTATGTCCGTGAAGAGGTCCGTCTCCAAGCTCTACCTCTCTCTACCTGTCAAGTCCACTGGTTTGGCAAAGGCAAAATGACTAACTGGATGGACCCCGCAGTTATGGCTGCCCAGAGCGGTATGTCGAGTCTGTCATCATCGAGGTGTTCTATACTTATCGTTGTTTCCGTATAGCCGCCTTTGTGAAGCTCGTGCACTGTGTCGTCGGCATTTACTTGTATGTGTTTCTTAGATTTAGCGTGGACCACATACTTATAATGCTGCATACAGCTGGGAGTTTGTCATCTCCTTGGATTTCGACTGGAGCTTTGTCAACGGAAGGAGGAGATTCCGTTGGCCAATGGTATGAGTGTGCCCTTAGATACTTGCTCGTTGCTTACCGGCAGACAGGTATTTTATTTCCTCAACCGCTACTTTATGTTAGCAACCTTCATTTGTCTGTGAGTATCTTGAACTTTTCTGTGTGAAAAGCAAATTGAGTTAACGTTCTCTAGTTTGTTTTCCTTGGATTCGCCGTTGGACAAGTATGCTATTCTCTCGGTTCGAACTGTGATCGTACCTGACATTTGATTCAATAGACCTCTGAACTGCCGTCCATTGTATATCTTTATGCAGGTAAGTAGAGCTCAACATCTACTTTTAGTAAGCTCGAGCTCACGTCTCTGTTAGTTGGCTGGTAATATGTCAGCGGGCTTTGCTAGTATCAATTTAGCCATCAGAACGTGAGTTCTCGCTGCACCGTTGTATGCTGGAAACTGACCGTTAAACTTACTGTTTAGAATGGCAATCTGGAATCAAAACAAATTCGTTGTCATTCCTTTAGTCGTATTAATATTGGGCCACTGGTCTCTAATTCTGCAAGGTGTGTATCATCATATGCTCTAAGTACCGCATACTCATCTGTTCGTTTTTCACCAGGTGGTAACCTACAGGCAGCATGGTTCCCAGGGCAGGGCTGTGTTATTACGTCTACGGGAAACAAGGTCTTTGCTGCACAATTCATCTATACTATGTGCTTCGACTTCATCGTCTTGGTACTTGCGACATGGAGGCTTGCCGGTCCACAAGGGACCAGATCCCAAATCGGCCAGCTTTTGGTTCGAGATGGTCTTGCTTACTTTGTTATCGCGTACGTTTTTCATCTTCTACTTATCCTTTTGTTCAAGATTAAATCGTGTTATGCTAGTCTATTGGGCAATGTTGTCGTGAGCGTCTTTGAGCTCATGAATCTCAACCCCGTCATGAACGTCATCTTCAACCCACCATCGATCATGATCGCCACTGTACGTTTGACGTTGCCTACACCGTTATGACTTACTGATGTCATTATTTATTCAGGTTGCCGCCACTCGTGCTGTCCGTAACTTACAGGAGCACGTTACGAGAGGACCAGAGATGCTGTATGTTACAGTCATGTCTCTTGTTTTCCCTATG
Source organism: Cerrena zonata (assembly GCA_038087015.1). Classification (NCBI taxonomy): domain Eukaryota; kingdom Fungi; phylum Basidiomycota; class Agaricomycetes; order Polyporales; family Cerrenaceae; genus Cerrena; species Cerrena zonata. The sequence continues at coordinate 280,293 of JASBNA010000022.1, forward strand.
ACTTACAAGTTTCTTGTTTTAGCTCTAATAAGCAACCCTCGTCGTCCGGATTACAGTTCAATACTGGCGGACCCGCTATCTCTATTGCTCATGGGAAGTCAGAAGGTGTACATGTTCAGGTGAGTTTTTATCTGAAAGCCCAGTGCTAAAGTCTAATATGCAGTTATTTCAGATGGAAACATTCAGCGCCGGAGACTCACATGATATGCGAAAGAGAAGCTTGGATGTTTAAGCAACGTCCCAGTCTCCTAGCTCTCTAAGCTGAAGTCCGTGTCTTCTGCTTTGCTTAACTTAAAAACTATCATTACCTTTGTGTACATGTGCCATATTAATGCTTCGTAAGAAAGCAGCAGACATTCGTTCGGACTGACCTCATGCAGAGCGTGTCAATACAACTTGGTCATAGTCCATTGATCATTTGTTTTTTTAGTATAGTTTGACAGCCTTGCTTATTCGTACACATAATCAGAGATACTTGTACATCTCACCCCCTCTCTTGCGTTTTGGAAATACATTCCTCGTTTGCCCTACCTTTTGCTACGTGGTACATTATGAGAACGTTCCTAAGACTTTCCGAATGCCTTAATCAGAAGATGGTATACGGACGTGACCAAGTCTGAGCTGGGATTTCCTCATTACATTTGCCCTATTCAGCTTGGAGACGACCTCCATCACTATGGCGATTGTGGGTCCGTGTGTTGGGGTACCCAAAGTATGAAATTGCGATCGAAATTGATGTTTCAATGCCAGACTGTCGGCATGCCTCCAAGGGAAAGTTTATTTCAAGATACCGGAAATGGCAGTGCTCCGAAAACATCAATAGATCTCACAAGGCACGATTGATATCGAGAACAACATTAATTATGCATTATAGTACATCGCAGCAATGGATACAAGGGAACTGAAACAGATCGACTGAAACAGATAGATGGAGATGGAGATGGAGATGGAGACAGGACTAGAAAGAGAGATAGAAACACAGTATTCTTTTGAGCGAGCAAAACATAATTTAGACGCAAACGTTGAACCAGCCACGAATTCGTTGACCTCCTTCGACTTCATTGGCGTCCTCAGCATCCTCGACGTCCTCATTGGCAGCAGGGAAAAGCGTTCGCCAGAAATGCTTTCCGCTGACATCCTGTTCACTCATGAAGTTCCTTGGATGGATGGTGACGTCGTTGTCCCCGTAGACGTACGGAGTCTCAGCAGAGCTCGAAGCTTGTGCATACTCAGGCTCAGGCTCAGGCTCGGGCTGGTACGATTCATACGAAGCCCTGTTATAACGTGCGATAGGGACGTGTGCCTCAACCTGAGGAGCTGCCGTATAGTAGTAGTTCGGCAGGTAACCGACGTGGTGGGGTCCTCGCATAGTGCTAGCGTAGCGTTCCTGGTAGTTGGTCGGGTACCCATATCCTAGGTACCCATTTCCCATAGAGGTATTACCCGGAGTCGGCCAGGTATAAGTAGGGTCGTTCGGGTAGCCAAGGATATCACTTTGAGCATCCCTCGAGTCGCTGGATTCTGCGTATTCATATCCACTTTCGGAGCCTTGTCGGACAGAATCTTCTTCGTATTCGTCGTACAGAACGCGTCGAATAGGTTCAGCGTAGGCGCGTTCATGAGGACCAGGTACGTAGCCTTGGGTAGGCTGTTGAGGACCCTCGACGTCCATCCACTGCTTCCAGTTCCTAGGTTGCAGATCCGGATGAGTAGACTGCGACCTCGAAGACGGGGTGCTAGAGGGTTCAGGTGTACGTTTCTTGACCTCGCCGTACCTCCATTCCAGATCGCCGCCTAGGACGACGGGTTTACGAAAGTCGTTCTTGCCCACCCATGGGTCGACAGAATCTTTGTGTTCTGGTACGTATCCGTGGCACATCTTTCGGTGTCTGGTAAGACTGCCAGGGTCGACGAATTTCCTTTCGCATTGACCTCGGACACCATTCACGATGGGTAGATGAGGACAAGTTAAGTCCCTAATCTGAAGACTAACGATACGAAGTCAGCCTGGGTTATATGCGCATATACATGATAGAGAACTTACTGAGTCTTCACATGGGTCTTCATATTCGACTTCTGTATGGCAGCCCTCCCACACGGTCCTTCCGCCGTCCGCCAGATACACACATAGCGTGTAGCTCCAGGCTGTCGACGGGCTGTAGTAATATGCTCCAGCACATGATAGAGCAGCTCTTCAGCATCCGTAAACGTCATCGTACAGTTCTCTTTGGGACATGGGATGGACCCGTCTTCGACGACATGGCTCTCCCACTCGGCGGGTGAAAGAAGGGCACGACGGGGAGTGTTCTGAAAGAAATAGATTAATATACTATGAATAGAGAGATATAAACCGCATATATAGACACTTACCGAGTTTTTCTTGGCTCTAGGCATTATAATAAGCAAGTATTTGTTCAATATTCAATAGTGAAGTAGGTCGATGGAAGTAGTTGTAGTTCAAGGGATGTCGGACTCGAGCCCCGTCGTCGGGACCCTTTATATCCTCCAGACCATCACACATCGTGTCCAGAGAGTCGGACAGGGATTGTGAAAGTATCCCGGCGAGATCAGCAGCGTGCACGTCAATGAAAAATCAGGACAAAGAAACCAGTTACCAAGCGTAGCGTACTCGTAAAATTCTCAATTTTGTAGAGGCTTTCTGAAGCATGTTTCGGGAAGAGAAACCAATAGGATGTCTATATCCTGGCCGTCCATGTGGATCAAAGGCTCAGAGAGGCACAGACTAAAGCTCTCCAAGCTGCTGAAGCTCAGAAAGAGTAGACTGCGTGGGAATATTCGAGGCGTTGAGAACGAATAAGGCAAGAGCTTTGGACGGCCCCGCTTGGGAGTGCCTGAAAACGTATGGTGGAAGCACGAAAGTCCTTGCATATCTGGCTGAATTTTGTATTTATACTTACGCTCACTCTCGTACCCAGTCGCTGAAGTTCTCACTCCCATATCGTGACGGAACGGTGGTGGAATAGACTCTACCCGTTTGGGAATTTTTTACGTACATCTCTCTTTCGAAGATATTTCACCTTCACCCTCATATCACAGGTCCTCGTGCAACGACCTTGTAGGAGCAAAACCTCTTCACACCAGTACGCCGTTGCCATCGATATTTCATACAATGCTTTTATTCAAGCGGTACCTACCTACTAGTCCGAATAACGGAGTCAAACAGCCACGTAAAAAGCTGGGGAGTATCGTACAAAGTTTACAAGCAAAGAGACCATATTATTTATCTAACAAGACTCGGCAGTCGATGGGGATAATCACAGTGAGAGTGAGAGTGAGATGAGAGGATGATAGAGAGTAGGAAAAGAAAAAAGGAACAAGAATGAGAGTGGGGGTGGGAGGTAGGGACGATGGAGAGGACTGGACCCAGACCTCGAGGTGGACACGAGGAGGATGTGAAATGTGAATCAATGAATCAATGAAATCGATGAGACAAAGAGAGACGATGGGATGGGATGGGATGGGATGGGAGACGAATATTAGCGAATGCGAAAAAATGGTGTATTGTAAACGGAGGATGGAATCGAAACAGGAAAGGAATGTATACGAGAAGCGGAACGCCTCGAATATTCTTCTCTTTACGCAACCGACATGCATACATGCCTGGATAACCCTATATCACAACCACTCGAAACGAGAAGAACAAACAATCGAAACAGCGAACAACGACAGCAAGATACGATGATGATGGCGACAAACACGGCAGACAGACTCTCCTCTTTTACAAATGCATATTCCGGATACCCTTTTCCAAGATTGAGAAGCAGTCGTTGCATCCCTTTTTCTCAGCCACAGAGGACATCTTCGGCGATAGCGAAGGTGAGGGACTGGGCGATGAAGCAGGTGCAGAGGTTGGTTTCGAAGAGTGAGATTGTGTGGGTTCCACATCGACGATACGAACAACAGCTTTGCCTTCGAGAACCTTTCTGACCTTGTCTGCGTCCCAGTCTTTCTTGAGATGTGATGATGATGACGATGACGATGACGCGGAAGATCCAGAGAAGGCATCCCAGAATGCTGAACCAAGCTTGCGGACGAGCGTTTGCGATGCGATCGATGCAAGCATGGCCTGTTGTTCTGAGGGCGTTGATTGCGAAGTGGAGGCGGAGGCATTGAGGGATGAGGGTGTTGCGAACGTGCGAGGAGGCGAAGGAGGGGGCGATGGGTATGCATTTGCAGCGGCTTTGCCGGAAAGGAGACCTGCCAAGCTGGCGTTTGTCTTGAAATAGTGAGGACGCATGTTGCTTGCGAGTCCATTGAGAGCGGGGACTGGTGATTGTGGTGTTGGTGCAGCTTGTTGCTGTTGACGAAGTAACGCTTGTTGTTGACCCATACGAGTCCAGAGTTGCATACGGAAGCTAGAAAAAAAGAAGTAATCAGTATTCCATTTCTACGCCCTGAAGGAGGGAGAGCACCCACTCTTCCATGGACTTGTAGGTGAACATGTTCTTGTCTGCGAAAGACTCGAACGTGTGGGGCAATGGCAACTGGGCCTTCTCTTGCTGTTTCTGGTTCTGCTCTTTTGGCTGAGCAAGGCCCATGTTGAAGCCGGCAATAGTGCTTGCAGTCATGCTGTTGAGCGTAGGGTTGATGTTCTCTTGTAACGATGTACGACGTTCTGCGTTGCCACCAGCAGTGGGTGGTTTTCCAGAAAGAATGCTACTCCATTCAGGCACAATGGTAGTGTGAACAGGAGTAATACCGCCGCCGAATCCACTGATACCACCCCAGAAGGGGCTCCTACCAAGACGAGGCGAAGTGGGAAGATCTTTGTGGGTATTGGGGGTGAGAAGTGGACTCTTTGGGGTCTTTGAGTGAGAATTCGAGCTGGAAGGGAGAGGAGCAGGGGGTGGAAGGTTGGGCGCATCTCGGCCCTCGAGGAGGGCCTTCTTGAGAGCGGCAATTTCCTGGCGGAGGGCAGAATTTTCGGATTTGGTACCAAGCAGTTCGGTACGAATATGATCGATAAGCCTGTCTCGCTCAGCGATATCGCCTTCGAGAGTGGAGATGTATTCTGGAGAGCGCGTCAGTATTTCTGATCCAAGAAAGAGGAGTGAAAAAGGGATTTCAAAAATGATATTTACCCTTGCGTCGTACACGGAAGTTGCGCGCGCTAATCTTATTTCTTAGTTGACGTTTCTCCTTGGAGGACATCTTCTTGTACTCCTCGGGAGTTGGCCGCCAGTCATCAGGTTCAACAGAGGTGGTAGTGAGGTAGGTGGGTTGATTTTCTTTCTTATCCTTGAGCGCGGCACTGGCAGACTTCTTCACTACGCCGCCGGATTGCACAGTTCCTTTCCGGGCAGATTTGCCTTTACCACCAACCTTAATGGGGGTAATCGGGCTACCGCCCTCCTCAGTGGGTGAGTTTTCGGGGATCGCCTCGAGGTCGTTGAAGTCGTCGTTTTCTTCCTCTTCTTCGTCGAAATCGAATTCACTCATCGATTTGGACAAAGCGGGGGTGCCGACAAGCGAGGGATCGATACCTGGCGACTCACCATTCGAATTGGAGCCACCAGATCCCGAGTCGGGACTGCTGCTTTGCAACGTGGTAGAGCCAAAGGAAGTGGAAGAGGTGTTGAAAATGTCAAAGGGGGCAGCAACGGTAGGAGGTGGCGCAAGCGAGGTGAACTTGCTCAAGTCAGTGGTCATGTAGTCGTCAAAGTTATAGAAATCGCCGATTGCGATATCAGGGATGAATGGATTGGGGGGAGTGGGAGGGAGTGCGGCGTGGGTGGACGAGGGTGAATGCGATGAAGAGCGAGAGGAACCTGAACTTGAGCCAGGGTTCCCCGACGATGAGCCCGCAAGCAGGTCCATGTTGAGGAAATCCTCGAAAGTGGGTTGTTGAAAGCTAAATGCGCTGTCGACCTGCATGTTGGCGGCGACGATGAGAATGGATGAGTGTAGATGGGTTGGTTGTGGCTTGAAGACAAGGAAGGGTGTATGAGGCGTGGTGAGGACTTGACTGGTGTTGTGTGCCGAGTGCTGCGCCAATCACCATCACACTGCGTAAGCACTTCCCACGACCCGCCTGAGCGTTACGACTGCAGAACAAGACAGAACATCGAACAGTACAGTCATTTCCCTTTCCCGCCCCGGTGCCGACTCGGGGTCCACACACGCAAGCCACTACCTCCCTCGGCATCTCGTAACTCTCTCCTTTGACAAGCCGCACTTGCTGAATCAACACGCAAACCTTACTGCAGAGGACACTGCGGACCACGTATGTCTCCGTGGCAGCACGACAACATAGGGTCTAGCTACTCCTAATAATCCTCATGCCGCCGCTCTGCGGAAAGCAGGGCTGCAATTGTTTCGAATTGTTGCATGGCTCTTGATCCTGTCAACAGCCCTACTGCCATTCGAAGCAATCACATACCTGTCCAAAGGTTTATACAGATGTCCCTCGGACTCTTACCTTGCTTCAGCTCACAAATATCTCGGTGGGTGCTTGTCGTTCATGTTCAAGGGGATGTCTGATTCTTTGACCCTTTTATATCCGTTACATAAGAATGCATACCAAGGCGTGCGTGTGTACGCGGCCTATGACGGATCCGCCTTGTAGGAGCCGCTTTTGTCGATGTTGCGTATGCGTCCTGGCAGATATATTTCTACTTATGGTCGCGTTCAAGCCTCTAGCTTTGCCGAACTCGAGGATAAGGACAAATCTCGTTCCACTATCTCCCATTGGTCTAATACACAAGGCTATCAACATGTGAGGTACATATACTACGACGTCTCCCCAGACATAGTCTGCATCTACAATACGTATTGTTATTCCAAATGTTTTATATGTGTCTGTCCGCCAAGCGTCTGAAAAGGTTTGAAGCTTATTTTATGGTTTCGATTCAAGGTGTTTTGGTCATTTATTTCCCCCACCGACTCCAAGAAACAATCCTCCGTGCCACAACCCATTTTCTCGACGACGTCGATCCTGGTGTAATGCGTCCTGTCGAAATTGCCTCCGTGGGAACTCGCTAAATGACTAGATCACGTCACTACAAGACCTCAAGGCTCTACTTGAACCAGAACCATCACGTTCGGGTTAGTTGAAGTACGAAACACACTTTTTGAACCGTACGTATCATAGCATTTTCTTAACTTAGAACATAGTAATAATCATCCCCATAACAAGGGATGAAAATACTAATTCCCTCAGAATGGGAAGACGTTAAATGCACGCACAACAAGCTAAGCTACACTCCCTCACCATGGGCATCTAAAACGGCTTACGTTCAACCCAAGTTGGAAGAACGTATAGCTGCATGTCGTCTATCGCCCCAAGACACGGCGATTCGTACCACAGACCACACATCTCCAGGAACCTTCCCAGCACCTCTCGTCTTCCCAGAAGATGATCTAGATTATGATTCTGACTATCCTGCGCAGGATGTGGCGTCTTGGAAAAGTGACCCCGAACGAAATGAAGTGACTCCGGACCGAAAGACGATCTATGTTGTTGCTCCTCCGGAGACTGATGAAGATATGTATTTTATCGAGCAGTGGACGAATGCGGACTTTCATGCGGGTGGTATCCCGCCTTCCCGTCCGGATGTTGGGAAGCTGGAAAGATATATCGCTGCATTTTACCACGGGATGACAGTCAAACGACTGGAGAATCCCAAGCTGACCTTCACGAATTGGGATTCTGGAGCCAAGACGAAAAAAATCTCCGAGACTCCAAGGTATATAGGGTTGAAAACCGAAACAGAGTGCACTCGAATCCGTACTCGTGCTGGTAGGGACTCGGTATACGTCCGACAACTGAACCTAGACGACCTTCTCGATGCAGCGATCGACATCGTTCCCAAAGATGCATATGCGCTTCTATTACTTGTTCATCACGATCTATACGAAAATAACGAAGACGACTGGACTTGCGGGCGTGCATACGGTGGGAGTCGAGTCGCTGTCGTCTCAACTGCGCGATACAACCCCTTATTAGACAACCTCTCTATCCACTGGGTCCACGAAGTCCCCCAACATCATGCATGGCCAGCTTCCCACTGCGAAACGTACATCCAAGATCGCTGTACCCCTCCGTCAAACCCAATCACCAAGAAGCGCAAAACGGTGAAGGCACCAGGGGGTGACCCTGCATCTTCATCATCCAACGCCGAACCCGAACAAACTCAAACGACAACTCCACTCTCCGCAGCCCTATCGGCCTACGCGGCCCTCGATCCTCCTCTCATGCTCTGGCCCACAGGACTTTGGTTCTCCCGAACAGCACGGACAGTTACACATGAGCTGGGACACTGTTTTGGGATTGAGCATTGTGTTTATTATGCTTGTTGTATGCAGGGGAGTGCATCTATTGCTGAGGATGTGAGACAGCCACCGTATTTGTGCCCGGTGGATTTGAAGAAGGTATTGGTGGCTACGGGAACGGGTGAGGTGGAGAGATATAGGAGGTTGTTGGAGTTTTGTGAAGGGGAGGAGTGGGTGGATAAGTGGGAGATGTTTGTTGGGTATGCGGCTTGGATTAGGGAGAGGTTGAAGGTGCTAGAAAGGGAACAGGAACAGGAGTATTCGAGTGCTTGATTCGTTGGATTCGCGGATCTGATTCGGATGTTAAAAATACATGCTGAATCGCATGATTAGCTTGGCGATGATATGAATACTGTTCTCCTCTTCAATGAATGAATGTCGCCATTATATCCCTGCATAGTCCACACAACGCCATTGCCAAGTGGGAATGACGGGAAGTTCACAATACCCAAATATATCCAGATTATGTGACGTCATTAGACTCATCTCCGCGCCCGCAGTGACCGAGGTTCGACAACGCGACAGTTGCAAGTTCTTCTCAATCTCAGAACCGTGATATCCGTCAAACTCGAACTGTTCACAACAACTTCCTGAACTCTCAAATAGAACTCGTGGGTGGTACCACCTTTCGCACTGGCCCTTAATGCGCTCCCAGACACTATAATATGCTTTCCTATCACATGTCTTATTAGCTCCGAACAACCAGGTCAAGTTTCACAGCCAGGACCCAGTGTAACTGTGACAGGCTATTCAATCCCGTCCCCGTTATTCCCTAAACCTGAGCTAAATCCGAATCGAACACTGCTGTTTGGCAGATTGATCATCATCGAATTCCGATGACCCTTGTCCCTTCGAAGGACATATAAGAAATGCCCGGGTCCCTTCGTTGACGCATTTCCAACCGAAGACCATCGGTTAACTCCTCCGTATCTGCCATGTTATCTCAAGAGCTACCACAGGAGCTTGTTGAGAATGTCCTCGATTGTCTGGACAGCGATACTGTCTCGCTGAAGGCGTCGTCTTTGGTATGCCGCTCATGGCGGTTTCGGAGTCAATATCATCTTCACCGCGTCCTTAACCTCAGGAGCGACTGTAACATAAAGCTAATCCAGGACCGATTGACTTCCTTCCCGGCTATCGCAGGGTATGTTACCTGCCTCAAGCTAGACCTCAGTGGCTTCACGCCATGTCTTTGGAACACCCTCGTCCCTGTGCTCCAACTTCTTCCATACATTGACTCCATCGCATTTGTCTGCAAAGACATGTGCAAACTCAGACCGGAGGTCACGAACTTCCTCGCCCAGAATTACTCCTCACTCAACGCCCTCACATTATCCAATATCATCTTTACAAATTTCACAGAACTCGCCAACTTGCTCAACTGCTTCCCCCACCTTTTAAACTTGGAAATCAAGAATGTATATTGGGGGACATACCGGAAATCGCACGTACCCATTCCCAAACCGTGTATCCACGCGTTGTCTCTTGCTTATTGCACAGAGCAAGCTGCACTCCTGGAGTGGTTGTTGTGCGAGAATGATGAAGGGCAAACTGCTGTGATACCCTTTGTCGACTTGAAGTGGAAGGAAGATATAGAGACTCTTGAGAATCTTGCGACGAGAATCGGAAATGGCCAAGGGAAGGTGACATATGTCTGTTCTGCCTTCGTAAGGTATACATCTGGTGCGAGATCTTTCTGTGTGTCTTCTTAGGCGTTCCTGTTACTGACTGTGATTTTTTAAACTAGGGGATTATTGGAAATAGAGTGGCTAACCGCCTTTGAATTCTGGATATCCGAGTCAGCTTGGACCATCATTTTTCAAAGTCATTCCACCGACAGCCTAGAACCTGTCCGATGACCGTACATCATGATCGAAGTTTCCGCCAAGGTAGATGCTTTCGACATTCATTTCATTATTTGGAACTCCTTGGGTTCCCATTGACATTATAATTCAAGGAATTATCGATGAAACTATTGCGTAGAAGTCTATGTTTACACCATGGCCACTTTACATAGCAACATTTCTTTGTTCTAGATTGTACATGTGTTTATGACAAAAGGCAGATTCAAGAAGCAAACGGATAGTCAGTATAGCCCTTAGCAGTTTCGGGAGTGTAGAAAGTACTGCGATCATAGGGAGTCAGGGCGATATTCTCCCTCAAGCGACGAGGTAGGTCCGGCTAGAAATTCAGTCTGTATATTACCAAGTAGCTGTCATAAACGTGGTTGACTCACGTTGGGGATGAAGGGACGACCGAAAGCAATGATGTCTCCCTTGGTGTCTGCAACTTCTATAGCGATGTCTCGGGTGTAACCACCTGCGCTAATGAGCGGGAGAGGGGACCAAATCTTCCTGATGAAATCGTTTGACTATGTTCAAGACAATTCAAAATAGAATCGAGGAAATATCATGACACGATTACAAACCTCATCATTAGGGTCCCGGGACTCCAAGCTCACGACTCGAGGTTCGGTAACATGCAAGTAAGCTATATCAGGATGAAGCTCGCGAATACGATTCACAAGATACGTATACTGCGGGATTGTATTATCGATATGAGATTCTGCAGAGGGGGCGATCGTTGGAGGTCAAAATAGAGTCTATGGACATGGTATATGTATGGACATACCATTGTAAGCCTCCCACGGGCTGATACGGATCCCAACTTTCGAGGCACCGACAGCCTTGACACAAGCATCGAGGACCTCGAGAGCAAAACGGGCTCGGTTTTCTATGGAACCGCCATATTCGTCCGTCCTGTTATTGATACTATCATGGATGAATTGAGTGATAAGGTAACCGTTCGCGGCGTGGATTTCGACACCGTCAAATCCAGCTTTCTGGACTGCATTTACAGCTGCTTGAGCATAGAGCTGCACATACTCTTGAATCTCTGTCGGGGGATTGAGTGTCAATGGTTTCGACATAGCTGCTAGAAGTTCCGCATACCCGCAGGTTGTGAGAGGTCGTGGCTTGGGCTTATCGGTGACAGGGATATCTGAGGCACCGACGTACTCGTACCCATCCTTCTCAAGAACCGATGGATCCGCCGTACGTCCGAGTGCCCAAAGTTGAGCATAGAGGAAGGACCTTTGTTCATGGACAGCATCCGTTACCTGGAATGATGTTAACGTTGTCTAGTTCCATTCGAACAGAGAGAAGAAGGCCAACCTTCTTCCAAGCAATGATCTGCTCGTCGGTCCAAACTCCTGGAACATGAGGAAAGCCACCAGCTTTACCAGCAATAAAAGCGCCCTCTGATATCAGCAATGTACCAGGCTCGCTAGAGCGTTGGCGATAGTATTCGACGGCAAGGTCGCCATGAACGTGTTGGGCATTTGCACGGAAGCGAGTGAGAGGGGCGAGGACCTACTCGATGTTTAAGATCTACGTCGCCGACTTTAATGGGCTGGAAGAGCTTGCTTGAGGACATGGTCGATTTTATGTGATGGAAAGCAGATGTAGGTGTCAACTGCCATCGAATGCTGGGAGCTTTTATATTGGCTCAGAAGCGATTTGTTTAAGCAGTAGTGTTGCTGTATTTACTCACTCGCCGGTGAGCTGACCGAGAGGAGATGGGGTCTGAGAGGCTCCAGATCGCACCTACTATCGATGTGTAGCTAAACGGTCATGGCGCCTCACAGTAAACCCATATTTTCAGCAAATGTGCGTGAGACCGAAGCCTTGGCAGCCCCAATAGTGAGGACATGAATCACCTGTTTGAGTATCGCCGATCCTAGATCCCTACGGCGAGTACTCAGAAATATCCTTTGGGACCGTGAAGTCATGGCATCATGGTTACCGAGTTGGCTCGTTCATTGCAACACGCCGTAGGCGATTGTAAGCAACGCGTCTTTCCTAATAATCTCTCGACATTCTTGCGTAATCTGAGCCGAGTGGTTCGATGTAAGCAGTGAAACCACACTCACTTGAAGTGCATCACCCTCGAAATGACTCAAGCTCGCCTAACACGACTATTGTCTGTTTACCTCTTTATCTTCATTAGAAGGGGGATTTTGCTTTTGTACCGGTTGGTTAGAAATATTAGCATAAGTTTAGATAGTAGATATTATATGACTAACACTTCATGAAGTGGGCAGTTCGGACTTCGCGGAGCAACCGCCGGCAACCGGCGGATTTGGAATATCTAAGGTCATTGCCTTATTTGTACTACATCAGTACGTACGATTTTCTTACGAAGGTTAAGTCTTTTGGATATTGACTGAATAGCTTGCTACTGCGGCTCTGAAAGATTCTAAAAGTTATCGAAGCGATCGCATGGGTCGCAATACAACTTCCTTTCTCGCGAAGGAAGTACGCACCGCTTACTGCCCTTATCCTCCGCAAGTAAACAACATGACCCATCGAAGGCAATCACACAAGTGGAAGTCCAAAATGTAAGTGAATTTGCTGATAAGTATTTGGGGAGGGTAAACAATGCAAAATTAGGTTAACTGAGCCACGTCGCCCATTTACTACTCTCGCGCCGAATCGTGGCGGCAACTTCCCTCGCAACCACTCTATCAGCTTGCTCAGAAGGATGTAATTCATCAAACCTAAGGTTGATGAGTAACATTGTTCTCCAGAGGGAGGTGAATTATAGACGCTTACCAGAGGAAACTGTCAGCAGCTGGACCGACGTTGTCTGTACAAACTCCTCCACTCGATGTGCTTTCATTCAGCTCGAAGACGCAAGAGTGCGAAGCACCTGTAACGTTCAAGGGCACAGTACCATTCAAGTACAGTTGAGGATGGGCAATCATATCCGAGAATAATGCGTATGAGTCGAAGAGACCTGAGAAGAGATTATTCGACTCGAAGGGTATGCCTATGGTCATATCAGGACTCACCAATATGAGCACCGTGGAGTGTAGGAGCCAGTGCCTCGAGCATTAATTTTGAAATGGCATTTCCGGCATTGACCAACTCTGTCATGAACACGCTCCATTCAGTTGTATTGCGTTGAGCGGTCCAGAAACGATTGGGGTATGAATCAGGGGAGTAGAGGATGACATGTTGTAATGGTATCATCTAGTAAATGAAGGTAATAAATTGGATTGCTTAAGGGAGAAAATATGGACAGACGTACATTTTGGAACAAGAAGTTCCGTGCACCACTTGCGTAAAGTGTTTTAATCCAGTTGATCGAACAAGAGACAGTGTCAACGAGCGTTACACCTGGGGTTTGATGTCCGGTAAGCAAAGCACTGGCACCAACATCGTTCGTGCCAATCCACAGCGTATATATTGTTTCATCCGGTTCCAGACGGAGCGAGCCATTGACCTTCTCAGAGAAGTATAGAGGCAGTTGACTCTCGAAAAGAGATGGGAATGGCACTTTAGTGAGGTTATTCGAACACGTTGCACCGGAACGTGCAAAGGGGAAGAGCTTGAAATTCCCATCTCGGGCTGCGTAGACTGGCCATGCAACACCTCCATCCCCTACAGAGACCTGAAGCACTTAAGCCTGTAAATAATAATACAAATCACGGAATGGACTCACAACATCGGTATACGAATCACCAAAGGTGACAAGGTTTTTAATCTGGCTTGGTGAAGGTCCTACCGCGAGCGCGACACCGACCCAAGCTAAAGCGAAGGAAAGACTTAGAACCATTGTATGGGGGGACTGGGAATCTCTACTCGAGTGAACAACATCTCTTGGTTGTTTGAGAATTTATATGGGTCATTTGGTGACAATAAGGAGGCCCGAACATCACTACATCATTCCGGAGAGGATGGTCACGAGAACACGGCCCATTTATTGCCAACAGCGTAAATAAGTGGGAGCATGCTGCCATCCTCTTATTTCAGTGCATAAGCGTATGCCTTTTTACCTCTTTCCCCATGAACGCGTTGGAAATTTGGCGAGGCAGAACACATGACATCCAATCGAAGTCCGAACAAACTCCTGAATTGCTGTCTTTAGGTATTGAGTATTGGTCATTCCTGTTACTCCGGGAGTTTAGTGCGCTGTATCAGCTCCATTGGTAGTTTGAAAGTACGAGAATCCACGAAGCATATCAAGTGCTGTCAGGCCGTTCTTCACGCAAATAAACCGCCTTTACGCGACCTTGTCCCTCTCGACGTCGACATTCTGGACTTCCGCTATCGTTCTCTTGTTCTACGTCTTATCGATCGTCTTTAGGAGGTTGTACACCGCTATGCACTCGTCCATAGATTGTCTCTTCGGCGTGCCTTTGGGGAACGGTACTGTTGCGTACAGTAATACTTCGTGGGGAGTGCGTGCCAGTTTCATGCCAGTGAATCTAGTTAGATGCAGAAATAGGTAGAAATCAAGGCGCTGGTCATTTTCCGCACCGCTTACGACGTTGAACACGAATGTCTTGGGAACAGCTTCATCAATTCACTGCTTAGTCCTTTCTACAGTCCATTCATCTCGCTTTCCTGTGACGCACCGTATAAAGAAACGTGGAATACGAATACTTTGACTGTTTGCTTCTGTCGAACTTGTCGACGACGAGGACTTGACAAACTCATGAAGGGCTGTGTACTGTGTAATGAGGCCTTATGAGCTGCCTAAGTACCACAGTTTATTTCCTCAGAAATTTTTTCTGGAACGCAGCAAAGAGGTTGCCGGACAAAGTACAGAATCAGCATATTGTATCTATGAGACAAATACCGTTATAATATTGGGCTAATATGGGTGTAGTACACTTTACGATCGCTTACAAGCTCATGAAGTCAGAGGAAACTAATATCCTGACCTGCCATTCACGACACCGAACGCACCTCCATCTTTCCCAAACATCTTCCTCAGATCCCCAGCGAGCGTATCCGGCTGCTCGTAAGCCGCAAAGTGACCTCCTGCTGAATGATAGACATCGAAAACAAGCGGGGAGCCTATTTTCGATGTCCATCTAGTATACCTAGTAATTAGACGAGGTAAATGCTGATTATAATAAAAGCAAGACATACGCCTGAGGCATCTGACTGCCTAGATCATGAGGGAAATGAGATGCTCCGAATGGCACGCCGGTCGGACGCTTCGAGGGATCTACGGAATGTACGAAGTCTCGAGAAGTGCCTCCCGCAACCTCATAGTAAATACGTAGCGAAGCGGTGGGTCCTGCATGAGAGAACCAATAGATACTAATCCAAGTCAACGCTAAATAAGAGGTTCAACTCGGTCAGACTACAGAACTCGTGGATATAGTCAAGAAATACACACCTTCATCGTCGTCCCAAGAGTAGTTGTCTGTCCAGTTTTGCAGCTTTTCGTATATCCATCCTAGGAGGCCGACGGGCGAGTCACTCAAGGAGTACCCGATGGTCTGTGGCTGACGTGATTGAATGAAGAAATGAGGACTATAGCCGAGTTCTTTGATTATGTCCTGGGATTCACTCAAGCCGACGTCCTCGGCCCCGGGAGGACTGGAGCTGTAAATTGGGTGTCGAATAGAGTACATAGTGAATAAATATGAGAAGAGGGCTTACACAGGCATATTCGTGTGCCATGCTTTAACATGGGTTTTTCCGTACATGCTAGCGGTCTTCTTAGCAATCTACACAGTGAAAAATGATTATAATCCAGATTTGATATTATGATAATGCATGTGAACATACAAAATAGCCCCAATCTCCACCCTGTATAACTTCGAACGAGTTGATTATCAGTAAATCGAATAGAAGAACCAGTCCGGATTCTTACCATACTCATCGTATCCAAGCGAAAGCATTAGCTTGTTGGCAATCTAAACAAAGAGTAAGCCTTTGTCCGTCCATACCAATTCAATATAGGAACTGTACCTCAGCATACTGTGCAAATCTGAAACCTTGCTGTTTGAAACCCTCAGAGAATCCGAATCCAGGGAGGCTGAGTGCCACAACATGAAAGCTAGGATGGTCCGACGTAGTACTGACTAAGATGGGAAGAAGCTTTCTAACTTCGATAAAACTTCCAGGCCATCCATGAACAAATAAGAGAGGAATTGCGCAGCTGACAGTGCTTCTTTTGTGAACGTAGTGGATGTTTAAAGTTCCGAAACCATCTACATCAATGTCCCTTGTATACTGAGGCAACTCCTCGTTCAGCTTCGCTTCCTGCGTACGCCAATCAAATCCAGAGCTCCATCTTTGAGCGAGTCGTTTGATGTCAGTAAGAGATGCACCATGCAGCCTTCCTACATTTTCGAGCTCGTCAGGGAATCGGGTGAGTAGCAATTTGTGGCGTAGGAGCTCGAGTTCAGAATCGGGCACAGCAATGCGGAAGGGTTTCTCAAAGGACATGACTACAACTGCCGGAAGAGAGACGAGAAGACTGGGTTAGTAGACTCTAGGTGGGCCAGTGGGAGAGTCGGTGAATCACCGACCCTTAAATAGAAAAACCTCTGAGGCATTTCATCTTCGCCCGAGACGCCAGTCGGTCATGAAAGTGAGGCGGCCATGTTGATAAGCCCGAGGGATGTCAATATTGACCAAGATCTGAGAGTTAAGGGAGTCATTGCCCGCTAATTATTTTGCGAAATTTACACAAGTATTTTTTCAACACATCCCACAAATTCGGTGAGCAATGGGGGTTTAGTTCTGTTGGTCGAAGAAATGGAACATTGGAATCTATGATATAATTATTCGCACAATTAGTAATGAATTTGTATAACTCAAACTGCAAGCAAAGCTTACCTCATTTTTGAGTAAAACCATATATATTCGCAGAACGATGCCATAACGATTAAAATATATAACACCAGTACATACATATTGTTTGGGGCGATGAAAGTATATTCGTATGATTGTTCGTTATTAGTGGCCATGTGTAGTCGGAGAACTTTTTGATCTTGCCCGTAGGGCAGGTCCATACTTCCGAAGCACAAACGGCATCGGTGCCATTATCACCGCTATGCATCCCAGCAACGTGCCGGCCCAGCGAGGTGTAAGCCTCTCGAACATCTGGGTAGCAAATAGCGGGAATACAGCTCCAAATAATGAGCGAACAATGATCGTTGCAGCTAATGCAGACGCAGCCGATGCAAGGTAAGCATCAAGAAGGTAGCTGAATAGCCCGAGATAGAGAAGAACCACGCCCATTCCCAGGGGAAGTCCGGCCATCATGGGTGCCCAGAACGAAACATTGGGATATGACGTCCAAGCGAACCAGAAGAATGATACTGGTAGCATGATAGTGCCGTAATAGCTAGCATGAAGCCGATATTCTGGGGGAGGCGGAATGGGGTAATGTTCTTTGACTGTGGTCTGGTAGATGGGATCGATATATAGAATATAGAAGATGCATGCCGCGAGACCTCCGATGGGAATCGGAAGGAACATCAAACCAGAAACTCCATTGTTGAAGTGATGGCCTACGGTGAAGACGATGGGATATGCTTCGAAAAGGAGATACACAACACCGTATATGAACTATTGCGTGACTTTTGGGATAAGAATAAAATCGATGTCGAATGATAAAGAAGTACGCACACTCATGTATAGCGTTATAGCCATCAGCATTGGCTCGGTAAGAAGCAGTACAAATGGGCGACCGAGAATGGCTTTAACTCGTTCCATGAATGTCATTTTTTGCTTTTCGAGAGGAGCCCACCATCTTTCGTCTCCGGTCTCTTTACGCAGCCTTGCAGCTTTACGTGCAAGGATAAGAGGCCTGGTATATTATTAGTAATATGAGTCGCAAGGAAGGGCATAAAACTCACTTATACGTTTCGGGTTGGGCGAGTATAGAACATACGAAACAAACGCCTGCGAGCATTGTTTGGAACCAGAATACCCATCTCCAATTGACTCCGGCCACGTCCATCCAGCCACTAATGAGAGGGGCCATGGAGGGGCCGGCAAATGGACCAACAGTGAAGGCGGCCATGACTTTACCCCTCGCAGCGGGAGTGACTATGTCTGACATCACTGCTCTGTTGACGAGGGTTTATATTAATCAAGATTCGATGATCACATAGTGGTACATTACGTACCCACTGTTAGTGAGAGGAGCTGCTGCGAAAGTACCACCCAGCAAGCGGAAGATTAGAAGCGCCGCGGTATTCGGTGATAGAGCACATCCAATTTGTGTACCGACGAAGAGTGGGATTGAGATAAATGATATGAGTCGGCGGCCATAATGCTCAGATAGAGGTCCCCACACTATTGGTCCTATGAGGAACCCTAGAACAAAGAGAGAGATGGCTACGGCTCCGACTTCAGATGAGAATCTGAAATGCTCCTCCAGCTGAAGAATAATGCCTGCCGGCAGGGAACTGGCTAAGGTCCTAGTAGTGCAATAAGTGAGTATTAGAGAGCCGAATTTCAGTTGAGACCTTACGAATTGAATATGAGCAAAATAGCAACGGATACGATGACGAATTTCTTGGTAAAAGACCAATTGAGTGGATTCTCCGGATCGTTTTCCTGGAATGTAACCTGGTACTTTGCAGATTCGTCAGAAGCTAATTCATTCTTGATGGTAGTGATCGACTTTTCGACATCTCCACTAGAGGAGGAGGATTTCCGTTCTGCCCCCGGTATTTGGATATCTCGAATGCTGGATGTAGCGGAGCAGAAAAGGTCATTGGTACTGAGGTCAGACTGCGACACTCTTTCTTCTACAACAAGTCGTTGCATGCCGTCGACGCGCATAAGAAGACACGAAGAGTTCAGTCCGAAAACCACTCAGGCTTGAGAGCATATCCATACACACCTTATATGAGTATATGCATATGCCGAGGCGGACGGGAAATTTTGTAGGAAGCCCGCTGAGGATGGTCTGATGTCAGATAATGGGATCGAACGACTGAGTTTCGAAGCTAGATAAACAAGCGAGACCACTTTGGCATCTAGGTATCCCTCTTCGAACTGGTCGGACCGTTAGCATCCAAAGTCTTAAGCGTCGCTGTGGGACCCCGATAAGCCAACACGAGGTGGGAGGAACTACGAGCCCCTGAGTTCTGCGGGAGATGAACATCGAGCATGTAGAAAATAATCAAGCCTCCTCGAAAGGACTTTTAAGTTTCAGACTCCTTCGAAATTCCAGTACTTACTATTAGGACCGGACCATCAGGCCATCAGGCGTGCCAACAGATACTGTCAGTAGAACCTTCGCAATACAACGATATCGTTGAACATCCTATTGGCAAGTATAAGGATGACTCAGGAAAGCTGCAGGCTTTCATATTATGGTAACAACGAAGCCGTTCATTGTACATGGCAGCGTATATACATGTTTCGTACGTGGCGCAGGGCAAGAAAACCAGGGTTAGCGCCTTACTTTTACTGTATCTAATCTTATCTGTGATGTCATGACTAGAGGCACCCAGCGCACGACACACGTTAGCTTGTACTGTGACCTCGACAACCTCAATGGAAAGCGATGTTGCCAGTGCTTAATTCTATCATTGTGATTTCTGCTATACTGATATAATAATAGATGAGATTCAAACCAGCACGTTATACTTTTACGACGATCGACGAATCCAGGTAAACATCATACTCTTGTAACTCATCTTCATTGCTCGCCGTACCCGACGTAGGTCCACATATATTATCATATGGCATTGATATTGTAGTCTCATCTACTAGGGAGACGTCATTCAGGGAATCATATCTGCTAAACACTATCAAACCAAGGAGCTTCTTGCTTACACAGATGCTAGCCGCATATCCCCTGCCCTATCAGAAGACTGGTTTGTCCAAACGCTGGACGCTCCAGTCAGAATAAAGGGTCAAGAATACCTCTTACAAGGCTCACCTTTGGACTACCTGCCCCGCTTGCCATCTCGGAGAGGTATACTCAGCATTGTTGTCGCGTCTTTTTGCTGGTGTACATCCCATGACGACGATAATCCTCTCATCGGCTCGTCAGGCCACCTTCGATAAGTCTCTAACCGATGTACCTTTTCCCTCAGACACTTCGAAGACAGGCATCTTGGAGAGTATTAATGCTCTCGGGGCAAAGCTTTTCTGGGTGGGGAATGCCACTTGCATTCTTGAATACCAGAGCATTCGTTTCATGACCGACCCAAATTTCTTGCACCAAGGTTATTTAACACGAACTAAAATGCCTATATACTAACTTTTCTCCAATAGGTGATCATGTCCATCTTGGCCCGGGTGTTGTCGGTACACGCGTTAGAGAACCGGCTTTCGATTACACACAATGTCCCGCGGTTGATTTTATTTGTATGTCCCAGAGCCCTTCCCCGCAGGGTTTCCTCTAATCTGTCAACGGTAGTACTTAGCCATCTGCACGGCGACCACTTCGATGACCTCGTCGCTGAACGTCTCCGCAGAAATATTCCGATAATCTCAACCCCTCATGCATGCGAGAACCTCGAACCGCAAGGATTTACCTCTTTATACCCTTTACAAACCTGGGAGAAAATCACAATCCAGAAGGGCGAGGATACGATCACAATTACCTCTATGCCGGGTAAACACACCCTAGGCGTTATCGAGAGCGCAGACTCTGTTCTTCATGCCATCCCTCCTGTCATGGGTAGTTTGATCGAGTTCAAAAGAGAGGACGGGTCGTTATACAATTTGTATATTTCCGGCGATACCTTGTACTATGATGAACTCAAGGCACGTCCAAGTCTTTCTCTATTTTTTTCTCCCTCTACGATGTCTTGCTTATGAGTCTTGCATATGTAGGAAATACATGTAAGGCACCCCCACATTCACCTAGCACTCATCCATCTCGGCGGCACGACACTTCCAGTAATTCAAGTCATGGTAACAATGAATGCTTCTCAAGGAATTAAGCTCCTCTGCGCTCTTCAGCCAGACAAGGCTATACCTATACAGTATGCATGACTATCTCATTTGTATTTCGCCCCATCTCACTTTGCAATGCAGCATGGACGATTACGATGTTTTCCTTTCCGGCGTAAAAGAGTTTCAAGATGCAGTTGAGAAAGAAGGATGGAAGGATAGAGTTGTATTCATCGAAAGAGGACAACACTTCTCCTTCTAATGGCTATAAATTTGAATCGACCTTCCCAAAGAATGAATTACAAGATACATGTTAGGGTACAAGCAACAAACGAAATAAATCAGGCAAAAATACAGCTGAGGAACAATCATGCTCAAACTTCCTATGACTTCGGAGGAGCTTCAGGAACTGGCTCGGGAGCAGGGATAGTTTCCTCCGTTGGTTTTGGCGGAGTAGTGAACTGCTCCAACCATGCCTTTCGTCGCGTATTTCTTGCCTCCAATGCTTGCTTGGCACTCTCGCGTTCCTCTTGTGACGACACGCGGAAGACGTATTCCTCAGTGTTTGAGACGTAGAATAAGCGGTATGTCCGGACACAGACTCTAAGAGCCAAGTCGCTGCGAGCGATGACGGATGGTTCGCTCTGGTCCGGAGTTGGGATGACAGTTCTCTTGAGGAAAGGTCGTCTCCGCGAAGCGGACGAGGGGACGTCGATAGTTGGTTCCGGCTGACGCGACGTTGGGTATCTGTTGCACTTGAGGAAAAAACGATGGAACATACCTTGACGTAGGAATCGATGTACGCTTGCCAACGACCCGTCAAAACCTCCGCATCGTCATAGCTGGAATCGTCTTTCCCGATCAGCTGCATAGTAATTGTCTTGCACTCAGGCAACTGAATGATTAAAACGGTCAGCTCAATACTTCAAACGATGGACATGAGCGTAATTATTACCCAATCAATCCTAAAGAGGTTTTCGTCTGGTCCAAGTACCTTCTCCGTATTCTTTCTAGAGTTAATGAGATCTTGAGAGGTTGGAGTAGCAACCTCTCTTTCACGGCGAAGTAACTCAAAAATCTCCTGGCTCCTGCCGTCTGACAAGATAGCTTGAATCTGTATCGTGTGTTAGTGTTGTCCCCATAATACAGACCTGACTCGACTTGCCTGCTTGACTAACGCTCCGACAAGTTTATCGATCGTAAACGCCTTGTATCCATGCTACAAAAAAAGAGCATAAGTAAACTTAGACTCCCAATCAACACTCAAACTGTAGAATGTAGCACGAACCTTAATCCCAAACATGTACCGCATCTGATCTTCGAAAGCGATTTGCTCAATTTCGTTATCGAATAGCTTCTCGCACGACTCCAAGAAGAAGTCATAGAAATGTCCCGCATCCTTTGCCTTCTCGCTCAATTTCGTAATCTCAACAATCAAACCAACATCTTCCCTCACCGGAGTCTCAGCACGCTGGTCACGAGCTAGTTCAGCTGCTACGCTCTTGAAAAGATGAAGGCGGGAATATAGTGTCTGCAGCGCAGTAAGAATAAGTTCTTCGATTAGGTGAGAGTAAGGGTATACATACCTCAAGAAGGCGCAAAAGGACGTAAAATTGGGTATTGGTATAGAACGTCCCCTTCCTCGTCGGCCGTCCATCCACAGGACTACTTGGTCCAGAACTCGACCCACCATTGGTATTGGTCACAACCGGATCAGTATCAACAGACATAAGTTCAGCAGGCGGTGAAGGTGGCCTCGACGACGCTGGAGAAGCGGCACTTTGAGCCCTTGTCCTCCTACTTGACTTCGCCTGTTCGCTTTTGAGCAACTTCTTGCGAAGGTCACTCCCAGTAGATCCTACGCCGCCTTTCTTCCCACGGCCGCCTCGGCCTGAAGATGAGGAAGCAATGTCGGTATCGTCTAGTAGACTGTCGGCTTCGCTCGCCTCGCTGTCGACGGATTCCATTTTGGGTATAAATGTAGAGTTGAAGGTGGCTGGGTCATTCATGAAGAAGAGGGGAACGAAGGAACGAATAAAGGATTCAATACGTTTACGGTCAGTGAATGAGATTTGACCCTGAGTACGATCGAGGAAGGAACAAGTCAACTTCAACGCATCCTGAAGCACATATGTGTCGTCCAAGATGTATTCCAGCTGATGTCTCGGTCTTGTCCTTGCGAACATAGGGTCAATCAGAGCAGCCCGTTTGGCCATCTGCTCGTCTCGTGCAGTTTCGATCTGGTTCATGAATGCCTTGGTCGTGATCCCCTTCTTGTCAGCAGCCTTGAACGTAATCCCCTGGTGATCCAGTGACTTGTGGTAATTCCTCCCGTCTACCTCTCTCCAGACCTTGTTCCATTCCCTCTGAGCCCGTTTCCACTCTTCGTGCTTCTGTTTCAGCCGCTCGAGGACGATAGGGATCGCGATAACAGGAACATCCTGCATAGCCTGCCATACTTCCATTCCCGCGTCTCGGCCGTATACCTTCTTGATCACTCGTTGGTGGATACTCTTCGCATTGCTGAGATGCTGAGGCTTCTTGAAGCCAGCTCGTTCCTCTTTGCTGAGTTGCAGAATCTTGGTGTTGATTGGGTCGAGGAGGACAATGGTCTTGTTGATTGCTTCGATGTGGAAATCGTATTCGTGTCGTTCTTCCTCACTGCGGTGGAGAGCTTCCTCGTAGACGTTCTTCTTGTGTGCGATGAATCCGGCTTCCTCAGTGGCAAAGGTGGGCTGGGATATCCATTCATCGTTCAATACTGAGCGACACATATCATCTCGACCTGAACAAACAACAAGAGATTCCTGGAGAACACAAGTGTCAGAATTCGTGCGGAGCAATTACCAGTAGAATGTAACATACGTTTGCAGGAAGCTTGCGATAACTGCCGTATCGCTCATACAACCTTTCTCTATTCGGTCTATCCAACACACCCATCGGTCTTGTCCACACATCCTCGGTTCCAGCAAACCGCTCCCTCCTCTCATCGAACCCTAGGATCTCCTTGAATTGTGTTAATAGTTCACTTTCACCTAGGAACTTTCGACTCTCTTTCACAAGACGAGCGGTATCGATGATATCTTGTGTGAAGAGGTTAACAAGCTTGAGGAACTCGTTATATGTCTCGCGATTATCTAAAGCTCGCTTGACACGATCGAAGAACTGGTTTTCGTCTTGTGGAGGCGGTGGAAGCTGAGGTGCAGGAATGGGAGGAGCCTGATGAATAAAAGTGGCTTGGTGTGCATGTGAGCGACGTGGTGAGGTGATTGCTGCATGTCTCTGAGACAGAGCTGGCGAGGGAGCATCACTGTGTTGTTGCTTGGTTCGTTTCACCGGTTGCTGTGAGTGAATTAGTATATGAATGAAAGAGGCGGATGGGAGAGGCGTACTTTACTCGGACCTGCCTTTGCCGCGGGCTCTTTCTCCTTCTCCGGTGCCTTTCGTTTTCGCTTCTGTGGGACCGAAGCCGAAGCTCCAGCAATAGAACTATCTCCCTTTCTCCTTCCAGTCACTTTCGTTTCGAGTTTGGATTTGTTGAGGATCTCATCCAATCTCGCCGCAGCCTGGTGTTGCGTCCTCTTGTCAGGGAGGAAATGGTAGAAGCCTTCTAAGAGATCTTCGTCGTTGGCAAAAAGGTCCGTAACAAGACGCATTGTTACATCCTAAGAGTAGTGTCAAGATATATGAGCTTATATTGAGACAAATATAGAGGATGGAGTGGCGTAAAGATATGAATGACTGTTATAAACCGACGGCATGAAAGGTGAAATGGCAAATTCAGCGTAACCATTGGGCTAATTCTCGCCGACTGTCGTGTGATGTATGCAATTCGCATACACGCATTTGGAAAAATGAGGGAATAGGAGCGAGAAATGCAAACACCTACATCGTCAAGAGAACTGGGAGGCTCGCTAGGAGACAGAAGAGCGAGGAACCTGTGGTACTTCTCCGGATCGTTCGAGAAACGCGTCTTGACTGCTGAGAGGTATTCTAATGCAGGGGCTAGTTCGGCATCACTAGGAAGTTTAACACCAGGTGTCGAAATCCGTGGTTGCAGTGTTTCTGGCTCTTGAGGTCCTAAGTGGAATCGACCATCAGTGGCTTGTGTGGTCGTTCCTGCAGGCGTCGTAACAGTGATGAAATTGGGATTCCGTGCATCATTAGTGCATTCGATTCGGTATCCAGGTGGCAGAAATGTGTTGAACCCTTGAATAAGTGGAGGGTGGCCGTGGAAGAGATTCGACACGCGTTCAATGACACCCGGAGTATCGATTCTGTAGTAAATTAGTATCTCTAGTGAGAAGCACGATGACCTGCAGCCCTCACCTCTGACTTTTGAAGTCCTTCATGATATCCAAGAAGCGGTTGTAGACATCGGGCATGTCCTGAAATTGGATCTTGACCTCGTCCAAGTACGTCAAAGCGTCGGTGACATTCAACTGTCTGTCCGAAGAGCCTTCTCCAGAAGAAGACATCTGATCCATAGTGGGTTCCTCTGAGGCCATCAGGGTATCTGCAGCTGGAGGATCAACAGCTGGTAAAGGTGTGTCTGGTGCAACAGGTGGCGGAAGGTCTGGCTCGCTTGTTGGGTTCCCAGGGGGAGGATTTTCTGTGACGTTATGAGGCTGTGCTGTCGCATCCTCGTCGCCCGACATCACGAATACGTTTAATACAAGAATGAGATGGAAGTGCTTGCAGGTGCTTTGGAACGAGACGAGGGTAGAGACTAAGTCACAATCGTCCTTGACATTAGCCAAAGTCGGACATTCTCTCAGACACTGGGCGAAATAGATTAGATTAGATGGCTCGATCTCATATCAGATTCCGCAACGCTTCACTGGCAAGACATTGAGTCTAAGTTGTCAGTTCTTTACTAAATTGATCACAATAACTGGCCTTAACTCGACCGTGGCGTAGCCACGAGGCTCGTAACCCGAGCCCTTGCTATAACAAAGGTTTGCCACTACGAGGACCCCGGTGTTGAGAGCACAAACACAATTCTCCTTTGGCTTGCGATTGGGTTCCAATTGCTCGAGCTACATTTCTGCTATGCCTCCTAGCTCCATTCTTGATATTCCACCTACCTTCGGTGGTCAGCTACTCAGCTGCGAGCATTGAACTATCTCATCTGCCTCCATAAATACAGCCTCTCTCAGAAAACTAACTGCATGGTAACAGCTCTAATACGACTGCCCATACCCTACGCTACAACCTATCTTATCGACCCTGGGTCTAGTATCGCTACTCGTTAATTTTTATGTGATTTTCCAAGCTCTTGCTCTTTTATAGATGGCCTGTTTATTCTTTAGCGATCACCGAACACTACGATTCGGGCGAGCCATACCACAAAGTCATCGGTGGCTGTTGGTTGAAGCGCATGCTCGTCAACTTTGACCAACCGGGAGTCCTCATATTAGATATCACCTGTCTTATTGGTGGGGATTTATGTTATTTCTCTGAACAACGCATAGCCATACTATTCTATGTTCACTTCGGACAACTTGCCACTATTTCCAGACTCAGTATCAGGAAGTCCCGACACAAAAGGTCTACTTGCATCACCCCGTGTTCTATCATTCGCCTTTTCCAGAGATGGCTGCGTTATATACATACCCTGGCATTCAAGCTCGATCCTGGCACCTAAGTCGTTCTTTGCAAGCTCACGCCTCGAGAGGGGCCAAGAAGATCGCCCAAGCTTGATTCTTACGCGCTATCTGATCGTTCTCCACTTAGTAATAGCAGGCCGTTATGGATGTTATGTAGTACTCTTCCTCTACTTCCGACAGAACCTGATTATTGGCTGGGATAGCACAGGATCTAGTACCTTTATTCATGGATACAAGAACATACATCAGGGACTCCTAGCCTGCACCCACCCTTGCGCGTCGAGCATGGTTAATTTGCACTCGGATGTACCTATCCGCTCGCATCTATAGTTGAACACCAAAAACATATACCCGTTTCAACGGTACACTCAGAAGGGTTAATCACTCATCCTTTTTTATTAATAAATTAGATATTACTTCTCCACCTGTGGATGCTAAATGCATGTCGTCTTTGATGATCGCATAAATATCTGGTCCCCGCAATCATCTCAAACCATCCACGACTCGCCAGGTTTGGCGGTAATCATCGTACTACGGTCTTCGGATGGGGCTGAGATTATCCCTTGAATCGGACTCACTAGCAGACGGAGAGCCCCAATAATCATCTAAACTTGTAGACAATAAGTAGTCATTTTTTAATATTTTTTGAAATGATTAGTCAAAGGATTTAAATAATATCCTTATCCTCGTGTGAAGACTACTTGGAACTTGGACTATCTGAGATCGGAGTAGGAAATGAAAGGTCCGCTAAGCCTTGAAAGCTTGAACGCTGAACCTCACTCACGAGGCTCAGTATCACAGTGCTTAGGTCCCATCGATATCGGCCCTCCTCAGCTTGATTGAAGCATCGACACTAATATTTCAATGTCGTCTACTCTTCCCTACCTGACGACATATCCTGCCAGTGACTACAACGACGATATGGCTGGAATCTTAATCGGTGGATCCTCACTACTTCGTATATCCAACACGAGCCAGGGGAACCAATCCAGTGGGTAACATTCTATAGGACATGATGCTTTAGGGAAATGACATACATACAGAAAATCCACTTTTCCTGCCTGTTGAGATACATAACTACATCCTCGAGACCTTTTGGGATAGCAAGAATATCGAGTGCAGTAGTCCAGACACCATTCGTGCATGCACGTTAACCTGCCAAGTTTGGTACAAAGCAGCTCGACCACACATCTTCCGTGTTATCGTCTTAAAACGATGGGAGGATCTTCAACGATTCTCCTCGCTAGCCATCAATGATGAAAGTGTACTTGGGTGGGTGCAGAGGGTGAGGTTGTGTGGGTCTCTACCGCCTCTTGATAGGTCTTCCGCTGGCCAGGAACTACCCGCCGATTGGGGGGTTCGCGATCGTTGGATCTACTATTTCCCTTATCTACTAGCTCCTCGGATTCGCGATAAAACAAACCACAATGATCCGACATTCAATATCAAGATCCTCGAACTATTCGATTTTTCACACATCAGCGGCGCCGTTGAAGATTGTGAATGGTTCGCATTCTGGGTTCTACACTTATCATGGTTGAAGAACGTGGAGACACTCTATTTAAAGAGTTGCGAAATGGCTTCCAACGCGATGACTGCGCTCGCGCATTCCTTTCCACAACTGCGGAATGTTGGATTCACGCATGTTGATCTGACATCCAAGAACCATGCTGGTATCAACGTCGCTTTGCAACCCTCTCTACCATTCTATCTTACGGAGGAGACCATTACTCAACAACAAATGGGAGGCGAGCTCGCGCTTCCTGACCAGAAATTCGTCCACCGTTGTTGCGGACCAGCACGTGAAAATGGTGTGGACTACACTATCATACATCCCGCCCCTCGTATCGAATCCATCTATATAAACAACGAAACCTCAGAGTACACGTGGCTGGATCTCAACCGGCTATATGGCTGGATGGTTCCATACAACGCTGCAAAATATCTGAAGTCAATGGAACTTTCGGCGGTGGTAGAGCTTTGCTCGATTTCGAAGTTTATAACAGAATTGGGCTCTTCGCCATGTCTGCAGCACCTGAGTTTGTGGATTGGATGTGATATCGGACTATGTAAGCTGCATCCTCATTCGTGTGAGCAAGTATTGAGACATTTTCTCTAGTCGATCGATATGCGTTTGACTTCTCCAAGTTGACAAACCTGATGTCGCTACGCTTACACGGCTCAGGTTTTGATCACATACAACTTGAAGTGTTCATCCGCATTCTTTCTACGCTCAAAGCCCCCGAATTGCGACGAATCATGTTAGCGGTGACTCATAACAGTAATTTTACAGAAGTTGAGCAATTGGATGACTGTCTGGCTGAGAATTTCAGCAGTCTGGAAGTTGTTGTTGTTGAATGTGTTGGTCTACATGGGAGGGGGTTGGAAGGACCCCGGCAAGAAATACAGGCTATTCTCCCCAAAACGAACCGAAGAGGGCTTTTGGAGGTCCAGACTTACTCAGAACCCTTTCGTTATTAGCCGGCGGTTTAGAACCATTGTTTACTGGTATCGACCGTCATCCAATAGTGTATACGCAACGGAAACTCACCATTGTTACAAATTAGTCAACTGTTCCCGGTAATTGACCCTCGTAGATCGAAGCAATGTGAGGATTGTACTAAAACACTGTGGTGCTCTAACGTTGCCACCCCTCCTTTTTGTGAGCTGCGAAGGCTTATGTTTCTCCCAAACATTCAGCTGTATATGTGAAGGTTCTTCATCAGATCCAGGGGGAAGATTTTCTGTGACGTTATGAGGCTGTGCTGCCACATCCTCGTCGCCCGACATCACGAATACGTTTGGTACAAGAAGAGATGGGGGTATTTGCAGGTGCTTTGGAACGAGGTGAGGGCAGGAAATAAGTCCCAGTTGTCCTATTCTGACATTCGCCAAAGTCGGCCATTCTCTCAGACACTGGGCGAAACAGATTAGATTAGATCACGATGGCTCAATCTCAGTATCTCAAGGTTAGGAGATCTACTTCGATAACTGAATGATACGGTTTCCAGCTGCAAGAGGTTCCACAAAATGACATATGTACCCTTCATCCTCCTACTATCACGACGATTACAATCGAACCTTCTTTTTGTGGTTATTATCACCTGTATCATGAACCCGCCGTCCCAAATAACCTTTACTTAAGATGATGAAAATCTCGTAGTCACCATAGAGTCACCTGCTCTGAGCCGTCGTGGAGATATATATACTGGTATAATATAATGCTGGTAACTTGAGATTTCCCCAGCCTTGAATAAGCTGTTCGTGATCTACATAGAAACGTGATTGGACGAGCTCAGCGGAATGGTCTTACCTCCCAACCGTATTGGCAGTATATGTCATCGTTAAATATGCTATTCCCTCCGCTCACCACTGCACTGCGGATTTGTTACAAAACTAATGCTAGCTATCAACTCCTTCCCTTACAGAACATCTGGAGGCCTTAATCGATGCATCGATGATCATCGGAGCGGAGGTGCATCAAGTCCGCGAATGACATGAGGTAACTCCCAGGCTCAAGCTGCTTATCAGCACTGAGTCGCACTGACGATGCATATGATGAGGACATCGATCTCGCTGTCTCTTGGGTCTATCTATACCAATCCAAGCTCAATGTCATTCACCCTGCCCCCTTTAAAGTCTCTGTTACAATTCGGCGATACTCGCCAACCGCCGCGTACTTGTACGAGCGATGTCGGGTATAAGGATTTTTCTAAGATCCTCGCCCATGAGACTAGACGGACGTGCGTATAACCACTTGTGTATAATGTAAAACTCAACCAAGTATGTAACGATGTAGTACCATCCCCGCTCTCGAAATGTTACTGCCATATAAAAAACGCCATTGCGTCTCGAACATGGGCAATGGAATGCGTCTGAGTAGGCATACTAGTTGGGCCCACGAATGTTTACACCGATTCTAATTGTCTGCCATATAGGGACGTCCTTACCACTACCACACGAGATTCACAATTACATCCTCGAGACGTTTTGGAATCATAAAGACATCGAATGTTCTAGTCCCGAAACCATCCTTGCATGTTCACTGACTTGTAAGGTTTGGTCTAACGTCGCTCGCCGTCATATGTTTCGTGTCATCATCCTAAAGTCTTGGAATCAGCTCCAACGATTTACTTCCCTAGTCATCGATGACAAGAATGTTATTGGATGGGTGCGGAGAGTGCGACTGTGCGGATCTCTCCCTCCCTTCGATAAAACATCCGCCGGGAAAGAGTTACCACCTGAATGGGGAGTGCGAGACCGTTGGATCTATTATTTCCCATACTCGTTGGCCCCCCGTATCCGTGACAAAACTAGCATAACCTATCAACCATTCAATATTAGGATCCTCGAACTATTCGACTTTTCCCATATCAGTGGAGCTGTCGAAGATTGCGAATGGTTCGGATTCTGGATTCAACATTTACCGTGGTTGGAAAACGTTGACACCCTGTATCTGAAGAGTTGCGAGATGGCTTCGAACGCCATGGTCGCAATCGGACGTTCGTTGCCCCGACTACGAAGGGTTGGACTCACAAATTGTGACTTCACTTCCAAAAATCACGCTACGGTTACAGATCTTTCATCATCCCCATCTAGTATACTTAATGATGAGGAGTCACTGAAGCTGTTCTCAGAAATGTGTGCTCGTAATGGCCAAGACGTCAACGAGGTCCTTCGAGACAGAATACCCCGGAACGGCGTGAAGTATACCCTCATGTATCCAGCTCCCTTCATCGAGTCACTCTATGTGAACAACATGTCGTCGCAGTACATGTGTACAGATCTTCACTCGCTCTATGGATGGATTATGCCCAATTATATCAAGCACAGCTTACGAACTCTAGATTTATCGGCAGAACTGGATCTTAAAATGACTGCGTGGTTCATCAACGAGCTTGGATCCTCTCCAGGCTTGCAACACCTCAGAATATGGTTTCCTTGTGATGTGGGGCTACGTAAGTCTTTTCACTATGATGATAGTTGTTATTATATGATTTTTTTCTCTAGTGGAGCGTTTCGGTTACTGTTTTTCGAAATTAACCAACCTGAGATCCATTACCTTGCATGGTGAAAAGCTTGAAGGTTTCCAAGTCGAGACGTTCCTCCATATTCTATCCGACTTGAATGCTCCGGGATTACGGCAAATTACGTTGGCAATCCGGCATGACAATCGTTACACGGCAGTTAAAGAGCTAGATGATTGTTTGACGCATAAATTCAAGTCCCTGGAAGCAGTCACCGTGGAATGTGTCGACCTGGAGGGTGCGGACCTAGAGGTAGCCAGACAGGAGATACAGGCCATATTCGTCCAAGCTAACTATCGAGGCCTGTTGACGGTCCAGGGACATACAGATCCTTTCCGTTATTAGCAACAAGGGCTGCCATCACTTCGCTTCGGCATAAAAGGTCAAGATAAGATGACAGGATGAAAGATAGAATAAACAATGTGGAGGTTTATGTAAATCATGCAAAGATAACTACATACTGTGGTATGTATTGTA
This sequence comes from Cerrena zonata, assembly GCA_038087015.1. NCBI lineage: Eukaryota > Fungi > Basidiomycota > Agaricomycetes > Polyporales > Cerrenaceae > Cerrena > Cerrena zonata. Next base: position 312,372 of record JASBNA010000022.1, read on the forward strand.
CTAGTATCACACCAGAACCTTAACAAGTTGAAGATGAGGACTCATGTTGAATTGGTGTTGGCTGAGAGCGGAGGTTGGATAAGTGCACGCTGCGCGCGCCAGCAACTTGAAATTACTTACCAAGCGAACGGATTACAGCTTCAATACAGATCACTCGTACTCACCCTGTCTGAAGTTGGTTTCCCTCGGGCAGACTCAAGCATTGAAGCAAGCTGAGACTTGGTCTCTCCATACGGTCACTATCTAATCTAATCTTACAATTGACGACCGGGACAAATAAGTACAAATGAATTGGAGGCATAATTGTAATTCCCTTGCTTGCAAGGGTGCTTGCAAGGGCTCTCTGCTGGGTCTTATTGCATGTAACCCGGTTCAATCCAAGTCCGTAACTCTCCGGGCCTGGACGCAGGGGCGCCTCACTTCAACGAGCACGACTCGGAAGTACTAGGCCTATTTTGCACCTTGAATAGAATACTGATTAAACGGGCTCAAGGAGACTATTTTGGAGCTTAAGTATGATTATAAACCTAGCTTCAATACCAGAAATATTTCAGGATTCATGATAGAGACTGTTGGTGCACCCTCACATTGCATTTAAAGGTAATGACATTATCTCAGTGAGCCATTTTGTCCTCCACAAGCAAGGGATCTAGCCGACAGCCGAGGCGGCATTTACTCTAGTAGTACAGCGCTTTGCATAAGTCCGTGAACACTCGTTCATTTTTCCATCTATTTGTGCCTGTTTGGAGCGTGACGATTGTTACACAAGTGACCTGGGCCGCCTGCCGCCGTGATCTATAGGTTAGTACTTGAGTGGCTGTAGGCTCGTGTTCTGGGAGCAATACATCGTGTTGATTTGTGGTATACAGTTACCACTGAATGATATGTTCTTTGGGATCTTCGGACGGACGGCAACCCATGCTTGAACGTTCTTAAACTTCGATGCAAGGTAAGTACTCAGATACTAAATTAGGCTATGTTACATGTACCGTTACAGGATGTGTCAGTAAATAACAAGGACAAACAGATGGAAAAAATGAACAAGTGTTCACGGACTTATGCAAAGCGCTGTAGATGGGCATAGACAGTTGTACTGACACCTAATTCCATCGCTTCCATCAGTATTCATGCATATCGATCTGTCCGCACACCGTTTCTCGGCCATTCCGTTCACCTAAATTTCGGATATGCGGGTGGCTAATCCGCTATTTTTGTTTGCGTAGGAGTATTCATGAGTCCATATTGTATATCGAGCGGAACACATGATACATATTCACGGCCTTTTCTTATGTTTATTCTCTCTGAGTAAGAAAATGTTATTTATTCGAAGAAATAGGGGAAATAATACAGATAATAAAACACGTCTGTTCACATTGACACATGAGATAGTGTTACATGGTCCATGGTATATGAGACAGGATAGTGGACATAAGTATGGGGAGAAATCCAATGTAAGGTATGCTTTGAGGAGATAATTTGGTAATGCGAATATGGGTGTTGTCCGAGACGAAATGTGCGGGGCAAGTCTAAAGTGCGGGGAATGACAGGGTGAGTATTTATAAGCTCCGCCGATCATATGAAGGTGTTATTCAGCAGGGATTATTGAGTATGCTCCTTCTTGTGATCATCTAGCAATAGTGAAGTAGCGAATTGACACCGGCATCCAGGATGATCGCACGTGTACATTCTGCAATGCCGCGTATGAATGAATACATCCTTCAGATATATTATTAGCTGCACGTACTCTGATGAACTTTGAAGTGACGGGGACTCTTTACAGCAGCCAACATGGGTGATTGCATTACAGTGAGGGCATAGCGGGGTATTCTGAGGCGATTTTCGAGATGACGTGGTGTATCAAACTGTGAATCATTTCCTGTTTACAAGTAGACGACTTACAGGTGGTGAATAAAAGACAACGTTGCACTGCGCGGTCATTTCTTGCATGGTTGTGTCTATGGAATTGCGATGGAGATAGGTTAGTTTGAAGGAGGGGGGTCTTGTTGGCTAGAGGTGGAAGCCTAGCGCACAGGTCTTTTTATAGCGACCCTGAAACGATGGATATTTGGTAGAGAAAGGGGGGATATTACTGATATGGAGGGGGCCAGCACACAGGATAATAGGCAAATTGTTCTAGCGCCCAGAGCAAATGAAACCCCAAGCTAACTAAAGAGAAGCCGTCAGAGAGACAAATTCGACGTACTGAAGGTTTTACAATCTGAATACATGCCTAGTATCTGGAAAGCCATTCTCTCCTAAATCTAAACACAGGACGCGTCTCATTAGACGAAATAACTCTCTGGTATCGTGACATGAGTGGCGCCACCCAAGTGTTTGATATCTCCTTAACAGGTTTGTGAGCGAACAAAGGTTGTCAGAATATTAACCAAGATCTAAATCCGACACAAATGGACGGAAGTAGGAGAGTTTTCCGGAGAGGCACTTTGTGGTTCGAGACAGTGGAAGGCAAGAGTTTATGAGTCCTGGTGGTATCGGCTAGCAGCAGGATATCTAGAATAGCGAATTCTAGGCATCCAAAGTACGTGATATAGAAGTTTCGATGGAAGTTCATTAACTCGTTTTGATTTGAGGGTAAATACGACATATCGATATTGTTGTGAAAGTTTGAACTCTCTTTGTGTAGTGGGGAATGTGAATTCTCAATTCCAGTGCATATAAAAGGAGCATAATCAGCAACGACGATGATAATATTACGGGCCTCACTCTCGTGAGATCTTCACATATGGACCTTAGGTTTCTAGAGGAAGGTTCGAATGTGTTTTCCCCCAATACCATTGCAGCAACGCTTCGAAGAAAACGTCTCCGCTTCGAAAGAATGGCGAAAAGAAACAAGGTTATTGAATCGCTGTCCGATTTCAAATCTCTGAACGAAACAAACGCACATATGTTGATCATTTCCTTCTCCGCTCGGCCTAGGGGACACGTCATGACATTCTGCTATGCCTATTACAATCGTGGCGGGTGTATCGGAGAAATACCGAAAGCATGATAGCAGTGATCCTAGATCTAGATTCTGGGACAAGTATGGGTGGTTGTTTCGAGCCATGAGGCATAGGCGTTCCTCCTAGGATTACTGGAGAAGGCCACTAAGATCGCGATTGTATCAACCGATTATGACATAAGAAAACACGATGCTAGGAAAGAGACCTTGGCCTGACCACATATCATGTGGTCCCACATACACAGCGATACTGAGAAAACAGTCAAAGAAAAGCAGGTACGAGCGTGTTCATGTTCTGAACGTCTCGAACAAGAGTGCCAACTCTGAACTCACAACCAACTTACTACCGATGAACAGTATTTGTTCATATTTGACCGTTAGATCGACGAGCACAATTAGATCCGCTGATAAGATAGTGTTCATTTCAAATTTCGAAACAAATGCGGACCATCCACTATAAACTACAGTAAGGATGCTCTAAAATTGGTTGAAGAATGGTACTTAGGGATCGAAAAATATCTTCATAGGAAATTGCCTGCTGCGCAATTCGCCGCTACTCTGGGGCGTTTCAACGGCAGGAATGTAACCTTACTCACGGGGAGTTCATGAGTATTCGAAGCATAACTCTGGCCCAGATATACAAGGCGTATACAGCTCTTTTTCTCCCGCTGATCAAGTATCGCTGTCAGCGGGGGGCAGTGAACGGTTATTTCCTTCGGACATTTGATATAGACCCGCCGTTGCACCATATGCGGATTGTCGCGACGTTTTGGGAAATGAAGCGCTATTAGGAGGAGAGATAACATATCGGCAGAGAAAAATATGCCTGAATGAGGTGCATTCCACGGGGAGACTCTCATAAATCTACATCAGGCACTGTCAATGAGACCCAGAAAAGGAACAGGATAGTTAGGAAAGGGTGCAAACACGAGGCAAAAACACAGAGGTAGCTATCAATATATCAAGGCAGAGAGATCCAGTCAGTGTACATCAGAGGGAGGCCCCAGGAGGGGTAAACTTCTTCGCATAAAACATGAGCAGTGATTTCGAAGACAGATACTACGTCAGTAACAGTTGTGCGTGACGTGTGCTTCTCGTACCAAATACCATAGAAGCCTCTTGGCTATCAAACCCACAGCCACATTTGGGGGCAACTCAGGGGTGCATCATGATCTCTAGAAAGAAACCTGTGAACAAACACGAGGCAAGTCTTCACGACCTTGGGTATCCGTTTTTGAGTCAAAGGGGCGAGAAGATACACGACTCTTGCACAGACTTGTTGATGGAAGAGTAGAGCAATGAGGGAAAGACAAGTAGAGCAAGAGAGCGGAACCCTGAACAACGAGGAGGAGGCATTGCTCATGACAACAACAAACATCCGGATTAGGCAGCCATATCAGGCTCGAAATGGAAATCCTGGAGTGTAGCGGATTGACCCCGAGCCATTCCGACAGTCAGAAGACCATTCACGCAAGGAATGTATTTGGTTCTAGGAGGCACCAGAGCTCTGGAGTACTGCAGTGATCTTTCAGCATCGGGATGGGTATAATGAGCTGTATAATGGTCCGAGAGGATTCTACCGGCGTCACAAACAAGCATAGGCATGACGACGGATGTGTACCAGATAATAAGGACCGCCTCTTCTAGAAGAAGCTTAAAGAATTGATACAGGAGAGTAGAACGGTTCAAAAAAAAATCATGCAACAAGTTGTAGAATCTCCGCAGATCCCATTGTTGCCCCAAACTATAAACACGAGAGGATTGGGGACAACATTGATTCGGATGTCTCGTAGATTCAGAGCGTGACCCGTACACCTGCGATTCCGGGGGACTCTATCCTAGGGCGTATGATAATGAAGGCGCCACGATGTGTCCGAGCTCTTACATTAAACAAATCAGAATAGCGGTCGGGTCGGAGAAGTTTTCAAGAGTCCACAGCATTATTTTTGTGCGAACGGAGCGGCGGTGGTTTCAACAGTTTTTAAGGGTTATAGTTCGGAGATTCCCTCGAATGATGTTGTTTACCGCAGCACGATATGTGAACACGCACAAATGAGCCTGGGCAGTTGAGAAATCGATGTTTGAACGGAGACATAGTATAACTAGAGCCTCTTGTATCTGTCGTCACTAAACATAAGTCGGAGCGTCGCACTGGTAGTAAAAATGAGCGGAATTTCGTATACGGACTCGAAGGATTGGGCTCAACATTAGCAGCGCTAATTACGTCAACACGATGACCACACCAGTCCAGACGAGTTCTCTTGCGACGACGGTCGTCACACCCACCACCATGATTACAATGGCCCTCAGGGAATAAACAGCGGACACCTATTCTCGTTCAATCATACTGCAACCACCGGAACTAAAGTAAAAGTTTATCTTCTCTCAGTTCTTGAAAGTTGGAAATTCTAACGATTCGCGCCACATTCGATTCAGGCTACAATATCTCACCTCATCAAACATCTTGCTCCCGTCCATGTATTATCTGCCGGATGGTGCCCTGTTTAAACCGGACAGTCTCTTCAAATTTCATCTACAGCTCTCCTTCATGTGTATCTATTGTGCATACTGAAAGGAACGCCACAGTCGTCGCCACAGACCGCATCCATTGTAAACCCGACGGAGCTATTATATCTTTCGGATAGTGTATGATGAAAGTGAGTACAACTGTTATATATTTTTCAAATTCGTTGTCAATTTAGTCCTCAATATTACACGAGGCGCATGTAACGGGGGTCGCCAATTTGACTTGAGAAACTCGGTATTGAGACTTTGAGACGTCATCCCTCGACCCATACCCGCTTCGTACCGCTAATTGATCTGTCTAAGTGTCATCTATTCAACTCGAGGCTCTAGATCCCTTATTCGCGACTCTCTGGGTACAACGTGGGCGTGTAAAAGTCACTTAACTTGATAGATCCGCCGCAGAAGATATCAATGCGCCTCAGCACTGAAAACGCCGAACGACGAAAAGATAACTACAAGTCTCCACCTCTGCTATAGGACCAACACTACCGTACCCACCATTGGTCGACGTCGAGGTTGATGACCAGCGTGTGACAGCTCTCGCTCTGCACACCTTCTAAGTTAGGAGGTCATTCACTAGAGGCTGTTACAACGGTATTTCATCGTGATCGAACCTATCTAAAGGTTTCCGGTTCTGTTGTCGTGTTTCGAGCATAGGAGGAAGCATATCAAAGTTGCAGGCATTATATCTGTAACATCATATACAGTCTCGCAAATACTGATCCCCCCCCAATCCACCATTTAGCGTCCAGGCGATGTCAAGGGAAAGAAAATTAGACAGGGTGCTGAATGTCAAGAGGGTACAAGCTACATATGGCAGGCTCGATTGTCCAGCACGTCGAAAAGGGTTCACTACTAGTTCGATATTCAATGTTCGAGAGTAAGACTAAAGCCAAGGCCACAGACCCAATATGACTATACTTTGCTTGCATTTCTTTACTCTGCATGAATCAACTATGATGAGTTTGTGTAGCATTATTCAAAATCAAACATGAGTAGGATTGCGAACGAAACCACTGTCATGATACATCCGACAAAACCAATCTAAATCTCAGAGTACAGTTTGGCAGTTAGATCATAAATACTACACCGGTAAGGAAGATGTGGAAGATGTGAAAGATGGGTGTGATGTGAAGGTCCCTCCGAACTTCAAGGCATTTGCGTCGTGGTTGCTTCTACTACTCGTAGGATACCCCTCGTGTGCATATTCGGAAACAACGTCTTCGCTTCCCCCGCTGGATCCTCGACCTTTTCTTCGTCCGAGTAATCTGCAATCGAAACATTCAACTGTTTCAACTCCCGAAACCTTTCTCCGCATAGAAACGTATCGAAATGACTTATATATTCCAACCCCCTAGTCCAGACGAGTCTCAGTGTGGCATGTTCAAGCCGTGCAACATTGAGCTGTGCGAACAGCTGGCACACGTAGTCAGTCATTCCTACATCAAGATAGACCTGAGGGAAGTCTAGCGTGATGCTCCTAAGATTGGTCAATTTGGAAATGTCTAATCCAATCGACGAGCCTAATTTTGAACATAAAACGTCAAGATCACCTCGATGAAAGCATCAACCCAATTACTTACGCACGTCCTCAGTAATCTCAATGAACACTCTCAACGAACGCAGTACTTGGGATGCACCAAGATCGGCAATGAATCTGGAAACTAATCGCCAGCTCATAGCACCCCCAATATGGAGGTTCTGAAGACTAGTGCCGAGGTGGGATGGGACGAGCCAATCCCTTACCAGTGAGAACTTGAACTGATTATAATCCGACAGATCGTTGTCGACCGAGAACGAGTATAGCCAAGGGACATCATGTAGTACAGGGTACTTTACAGCACCCCCCTGGTTCAGGCCCCCTGAATCAGGAACCTCCAATGTGTCTCCTATGCGATTGTAAAATAAGATAATAAGGAACCAACCAATGCAAGAGAATCAAAAGACATACCAATGTGTTCCAGGTCTGACATCAACGATATTTCTGCAAGTTCTGCCACATTAGGGACCGCGAGGTTAACACAGGTCAAGGTTACATGATGTAGATTAGGAAATGCTCGAACGATTGCAGTCAGCGCATTAGGTGGCATTTCGATCCGAGCCAGATGCAGCGATTCGACAGAATTTAGTGAAGCCAAGTGGGGAATCCAGCGAGAAAATGCTTCCAAGTCCTCTCTGCGCTGGCTCAGATGCTGGAAGCCGAATATGTCGAGAGATTTGACATTGGGAAAATAGGTCCCAATGATGGTGAAAAACGAGTAAATCCAGGTGTCGAGGTCCTCTTTCACTCTTGACGATGGAGTGGGAAACAGAATTTCAGATTTGGGAACTGACTTTCCCTCGAATCGAAGCTTGCGTATCCACAATGCAATCTTCGGTTCATAGTGAATCTGCCTCGCAAGTTGATGGATGTGTTCAGGGTTCCTGATTATGACATGTCGGAAGATAAATGGGCGAGCAGCGTCCCACCACCTTGAACAGACAAGAGTGCATGTACACAATGTGCTGTTCCAGCTACCCTCATCCGTCGTCCTATTCCAGAGTTCTTCCATAATGAGACCGAGCAGTTCTGGGGGTAGAGAGTGTACTGCTCGTTTGATATTCAAAGTGTTGATCCATGGCAGACATAGCGAGTGTGCTTACTCGTGATCACCTCCTTTGGTACGTTTGTAGTAGCTATCCTACCCTTGACGCGACTTCGTCTCGATGGTAGAACTTTCCGATCCCCTCGTATGTCTGACTTTGCTCCCTTTGTGCCAGTGTGAGTGGTAATGCGAGCCTGTTTGGCAGGCCTTTCCTCAACGTCTTCCACCAGATTACTAGATAATTGAGTTTGAGTTTTCGGGATAGAACAAAAATAGAAAGCATACTTACTATCTATGATCTCCCCTGAGAGTGTCAGCAGGTCGTTTGAGGCGTTGAGGATGAGAAAGGTCGTACCCGCTGTACACCGTTTAATGTTATCCAAGAAATAATAACTAGCAAAGCATACTGCGAATAGTCTACCGTCTTGACTTGACTTCGAGTCTGTCGTGTTGGCCGCCCTGCGTTGCCCTGTACAAAAGCTTTCGACCGCCCCGTCTGGTTACGCTTCACAGGCCTCGGAATAGCATCTCGGGGTGGTCTGCTAGGTATGTTCAATGTATATGATTATGAGGGCGAAATATGTTTGCAGGTGCGCACGTTGTTACTGCCTCTACGCCCACACGCTTGCGTTTCAGGCGTTCAGATCTTCGTAGGTGGCCTCTGTATTAAATCAGACACAATAGCTTTCAATTAGGTACCAAGCCACTTACACTAACGATATTGCCGAGTCCATTTCCATGCAAACCGTTATTATCACCTAACAATGCGTGATTATTTAATGTGGGTTGGAGAGTTGTGGCGGGCTTGACAATGATATGACAATGATGACATGTCGATAATACGACAATTTCCATATTAGGACGATGTCTATGTCTTGACTGATGACGAAAGGCGAGACATGATGAAGTCTATTGGACTTATCGAAGGCACAATTCCTTCCCTTGAGGACAGTCTCAGACTCAACAGCTTGGAATTTGGTGTGTTGATTCGCGACACATCTCAATCGGGGGATACTATGACTATATCCGTTACTCCCGGCTCACAGGGAAGCGTCCGTACCATCTTCCGCCTCCCGGGCCACTCGACCAACCCCTTCCAACTTCTTAGTCCGGTTCGGGGTGAGACCCAGAAAATTTCCTTCTCAGGCAAACCATTCGAACGTAAGCTCGAAGAACTCACTGCCATGTTCCCCGGAACAAAGCCGTCCCTGTAGAGTCGATGATTATTGAGGAATATTTACCACAAGACCCTCTCTTGCATCTCTACTCTGAGAAATATATGTCATCTATGTTGCTACGTATTCTGAACACCAGGTTATTTGACGTGATTTTCCAACTTCCGGGGTTATCTTCTGGATATTTATCGACTGTTCTCTCCATGCTATGTATGTCTCCTGCAGCCTTCTTTATCGGACACCATTTCTCAGGCACCATCTGTCTAATCTCCAGACTTTCACACTCCTTATTTATTTTTATTTCTCCCGCTCATTTGTGACTCTGGACGGTCCATTTCACTAGTGACTCGCGTATACCTCAAGCAATTGATTGACATTCTTATGCCCCATGTTAAATGTTGAACATTGTGCTTGAATTTCCTGTTCGATGTCGAAATGGGAGAACTACCTAGAATGCGTGAAAGTCGAATACTAAATTTTACTACCCAGAGTTTGTTAGAGAGCACAGTGTATGATCGACGGAGAAATCCTTCATAAATTAATGGGTATCGAAAGGTCGAGCGAATTGAATCGTTCATGAGAGAATTTAAACCGCCCTTAAACCCCAACCAAAGAGTTCGAAAACGATAGGCATCACTCCCGAAGCGACGATTCCAATACCGCAATATACGAAGACCTTGGTCAAGACTACAAGATAATAGTCAGGCCAAGCGTGTTAGGATAAAGGGCGAGAAACTTACCATCAGCATCATAATGCTTAACCACATCGACTTGCTTTCCCCCCATCTCCTCAATACCCAATCCCGACCCCTCCCTTCTATCCCAGCTCTTCTCTCCTTTAGCACTCGTGCTCCTTGCAACACCCCTCAATTTGATATCTTTAATGCCTCTTCTCCTAATATGACCAGTACCATTCCCAATGGGAACACCGTCGACTTCCATCTCGACCATACCGGGGAGATCGATGACGGAAGGAATGGGATGAAGACCTTTCTCAGGGGGAACATTGGTATAGTCCGTAGCGGGAGTGTAGAATCGACGGTTAGGAAGAGTGACGAGGTGTGAGAGGAATCGGAAAGTTGGAGGCAAGATACGATGCAAGAGGAATTTTGCAAATATACGCCAGGCGAAGATTGTCAGAACACCTAGATGGAAAATTTTAGTTCGAGCGAGCGAGACGATGAGAATAAGGAAACACGTACCAACAACCATCTTGGCAGCGGCGATACTCCACCAAAGAGACATGTCAGACCATATCCCATTGAATGGACTACCAGGCATGGTCAAGACAAAGAAATCTTTGGCGAGGTATCGAGCCATGCACCACTCTGTCAGGAATTCACCGAGAACCACGGACATGAACGCAATGGCATCTTCGAAACAGGGGCAATCGTCTACTGGTTGTGGATGACGATTAACAAGGAGCAGACAGAGCGGGATAATCGCAGCAGGAACTATGTAAATTGGATTAGGGGAGTTGATGTAAACAATGCGGATATATCACTTTACCTATCCAACCCGATTCGTGAAGCCACGCACTCACATAATCTTCACACCAAGTATGCATTGCCCAGAGTGCCGTCCCCAGAAGCACACCGAAGAGACAATCTGTAAACGAGTGCATAGCGGTGTACAACCTTCCATAGACGATTGAGAAGACGTAGAACAAGAGAACGATAGTAGAAGTCCAGAATGTCGAAGTCGAGATGGAGGAGGTCACGTAAAGACGATATATTTGCGTGAAGAAGAATAGAGCAATTGACATGCTGTTCGTGGAATGGGTCGATGGGAAACCATATTCGAGGTGATGCGTTCCAATGGCTGTTGTTCTCGCGGTGAGTACGTGAATTGTGAATTAAAGCATGTGATGAACTCACTGAGCCGAGTGACAGGAGGTGCGAAGGGCCTGGGTGCACAGAATATATCCTTGATAAACGAGGACGCGTAGACACCGAGGGCAAGCACGATGAGTAGTCTAACGGGGTACATTGGTGGCTTTGTGAGCAGACTGAAGCGATAATATATTTTGAAGCGTACCCTCGTCCGACTTCCGAGTATCCGAAGAAAAAGAAGGCAGGAAGGACAGTCATGAAGAACGTGTGGGTCCCGAGCGAAGACGTGTAGACGAAGTACGCATCTAAGAACGGCGTACGGACGCAATGCTAAGTAGACCTCAGTGCTTGTATGATCTCTGTACCGGAAAGCACTAACCTGCATGTTCGCCAGAACTTTGGATTCCCATTCCACAGTTTTGACTATCCGTTTCCTAACAGCATATCTCCACCATGGCAATGCTCGCTCGTAAACTTCATCCGGAAGCCGACCGACACCTCCATGAATTAGGTTCAAGTCTTGTGTCGTGGTTTCATCGAGAGATGTTTTTTCGCCAACGAAATCGACATCAGGGGGTGGTCTCGCGTGATTCATAAGTGTAGAAGGACGACTTTTTATCTGCCAAAGACGAGGCGGAGCTCTCCCTCGAGTGGTTGTTTAGCCACTCTGTGTCATGTATATTAAATGGTCGTTTGGGAATAGGACTCCGCGGGGCCTGGGGAGAGTCAGACATATTGACCCGCCCTGAGAATGTGCTATACAAGAGAGTAACAGTAGTCGTGAGGTAGGATATGTTGTGTTCGTTAGATTATAGAGGAAAACATGGGGTGGGGTGAAGATGACGGGTGGGAGTAAGAACCAAGAAACCGAGCCTGCCGGCTCGTCCCTGCGTAAACATGCTGCAGTGTTCGATCATACGCATCATCCCCACATATACGGTATCCGTTTCATCTTGGCATAAAAACAGGGGTCAAGGCGCTGATTACGGGCCTCAAACTTCAAAGACAGTGAAGAATCAGAAGGTTTATACAACTCGGTATGTACATGGAGGTAGTTTACAATGTATACGACAAAGATCACATTGTGATAACCGTAGAGTGACACTAGAGAAAGAGCGGAGTTAGTGAATGAACAGTAATACACGTTTATCAAAAAGAAGACCCTCAGAGAACATAATTTGTCCTTCATAACTGAATCGGACATATGCTTGTAAAAATGTTTGAAGCATCATAGGGGAAGAAGAAACATAGGCACAGAAAGAAACATAATCCTCACCGATGTCAAAGTCCACTGCATAAAGCATTGAGTGCTACAAAGCAAATCTCAGCTTCATATTCGTGTGGATGCACGTAAGAAGAGATTTCAGGGGGTGGTGTATGCTAGCATGAGGGCTCATAGAGATGTCACCCGCTAGTAATTCTCATCACGAGAAGATGGGCAAATCGTCAATTTGAGCATGATACTCACCCTCCCTACCGATATATAAGTACGGAAGAGTCTAAGGAAAAAAGAAGTTAGTGACCGTAAAAACAGCAAGGTTGAGAAATATGAAGCTCCGTTGGTGATGCATGTTTGTGAGTAAGGCTCATCTTTGGATCGCCATCTCGATATCTTATGGAAAGTATCTTCATCGCAAGTAAACAAATAAAAGAAACTCACTATTTGTATAATCCATTCAAAGAAACCAGACACTACGAGAGGGGGGACATGGAAGTACGAGGGAGGAATCCAGCAACACCTGTGCGCGCCTCAGTTTTCCTCGCAGCCACAGCGGAGTTTGTCGGAGTTTTCAAACTGTACAGTCCGCCTCATATAAATGCCAGCCAAGCACGCTGCGACGTTACGGTCTTGTCCTCCCACTTTCTCTCTTTACTGTCCAACTTGTGAGTATCATCTTGTCATTTTCATCCTATACATTCGTGTTCTATCGTTTGTTATGTGATGCATAACTTCAGTTCTGCTTCCGAAAGAGAGAGAAATCTCCTTGTGGACAACTACTATACCAAAAAACTCTATCTGATCTTCATAATCTTCCTCTTGCTTGACTACCATACTTACCATCGCTTTTTCAGGTTCTCTGTTCCCTAGTGTTGCTGTATTTCTGTGTTGGGCGAGGTGTTTGTAGGACATGAGGTGGGTGTTATCCATATCGTGATATGCCAAGGACGAAAATAAGTTCATCCATTCGTTGAATGTCTTGTTGAGCCTCTCATGTTGACCCGCTTCCGTTCGCGGAAGTCGTGCTTGCTCGCATCGTTTTGAAGCTTGTGAGCCGGGTTGGTGTGGGTTTTGCGCTTAGCGAGAAAAAAGAAAATACCGGCTTCTCTGATTCATTCCTTCATTCCTCAATACGGAACATTTACTAACTATGTTATCAGATGTATTATACAGGTTATCATAGTGTATTAGCGAGACATTATACACGTTCAAAACTTACATGTTGCTCGTAAGGGTATCCAGGGTGTGAGTGGAAAATAAATCGACACAGGTGTGGTTACCAGACTGAAGAGTCAGGGGAATACTATTCCAGCACAAGAGGCTTGTACGCGATCACTAAACGCCACTTCTCGTCCGCTGAATCCACACAGTCCTTCCGTAACGCCTTACGCTTCTCATGTCTCGATCGACGGCGTTGTCTATCCCTCGTACACAGTCCGTACCGCAAATCAGATGCGTGCTCGATGTGACCGATAGATCGCTTTGCCTTGTGCAGGACGTGTACAAAGCCGGAGTCGTCCTCGCCGTCAGAAGTGTAGTCAGCGACATGCACGGAGTACTCGTGACTGTGTTCATCTGCGCTCGTACTGCTGTGGTGGTCCTGGTCAAGAACGTCCGCAGGTTCTGCATCTAGTGGACCTGTGTGGGCCATGCGGCCCTGGGCAAGGGTGATCTCCATCAGCCGTGGATGGAAGAACTCCTGTTAGAGGCACTGTCAGCTCCCGGTATACAGATAATAACATGACCGAACTACGTACCAGGTTCCAACGGTTGATGACTTGCGCGATTGGAGACGAACGGTGGCTCTTCATCTGCAACTCGATACCGTGCGCTACAAGCCGTCTGGCGATGGCTAGAGAGTTCGTGTCAGTATTCGCGAAGATGGCTCAGGATAACTGGTACTCACGTAGGTGTTCTGCCATCTCCACAACAGCTCCGTTGATAAGATCCATATGGGTTTGGTTCCTTGACTCGTCTAGTTCACTCATGAAATATGCCCAATCAGCATGAGTTACGTCATGCGTATTGAAAGGGTGTGGCCTCATTTCAGGAGCCGGAACGCGTAAAGGAAAGCCATCTTCCAAGTTGTTACTGAACGAATGAAGTGCGAATGGTTTAAACGGAACGAATGAGGTCGGTGAGTCTGATGGATCCTCGTGCATGAATCCGTCCGAGGACATGAACGTTGGCACAGGCATTGAAGGAGGGATCGGGGGTAAGTCTTTCATCACGTTCATTTGTGCCGATTGCATGTCGGATGAAGAATGTGAGTCTGACGACGAGGATGATAGGGATGGGCTAGGTAGCGACGGACTGCTCGGCTCAGCAAAGTATTGCTCGCTGTCGTCGTATGAAGGAGGTGGGCCAAGGGGTGCGTTCTTTTCCATAACCCAAGGCGACGTCATTGAGTTTCCGTATGAAGGTAAAAGGTAAGAAGAGTACATGAGATTCGTCGCGGTTGTTTTCGAGCTGAGCGGGAAGGTAAAAGTCCATTTGATCTCCGGAACTCAGTCCTTATATGTTATTTCGTGTGCTGACACTGCCCCATTAGTGTATCTCATGCAAGGAGGCCTAAGGTCAAAAATGCAGTGCGTCAATACAACTATGATTTGTACCCCGTAAACGGGACCGCGGCTTTGCTGCGGCTTGTCTTTCGAAGCCCTACTCCGTTCAATTGCTGTAGCTGGTCGGGGTATATGTTGCTATGCTATGCACAAGGATGCTGATCCCGCCTCCACATGTCCTGGCCCGCTCGTGTGGACGTTTGTTGATCTTCTCACGATTACATCAACTCATTGAAATCCGTCAGTTTTCTTAGTGAGTCGGTGCATCTAGTGGAATCATTTAGAGTCAGTACTGATTAATGCTGATGTACTGATTTGCTACCTGAAGGTTCGTTGGGTATGTTTAAAACGATTTGAATGATAAACAAGCCAGCTACGTCATCAAATTGAGATGCAAGAAAAACCTATGATCATTGATGTAACTCATCGTTCCCCGGTATGCCGGACAAACATAAGTATGGCAAGTTTCAACAGCATTGGTAAGACACGACATCGCGGACCACATGTGGCATGGCCAACTAAATTTTCATACTAGGACTCTTGGCTTGAAAGGCAACAACCAACCTCCAATGATCCTCATTCTCAACCAAATATGCTCTTTTCGACTCCTTCCTCATCATCTTTCGTTCCCTTTTCTCTGTCTTCCGATACGCTTTCTCGCTTCTCCTAATATCCCTCAACGACCCACGCCCTCCAAGGTCCATTCCGAACTCGCCCCGCATCCCTCGACGAGACCCTCGGATTTCTCGTAAAGCCCCTCCAATACCAACGTCGCCACGCCTGTGTCGCATGTTATCATCATCAGAGCTGTAGGAGTCATCACTGCTCCATCTATCGTGATCGTGGTTCCGACCTCGGTGATGTGGTTGCATATCGGCTGGGATAGTATTGGTCTGTCCGGTGTAGCAGGTACGACCGCGAGCAAGGACGACGTCCATCATGCGAGGATGAAAATATTCCTGTTACGAAGGTGTCAATCGCTAGACGGAATCATGTATCGTGTTTCAATTTCTCCTTACCTGGTTCCATCGAGCGATAACTTGACCAACGGGAGAGGATTTCTTGTTTTTCACGTTTGCGACATCAAGACCAAGTGCCAATAACCCTCCAGCAATAGCTAATATCGGCCAATGTGAGTAACATGCCGTTGAATGAAACCGTTCACAGGCAAAGAGCTCACGTATGCGACCGACAGTACTGGTAAGCCCGCTAACAATTTGCTCCGTGGGCGTCGCTCTGCCAGCTTCCTGTACCTCTCGCAAGAACCTCATCCATTCCTCCTGTTTCACATCATGTGTCGCAAACGGATGAGGTTGGTCTCGTGAAGAAGGCTTTGAGCCCGGAAAACCATGCTCTAACTTCGTGTCGACGGAAATTAGGGAGAAAGGTGCGAAATACTGGGAGGGATTCTGACTTCCACTACCTTGTGGATGTTGGGGAAATTGTGCGTAAGGTTGTGCAATACCGTTGGTATATGGGGCTCCTGGTTGTGGAGGTGCCTGGCCATAACCTACAGAGCTAGAAGACCTTTGAAAACTGTCACCAGCATTCATGTTTCCGGGATAAGTGCCCAGTGGAGAGTACGGGGACCCATTGAACGCCATATTAGGTGGACCTTGTGGCTGTTGAGGGAAGTATGAGGCATGCCCTAGATGAGGTGCGCGACTAGATGATACTTGGTGACTGCTACTAAAGTCGTATGCTGGAGGAGGTGGAAGTCCAGAAACGTCTTGGTCACCGTTGGTCCAAGGCGTCGTAACCTCTCTTGACAGCTGACTAGACGATCCAGCAGCACATGCACCGGAAGGTGGCTGCTGCTTCTCTGAGGGGTAGGCTGTTTCGAGGATCATGATGAATATGGGAGATGGTAGAGGAGGGGGTGTTGAGGTAGTAAGTGCTGCTATCTTTCATTGACATCGGTAGCTTATAAGGCTCGATGTATACACAGCCAACGTAATTTTACTAGTGCCATAAATGACTTGCGGTGCTTTTGGTATCCCCGTAACATAAATCACCTTCCGAGACTCGCTCCATAACTGATGTCAATGTCGATTGACTGCTACCAATAAATGTACGTGTGTTATTCTTCGCGCAAGATATCTCAAGCTTCGCTCAGGCTTTTCTTCAGAATGAGAGACGTATTGCGGGGGCAGACGCTCGAGCCTTTGGCTGTGTCTGACTAAAAATAGAACATCCCCCACGATGATGGCGCTGTTCACCAATAAACTTTGTTCGCAGATGAAGGCCGGTGGTGAGAAAGGTGGGTCTAACGGACGTATCAGTACGTCTTGGGATAGCCTCTCAGTACTACCATAGGAACGGTGCTTGACAATGCGCGACCGTGTCCATCATGGGGTGCGATGGCTCATATCTGCACACGAATTAACACAGATATGAAAGTTCTTATGCTCCATACACGTACCAATTGTGCATAGGCCCAAAAAGGCAATTTTGTTTACGTGTAGAATGAGGCTGATTAAGCTAGCCCGGGAGTTGGTTAACGTTGAACGTTGAAGTTGAAGTTGTGGGTCCTCGTGAGAACGGTAAAACATTTCTTTATGTGGAAATTGTTATTGTGTTATCGTCCGCCACTACTCTCTTAACGCGAAGTAACCGCAACAGTTCCACGGAAGTGGATTCGAAGACATCCTAAATGTAAGTGTTATAATACCGAATCCAAAGTGGTTACGTCTGATTCCGTACTTGACATAGAGGCCCTTCGAGGAGATCCGAACGCCCGGAACGCCAGCGTCATAATGACAATGCAGATGCAACGTGCGCAGCTGCAAGTACATCTCTCATCATACATAGTGAACATACTCAGCGGGGCACTGCAAGCTACTGCAAGACACTGGCATGAGACCTATAAATCGTAACCGGACATGGACGTCCGAAATTTCTGTACCAATTGGCTGCAGTCAAGCCAAGGCTGTAGACTCATCGCGGTACGCCGTGCTGGTCGTTATTTCCTGGATGACATTCAATGGTGTATAGCCGGCCAGACTCCTCTCATCCTCGATGCCTCAAACGACCTTCAAATGATCTTGGAGATAACGACACGTAAGTATAATTGCTATGCGTATGACTTAAGCAAATATTCATCATTTAGTACTTCGGCGGAGGACGTCAATACAAGGCCTACCGAACGAGCTCGCGTTACCGCTCACACTGGTGTAAAGGAGGCAGGGTCAGACATACGAGGGGATCGGAAGGTTCTACCGGCGAGACGAAATGACGTCAAGGCTAGAGTGGCTGCTACGAACGTACCAAAGGAGGTGACCACGGGTAAGCACACTCGCTATGTCTGCCATGGATCAACACTTTATATACTAAAAGAACAGTGCTCTTTCTACCCCTGTAACTGCTCAGTCTCATTATGGAAGAACTTTGGAATAGGACGACGGGCGAGGGTAGCTGGACCAACACCTTGTGTGCATGTGCCCTTGTCTGTTCAAGGTGGTGGGCTGCTGCTCGCCCATTTATCTTCCGATACGTCATAATCAGGAACTCTGAACACATCCATCAACTCGCGAGGCAAATTCACCACGAACCAAATATTGCATTGTGGATACGCAAGCTTCGATTTGAAGGGAAGTCGAACCCCAGAAGGCGGTTCCTCTTTTCCACCCCACAGTCGACAGTGAAGGAGGACCTTGATGCCTGGATGTATACATTCTTCTCCGTCATCAGGTCCCATTTATGCAATGTCAAGACACTCGAAATCTTTGGCTTCAAACACTTGAGTCAGCGCCGGGAAGACTACGAAGCTTATGCTCGTTGGATTCTTCACTTGTCCACGTTGGACTCTGTCGAATCACTACATTTGGCTCGATGCGAGCTACCACCTAATGCAACGACTGCACTTATCCGAGCATTTTCCAAGTTATGCAAGGTGTCCTTGACCTGTGTCAGCTTCAGGGGCTCCAATGGAGCAGAGCTTGCCGAAATGGCATCTATGTCAGGACCAAGCCACCTTGGTATGATTATTTTCTCTCGACTCCCTTGTTTTCCTTGTTCTAATCTAGTATTGGGGAACCAGAGGGTAGTCCTCCCGTAAACTTGAAGGGCTCCGTGAAGTACCCTGTACTATATAGTCCCCCTCGATTAACATCATTTTCAGTGGACAACGATCTATCCGCATACATTGTGCTTCGGCTTGAGCTTCTCAAAGATTGGTTGTGTCCAAGACGTCTAGCTTCGAGTCTCCAGTACCTCCATCTTGGGGGATGCCTAGATTGGGGAACAGTTGCCGAATTCATTGCCGCCCTTGGCCCATCCCCTGCATTCCATACATTGAGAATATGTGTTGAAATCACTGAGGAGGAACGTAAGTGTTTTAACCAACACTATTTTTGAATGCGTTTCCAAACTAGTGTCTTCAGGTGCTTCGTGCAGATTTGACATATCCGGCCTAACCAATCTCAAACACTTCATATTAGACTGTCCTCGAACACATCTCAACGCCGGAATAATGGAATGCATTTGTCAATTGTTTACGCAGGTGGAAATTACCGACCTCGACGAGACGACATTACGGCTGGTTCGGACTAAAGGTCTAGATTGTGTGATGGCATTAGACAGATTCCTTTGTGGGGAAGAATTCAGGAAGCTAAAACAACTGAATGTTTCGATCGCTGACTATTCAGCAGAAGTACAGAGCTGGTATGTGGTGAAAAAGGCGAAGGAGTTGTTTCAGAATATGGAGACGAAGGGTATTTCACGAGTTGTAGACGCAATGAAGGCACAAATGCCTTGAAATCACGGAAGTTCGGATTTGTGCCATACCTTTTTATACATTACGAAAGCTATGTTTTGTATTCGTATATTTATATGTGCGTGAAATCAGAATCTGAACCTATAGCCTACTGGTGACACAAATAAGTATGTGATCGGAGATCGAATAATCGATTGCAAGGTCAAGATTCCTGTTTTCCACCTCACAGTCGACAATCAAGAACGACCTTGATATCGGGCGCACTCTTTTTTCGCAGCCATAGGGACTCATTTGCCCAACGCCAGGTCACTCTAATTATTCGGCTTCCAGCATCTAAGCCCGCAGGAGGAGCATCATGTTGCATTCGTTCGCTGGATCCACGGTTGGCCACGCTGAACTCCTTCGAACCTCTGCATGTGGCTCGGATCGAAATGCCACCTAATGCGCTGCCTGCAATCGTATGAGCGTTTCATCGTGTAGCCTTGACTTGTGTCAACCTCGCGGTCTCTAATGTGGCAGAACTTGCTGAAATATCGTTTATGTCAGGCCTGGACACCGTCGTGATGTGATTTTGCATTGTTGTTTCTGTTTCTTTCTAATCTTAACTTACGATTGGGTATTCCTGCTTCAGGGAGCCAGGGCCAAGGGGGTGTTGTGAAGTACCCTATACCACAGCAAGCCCATCGGTTATATTCGGTTCCTGTCGACAATGATCTGTCAGATTATAATTCGTTCGAGTTCTCACTGGTAAGAGATTGGCTCGTGCCATACCATCCCGGTACTAGTCTTCAGAACGAGCGTAAGTAACTTAGTTGATGCTTTTACTGTGGTGATCGAAACATTTTACCTTTGAAATCAGGCACGTCGATGGGATTAGACATTTCCAATTTGACCAATCTTAGGAGCATCCCGCTAGACCTCCCTGATATATATCTTGATGCAAGAATGACTGAATGCGTGTGCCAACTGTTCGCATAGCTCAATGTTGCAGGGCTTGAAGAAGCCATAGTGCGACTCGTCTGGACTAATGGTCTGGAGAACTTCAGGCATTTTGATATGTTTCTATGCGGAGAGAAGTTTCAGGAGTTGAAACAGTTGAATGTTTCGATTGCAGATTACTCGGATGAAGAAAAGGTCGAGGATGCAGCTGGAGAAGCAAAGGCGTTGTGTTCGAATATGCACACGAGGGGTATCCCACGAGTGGTAGAAGCAACGAAGATGCAAATGCCTTCAGGTATGGGCTCTCGTGTCCTTGATAATATACCGAACTTTTTCACTGTTTTGCGGAAGTGTAAAGTGATGGTATGAATGGATCCTAAGACCCACGGACTCTATGGGTGGTGTTCAAACCGTCAGAATTTCCACGAGTAAGCTGACCTGGTGCCGATTATATTTTCGGACATACTAGGGGATCCTGTTGTGAAAACGTGATGTCGGTGCGCATTGTTGGGGACTAAACCCCACTAATTGGACATCTTCGTAGCTCACATCTCCACGGGTAGGCTGAAAGTCGGGATGTATTTTGTGCATCTGACACATCGTAGCTCCACCCCAGGATACATACATTACGGCTACTAGAGGTATAGGCAAGAATGCTGCTGATGATATCGCAGACTCTTTGTTTCTTCATACTCGTGCTAGTCAACCCTAGTGCTACTCCCTTGCCACCTCATCCATGCACCTTTATATCTATCCCATCACTCTCTTTAATGTCATATCGCTACTGTGAGCATATTTCCCTCACTGTACCCGCTGTTGTTTATGTATGGCAATATCTGACTTCTGAACTTAGGTCACATACGTTGCGTTGGAGTTCCTCCCACAACCATCTGGTCCGTTTACCGATCAAACACTACAACGCTTGCACGCTCGACTTCTAGAGTCAATTATCTAGAAGTATTTGTTGTGGAGTGTGGTGATATCTCTGGGGAAGAGCTAGATGATGCACGCCATGGGATACTCGTCATGTTTCCTCAAATGAATCGTCGCGAGATGTTAGAGGTTCGGGGTTATATAGCCCCGTTTCATTATTAGTTGTGGATACCTCGGGCGGTGCAAAACGATAAGAGGGATTACTAGGTACAGTCAGTTTGAAGTGAAGTAGCCTCCTCTGACACGCTCCAATGAATATGTCAATCTCAGGCTAAACATCCGAGACTTCTCAGTTACCTGGTTCAGTGGGGTTTAGCTTCGATAGAGCCGTTTCGTGGGAGATGACGCTGATATATATCACAAGCGTACTAATCAACATCGTGTGAAGTGCAAAAGTTCGGAGTAACAAATGGTTGACATGAGATGATTTGAGCTAAGTACTTGCATCAGTACTTATACTTGACTTAGATCTCGATATTTCTCTCGTGGTAGGGCTCGACAATGTCAAATACTCTTCCCTCTTTCCAGGATGTTATGGAGTTTATCAATAGAAATCGTCACGATCCTCAGCCAACATCCAGGCGTCGAGGGAAGTCCAGATATTCCGATTTTTCGAAGATCCTGAATGGTGGTACACGTTGTCTGGGCAAACGATCGTGCGTTGACTAACAAGTGTTCCAATTCTATCACTGATGCCAATCGATCTTTTACAGTGTAAGCCCAAGTTCAGATAATGTTCGGCCAGACCAGGTTAAGCGAGTTCGGTTGTATGATTCAGCTGCAGATCAGAGATGCAGTAGGTTCCATTGTAAAATCCACCCGATTTGTGACTGATTCTGTTGTATAAGTGTTCACCATGCCTCCAGAGATCCATGATTACATCTTACAAATGTTTTGGGATCACAAAAACATCGTTTGCAGCAGCCCAGAAACCATACAAGCTTGTGCCTTGACATCCAAGGGATGGTGGGCAATTGCTCGCCGTCACATATTCAGGGCTATCACATTGGAAAGCTGTGACGAGTTGGAAGAACTGACCGAAGTCATGGGCACAGTAAAGGATGCGATTTGCTGGATGCAAAGAGTGCGGATTATCGGATCTTTACCTCCGTATGGTCAACGACAGTCCAAACAATTACCATCACAACTTGCCCAACGAGATCGTTGGATTTATGACTTCCCTGCGAAAATCGAGGCTCGTCGCAAAGAAGCTTTAATCCACCACACAAATCTCAATTCTTTCTATCCCTATAACGTCAGAATTCTCGAGTTGTTCAACGTCGGACATCTTAGTGACGTACCTAATGATTGTGAATGGTTTGGGTATTGGACATCGTACCTTTCGTTACTGGAGCACGTGGAGACCTTTTACAGTGACAGTTGCGAGATGTCTCCCAATGCGATGACGGCAATAATACGCTCCCTCCCTCGTGTGGTCAATGTTAGTCTTGCCGATGTCAATCTCGAGCTCCCAAACCATGTGGCTATCCGTGACCTTACCAATCCTACCTTACTTAACGAGAAAGAAAATATCAGAGCTCAACGTGGGTTGGATTTCGAGGAGGCATCTCAAAATGGAGTACACTACACGATTTGGCATCCCCCTCCTTTTCTCAAGAACCTGTCCGTCATCAGAAAGCGGCTTGATGGCCCGAGCCTTGACTTGCTCTGGATATATGGCTGGTTTTCTCCTTCTCGCGTTTCAAGCAGCATAATCTCCCTGGACCTCTCTGGAAGGGTCGAACTCCAATCCATTTTCAGGTTACTCGCCGCACTTGGCCCTGCACCAACTTTACAGAGTTTTGGTATGTTCGCTGGTTGTAGCGAAAGCGTCCGTATGTCATCTATCCGTGTTTTCGTCTACGTGAATATCTGAATATGTCCTAGTTAAAATTTGCAACTTTGATATATCTCTACTGACCGGACTAAGGTCTCTCCTACTCCGCGGGGGTAAGCTTGACCGGCTCCAGACTCAAGCAATGTGCTACATATTGTCTTTGGTGAATGCGCCACACCTACGCGAGTTTACCATAGTAATGGAGTTTGACAAACGCCTAAAGAGCGCTCCAAACTTAGATGAGGCGTTGACAGGTAAACAGTTCAGTAATCTTTCAGTTTTTGTACTCGAGTGCCTTGATGTCATGTCATCAGATTGGCCGATAATTAGTGAAAAAGTCTCGAACATGTTTCCACAAATGAAAGACAGGGGTATACTGACCACGAGGCTATCTAATCGACCACATTTATTTTGATACTAGCTATTCTTCAGAAAGATGTATTACAATTATAGAGTCAGAAGTGTTAACTATGACGTCCTAATAGTATATCATATTAAAATATGGGGCTGTTGAAATCCCGGACTTTATTGGGAGGTCCTATGAAGTTGATTCCAATAGACTGCATGAAGATCATCAGTAAATCGCCAATGGTGGTGGACGATGACATGTTGACGTACTGCAATGTCGTGTGCTCCTCTAATTCCTTTGTAGACGAGGTCGGCAATCCGAAAAGTCCTGTCGAACAAGTAGAGCGTTTGCACGACGTAAAGAAATCTACGTACATGGCCTACCGTGTCATGGCAAGCCGTAGCCCGACCCAAGCCGTAATCCACTTCCGTTCTCCGTTGTTCCTCTATTGATCTCATCTCGTCTTTACAAACCATTCGGAAAAGATATCCAAAAGCATGCACTCGTCGACAAAGGCCTTCATCATCGATGTATAAGTATCCCTATTCCCTCGCTAGCGCTGTTTGGTCTGTTCCTTTCTTATCAGGGAAGATCACCTCTATCACTCGCCCCATCTCAATTCTCTACCCCTTCTCACAGTTTCTCAGGCATCCCCTCGAGAAATATCAAAAGCTTGAGGTTCTGTTCTGGAAGCTGTGGCCCGATGTAACGTCCTCTCTCCTGTCGGCTCCGACTGCCTCTTGGAATTGGTTCCCAACTGCATCCAGGCTGCTTTATACAGGCGCAAAGCTCGTGGATTCTTCCGTGTTACCCCGTCAAAACTGGCAAAGAACAAAAGGTCTCACTCTGACCTTACTCCTTGGCGGATCACTTCGCTCAATAATCCTCCGACTGTCGCGTGAAGATGGTAAACAGGACATACGCTCTGAAACGGATGTAGGATATGGGCTTTCCTTCACAGGCTACTGTCGAACGCTGCGTAGCTTTTTTACAACTCCATAAACGGCTGCCACGAAACTCGGCTTCACGAATGATGCCAGAATTCTCCGGTTAAACCTCTTGGCAACTCCTCTTTTGCTGACCGGTAACCTTTCATGGTCAATACTTTGGTGGCATTGGTCTGAACTTTCCGAATAAGGCGATCGTCCCCCAGTACCTTACCCCGCATTTCCACTGTTTCGGTTCTATTGATATCCTCGGACCTAAGTTTGAGGCTAGACTACGGTATCTGGGGGTGGCGTAATTATGAGTAACGGTTCTTTTTGAAAACGCTGCATGGTTAGGCTGCTTCGTCCCCGCATTCTTGACGTAGAACACCATTGACTGAAGCTCTTTGGGACACTTCCTACAGGTTCCCCAGTCCCGCGAATGTACCTCCATCAACAGTGAGCTATTGGTCGCCCACGATCACCTTAGCCGAGATATCCCCGCTTCTTGCAGCACATGCATGCATCCACTTTCCATCAGGCTTTCAGCCCTGCAGCTTACGCTCGAGTCATCTAGAACGGGCATACCCCTTTGTCTTGCTCGGTCCTTTTATTGCTTGTCAGCCACCGGTCGCTAGACGATCCTATTTGTCTTGTGGGGGCAGGGCTTAGCTTTGTTACCAACCAGCAATGAAAAGGCTGATCCTCAGGATTCTTCTTTCTCCGGTTGCTCTGCAGCTGCAGTTGCCGGGTCCGGAATGATGCTATTACAACCGTCATCGCTGATCGATGCATACACTCACGGTAGGCATACGGGATGAATGCAAGTCGTTAACGGCATGCAAGGCAAAGCTTCATGAACTGTGACGTATTGTAAACCTCTCTGTCGGTACCTCTTCGCCATACAAGTGTTCCACTCTCAAAGGCTCTCTTACATGACGTGAACCTCCCCAAATGGACTTGCAAAGTCCAAGTCGCCGTGGACTAGCTTTCAATGAGGCAGACTCCTCCAGGTTTCCTTCACGATCACAAATCTACTTTCCATGATCTCATCATACAATTTACGTACTAACATTTCCTTATGGAAACGGATCCCTTCGCTCTCAGTCGTACAAAAAAACGGCGATGTGGAGAACCTCTTGTTCTCTTGCAATCTACCCTTGACCCATCATTGCGGAGGGCTAAAGTAACGCCACCGTGGTTTCTTTTGGACTGCGAAGAGGGCGACAGAAAGCTCAATACACGAACCAGCAGCCCTTTAAACAGCGCTGATAGGTTTATTTTCGTACCTTCCTGCATATTGCGCCCATCAAATTCCGTCCCTTGAACGGCCTACTCCGCCGAGAGATAACTCAGGTATGTCTCGGTTT
This sequence comes from Cerrena zonata, assembly GCA_038087015.1. Classification (NCBI taxonomy): domain Eukaryota; kingdom Fungi; phylum Basidiomycota; class Agaricomycetes; order Polyporales; family Cerrenaceae; genus Cerrena; species Cerrena zonata. The sequence goes on from JASBNA010000022.1 coordinate 338,303, forward strand.
CTCAACATTGTTTCTAGACAATGACGCGCTTAGGCTGAGGGGCCCGATTACATCTCTCCAATTCGTCTCCATAACCCCTATTTTCTTTTTCTTTCTGTCAACGGTGCTGATTGCTTAGGTGTTGTTGGCATCGTAAGCTGATACTAATAATTCAAAGTTTAACCTTCCCCGCATTTACACCCGGAAGAAATGTTGAACCTCCGGAATAGATCCTACAAGGCACTGCACTCTCCTTGTCCTCCCTCTCACCACTCCAGTTTACCCGTCCGAATTCGCCTCCACAGCGCAAATAGAACCGGACCTACACCACTGCCTGCCTGCCATCCCTAATTAAAAAAAACTAAAGCCACCGAATTTCACTTGATTGGGTTCTGCTGCGATGATGCAAGTGGCTTGTGGTTGAAACGTCCCTGCGCCAAACTATAATATTCAAGGTTGGTTGATGATGCGTGATGATGATCCACCAATCCCAAACCGAAGCTAATCGCTGATATCCCGACGGCACTCCTTTTGTTCAAACCCTTAGGCCCGATTTATCTCCTCCGACGCGGACGGTCTTTCCACCCAATTGGAATACGAGGCTGACTCGAAGCTTTACAGTCATTCCCCTTCTGAATCTTCTTTTCATTTTACATACTCCAAAGACGCACACGCTGCGTTCTGTTGTTGTGGGTCTGCGTCTATGCCTTCTTTGGGTGTTGTGCGTCTGAGGAACTTCGAACTTATCTTCGAGTGAGGGGTTGGCGTTGAGTTACTAGTAGGGCGTTCATTTTTATTGACATTTGAAACATTCGTGCTAACGCCTATTGAAAGTACGTTACTTCAACTTCAATTCATGACTTCAAAACCCTCGAGTCTTCAATTCGACCATTCCTTGACACTTCTTCCTATTATTTCATTCCAAACAAATCAACACGCCAACTCCACATTCCCAACTTTACAGCAATCACCGACCACTCCTCCAAACCTGATACCACAAACACCGCATTAAATCGAGGAAACAAAATCGATGAGGAGATAAAGGAAGATAAAATCCGACAATGGGTCGAGGGTCGAGACATGATGCATCAACGACAACCAACGACCAGGTCATGCCGCCGCTCTCTCGTGGTCATGCGGTCGTCCTCCCCCCTTCTATCCACTATCCTCTATTCATTTGTTTTAACACTATACTATGCATGACATGATATTTTATAGTTATGTTCAAAATGTTAATTGACGATCCCGTCACGGGGGCTCCATTTTTCTCCACTCCTAGTCCCCTAGTTCAAGTTCAATGGACTTCTGTCATGCGACCCCTTCCCGAATCCCTAAGTCGAGATCGACCATTCAATGGCTATTAACCAATCCCCGATCCTCGAATTCGAATTCGAATTCGTCTCCCTCGAAATTGTAATTCATTTTTAATCCCCGTCGTGCATGTGTCCCCAATCCAATCATGGGATATGTAATATAATGATATCCATAGCCCTTCCAGTATAGCACGATAGCACGATCTCTTAAAAGCACTAAGCATGACACGATAATCGATCTCCAAGGACTCCGAGTTGAGGAAGATGAAACGCCTGACGTCAAGCACGCCATGGTATATCCGTGTTTCACGACGACGACTGTGACTAACAGGGTCCAAAAGTCGGCTGATCGAGTATTGAGTCGTCCGTCCCTCGGGATCATCGTTTCAAGTTTCTATTCATATGACCCTTTTCATTTTAAAAAGCACATCGAGGCACACCAATATTACCATAACACATCGTACACACCGGCACCCATATACTTACACAACCTCGTCACGCCATACCAAGACACAACGACATAAGACACAACAGTGAGAGTGAGATGAAAAGAGTATGAGATAAGAAACCTATTATACACAAGGGAGATGAATCAAAAAACAGCGTCAAAACACAACAGCACGGACCACAGATTTCTTTTAGCTATCATACACGGTGGGGGTGGGGGATGATGATGGAGGTTGCTTTAGGTCAGTAGAGATTAACACAAAAAACACAAACAAAAACAGAGACGGAGAAGAATGAGAGAGGGATGAGAGATGAAAGGGGAGAGGGAGAGAAGGAGGGAGTTTCATCGAGATCGAGTGGGTCTGGATAAAAGAGAGATTTTCGGGCCATCGTTGGAAAAAGGTGGGAATACAATCCAAGAAATGGATGAGATGGAATGGTCATCGATGGGGGTCGTGTCATGTCGGTGATGAGCGGTATGAGAGGAATGGTAAAAGCAAAAAAGAAAGATGAGAAGCGAGAGAGGGGATATGTGAATGTGGGAGACCCCGAAAAGATGGCAGCGACGTGAAGTGAAGATGAGAGAAAGTAAATCAGACGAGAGCGAGCATGTCGGACGAGGGAACGGAGGAGGGTGAAGCGGTCGTTTAAGATCAGCATCGGTATCGGGTGGAGGGGAAGAGGACGATAGAGTGGACAGAGAGGGCATATTAAGATGACGTAAATAGCTTGGCGAATCAATGCCATAACCATAGACAAAGAGGGGAGATAAGGAGATCGAGGTCGGATGAAGAGTAAAATCACAGAGAAACCGAGGAAAGGGTGGAGGTATTTTGCGCCATAGACCCTTCCTATCGGAAAGAGTCTCGGAGGGAAGGAGGAGAGGGTAATCGACCTCGGAGGGTATTTTCAAAGCGGCTGCTCACACACACTCGCAAAGCAAGCGCATCACGAAGTCTCCATATCTCCCAACTCCTCCTTCACCTTCACCTTCTCCGCCGGCCGTCCCTTCCGTCCCCTCTCAACCTCCTCCCCATCATCCACAAACGCATCATCTTCATCCCCCTCTCCCTCTCCCTCTCCCACACTCGGACTCGTCCCCTCCATATCATGATCCTGATCCATCTCGTCCTCATCTCTCAACCTATGATTATGCAGATCGTCTTCGGTGTCCATCTCTTCGACGCTTTCTAGACCGTTGAAGATCTTGCTTCTGCGTTTAGCGTTCCCTGGGGTTGCGGTGGATGAGGATGTGGTTGATGTGGGAGTGGATGAGGTGTTGGTTGTTGATGAGGAGGAGGAGGTAGAGGGGAGGATGGTTAGTGCGTCATCTGTAGAAATGGTGAGATCGTCTGGGAGTGGGATTCCTCCATTCTTGAATGTCTGGAGTTGTTGTTCGAGGTCTCGGTTTCTCGACGCTTGTGCAGTGACGAGTTGTTGTAGGTATCTAATAAAAATAACCGTACCGTTAATCAACCAATTCCCTGAGAATTAAGAGAGAGAACGACATACCGAATGTACTCGACACTCTTCCTCAAAATCATCCCCTTGTTCGCCTTAACAGCCCCACCCTCCTTATCCTTCTCGCCCTTGTCTCCCTTATCCTTACTCTCCTTATCCTTAACACCCTCCTTACTCTCCTTCCCATCCACACTCCCACTCTTCTCCCTCCCCCCACCAACCAACTCATCATCCTCCAACCCGGGACTTCCCCCAAGCGCACCACCAGCACCAGTCGTCGCAATCAAATCCTCCGCAGTCAGCGCCGTAGGCGACGACGCAGAAGCCGCAGCAGGGTCAAGCAAATGTTCCGGGATGAGCGTCGCAAGCTCGCTGATCTTTTCGTTAATATTGTCTCGTCGACGACGTTCCACAGCATTGTGAGACTCGCGACGACGGCGGCGTTTTTCGTTGGCGATCAGCGCTCTGGAACAATAGGTTGGGGTTTCCCAATTAGCTTAAGGTTTCTTTAATGGAGAGGAAGGGGAGCTTACTGTTTGGAAGCTACGTCGTGTGTGGCGTCTGCTTTAGCACTCACGCCGTTGACGGCGTTCCCGTTCGAAGGCATACTGCCGACGTTCAAGCTACCTAGACCTATCGATCCAGGTAGCCCGGGAATAGGGGACGGCAAAGCACCGTTGAATGCGGTAAATCCACCTGATAGAAAGCTAGATATTAGTACAGACAATTTCCAAGCAGGGAAAGATCCATACCGTGTACGCTTTCGGGAGTAGGCAAGCTAAATTCGCCATTAGCAACACCATTGCCATTAGGTTGGCTACCAGGGTTAGCTCCAGGAGTATTTCCGTTTCCTAGGAATCCCCAGCCGTTGGTGTGTAGACTGAGAGGACTTGCCGGCCCTCGACCTGGTATCAAAAAGACAAATAAATAAATTGCGTGTGATGGAACGGAGGGAATAACGTACCGTTGCTTCCTGGGATAACCAAGGGTTGTGTCGCGCGATGCAAAGGAGGGGGAGAAACACTGCTGACACTGCCCCTCTTTGCCCGAGTCCTCCGTGCGGGTCCACCGTTTGTGCTTGGTGGCTCACCGTTGACACCGACCTGGGATCGACTCCTCGATCTGCTCCTAGAAAGCTCAGTCGAGATCGGACTCGGTGTTTGTCTCTGCGGGTGTCCATAATGATGTGGATGATATTCGGATGAAGGGGTAGTAGTGGTGGTCGTGTTGGACATGTTGCTAAAGGACGAGAGGGTGCTCATATGCGAGCTGAAGGAGGAGACGCTAGAGGGTTCACCGCCTGCCGAGTTTGGAGGGTTCGGGTTGAGGTTGAAGGGAGACTGAGGGGGAGGTTCATAGCGCATGCTGCTGCCGATAGCTGGTACGGTCGAGTTGAAATGGGTATGAGAGCTAAAGTCGTGAAGCGGGCTAGTGGCTGTTCCGTAGCTAGAGTTTGAGTTGTAAGATTGGGAATGGGCATGATGAGAGTTGTGATGGGAATGGGAATGCGAGTGGGAATGGGGTTGTTGGGAGGATTGATGGTGGTGGGCGGTGGAGGGAGCAGAGATATCAAAGATGTTGTGTGTATGCGATCGGTAATCATCATAGCTAGCTGGACTGTGGGCGGCAGCGTGAGCAGCATGGGACTGTGGATCGCTCGTGCGAGGTGTTGCTGGAGTTGGGGGCAGCACCGTTGGTAGGATGGACCATGAGACTGGCGAGTTCCTCGCTAAAGTCCATGTTGCTTGAGCCACCTACGCTGTGGTCTGAGGGGAATTTGCGAAATGTTTCTGGGACGTTGAGATAGGCGGGCGGGTTGAGAAAGAGGTTGTGAGTGTCGAAGGAGGTGGTTGTTGGGGAGATGGAGGAGGAAGCTTGGGTGGGGGAAGAGCTGTTGTTGTTGAGGTCGGCGGGAGGGGTGGAGGGAGCGGGGGAGGGGAGATGAAAACCTTCTGTACGGGAGAGGACTTGGGGCTTGTACGAGTTGTAGAAGGTCGTCATGAGGCGACGTTGGGAGTTGGGAAGTGGTGTGGAGGGGAGGGCGACGATGCTCGCGATGGAGAGAGAGAGCAAGGCTTGCGGGGGTCGGGAATAATTGAATGTGGGGTAAGAGGGAGGTGTGAGAGCGCAGAGACCGAATCAGATCTCAATCCGAGGGGTAATATATAACACCCTCTGCCTGCGTAATGATGGCCTGGCACTGCAACAATCTTTTCTTTTCTCTCTCCTTTTCCGCCTGGGTTATAAAGCTGGCTTCAAATACTGCAAGCTTCCATTAGCCACCGCATTCGCACATATACAGCACCCTGCCAGCCAGAGGGTACTACAGATAGCTACAGACAGTGCGAGGAGAGAGTCGAGCGCGCCCCCCGCCCGCTTCTACCCCAGACTCTGACGGCCCTTTTTTCCAATCCAGCCAATCACACAGGCTTCTCCTAGGCCCGGTCAACCGGCCTCATCCCGTCTCTACCAATCTCCCGGACCAAGATCCATCGGGCACAGACTCTCTCCAAACACGCCCAATCCCCACCAAGCAATCTCAAAGCTCTCCCAAACACACCCAAACTCGCTCTCTTCCCTCTCCCGTTCCTAGCCCGGCTTGCACCCACTCGCATGAACTTCACCACTCTCCCCTCCCTCCCCATCCTCGTTCCAAGGTGTAAAATACGCGTAATACCCTCCTCGGCTCCGTCGTTAGGGGCCCTCTCACCCACCCGCGATCATCTAGCCTCAACGCCCTCTCTCCAATCTCATCTCTCTCGCACTACTTGTCTATCACCGACAGCTCTCGGACCACGCCTCCTCGGCACTCTCTCCCTTCATTTTCTCACAACGTCCTACCTGCTCCAGCTCCACTCGATTGGTTCGCTTTTCATACCCCCATCCCCCCTCGTACCCTCAACACTCGATCCCTGATTAGCTCCTCTTGGCTCTCTACCACCCCTTCTTTACCCCCTCGACGCAATCACCGTCCTTATCAAGGTATCCACATTTCATTCTCTATATCCATCCTACTGCGTACAATCTGTCTTCTCTTCCTGTCAATGTAATATCCAAATCATACATACCACACCCTCTGATCTATACACAATCTCGTAATCGTAATCTCCTATATGACGTCTCCTATGAGCCAATGCAAATAACCCATATACCCATCATATCTCAATCACCGAACCTATCCCAAGATCACACCCCCACATCAAATCTCAGTCCTACCACCCTTACACATCTACCGCCCAATCCCACCTTCTGCCGTCCCATTATATGGGTTTTCATACCCACTGCGCCGCCTTTCTGGCAGTTCATTTCCACCAGTCTCCTACCGCTCGAGACCCCCTCCGGCTGGTACGTTTTCCTTACGCCTTTTTGCTCTTTATTCTCTCTCCTCGTTGACCCCTTGCGTTCGAGCCCTTCCTCGCTCGTTGTCTACCCTCCTGACTCGCGTCGTGTCTTCTAAGTGTCAGCTCTACTTCGGCTCTCTGACATGTTTCGTTAATTATCATATTATGAATATATGGATGCGCATATAGTCGATCGGTCAATGCAAATGGCTATTCAAACCCAACAGTCGGACCTGGACATTCACCTTTGTGCACCGCGGAGATCTCTCAGATCATCCCATCCCGCTCTCGTTTCCCGCTCCCAACTCCCATCTCCGCTTATCTCTCCTCCTCCCTTCCTTCTCTGTAGTTATCACCGATCCGGATTCTAATATAGGTATCACACATAGCTGGAGCACAGGATTTAGATATACCAATCTGTCACTCCATCGGTATAATCGGTTCTGTCAAAACGTACATATATCGGTATCGGTATTGGTTTTTTGACATCGGTACATCGGTCTCGTATACGCGAAGGAGATTCTTACTACAAGTACCCTCGCTTCCTTCTATCCTAACGGCTCTGATTGTTATGTGTCAATTGCAAATACAGTATTACCACCAATCAGAGATCTAGAGTCCGACAACTGACAGGACAAGTGCCCAGCTTCTTCCGTTGGGAAAATCGCCATGCGCGAGACTTTTCTCATCTGTAGTGGGCTCTCACCCTACTCTGAGGGGGTTTATCATTTGGGCGTGCTGAGAGGGTTGTTTGTACTAGTACAGATAATAGGGATAGGGATGGGGAGAGGGGTGTAGAGGAGTCTCGTTCACGTCCAGGTTGTGGGTGTCGTATTCCGTGTCCGCTCCTAAAGTTTATCTCCATCTCTCCTCTATCTCTATCTCTTTCTAATGTATAACATCAATTCCCATTCCCTCCTACCCTATCTATCTATCTATCTATTTACCTTTCCTAGCCCGATACACCATTCCTTAACCACCATCACTCACCCGCGTCAAGGTCCAAGTCCGCTTACCTCAGGCCCATCCCTCTTAGAAAGCCAAGCCAAGCCAAAGATCCTTGCCTCGTTCCCGCGAAAGACCCCCCCTCGCTTCATCTCGCACGTCCAGCCAGATTACGAATCCTCTCATACAACAACATCGCAAACCCTGTAGCCTGAGATGAGATGCAGAGAAGTCTGAGTGCATATATCCATCCTTCGAACGTCCCCTCGAGTTCATACGTAAAAAGTGTAAGGGGACTAGATGAAGATGAAGCACGTTTGCTTGAACCCATCATCCTGCTCTTTCCTTGTCCGTAGGTAGCTAATACTGATTCCTGATACCTCTAGAAAGTTCCCCCACCCCTCTTTCGTTTTAAAGTCCACTCTACCTAACCCGTTTGCTTCTTTAGTCTGATGGTAATGGAAAGGCGATCGAACGAGCTTGTCGCGTGCGTGCTTGAGGTTTACTAAGCCTGAAGTTACTTTGTTGTGTTTCCCACCTGGGATTGACGGTGGTTATCTGGGTCTCAGGGCTGTTTACCTTGTTGTGTGTAATGACACGGTCTAATGGTCAAACGAAAGTCACGTTCACTAAGCTCAGTTATCCCTCCAAATGGGACGGAGTTTGGACTTATGGAAGTCCTTTCCCACTGTGTCTGGGTTATCTGAATCTCAGGCCTCCTCAGCCTTCTGTTCTTAATAGCAATCCGGTAAACTCTGTACGTGATGGTAATTGATGGGGTACCGTAAGGCTCAAAGGCTTCTCTCAACTCCGACGGAGGTCCTTCTGTTATCCCTTCTTCAAAAGGTGCGCTCTCTCGTTCCGTTGGTGTGTTTTTTTCGTTTCTTGTCTGATTCTAGTTGCGACTGGGATTATCCGGACGGCTCCGAAATCTATGCGTACTTTGTATTTTTATCATACGCCGATTTCCCCCTTCTTCTTTTCTTTCTTTCTATGTTTCTGTGTTTCTGTGTTCTGTGTTCTATGTTCCTGGATTCTCGCTCCAACTCCCCCCATCTGCTAAAGTGTTTAACCCACCTCCTCAAACTCCTATTGGTCCAGGTCTCTTACACATAGTAGCTCTGATCTCTCAAGGTTTAGCAAAAGAACTCCTACTTTTAGAAGAGGAAGCGATCAATACGACATAGTATATTCCATGGTATTCCTTCTCCGAGAGGCTTCAAACTCCACTCTGTTCCGAACATTCCGAGCCCTCCTTTCTTTTTCTTTTGCTGTTTCTCATTCTTTCTACCCCTGTTCCTGTTCTTACTCGACCGCCCATACACCAGGACCTCCATTTGCCCACCTAATCTTCGTATCCCCCCATGCTCCTCCCAATACCCACTCCAACTTATAAACTCGGTTCCTTACCATACGTCCCATTCCCCTTCTCCCCGACCCCGACCCCACCACCAACCCAAAAAACCTGTACGCTACTGATCGAATGAACCGCAGCCGATGAATATGCGCCTTCACTCATGGTCCCCTCCTCCATACACTTCGATAGAACGAAAATAGGCTTTGAATGACATGTTCAGTCATGTCATTTTCAGGAACAGTGTAACTATATAGTCAATTCAAACTCGTCAAATGATCGTGTTAACGTTGTTTTTCCGAGTTCAAACTTCAAGGGTTCGAAGAACCTTCCTACATGGTTTTTTGGATGGGACTTATATAGGTTCTCTGGAGGTTTGTTGAACGACCGGGGACTCCACTGTCGTGTGGTATATGTTCCTAGTCTCGTAAACAGTAACTTGCTCGATCTTTTCATACCCTTAGCTTCACCCCAGGTGTCCTTGTTTAGCTTTGTCGTATATCTCCGGCTCCTTTTGTTCAAAGCTGAATCTCCTACCTCAGAAGCTTGGCTCGGAGTTTCAGCATGGGGTCAGTTTCGATTTGATGCTCGTGTGGGCCATAAATTTAGAGTACTACAACCTGAGAGTGACGTCGGACTTTGCCTTGTAACAGCCTATAGTCCCATCAAATCCGACGCCCAATTTCTAAAATGATTCCACCGAGTCCAAGTTTGTTTTCGTTTTTGTTCGCCTCCCCCCACACGGTCGGTGATTGGTTCCTACCAAGTCCACCTAGAAGATCTGATCCTGATCGTCCGGTTTTCTCCAAGGCTGTGTCATCGCCATATACGAAATCACTGATACCCCAGAAATCATTTTATATTTTACCCCTTATTTACCCCACACACTGCACGACCCGGGGTAATCTGGCCTATTGGAGGGAGTACGCACGCGTGGAGTCATGGAATCCTTATTGGTTCGGATGGATGTTTGTGACTTTGGTGTTGCCTGAGTTGGAGTCTCAGTCTCGACTTTTGGGCCTTTGTACGTGTTTTTGTTGGGTCACTTACGCACACGGTTACTATGGTTTTCGCAGGATTTTTCGGGGCCGATGGTGGATTTTTCTGTTCGGATGGTTTGGGAGCGTTTACATGATTCTATGAACTCAGAGTCAGAGCTACAAGTGAGTAATTCATTGACTGTAGTCTCAGGCTACTACACCGTTTGTCGGATCACTGGTGCTTACAACCTCGTACGATTCCAATCCTCGGACGTGCAATATCGGACTTGAGTCAAAGTAAGCCCCTAGCCATCCGAGTCGATCATGACATGTCGCCACTTACCTCTTTCTGAATCATGCCAAGGCATCCTCCTCATGTTCATCCACCAGCCGTTACCAGCCGTCGTCCCAGGTTCATAAGCATAACATAAAATATATCACATCTCCCTCCTCCTTTCTTTCCTTTTCTTGACTGGGCTCCCTTGCTTGAGATGTCGAAAATCAAGATCATGAAAAAATTTCATCCGTGTATCGTCGGCGTCGGCATCTCTTCATCCTCGCGCTGACGATGTCTCCTTACTTGGACGATCGGGACGGGAAGACTTCGGCATTATCGGCGTTCTCTGGTACTTGGCAACTAACAAATTTGGTAATTCCAGGCTGTCGAACCAATACGGGTTCTACCATTCGTCAGATTCGTATATCGACTACTCCTATCACCATCCTGTGCATTTTACGATTACAATCGTTGCTAACTTCCTACAAGCTACGAGCCCTCTATGTGCTGCGTACACCTCACTCAGCTATTGTAGTGCCTTGATAGTCGTCTGTGGAGTACGCAGCACCAAGAGCTGAAGAGGCATAATCCATAACCCAACACTTGCGTATTTGGTGGTATGGGAGATGAGAAGATGAGAAGATGGGACGGAACTCCCGGAGCGCCACAAATTGTGTAAATTGTTTTCAACGGTGCAGGTTGTTGGGCCTATGGACCGATCAAGATGTGCGTTTGTTGCTGGTTGCCCTTTCGATCGACTGTGATCAGGTTTTGGTTGCTAGGGTGGCGGAATCGGCGGGTTTGGACCTACGCCCTAGGAGTCTACTTGTCGGGAGTCATGGATCGCGCCGTCATCTGTGTTGTAATGGTCTATGGGTAAGGAAAATGAAAATATGGTCGCCACTCAATTCTAGACTGATGGTTTGCTTTTTTGGATAGATGCCAGGGACCGCAGAGGAGCCATATGGGTATTGGGTATTATTGGTCGGGGTTTCCAAGTAGGTTTACTTCTTAACGCCTCTGAACGTTCTTTTCGGGGATTGATATCAAAGCTTGTTGTCTGTCGCTTCGTCCGAGTCATTGTCCCGAACACTCTAGGTTGAACCGTTAGAAGTGGCAAGCAAGGTATTTGCAGCACATTGTCGTCATGTGGGTACCAGTCGACTTTACATCTCCGTACCTTGAAATCTTAACCCTATAATTGTTGACCATATGGATTTAGGTTTAGATTTACAAACTTACTCCATCTCTACACCGTCGGGAGCGTGTCTTCACACCTTACGTTTTGGTCGCGTTTTGGTGAACAATACTCCTCACGATTGTCGAGGAGACCGCTTTGTCTTGAACAGGCTCGACCTTACACCTTCGGACCGCAATTCGGTTAGTAAACCGTTCGTGCTATCTTTATGGGTAAAAATCCAGCGTATTTTGGCTATATCTTGATTGGCCGTATGGAAGTAAGTGATTTTTTGAAATGTCTGTCTACGCGAATGGCTTTTCATTATGCAGAAGACAAACACCCTAGATACTGATAATCGCTTCATCTAATAATAGGGATGGACCCTAGGAACGTTTAATCATCGACTCGAGCAATACCCTCGAATCCCATATGGATACCGAGCAATAGATTTGAAACGGTACCGTAACCTTTTCTCCCGCTTCCTAATATAGACATTCTTCGATGTTGCAGTCCTTCATCTCACACCGAACGTCCTCTGATGTAGATATTAATCTCGCAGAAAGTCCGGAGCAGAATACGTACACCTTCGTGTTTCTGAAATCCAATTGGATAATGGGGACAAATTGTCTCGGCCCACACCCTGCGATCCCTCGCTCTACTTACGGTTATGGTTCGTACCTCGGAGTAGGGTTCCGTTACCTTTGTGAAAGTGCTCAGCTAAGCTTTGACTTTCGAATCGGTTCATGTGCAACACCATCTAGCTTGACTCGATTCTCACATTCCACCACAAGAAGTCTTCCTAGGCACAAGGCAGGCTTACACATATCATCCGCTTTTGCTTGTTAAACTTTGGGTGCTCTTTTTTAGGCTCTTGAACCATAAGGTCGCTCAGCCACAAAAATATCTTTCACCTTCTCTAAAGGCGCAATCAGCAATGACGGATGGTTTAGATAGACGGAGGTGAGGATCTGAACCAGATAATCGCAGGGTACTTCTTTTGGATATCTAACTTTCTAACTCCATCGAGTCGTTTGCTTGGGGGCCACATGGGTTTACGTTACGGACGGATACATGGTTTCAAGGTACTATCTGGACGGGCTTCTTTAGGAGATAAGATACGATAGGCGTTCGAAAACGAATCTCCGTAAGTCGTTACTCGGTTTACCTTTGCCATTACCCCAGTATTATCGTCGAAAGCATCATACCAAGAAGAGAAGCCGAATCAACATGAGGCAGAATGCCAAACCTATCTCGAGGAATTACCGCCAACAATAGTTCGACACCGCCGCCGGCGAGAACGGCATATTCTAGTCCAACTCCATCCCTACGTCAAACCATCACACCTCAAGTTCTTATTTCAATTTCTCGAAAGGTAATCGGTAGCGCTCTCTGGTATGACAATTGACAGATCTCGCCACTTTCTACTACCACTTCTCACCTTGCGCCATAAAGCTACCGTAAATGCGCTCTAAACGTGTATAACCCGATCACTAACCGGGAAATGTCAGTGCAATTCGGAGACTCTTCCATACTCTGCAAGTATGTGAATTTGACTGCCATTGCCGCAGTAGCAATCCCTTTGCCTCGTTGTTCTCCAGATGTCTTGGTCTCGGAGATTATTTCTCGAGCGGAGTAATTTGGTCTCCGACTACCTGACTACTGAACCCTGAACCCTTGTAATCTGAGAATATTATGAACGCTTACCGAGAACTGCGTGCGCCAGACGCCTGGAGTTGTTGGCAAACTGTAATATCACCGTATATCCAGGTCGGTCCTCCAGACATTCAGGTACTCATCGCAACTATCACAATGACTCTAGCTGTGCTCGCCTATGTCGATCTACCCTGACAAGTTTCGTCGACGCTGCACCGAACATATGCCTAATATCGACAACGACCAAGGTACATTACTATTCTGACAGCGTCTTATAGATGTTGACTGTTCCTCTACCTTACAGGCTTCTATTTCCCAATAGAAACACCGTCGACTAGTGTCTCGCTCAACACTTGAGCCCTGGACCTGTCTGGGATCTGTTCTGCCAGACCTTGACAGACACATGTCAATGCATAGTACGTGCTTCTCCACTGTTTCATCAGTATGGCCTCAGACTTACTTCTTCTGCATTCTGCAGCCCAAACATACCGCTGAAGACTGGAAATGGCAATTATGTATATCTCCTTGCCTTAAAGTCCGGGCAACATAACTACTCTTCGGCTAATGGTGCCGGGATTCAAAGCGCTGGATCTTTCAAACGCATGCCCGTGCGAGCATCAGAGAAATCAGAGAACCTCCACATATTCCTTTCTGAAGTTCGTATCGGATCATAGCCTCCTTCCCCATTCTGCAATTCGACCTTAGCTCTCTTCCTTCCAACACGCTCAATGTGATGCAACTATCCCAACTTCGTGATAACGCACGGCTTGACGAACGATATGACGACTCTAGGTGGAACATCCAACGTGATTTTCATCTAAAAGGCCATGCGAGATAGAGTTGCGCGCCTCCAAGTCTATTTTAGTTCCTCGAGGGAAGCTGTATGAATAACGAACATCGATCTCTTCCAATCGTTGTACGATCAATATTCTTGTTCTCATACGTATAACTGACGCAACAAGTTCTGTATTGTACTTTTCAAGGTCGAGATCCTGTGTTTGGTCTCACGAGTGTATTCTAGCTCTATCGATAGTCGCTGGAACAAACATAGAGCATACGTCATTGAGGAGAGCTGCCAAGCTTTCGCCTTCGGACTGTGTTTTCGCCGTGTTCCTCAAAATTGGTGACTGACATGCTGGAAACGGTTGAAGACGTGTTGACCTTGGCTGGGGAGCTGGGTCAGCCCTGATCACCACGCTTCACTCGTTCCTTGCGTGTCGGTCTGTTTGTTTTGGTGAGTCACACTACCTTAATGTCTATATTCATCAGCTATGCTCCTCTCACTCTAAACTTCGGTAATACCCTGTCAGGTGATAGCATTTTGCCTCTCTGTTGTTCTTGGTACAACACAAGCCTCCCGTAAGTCAATTGATACATAGCTTTGATGCTTGTTCTTGATCCTCCAACAAATACTCACCTTTTTGTTTCTATCATTTCCTTGGATAATCTCACATGTGCCTTGGTTCGGCGTCGGGTTCGTATCCGCTTCCTCTACTTCCGATCGAAGGAAGCTTTGAAGTGCCCGCAATTCAGTTTTTTCTACGACTTCCGTTTGCAGTGGGCGGTCTGGCTTTCTACCGAATACAAGGTCCGATTCCAACTTTGTTTACATTGCATACATCAATGGACTACGAAATTCTCATGAGATTGAGTATCTGTACTCAGAAACTAGAAGCCTCTTCGAAAACGGACTACCGACGACCGTGCACCCTCATGTTCGTCCCTAGCGAAGCATGCGCACTTCGATTGATTAGAACTCTAATATATCCCCAATGGATGATCGCGAGCGACTTTGTCTTGTGATGGACTTACTTTGGCTTCAAGAGCAATGATAGCACCGATAGACCTTCCCAACCATCCTCGCTCATATCGTCTCAAGCAACAAGCTTGTGGTTCATTGATAAAGAACGCTGCAATTGGTTAGCCTCCTCAGAGTACGGCAAAGACCACACGTCTCTCAACAGAATTTCTACGTCCTCAGCCGTGCATCTCCATACAGGCCCGAGTCACAAACCAGCGTGCGAGTTGACGACCGAGCCAAAACCCCACGCATCCATTATAAGTATTTGATGATCCTGTCGAGCGGAAACTTTGAACCATGTAAGTAGACAAGGATGGTAATTATTTGCGAGTTTTGACAGTCACCGAGTTTTCTGCACGGTATCTCCTAATAGATGACCCTCGACTGCGGTGCTCATCCATGCCAAGCTAGTTGACCTTTGATGTCGAGGATCAGGCCAGAACATCTATTTTGGAAAGCGGATTATGCCGTACCAACGCGGACTTTCCTAAAATGCGGAGGTTGTTTTTTGAGCTATGTGAGTGCGGAGCTGAATTTGCATGTGTCGCGTAAAAATGAGCGGAGCCGAGGTGCTACAGACTGTGGCGCCAAGGGCGAAGATGAGGCCCATCGGTTCCAAATACCGATGCTGAGGAGGTGTCAAGAACAAGAAAGATCGTACCGGAGGATGACTGCGACGAAGTACCGCGATGCGTACCGAACGATCCGGAGAACAGCCTGTGTGAAGGTGAGATACAGTTTTGGTTGTTCAGCGAGCATGTGGAGTGGCGACCAAAGACATGATAGACTCCGACTAGATGAACAAGAGTTAACCCTGTACTTGTTGGAGTTTGAACTATAATCGTAACTTGGATCGAGAGTTTTGTCATTTGGGCATAAGCGGAGAGACGAGCGGATTGCAATGCAAGTGCCCACTTCCTGAGGTATCCGCATACCAGAGTGTCGGGACATGCAAGGTGGAATTGAAGAGAACCATCCAGGTTGTGGGTTCCATGGTGCGAAGGCTAGAAGGGATTGCTGGGCGATTTCAAGACTCGGTGTGAAGTGTGACACCACTACTTCTTGCCAAGCGTCCGAAGTGTATAGAATAGAGAAACAGCGAGGACACACGTTACAATGATGTTGGCGGAGATAACATCAACAATATGATACTTATGAGCATACGTGACCATAATACGTTTCACAAGATAGGTTAGTAGAATGAGTCCTCTCGTGAACGACAAAAGAAAGAGCTGCCCAACAAGTAGGGTGATACTATATTACTGCCTATGCACACAGTCATCAAATTTCATGTTCTTCTTCAGGCTTCGCATATGGCGTTTCCCGAGGAGGCACGCCATCGCAATCCTGTGGATGGAGAAAAACGATAAACCCGGGTATATGCGGGCTCTAGCGAGGGCAACATTCAAATATCACATCCAAAAAGTCTGTAGACTTGGAACTCCGTGAGTCCTGTAGTTTGAACCATGAATGTAGCAAGCAGTATACATAGAATAGTTTCACATACCGAATGTCGATCGTCAGCGCGTCATCCATCGTGGGCTTTCCACAACAAAGTTACAAGTACAGGCTGTGGCAAATATGATGTCACTGATGGTGGTTCAAAAATACAAAGGTTATATTGTCCAAAAGAGGGTAGGTGAGTGAAACGTCCAGGATATACAGACGAATATAGTAGCTTCATCATACCTTATTTGATCAATTGCTACCGGTCAACGAGCTAAAGATATTCGACACCGGGGCATCTTTCTAGCTATGCCGAGTATTGTCCATATGTCTCGAGACGAAAGTAAGGTTGGTTGTGTGTTGTTATCATCAGACAAACCAAACGGAGCATTGCGGCAGACCGCGTGTTTGCACCCGCACGAGGATTGCTTGACGCTAGATCTACCTTTGTCGTGTCGAGTGGCGGATAGTAGCCACATGCATATGCTCCCTTCAGTTTCGAGAAGGGTACAGGTTACGTGTATGCGATGGTTTGCAATGCGGGGAGTGTGGGGTATAGATGTTGGATCTTCAGAAAGAAGGTGCAGAATGTAAGGAGAGGATGATTCGTCTGATGAACCACGTAGGATCGTAGAAGTTGGAGGAACGACATCTCCGGACCGTTGTTCCTGTAATCGAGAGTGAAGGAATTCACTAGAAGGATATGATCGTTTACTGGGAGTTAGAGCTGGCAACACTGAAGAGCGTAGCAGCAAGCAGTCATGTGTGAAATGGTCAACATGAAGAGACCAGATTTTGATACAGCGAGGTATCTCTAGCCATCCGACCATCATGAGGGACATCCAAAGAATAGACGGATTGGGAGTAAGTAGTTCGGAGTGGTAGGTTGGTGCAAAGAGTCAATGTATAAGAGATACCCCCTCCATATATATATACAAGAAGTACATAGCTATCGGGTGGAACGAACGAATGACGTTGATTCAGTCATCTGCTCGGCAGCTCTGTGGAACAAGAGGGTGCCATAGGTCAGGTTGGTCAGCTAAGGCTTCGAGTGTGGAGTGATATATCTACAGTGCTCGACAATGGTCGGTCACGATGCGGTGTATATATCAGCATCTACGATTATCGCATCTTTTCAACTTGTCACAAGACATGTATGAAGTACTTACATTGATCACAGTAGTTGCCATCGCATCAAAACTCGAAAATGTTCCTTGCGAGAAGTATACGTCGAGCCATAGGCTGAGTCAAGAGCGTTCCAGAAGACTAACAATGAGTATATCATGTTCTAAGCATATCTGTACCAACGAGAATTCACCTTTCAGAATTTCTTATTACTGGCATGAAAGATACGCGAGTCTTGATAGTAGTAGTGTGTATAGGATGTACATAAATAACCTTGGAGATAAAGGTTCAAACATCCAGGGTAGCTGATATGACGGTTGAGCCTCGACTTGGAGTTTCGGTGACCTTCGAGTCAAGAACTCGAAATTGAGCCGATTCAAAGGCCTTTGCCTTTTTTAGAATCTGATTACATCATACTATAATCATAGCATTCCTGCTCGGGTAGGTCGACGCAGGCTTAAACTTTTCTTTCTCGAACTAATGAACATCCGTATCTTCATGTTTACTCAAGCACAGCCAATCGCGTCGTGTAAATCAACGATCATGAGCTATAGCGCGACGAATTCAACTTTGGGATACTTAAGCTCGATCGTAGCCGCGATGTTACGTTTGCAGAGTTGGCGAGATTCATTCTGTAGGAGTTAGTGAAGCAGCGGCAGCTCCGTACATATAGGACTTGTTGTATTCTCTATACCACGACGGCTGTAGTGAGGCACAAATCGTCTCATTATTCGTCTACGATTCTCCAAGTCTGAACGTTGAACATTATTGACTACGTGTTAAGATTGCCTGAGCTGCAATGAAGGAACCGAAGGAGGCAAGCGTAGGTGACCATACTAGCTATATCTGTATGAATCACTACCTCGTAGGTTGTCCTGAGCTCCTCGACCTAGTTATAGAAGAGCTTTGGAAACACGTAACCGATGAGTTTGTCAAGGAGTTTGTACATGCTTGGAATGGTGCCTTGTACGGAACAATAGCATCGGATATGGTGTAGTGGCTAACATTATCGCCTCTCAAAAGGATTCTCTTGAACGCGATAGCCCGGGGTTCAATTCCCCGTATCCGAATATTTTTCTTCATTAAACTCACGATACCCGTTCGATTTTTAATGCATAGTGCTATGCACAGTCTTTATATTGTGTAACAGAGGTCCCTCTGAAGACAGTTAGTACTGTTGTTCCACCTTATTCATGGAAGGTGGTGCTATCTTATATAACCGTTGAACGTTTTCAGACCGTGGAAATAGCAGGAATAATGGCTCGATTAATTCAGGTGAGTGAATATGGTACTGTACAACACATCATGCATCATGTACAACAAGCCGTGAAAACAATTATTAATGCGAGAAGAAAAGAGAAATCCATCCGATGTGAAAAAATGCCCTAGAAATACGTAGCGACGTTATCCAAAAAAACACGCGTCCTTTTCGTTTAGCATCCAGAAGGAAGGGTGGTGCTATCAACGTGGTTGGTAGCACCGACACCGAGACCGCGGCTGGCGAATGCCTTCCAGAGAGTGCACTTGTTGGCACCAGCGTACCTGTTGACGTCAGCCTGGATCCAGGCGTCACGACCAGTAGGGAGGGTAGGGTTGCAAGGTTGGAGGGCAAGGGCGTCGAGGAAGAGATGGAGGAAGACAGCGTTACCGGCAGTGCTCCTGAAAAGAACGCGTTAGTTCATATAGTACAACAAGATGCGCAAAAGACGTACGTAGGGTCAGTCTTGGCGGTAGCAGAGAAACCGTGGGCGGTGACGAGAGAAGCGTAGACGTTGTGCAAGATATTGGCCCAAACTTCACCAATGTCGTGGACCTCGTTGAGGGTACGGATGGAGGAGTAACGAAGAGGGTTGGTAGATGCGCTGGTAGAGTAAGGGTGGGTACGGATACCAGCGCTGTCGGCGATGACATATTGACCCAAGAAGAAGTCAGGCACGGAGGAGCTCTTCTGCTCAGTCCATTCAGCCATGGCATCGGACCAGCCCTCACCCATACCACCGGCTTCGGTGGTTTGGAGACAACGGCCAGTTCCACCACCGGTCATACGGTTGGTAATACCGTGAGTGTTCTAAAGTAGATATGGAGGTAAGAAAGTACCCCAGTTCATTGAGTAATAATACGTACCTCGTGAACGATGATGTCGTTCTCAAGGGCACCGTCCCTCTGAGGGCTAGTAAGATCCCAGAGGAACATTCTCATAGCTCCGCTTTGACCATCAGGAGGAGTGGAGAAGTCGGCATTGTCGGTACCAGCGCTGTCCTGGACACTGACAGTAACACGATCGGCGCCCTTTCCACCCTTTCCGAAGTTGTTGACCTGGAAGTTGAAAGTAGACTCGGTGAAACCGTATCTGTAGGCAATGTCGTGGACAGAGTTGACGATGTAGAAGGCATTCACTTTGGCCGCGGCAAGGTTAGCTGCGGTCGTTGGAGCAGAGCCAGGGCTCTGGGTGTAGATGAACTGGCCAGAGGCTGATTGTGCAGCAGTAGCAGTGGTGGCGCCCTTGTAAGCGACGACATTGTTACCGCTAGATGATAGTATATGTCAGATAAATCGCAAGAAAACATATGGGTACGACTTACGCAGTGGTAGTGGTGGTGGTGGTTCCATCAGAGTGCCAGCCTTGGGGAGAGGCAATGGTATCCTGGGGATCGGTCAAGTTCTCGAAGCCCTCGGTCAAGGCCTGTTTCGTGATAGGGAGAACACGGTACTGGTAGAAGAAATCAAGTCAGCCATGCCTACTTCCCCTACAGCTGTGTAGCATAAGACTTACAGTGGCCTTAGCAACGAAATCGGTGACAGAGATGACGTCCGCAGTGTGGGCATCGACGAAGGCTTCGTACCAGGTGTTGGCCTCATCATTGCGCACTTGGAAGACGTGGGCAAGCTTGAGGGAGCCGTCCTGTTGAGCAACGTACTCGACGGTGGGTTCGGGGAACTCATCAGCCACGAACTTGCCGTTCAAGGCCTCTTCACCGGCCTTGATAGCATCCTCAACGGAGACGGTAGCCTCAGAGGTCTTGGCTGTGGAGAAAGAAACGTTAACATCGTTCTATGATGTTGAAGTTGTTGAAATGCCTTACCACTTCTGGCCTTGACGAAAGAGTTACCGAAGGCGACAACTTTGTTCTCGGAATTGAAAGCAATGTTAGCAACAGCATTGGCAACGGGGATGCCGTTGACTTTCTGTTGGACATAGGCATGGCTAACACCGTCGATGGAGCTGGTGGAACGAATGTGAACGTTGTCATCGGTCACACCGAGCTTCTCGGAAATGAAGGCGACGGTAGCATCCTCGACGGTAGCGTCGGCACGCTTAGACAAAGCGTGGTCAACACCAGCACCGAAAGTCTATTCATGAGATACGTGAGTTTAGAACGATTGATAAGTTACAGTGATGTCAAAGTACACACCTCGTAAGAAGACTCGGGGTGGAAGGTCTCGATCTGGAGGCCCCTACCAACGTGACGCACACGATGAGTGGTGTGCTTGGCATCAGGGGCGAAAGGAACAGCAAGGGTCGCTGTGGTCGCGTAAAGGACCGCGAGGAGGACTGAAGCAAAGAACTTGTTGAAGGCAGCCATTGGTAAGAGCGAGAAGTGCTGATAGAGACTTGGACTGGTGAAGGTCTGTCTGAAGCTAGGAAGACGGGAGAGAAGTCGCCTGGAGATTGCAAGCAACTAGAATCGAGCTTTTATACCGGTATGTTCAGAATGAGGCATGTGAGGATGAAAATGCCAAGGAAATGCATCTGCATGACTTCTCCATGCAATTCTCCGTGACAACGAGGATATCAACTGAACAACAGATACGTACGCCGAGGAATACATATGGGCGAGGTACGCATGTCGAGCAGAACCACATCGAAGCTAGGGAGAAAGAGCATGAACTAGAACAAGCGTTGACGGACCGCGGTGCACGAACCTCTCTATCTATCATGATCCTTATGCTTCCGTTAGATGACAATGCGACCAGGATCACTGTACCCAGCAGCTGTTAGGTCTTGGCATGGAGAGCATACAATTGCCGGGTAGAGTAGGCCATCGCGTAACCTCGATTGATCTTCTCGAGAGATCTCGGGCGAGAGGGCAACGAAATCAATAATATGCCACATGGAATATTGAGTGAAACAATGAGTGAATATTTTTGGGGAAACGAAGGGGAACGAGCGTGCATACATGTACTACATATTGACAGCTTCCTCAACGAGTAGACCTGCCACTTTCAGTCGAGGAAGCGTTGTCAATTGCAGTCCATTACAGACGCATGCTTCTTTGCTGAGGAAGCCTGGCGATCTCCTAGGTACTCTACGGGATTCTAGCAAGAAAGAAGAACCCATGAAGATATCCATACACTCACATGATAGCGAGATGATTTCAAAACCGACCCCACAATCCAGGTGCATCTAAGTAGTTGTGATCATGATGCGATTTCTCCAGTAACCACGCGGAAAACCATTTCATCAGCTTCTTTCGACCGTCACACGAGCTCCGAGAAGGTGTGGTCCGAATGACAACGACTTGCGTTATCTTTGTCTGCGATTACCAGTCGGGACAAATGCTGGCCTGCATTGTTACCAGGAAGGGAGATGCTCGGAGGGTGAGGAGAATGAAAAACATCTCCGCCGCGGGTGTGAGCAAAGCAGTGCTGTTCGGTATCACAACCACACATTCCTTATCTGGACGCCAGTGATCTCCAGCCTACTCACTCTCAGACTCTAACAACGTACCCGGAGTAATTCTAGGAAGTATTATACGCCTTTTCACGCTCGATTGTACAATCGTGAGGACATGGTTTCTGTACGTCGTATATGTGGACCTTGTGCAAAGGTACGCGTACTGCACCTTCAGACACATGAACACATATTAGAGATTACCACACTTCCGGTGCAGCAATCGTTTGCCAAGACTATGCGTCGCATGGTCTCCTGGCGTCAGTGGGGTTATAGTAGGTTGTAGCCATATCGGTGCGCTGAACTGGAGTGAAGATACACTAAGCTTCGTCCTGTCACTTTATGCAGTAGCAGACAACGGTTTTAGCATACATCTTTCTCGTAAGCTCAGAAAGACCGTGCTGACAATCTGAAGCGCCATTATTTTATTTCTTAGGGATACAATACCCTCGACAAGATGATAGTACGCCATAGATTTCATACACATTTTCGATACCTAATCTTCCTCTCAGCTGTCTAGCAATTAGTGCCTGTGTCTAGATTTCCAAGGCTTGACGTCCAAACTTGGGTCTTTGACTGTCGTCCATGCATCATTCGAGGGGCTCTTCGTCGTCCTCGCTGCACACACAACCGAGTACATGGTGGTACATAGTGGTACACTCCCATCTTCGATCGAATTCGTCCTGGATCCACAAAGTCAGGAAAAGTCTCGGCTTAATATCTGAAGACCCAAGACCCAAGCTTGATTTGCAAGTTTTCATTCTGCGCCGTAGATCTTCAAATTCGGCCGATTGTGTCTAAGATCGACCAAGAGCCCAAGAGACTCCAAGACAATGCTCCTCGTACATGTGCCGTGCGATGCCGTATAACGGCGGTGATAGAGGAATAATATACAAGACGAGTCTACGAGGTATGTAGTCATAGCAGTCGAAGTAGGTAGCAGGCGGTCGCAGGTTGAGGTAGACGACACGGTAACAGTCACCTATTTCTTATTCGAGTCGATGCAAATAGACACATCCGTTTAGACCTTCCTAGATCGCGAAACGCAAATATTGAGCTGCTTATCCCTGCTGACTACTCATAGAAATTTCGACAATGAGTCAGAACGAAGGTGTAGTAACTTGAAGGGGACGGGCCCACGAAAGCTCAGCTTCTTGGAACCATTTGCGGTTCTTTGAGCCGGTAAATGAGGGG
This sequence comes from Cerrena zonata, assembly GCA_038087015.1. NCBI lineage: Eukaryota > Fungi > Basidiomycota > Agaricomycetes > Polyporales > Cerrenaceae > Cerrena > Cerrena zonata. The sequence continues at coordinate 361,471 of JASBNA010000022.1, forward strand.
ATTTTCTGAGACGTAGACCTTCTACCTTTGTGCTATTCAGCGCTGCTCATAAGTCGAATACTTCGAGAGTGAGAAATAGATGCTAACATCTGACTCCCTGTGGCGGCGAATTTCATTTGAAACAAATAATACAGACTAAAGCAATAGGATTATGTTGAGGGTTTCGTTGAAAGGTCATGCCAGTGGTAAATATAGCGAGAGCTACCACTGTGCAGGCGAAGCTGGCAGATGAGTGAAGGTCAAGTTGCAGGATCGAGCTCTGAATCATAAACAGTTATACAATGGGCATGGTTTAAAATCACTGTTACGGCCTGAAGATAGGGGCCGATAGGAAGAGAAATTCGGAACACACAGGCGCGAAGATAAAGATGCCATTTTGTTCCAATACGCGTCCTGCGTTACAGCAATTACAGACGTAGTACAAATTGCGGTTGAGCCTAGGAACTCCATCCTATTGGTGAGTATCCTGAGTATAGAGAAGAGGATAGATATCAAAGTCACAAACGTCCTCAAGCTGGAAAAGGGTAGCTGGCAAAGGGTAGCTTGAAACGGAGGTAAACGTCGTCAATAACGATAATCGATAAAGGCTCGAAAGTACAAGTTGTCGAAATTGAAGCAGCAGAATGTCAATGATTATGTAATCGGGCGCTTCTGGGTAACAGAGGGAAACGGAGAAGGGACAGTCAACGAGCACCAAAGTCAAGACATCCGACCCTCCTCAAGCACTCCTTATGTCGGTGAGTCTCACAAATTGCATCCTGGAGCACCTACAGATACTCTACTGGCCGAAACAACGAAGAAAATGCGACCGAAAACGATGGATGCCGAAGGTTTGGGGTGGATGACTTGAGCGAAGTTTGGATGGAGCTGCTCTTTGGGTATCATGAAGGACTGGTCTTACAGAGAGACATGGCAAGAGAAAATTCGGTCGTTCCAATCGTTGTTTCAGGTTACAGGAGCCATCTCGAAGAGCTTCCGGTGCATATGAGCATTTAGGATCATAATACTGAATTCTTGCCTTTCGTCTAGGAATCAAACTTCAAGCGTTTCGTCGAGGTTGGACGAGGTTTGTTCCCTCTCAAAACAGACACATCTTGATCCGTACTTATCCTAACGTCTAGTTGTCCTCCTCAAGTCCGGTCCCTATGAAGGCCACATTGCCGTGATCGCTGAGATCATCGACCACAACCGGGTGCGTTTTCACGTACAATTGACTCCTCGAAGGGCATGCAAAACTGACAGGAACTCTATGATATCTAGGCTATCATCGACGGTCCTACAACTGGCGTTCCCCGTCAATCTTTCCCCTACCGCCACCTTACCCTCACTCCCCTCAAGCTCTCCAAGCTCCCCCGTGCCGCTGGAACCGGTGCCGTCCGCAGACATATCGAAGCTGACGGTATCGTCGAGAAGTGGAACAAGTCTTCATGGGCACAGAAGCGTGCTGCCGTTGAGAAGAGACGGTCATTGAGCGACTTCGAGCGTTTCGCCGTTATGTTGGCCAAGAAGTCTCGGGCAGACCGTGTCAGGAAGGCTGTCAAGGCTGCCAAGGCATAAGTTTCGAACCCTTGATTCACTTGTGCTTTGGAGAGGAGGGGAGGAGACTCAGAGACAAAATGGGCATTTTCGCGCTTTCTGGCTTGGGATGGCGTCCGAGCAGATTATACATTATCCTTGCCATTCTCGCATTGTTTTTCTATGCATCACCATGAACATGACATGCTGCACATGCTTCACGCCCACTCATTGCATCTCGTGTCCGAGCGTTACGAAAACTAACGAATGCAGTGTGAATAGATTGACTATAAGATACGTGTTAGGGTGCAGAATTAGGCCGTTCTTTGCCTTTTCGATCTCTCTATAGCACCCTCCGCTTCAAGCTCTTTCATAGCAGCTTCAATCCACCCTGAGAATCCATCCTTCTCGAACGCGTTCCCAAGTCGTTCTTCTGCAGCTGACCATGTCCACTCGGTTTCTTCAGAATTGAGAATTAACGATGGGCCATCTTTCGGATGATCGTTGTCTTCTGGCGGTCGGTATATCCGTGAAGAGAGTAAGGGCATATTTCGTAAGAGAGAATTACGCATCCTATCGGCAAATTCCTGGGTCTATAAAATGAGTAGAAACCATCTAACTCAGTATGGATAGGATCGAGGGGAAGAGGGAAGCGTACATCGCGAACACCCATAGCAGTCTTCACGGCCATGACAGTCGTTACTGCGCCGACAGTGACAAGTAAGGTCGCAATTCCAAACGCTTTTGCCGAGTATAGAGCGCCATTGAACTCTTCTTCGGCAGGAGGCAGACTCGAAGACACCAAAGTTGAGCTCTTCAAAGCCGAGCCCTCTTGGGAAGAAACGTTTAGTGAAGGTACAATAAGTGCTCCCGAACCTCGTCTGAAAGTTGTTCGTCGGGGAGGAGGTACCGAGCTCAAACTCAAGTCCGCGTTAGGTCTGGGGACCACACCAGGCCGAGATAAAACGGGGGTTCGCCTGGGAGGTGGAGGAGCACTATGTTGAAGTGTTTCAGTAAACAGTTTAGCTCGTTGTCGACGTAGTAGAACTATAGGGACAGCAAGTGCGGCTGTTGTCACAGCAAGCTACTTTCAAGCAGAGATCACTGGCACTGTCAGAGTGTGAGTTGCATGAGTGTGAACTGGAACAACGTACAAGAGCTACGGGCATCCATTTGGGCACAGGCTTTTTCTCTTGACTGTGGTCATTTGTGGCACTCTCCCTTGTCATAGCAGACTGAGTGACGTTCCTGAGGTGCGAATGAATGGAATATCATAACTGTAACTCCGAACTTTCTCGATCGCTACTAGCGTCTACTACATGGCTATAGCGCTTTCCCACGGACAATGTGTCTCAATCCGGGAAGTAAATACATGATCTGAGAAGGCTCGCAGCACGCTCATACTTCTACTCATGTTCTATCCAACATAGGGCTCCTTCAGATGCGATAGCCGACTACGCCACCAACCCAATACTATTGAATAGCCTAACAAGTGTATTTCTACGTTATTTGGTACCAACTGAAAAGACGATGTGCCATTGAGGGCTGAGTTGAATAAAAACGAATTGGGTGAACGACGGACGCATGCCTTAGAGAGGGAGTAATTGATATGTCGAACTCTAGTTAGAATCACACTTTGATTAATTCTACATGTCCGCAATCGACTCAACAACTTCTGTCTTGTTGGGGACCTTTTCTGCGGAGTGTTTACGTGCATTCTCTCCACGAATGCCATCCTCGATCGCAGACTCTTTGGTAGTATCGACATACACCACCTTTTCTGCCTCGTAATTCGTTTCCTTAACTGTACGAATAACGAGAAATGCGAAGGGGAAGGAAACAAGCATGATGCACCAGGTAGCGAGATGCTCGTTGAGATAAGGTGTAGATGTGGCATCCATTCCAAATGAACCTGCTATACCCTATCAGACATCATCGTAAGTGAATACTCGTGAGTTGTGTTATATGGGAGATATAGCCAGAAACGTACTGCTGATTGCATTGCTTTGTACAGACCAGCAAAACGCGCCAAAGTGAAAGGCTCGTTCGTCAGGGCGGACATGATCCAATATGCAACAGCCTGATAGCAGGCATCTGCAAAGTAGACTGATAGGAACGAGTTAGCACGAGGCTCTAGTCCCTGGAAAATATCGATACATACAGAAGAAAAACAGAATGCCCTTGCCGGCGTAACTATCATCTCTATAGTTTATTAGCTTCCCGGCCGTCTTCAACGCAGCCGCGTCTGCTCTATCAAACGTCACTTGCCAACTCAACGTGACAGCCCAAATAACGATTTCGAGGATCACCAACGTAGCTAGCCCGAGATACCCCCTCGTACGACGAGCAAGCCATTTGTTATCCAATACGACGAAACCGATGAAAAGAGCGCCAATGATAGCTCCAGCACCTTCGAGTGTAGCATTGAGTGTGCGAGTGGGACCATCAAACATTCCTGCGTTGATTGCTCCTTGATAAGCATAGAAATAATCGGCTGCAAAGAACATAGGAAGGAGTGCTAGAAGAACATAGAATAGTGAGTATTAATGAGCATGTCGTTAAGAGGAGTATGAATACCGAGTGTGCGCCAATCTTTGAGAAGGCTGACCATTCCAAGAAATTCTTCACGAATTTTGGTGACAGTCTCGATTTTAACGACGGTTCCGTCGGAACGAATGACTCGGTTTGGTGGGAGGACGAGGAACGAAGAGGCAATACCGACGAAAATAATAATCACAAAAGCCTACACCCACTTAAACTTAGTAATCCTTCATCATGTGGAGTAAGCTAGCTGAACCGACGGTATACGTTGAGTTTGATACAGCACCGAGGGACCCGTCCTTGATGTTGATGGCGAGAGCGATAACAGATCCTATGAAAGATCCGAATTGAAATATAGCCCAGAAGATACCGAATGCCTTCCCCTTATCTTTCTCCAAAGGGTACGACATCATGATGGATCCTTGAGCGGACCATAATAATGCAGCAGTGAAACCTACCACTGCTCCCGCAAAGATAGGAAACCATCTCGTCCTCTGAGTTTGGAAGCTGATTGCGAGGTGAGTCAAATACAAAACATGAGCTAGCGTATTAGGTTGCTTACCACCAAAGCGAACCAACGTAAAGGACATATCCGAGAGAACCAAAGAATAATGTGAGCCTGGGTCCCAAAACTACGCAGGAAATTGAACAACGTCTACATTTCGCCTGTGAACGCACGCTCACTGTTGTTTATAGCTCCCGAAACCAGACCTGCTAAGGCGAACGTGCCATAAAGCACTCCTTGGGATACATCGTAAAGGATGACATCCTGAGTACCACCTGCTCCTAGGTTGGATACGGCTACAAACATGCCTACTGTCGCAAAGCTGTGTCACAGAATGGAGTTTATCTTCAGTCTGTCTTAAACCTGTGTATGACGGAACAGTCACTTACCAGGTGATCCCGACAAGCACCACCTGTGCCATAGGTGACCTAGCATCCCATCATCATTTAGTAAGTTGCGCAAGAGTGAATAAAACTCACGTGTAGAACGCAGGGAGTTTCAATCGTGTCATAGACATCTCTTCGCTGTTAGAAGGGTAGGCCCTTGTTCCAAACGACGATCAAAAATGAGGGATGTTTATAACATAGACCACACGCTTATCAACTCGCATGATGGTCAAATTTCAAGTAAGTCGGTAACTATGTACGGCTTCGGCCTCACTACAAAATGAGGTAACTTGATCGAGTTGCGCCTTTACGTACCTGGAGAGCTGATAAACGGTTTGGGCGGAGTGATGCAGTACTCACATCGCATAATACAAGACTAGCCGTTTGCGCGTCCGTGAGATGGAGATGCTGGATGGTCCGCGTCTGTGAAGTATACAGGACTCGGCACCTCTGGGTTTGTACGTATAAGGATTTCTAAGGTACTTTCAAGTTGTGCTAGACTTGAACTTTAAGTGATATTAGGATAAGCTTGTCGCGGATCGTGCAAATTTAGATAATGGTTACCTGAATGGCGACTAGGCAAAGTTTGTCGAAAACTTACAACGAGGTGAAAAGATGGAAGACATGCCATGAAATGGGTAGCCTCATATTCAACTTGAAAATGAAAAATCGCTGTCGGCACCATCCTCGATATACACTCTGGATCCTATACATGTTCCCACTCAAGTTAATAACCTCGAACTGAGGGAAAGTGGTTCGATAGCTAGGAATTCGAAGGGCATCGTAAACATAACGAAGAATTCAACCAACAAAGCAATCTTACCTGCCGTCTGTTTCCTTGTCATACGATCTTCCGATCACACTGCGGTGTCTAAACAAGGTGCAATATTGAATAGCAGAGGTGGTGTAGGATAAATAACATGTAGTGATACAATGCAAACATAACCTGTAGTCCAAAATCAAAAAGCAACAAAACACAATGAAAACACTATACATCCGCTCAACTTAAGTCTACACCGCCTACTATAGGTGTTATTTTCACGGGGAAAGGGGATATCCCCTTGCTATCTCTAATAGGAGGAACGCAGGAACGACCCTCTCCAGACGACGTATGCTTTAAAATTGTCCGTAGGGTTTCTGTCAGGGTAGTGGCAAGACCTGAGTTGAACTTTTGTCTCTCTACACGGAAGATTAGCCCTTCAGGTACAATGTAAATTTCTAGCGTAGAAGTAAAACTGACCTCGATCCGAGGTTGGTTGTTGAACGACAACTTTGACCTTCCTAAATAGCTACATTAGATAGGGTGTTTAGACGTATGGATGTAACCTACCATTGTTCCCAGGGGACTTCCTCTTCCTAGAAAAATGACGTCATTATTGATAAAACGTATCAGGGGTGTTGTGAGTATACCTGACTGCTAAGATAGTACCATGTTTTCCGGGCCCGCTTTTCCGTGAAAAGGACATTGATCTGAGAAGTAGAGTCAATGTATACTCTTGTTGGCGAGTAATGGAAGGTATTACCTCCCCCCTTTTGTCGCCTCGCAGGTCAACAGCCCTCCAGAAGACGTCCACCTTGTCTTGGATCAACTGCTTGATCTCCGGATCATCCACACCTGGCTGTCACAAAATCCTTTAACGCCTCACAATACTTCTGAGGTCAAGACACTCACCATCGTGACATCCTGCACTTCGAATGTCTGTGGTTTCACGATTCCGAATAACCTATGAAACAAAATGGAATGTAATACCGCTCGGAGAACCTCCTTGGTAGTAGACCTGTCAAGAACCTAGCTATCTTCGTATCAGCATCACCAATAAGACCCGCTCTATCTGACTCACCAAATCGACGTTAATGACTGGATGTGTGCTCATGGTTGCAGTCAGGAGTGACTGAGCAGTATCACTCGTGCACGTTCCGAGGAAAGCATGTAGGCCCTGTACTCCTAAGCGTGGTCGTTCCATATTTAGGACGAGATGCGCTGACGTAATACGCGACTTTGGGTCGATTGAATTGCGCGTTTGAGGAGAACTTGTGTAGACCGACTACACTCAACCCTACATCCTTTCTTAATACTCCTTTATTCGTCAAAAAATGTCGGGACAAACACCTGTGTTCGTTATGAGTGAGTACCTGAAACTGTATTGCTTGAAGCGAGTTTGATATTTATTTGCTTAGACACCGCGCCTGAAAGGCAGTCAGGGCGCAAAGCACAGATCTCGAATATCACTGCTGCCAAGGTATAGATGCCGTTGTGACTCTGTTCCCCTCATACTAACTAGTATAATATGTTTAGACCGTTGCAGATGTCATCCGAACATGTTTGGGTCCAAAAGCCATGCTGAAGATGATTCTCGATCCGATGGGTGGTATTCTGTACGTGCATATTACTACGTTCTATGCTTTTCATGAACGTTCGAGAGCTAATAAGTATTTTTCAATAGTCTCACAAATGATGGAAACGCCATTTTGCGTGAAATCGATGTCGCTCATCCAGCAGCAAAGAATATGATCGAGCTTAGCCGGACGCAGGATGAGGAATGTGGTGATGGTACTACCAGTGTCATCATCCTTGGTACGTGAATCATCTATAAGTCTCAATATATGCACTAAATATCTCACACAACTAGCTGGCGATATTTTGGCTCAGTCATTATCCCAACTCGAACGCGACATTCACCCCGTTGTGATCATTTCCGCTTACAACAAGGCTCTCAAAGAAGCTCTCGAAATCATTAAACGCATTTCCATCCCTATCGATACCTCTGACGACGGTGCCATGCTCTCGCTCATCAAAACATCCATCGGACAAAGTTTGTCTCGCGTTGGTCTGATCTCATGTGCAAACTCGCCTTGGACGCAGTCCGAATTGTTGCTCAAGACGAAAACGGTGCAAAGACCGTTGACATCAAACGATATGCTCGTGTGGAGAAGGTTCCCGGAGGTGAAATCGAGCAGAGTACGGTGATCAATGGGATTATGATAAACAAGGATATCACGCACCCGAAGATGAGGAGACGGATTGCGAACCCTAGGATTTTGTTGTTGGATTGCCCGTTGGAGTATAAGAAGGGAGAGAGTCAGACGAACATTCGAAATCTCGAAGGATACGGACTTCGGAAGGTTCCAGGAGCTCGAGGAGGCTCAGGTCAAGTCGTTGGTTGACAAGATCATCGAGTTCAAGCCTGATCTTGTGATCACCGAGAAGGGTGTATCAGGTAAATCATTTTTCCAACTTACCCCTTCGAAAGTCTAACTGTAATAAATTTTAGATTACGCTCAGCACTTCATGTACAAAGCTGGCATTTCTTCAATCCGCCGGGTCAGGAAATCTGACAACAACCGTATCGCTCGTGCTGTTGGCGCAACGATCGTCAACCGACTAGAAGACCTTCGTGACTCTGATATCGGCACGAAATGTGGTCTTTTCAATATCGAAAAGATCGGTGACGAGTACGTCCAGTCATCAATGCTAACTCATTTTCTCATACTCAATCGCACCTTTTAGATACTTCATGTTCCTCACTGAATGCCGAACCCCCAAAGCTTGCACGATTCTCCTCCGCGGTCCCTCAAAAGACATCCTCAATGAGATCGACCGTAACCTTGCAGATGCTATGTCCGTCGCACGTAATGTCGTTTTCAACCCTGCTCTCGCTCCTGGAGGAGGTGCAACAGAGATGGCTATCAGCGTTGGCTTGCATGCTAAGGCAAGGAGTGTGACGGGTGTTGAGGGCTGGCCGTTCAGAGCTGTCGCCGATGCGTTCGAGGTTATTCCTAGGACGTTGGTGCAGAACAGTGGTGGAAATGCCATCAGGGTATTGACTGAGCTCCGGGTAAGTTATCTCCTGCTTTTCTTGGAAGTCCCTTTTGTTGAGTGACTTCCCCCTTTGTTAGGCAAAACACGCAAATGGCGAGCACTCGTGGGGTATCAATGGTGAGACTGGAAAAATTGTCGACATGAAAGAGTATGGTCTCTACGAGTCTGCCAGCGTCAAGGTACGACGTCATCTGTGCCTATCGCAAAATCCAATTTATTGACTCGGGCTATTTTTAGATCCAAACTTACAAAACTGCTATCGAGGCAGCCCGTGTCCTACTTCGAGTAGATGATGTCGTCCAAGCGACTCGTAAGGAGAGGGAACAGGGTGGAGGAGGTCCCCCTGAAGAAATGGGCGAATAGATGACCTCTCCCTATCGTAGAACGTGATGGTCCAGTGTATTTTTGTTATCCAGAGAGAAGTATACAAATGCAAATCTAATGCAAGATCCATCATCCTTCTGACGGCTCAGTAGAGCCAGGGTTAGGATGAATGAGAAGTTAGGAGGTACGTCCACTATGTCATGAATGAAAGGTAAGATGATGGGTCTATTCTAAGGTTTGCCGTTCCACGTCTCGGTAGCTTAGATATGACCTCGCACTGATAGAGTTCTCTTAAGCGACAGGCACCCGTGATATAACGAGGGAAACAAGGTTGGCTTCGAGCCATTCCTGACGTTGGGAGCACACGACCTCGGTGATTGAAATGGATCTTGTGATAAGTATCCAGACGAAGAGAACAACTCGAGGCGAAAGAAGACAGATCCTGGGTTCTCTGTAAGTGAGTGGGATGTAGGGCTTGACTTCTTGATGTGCTTAAAGTTGCATCTATCGAAACCGCGGGATATTTTGGATTTGAAGGTTTGTTTTGGTGATACTAGGTCTGTTATGGTATTGCGGTATAGAGGAACGCAGACCGACGTGCTTGCAATCTAATACTTACATCAATCAAACTCCGAGTCGGAGGATCTCTGCCGACCTTATCTTTCGCTACACAGAGTGTATGCACACAAGTATCGATAGGAAAGTAAGGCATAACCAAGCTAAACTATCGGACGTCAGTAAACATCCAAGAGGCTCAGACCATTGACGTTCCTGATGACAGTGTGTATGTTTTCAGGTGGTGGCGGCCGATCGTTGGATCGGAGTGAATTGGAACCTGTTGACAGGAGTCGGCAAGACATGGCCGCCGCGGTGTTCTCGTGTCCCCTCCATCCAGTCTACATTCTATACAGGTCCCTAGTGAAATGAAACTCGTCCTGAGATCCTCCGAGCGGACTACTCATGAAGATGTCCACCGTGGGGATCATATCCGACGGACATGCTATACCGTCACTCTCGAATTCACCAACTTGTTGAACGCCGGGAAGGTCAACACCAGTACGTCTACCAGTGAATCTATGTAATGAAGGAGTTCAAGGTCCAACAAACTTCAAGAAGGGATTTAAAGACATGTACATATGGCCCAGTCTCTTTTAAGGAACGGGAACGAACTTCCCGCAAAGTACTAGCGTTCGGCTAATCGCGAGCATAAAATATGCAGTGCTTGGACTCCAGATAATGATAGCGTCCATCCCTCTCCGAAAACTCGAACGATTGACAACGCTTCATAGCCTCCGGTCGTCGAGGAATGCATCTGAAGAGGGGTGTCAAAGTATGTTTCTAGATGGGGCGAAAGTGGCAATGTATTTGCAGAACGAGGAAGATTGACACGGCAGTGACAGGCCATGTACAGAATGGACTCACATGAACAGAGAACCGAGTGTTGCATCAGCTGGGACTAGATCATGGGGGCTTCAAATGGCTGCTGGGAAAAGACATGTCCAATTCATCTGGATCCCAATGGGGTGCTTTGGGACGTATCGCAGCTCGAACACGATATCGTATCAAATACGAGACGCGAGCGTTGGATAGAATATCACAGTTTACCATGCGCTACCATGCGCTTCTCTTTGGATGATCGGGCCGCCTCCTCTCATTGAAACCCTTCAATATAAATCCCCGGCCGTACTCCAGACACACCCAGCGTCGCCCCTGCCGCCCTCCTCCAGGCGTGTGCCCGTATATCAAGCCGTGCTGTACCCATCCTAGTCTCTATTCCGCAGAGTAACAGGTAGCACACCATGGTTGAATTCAAACTTCCGGCTTTCTACACGTACGTTCCACCCCGTTTCAAATGGGGGACTCAACAAACTGATTTTGCATTCAGGACCCCACTGACGCAGATCATTCTCGTCGGTATCACCTGGTGAGCATTCGATGTTCTTGCTATCCCATCGAATAAGATCCTTACCTGCCTTTGCTAGTTTCGCGACAGTGGGCATGTTCAGCGCCGTATCCAATCTCGGAGCTGGAGGAACTCAAGATGTCGCCCTTTCCGATACCTCGCAAGGTGTTCTCTATGGCATGTTCGCATTAACCGGTCTAATCTCAGGAGGTATCAACAATTGTGCGTGTATCAACCATTTTTGCGAGACGATCGAAGCTCAAATCAAAATCAACTCTTACAGTGTTGGGACCAAGACTGACATTATTCTTTGGTACACTCGGATACGCTCTCTATGTCGGTTCACTTTGGTGGTAAGCAAAACCCTATCCCCCTCTTCGCCGTATCTTAGACCCATCATTCTCCTCTCGCCGTTTTCGGCGCACAGCTTCCAAACTCAAGGGACAAGATGGTTCCTTATCTTTGCTGGTGCCGTTCTCGGATTCACAGCTGCTTTGCTATGGTCCGCCCAAGGATCCATTATGATGTCCTACCCGCTTGAGAAGGACAAGGGAAAGTCATTCGGTATTTTCTGGGCCATTTTCCAGTTCGGGTCATTCCTCGGTTCAGTTATCGCTCTTGCAATCAATATCAGAAGTGGTTCCCTCGGTTCAGTCTCGACCTCTACCTATATTGTAAGTCCGTTCTAACATCCAAAAATGAAGTAATAATGATATTAAACGTATACAGGCTTTTATCATCATCATTTTCATCGGTATCGCATCTGCTTTCCTCGTTTTGCCACCAAACAGGGTTATTCGTTCTGATGGAACCATTGTCAAACTCGAGGCAGCATCCAAAGTTCATGAGGAAGTTGTTGGTATGGCTCATCTTCTCAAAGACTGGAGGATGATTGGTACGTATTCGCGATATTTATGAATAAGTGGGACGAATATACTCATTTTGATCTCATTTTGATCCTTCCAGCTCTTCTCCCTATGTTCTTCGCCTCCAACTATTTCTATGCATACCAAGGAGCCGTTAATGCTGGTATGTTTGATGGTCCTACCCGTGCTCTGAATGCAACGCTCGAAGGTGCGGGTGCTATCATTGGTGCCTTGCTCATCGGATTTTGCGTTCTCGACAACACCTGGTTCGGACGACGAACCAGAGGTTACCTTGGATTGGCCACAGTAGTTGTTATGACTATTATCGTCTGGGCAGTTGGCTTGAGCTGGCAAGTGACCTTCGACAGGGCGGACGCTAAAGCAATGTTCGATGCCGGTACCCTGATCAATTATAAAGATGATAATTACAAGGGCAAGGGCGCGCTCTACTTCTTCTGTAAGTCTCGCATCATTGCAGTATATCAACTACATGAGCTAACTCATTTTGTGCCTTTTCAGATTTCTTTTCGGACGCCTGCTACCAGGCTCTTGCGTACTGGATCATGTCTGCACTGACTAACGATCCCTTCACTCTTGCGCGTTTCGCCGGTCTTTACAAAGCCGTGCAATCAGCTGTAAGTGCCTCGATCCCTTCCCCTCCGTTTCCGACTCCGAGTTTCAGGTCATAGAAATGATACTCATTGTCATTTTTCTCCGTTTTCAGGGCTCAGCAGGTTCCTTCGGAATGGATGCCACAGCCACACCGTACCTCAATGAACACCTCGCATCTTGGATCCTCATGCTCACCTCTTATCCACTTGCTTTCCTCGTCATTCGAACTATCAAGGAGACCAACTACGAGGATGAGGGTGTTGTCTACGTCGATGACGTCAAGAAGGCCGCTGCTGAGGAAGGTCAACATCATGATGCACCCACAGGTGCTGACGAGAAGACCTCGATTGATAAAAGCGAGAGTTGAGCATTGCCGCTTAAATTAGTCGAGGCCTGAGTGCTTTGCTGTTTCGTCATTTTCGATCCTCCCCTTTCACGCGCTCTTCACGTCCCACATGAACCCACGATCGTATTGGAACTCGTTATACACTATGAATGGATGATATTATATCTCTCCTCATTGTGCGAGCCATCTTACCCTCTCATGTTTATAGTAGATGTATATTCCCCTGCTCTTCTTTTTTGGCCTGTTACGCTCACGTATATTGCTGTGTGTGTGTTTGTGTGTTTGTTTTTTTTGGACGAACTTTGTACGACGTAATATCCGCAGTAGTAAAAATCTGTTTTGGACATGGGTTTAATGACATTGAAACCGCATAGTGGTTGTGTAACTGGCTAGTCTTAGTGAATACACCTTCAAGTAGCCTGTATGCTACCACAAGGCCGCTGGGAGAAAATGCTATTAGATTGTAAACGTACTCTAACTAATTATGCACATGTACAAAGGAATTGAGGCGCCCGGCAGTGTCTGTGAGATCGTCAATTTGGCACCGATCGTTCTTGACGACTACCTCTAACTTGAACCAACAACTCTCTACTTCTGTATCTCACTCTTATTCCACGAACACCCTGCGTTCTTCGAATCACATACTGACTGCAAATCCATAAACTCTCAGGAATAAAGTATCATTGTCACACTACACATATAGGCGATTGCACAACTCGATTTATCCCATCCTGAGACTTCACTTCACCGGGACCTATTTTGAATACTTGGAATTCATTAATACCAGGGCATTCAATAAATATGGATGACGAAACAGCCGAGATTGAGTTGGTACGCCCATCTGCTAGAACTCACAACAATGGCATCCCTAAGCAATTCATTCTCCAGCTCGAACAGAATCTTAACAAGACACGTCAAATATCTCAACGTATGACTTGTATGTTGTCTTTCCCGCTAACTTTCACATACTTTGTATCATTACGTCACAGCTTGCAGCTATCCTGTCTAGCTTCGACACTCGACTCGTCAAACTAGAGAAGTCTATCTTGCCGTTGTATAATTCGACACAGCTGTTGAATCGAAGAGCGGGGCGTAAGTTAATTCCTCATTGTCGGACTATTTACTCATGGTATTGATGACGGTGAAATGCAGATATTGAGTCTGCTTTGCTCAAAATTGACGAGATTGCGAGTAATCAAGAGGGTATAGCTGCTGAGGAAGCCTTGATTTTACGTGGGTGAGTACGAGTATTTGATATTGTATGCGCCCTCTTATAAGATGCATGTACAGACCACAATCCGGACAACTAGAAGAATACAAAGATGTTCTCGAGCGACTCAATGCGAGTCTTACCTTCAAATCCATTGATCGAGACCAACGAGATACGGTTCGTTCCTATCATATTCTACACAGCAGATCTGTAACATCCATCTCTTCTCTTCCAGGCTCGTCTCGTCGAAACAGGTGCTAAGAAACTCACTCAACTTTACACCAAACTGGTCGCCGAAGGGTCTTCGGGTGTTCCCCTGAACGGAACCGAATTCGAATTCAACCCCTTTCCTCCCTCACTCAAGACCACTCTTGTACCTCTCGTCAGCTTCCTCCGCACACTGCCTCTCCCACCAACACACCCAAGTCACCCAGCTGCTCCCGGTATTCAACAGACGTTGAAGGAGGCACAGAAAGGATATGCGGATATGAGAGGATCTTGGAGTAAGAAGTGTTTGGAGAACTTTGGAAGGAGAGTCGTGGATAGAGCGGAGACTATTGACGGCGTTCTTGCCGGAAGAGAACTTGGACAATGGGTGAATGATTTGTTGAGGGTGGCAGACGTAAGTCCCTTCTCATATAGTTGTTCGAGTTTCAAACATAGTTCTTTCTAGGCCGAGTACGAGTTGTTACTCGAACTAGCACCCCTCCCCACCACTTCGGCGATTGAACAAACCTACCAAACCCTCATCTCTCCATTGTTATCCATATTCTCAAGCACCATGTCCTCCCTAAGTGCACTCATCAAACGCTCTCTCCACAAGTACACGTTCCTCGCGCTCTCTGTGTATGCCAGCCTCTCTGCCGCACAGGCAAATTGGGACGATATCATGTGTCGACGTGCTGGGAAACGGGAAAATGAGCTAAAGATGGGCTACATTCGCTCCGTGCGTCGGTGCTGAGGAGTTTCCCCGAGTTCATCGCGGACATTAGGGCCGCGGCACTCGGGAAAGGTGGGGAGTTTAGTACTGGGCTGACTGATATTACCCTATCGGTGAGTTTGAGTAAATTCGTGAAGGAAAATTAGTTGATGTGAACGATACTTGGCTATTATTTAGACGGTCCAGTACATGGAGAGGTTACCAGAACTTCAAGATGCAGTTGGCCCTGCTTTACAGATGCTAGGTGATGGTAATTGGAAGATGGGCGAAGGTGTACAAGTCGGCAAAGGTCCTAAGACGAATGACCTTGACGAAAGGACAATTATGGAACACTACCTCTGTAAGTCAATATTTAGATTGACTGGCACCAAGGTTATTTACACGTTTTGTCTTATAGTCGATGTAGTAAGCTCGGTCATCAACACCCTTCTCACCCTCTCACGTACCAACAAACGGCCTTCGTTCGGATCGATCTTTCTACTAAACAATATCTCATACTTCCGAGCACATATCATCATCGAGCCTAAGACTGACATCCCTTCTCTCCTTTCCAAACCTGCTCGAGACCTTCTCGAATCCAACTTCCGAACTGCCAAAGCGGCATATTTCGACTCTAATTTCTCTCCTTTGATGCAAACACTAACAGAGGAGAAGGGAGTAAGAGTAGTGCTGCGAAGGAGAAGTTTACTAAGTTCTTTGATTTGTTGGAGGAAGTGGCAGAGAGACATAGGTTGGCGAGAGTGTTGCAGGATGATAGAGATGGGAGGGATACGATGTGTGACGAGGTTGTGAAGCTGGTTGTTCCTTCGTTACAGAGGTTTACTCAGCGCAATGCCGGGAAAGAATTCAGCAAGAGTGAGTCTCATTTCTATTTGTATTGTTTAGATGGTTCTAATGCATACCCGCCGCAGATCCCCAGAAATGTAAGTAAAGACGACAGTAACTAAAATAAAATGCTGACAATTTGTTAACAGATATCAAGATGTCCAGCGAGGAGGTCGAGTCGTTAATCCGTAGTTTTTATGCGTAGGTTGACCCATATAATATCTTAAAACTTGGCGTTTACCAAGATACTTTTGCAGCGATAGCGAAGGAAAGGGGCCTGCACCAACGGAACGAGCTGCAAATAACCTTCTCATTCAAGCAGGTTGGAGCCGTTAGTTTGAATCGTGTCTAGAGTGTGTATGTTTTGTTTTGTTTTGCTTTGCTTTCTGTATCCAACTCTGTGTAATCTTGTAACGGCCGGGACGTTTGAAATGAGTCTCGTTGCTTGAATATATATACCCTGTATAATTTACATCCCGCGACTTGGATGAGGAGGTACAAATCTGCAAACGTCCCTAAAGCAGGCTACAAGCTGCGGGATGGCATTCACGGAGCGCGAAAAGCAATATTGAATGACGAAATTCTGAATCTGACGATTTCCGGTTATGTGATATCCGGGCCTCATGTTGCAGCGTAAATCACTTGCTCCTGTTTACCTTCCGTGTCCAGCTCAAACTTTCTTCCTACCTATACCTTCGTTTCCAGTCTGGGGTTATCTTGTCGGTGACACCATGGACAACTTCTCCTGGTCAGATAGCGTTCAGGCCGTCTTTGGCTCGTGCCTTTCATGCATGGGACAATCACCTCGGCATGACTCTAATAACGAACACGACAACGATAATAATGCCACTCTTTCGCGTTCGCGTTTGGATGAGCTTGAGGGACTACTCGCAGACTCCGACGATGCTGAGACTATGTCCTTACACTCAAATCTTGGTGACCGCGATCGTTCGCGGAGGAAGAGGCGTCAGCGAAAAGGAATTAAGGTCTTTGGCTATGACTTGTTCGGACGTCCTCCTATACATTTGCCAGATGACGAGAACGAAGATATGAGTAGCTCACGTCGGAGGGAACAGGCACCTGAAGCTCAACGAACTCGTACGATCTCGTCATCTACACTCGACTCTGATGCCTCCCCTCTGGACGCTTCTACGATTGAAGAGTTGACTGCTGCGCGAGCTGCAGAGAGTGCTGCTAAGGAAGAAGAGGAGAGGAGAGCGAAGGAAGAGAGGCGACAGAAGCGTAGGGAGAGGAAAGAGCTAAAGCGTGCGGCCTTGGCCTTAGCTATGTCAAGGGAAGGTGATTTTGAAGGATTCCAGGTGAGTATATGATCAGAGTACTCTGAGGCCGAGCTCAATTTTAATATATCTGTATCGCAGGGGAGTGGCGGATCTGCACATGGAAACATCCCTTCACCATTCCGCACGTCAACAGTCGACAGTTCAGACATATCCTCTCCCCGTGTTCAGGAAGACTTTGGTCCCTTCGAGCAAAGTCAAGTTCACGAAAACCCGGATGACGACGCCATTGACGGAGCAGCTGACTTCGGTGCAGAATCTTATACTCGACCTCGTCCGAATGGTACCTCAGGAAGTGGCTCGGATTCCCGTTCGCGTACTTCAGCTTCAAACTCGAATCCCGACTCTGCTAGATATAACCATCATTATCTCTCCCAACAACCCATTCCATCACCACATATGCTTTCCAACGCACCGCCTTCCGAGATGTCAACTCCCCCACCAAAAAAGAAGAAATCGAAACGCGACAAGCAATCGAGACTTTCCGTTTCGACCACCTCTCAATCCGCTTCACTAGCCTCCCCTCCTCCCCAACAGGCTTCCTTCCCCTTCGTTGCTGCCTCTGAAGCGGATCATCCGGGTATTCGGAACTGGTTGTACCAGAGCCTACGCTATCGAATGGCGGTTTCCCAAGTGCAGGGTTACCTGGAGTTATGAGAAGGAAGAACAGCGAAGCCGGTGTCTTCCTTGCCAACCGGGGTGACCAGTGAAAGTATGCGCCACATATTTGCGTTTTGGTTAAACGTCTGGTGTTACGTCTTAGGTACGACCTCTTGATGACATTTTCTCTTCGATCCGGATCTCTTGAATCCTCATGTTCTCGTAGATGTATACCTTGGGTTTTCTGTTCAGTACTCTACACAGTGTAATTATCTCTTTTCATGATCTCCTACATCTAGGTTGGTGGAACTTGGAATATCTACTTATACCATTGTCGATCCTTCCGTTCTCAATTTCATGTATGATGAATTGTACTGAATTTCTCGAACTCGAAAAGACAAACAGGAATACATCAACTCCATATATGGGTACTCGATTGCTCACGATCCAACGATCGATTTCCGATTCATTGTTGTACATTGTTGAGCTCCTCAAGCCACTCACCTCTTTGATATCTCTCTGACTCTCAATTCATCCGTGTCGATACCTCACTAACCTCATCGTACAGAAATGGAGTACAGATCCGAGTATACACCCTCGGGCGCCACCGATCGCGAAACGACTCAAGATACAACACAGTTAGAAGATGAACTGCTCCGGCGTGAAGAGCTTCAAATAAAGATTACGGAACAGGTTTTGGGAGCATATCAAGATATTTGGAATCAGTTCTATAACTGGGAACCTGAGGCTAGCGAACGCGATCTTGCGAACCTCGCCAGTGGTATATATCTCCTGGACGAGACACCCCTTCAAGACGAAGACAGCCTAGAGTTTCAGGAGCTCGATGAACAGAGTAGTGACGACATGTCTATCGATAATTCAAGTCCTTCATTCACCGTCTACGACTTTGACACAAATTCTACACGCACGTTGCTCTGCACCGAGAAGAAGCTGAAACCCTATGCACCATATCCTAGGTATTTCGCTTGTACTCCAACAAGCTGCAACATTGTCAACACTCATCTCGAACTCGAAGGCGAAGGGAACCATGAAAGGGTTGTCTGCGTGCTCAAGTTCATACCTTTCGACGGAGAGATAGGTTTCAAAGTAATAGATTATCTAAGGATGGAGGAGTTTCGAACGTTACGGTGGCAGGACGAGTGGCGGGATCCGGACGGTAAATTGTCGTCTCCTTGATAACTTCTCTCGAACAAAATGTCTTACTCCATTTAGAACAGATTATTGCGGATGCCACCATAAAGCAACTCACCCCGGCTTTAGACGTATATATGGAAGAAGAGCCGGACCTGTTTGATATGGTTGCTACTAGTGATATCGACGCTATCCTCCCTTTCACTTGCAAAGATGTGAATTTCTTTATGACGCAAAGGCTAGTATAAATAAGTGTTTCTGCAATGAAGCTGACATTATTGTGACTTAGGGACTCACTTTACTGGACCGGGGCAGCGACTTTCGATGAGAATCCAAACCCGAGACGAATTCCGCAATCTGTGCAACAGGGTCTTTATGAGCATGTTCTAAAGACTATGCAACAGTATTTCTGCCCCTGCCTTAATTGTCTACAGTTCTTTTGCATCCATCACCGTATGTATCTCTGGTGGTGATTCACTGTTGGGGAGAATTAAAGTTCTATTGACTTCAGCAAATACACCCTGGGCAGCACACCACCCAACCCCATTTTGTACTAATGAGGAAATTGCAATGAATGTCAATCAACCATGTGGGCCTTCATGTTTTTATGAAAAGAATATGGTTTGTCTCTTCTTTTACATTGTAATTATTTATTGCAATGAGCTCTCAAAAACAATCTGAAATGATAGGATGAACTTGATCTCCCTGAAGCAATACCTTTTGTTATTCAAGAGATCCTACAACTTGCTCCAGATGGCAGTCCTTGTGAACTTTCTGTCATATGCAAAAGACCATGTTATGAGGTCTGTTAGTCTTGTTTAGTCTTTCTCTACATTTCTTGAAGAATGTTTCCAGATATATCTATATAGGACCAGATGTCTCAGCAATGACATAGTTTTTGCAGAAAGAGAAAATCAACTTCCTACAAGAAGGATACAAGCTCACTTTGGTAAATTTCTTACTATTTCAAGATCCTAAGTATCTTACTGCTAAATCTAGATTATATTAATACAAGTGTTAATGACTATAGCATGTATATCCTAATTTTATTTTTCTCCTGATGCTTTCCACTGAAGCTCTCTAGGTTATATCCATGCACACATCTAGGTCCTTGTGGACCTCATGTTAACTGCAATTGTTATGCTGAAGGAAAACTTTGCATGAGAAACTGTCATTGTGACCTATCTTGTGAGTATTTTGATATAGTTGCACATCTATTTCTGACTGTGCCTAAATAGGCCCCTTGCGCTACACTGGATGTTTTTGTTTAAACAATAAGAAATGTGGCAACCTATCCTGTGCATGTTACAAAAAGAACTGGGAGTGTGATCCTGAGCTATGTAGAATGGCTAATACAAAGGCAAACAAGTATGTTTACCTTTTCTGTCACTTGTTATATAAACTGATAAAAAGTTTTATTAGAAACAAGAAAAAGAAAGGTAATTGATCTAAAGCTTGTTTTCGATGCTGTTTATATATTCATAATCTTATTCTACTTCTAAGAAGCACCTATGCACAGCATAGCTCATATCTGTATGGAAAACATGGGCTTACAAACAGGACATATCCCTGTATGTGGTCCTTTTCTAAAATAAGTTCAATATTAACAATATTTACAGCAAATGGAAGTCAAGCAAGGAAATTATGGATTTGGGGTGTTTGCAATAAACAACATTAAGAAGGGTACTTTTCTTGGAGGTATACAACATAATCTATTGATCTAGCTACTTTACTTACTCTCTATACAGAGTATGTTGCAGAGGTCTTTCATAGGATAGATGTCACCAGACAGTGAGTCCAGATTACCCTTATTTGCAATATTTATATTGACTAATCAAACTTAGGATGATATGGGACTATACTGACCTGAATTACAACTTCCTACTTAGTTCATCTCAAGCTCTAGATGCTATTACTGTGGGAAATTTCACAAGATTTTTTAACCATGATAAGAAAGGTGGTAATGTTTATCCTAAGGGTAAGCTAACATATGAGATCAAAAAAAAAGTATTCACTGATCTTTTACAGTATTCATTGTGAATGGTGACCACAGGATTGCATTCTATGCCTCTGAAGATCTTGTGAAGGGGACAGAGCTGATGTTCTATTATGGACCTAACTACTGGCCTGAGGATAATGGCCAATAATCATACTCATTGTCAAGCCACTGTATACTCAACCATAACAATAACATCCTGCTATACAGTATCACACAATAAGTATAGGTATGATTGAGATGCAAAGGTCTGTACAACTCTACTTGATATGTACTGTGTTTTTAAGACCTGCATTCATCTAGTTGGTATCTGTGTGACTTTTGAACCTAGTTGCTTATGTCTTGAGGGAAGTGGAACTTAGAGTTGTTCACCAAAGGGTTCTCAATTGCTAAGATAGTGATTACTGTATCATCTCACATTTAGACTACCTATCACTTATTTAGATCCTCTACTATCAATGCTTCCTTGAATGTTTAATTTTGTATCTGAACACTTTTGCTAGGGTCCCCAGTAGAATCAGATAGATATGTTACTACCACTACCATTGAAATTCTTCATTGAGTGATAAGGACCTCCATTAACTGATCAATAACAAATGGGTATACAGACTCTGCAATGAAGATCACAAAGTTCCGAATCATAAAGGGTCATAGGTCATTACAATCACAGAGGGAGGATATGCCTACTATACTACTCATTCAGTTCATCATTCGAGTCAAGTAGGCTATGAAGGCAATCATCAATGTAGGTTGTACATATAGAAGGGGATCAACGTACTTGTGCTGTTTGAGTAAAGTACACTCCCCACCATTCTCCAAGTCGATACTGTACGAGTAGAAATATCCGTCTGATGAGATAACCATAACCTGAGGTAACGTTCTACAGGGAAAGCGTCAGAAGAGGTCTAGTGAGTGACCGAAGTCTCAAACGTACCCGCTCAATGCGACTACGCTCTTCGTGCCACTAGTCGGTAGCCGAAGGAACGCAAAATCTCGAGACGGTTCCCACATCTCAGTTAGAGTATTTGGGAGGTAGCCGCCAACGGACGATGTGATGTTCTTGGTCAGATGTAATGAACGTCGACGAAGACTTGACCTAAGTGAGATGAGGTAAGCACCTCTCTGGTTTCTTTTGAACAGTATGGGACTTACGAAACACTGCCGTTCTTCTTCTTTTCAATGAATGCGTCATAACCTCCGTCTAGACCTTGTTCACTAACATCCCTACTATCTAGCGATCCGGCCGGACTTGAAGGCGAAGTCAGCCCGCTCTGACTGCTCTTCCCATTCCCGCTCGACGACTTCTGGGGACCTAGCTTGAAAACATGGATCGTATCATGAGCCGAACTAACAGCAAGCAAAGTCGAAACAATGTTGAAGTTCATCGAATAAATCCTGGCTTCTCTCGTCCCCCGTCGGAACTGATACAGTTTCTCGGCTCCGGGTATGCTCCAAACCCGAATGACGGTACCTTTATCGGACGCTGTTGCTAGTAGAGTACCTGTCGAATTTATTGAGATGCATGAGATAGGGGATTTGTGCGCTTGTATAACATTGGTGACGGTTAGTGTCCGGGTTGAGAAGATCAGGACATCGCCTGCGTTTGAAGCTGATGGGGTTGGAGATGACCCTGAAGCATTCGAGGTGGGCGAGGGGACGGGTGAAGGGTATGCGAGGTAGGAATTGTCTGAAGAAGGCGAAAGCGCAACGATCGCTATACCAGGAAGATCATTAGTACCGGAAAGCAAATAAGCTCCATGCTGGAAAGGCAGCACCTACCTTCAGGGTTCGGTGTTGTTTCAATGACATGAAGTAACCGCATGTTGGAAATGTCGTAGATGTATATCTCGTTCTCGAGGACAATGACCAGTGTCTTCCTGTTCAGCTTGACGGCAAGAATCGAGGATGGGAACAGCAGTTCACATATCATGGATTGCCTCTAGAGGATTTGGGGGATATGTGAGCTTCGTGATCTCCATAGAAGTATAGCGTAAGGTGGGATAGATCCGGGGTTGGAGACCCATCCCTTGTGTCCCGCAGTGAATGGAGCGGTAGGACATACCTTCGTATTGACGATCTGCAATTTCCTCGGACTTGACTGGGGGTGATCGGCTGCGCCTACGAGTGCAATTAATGATGTACAGAAGAGCATTTCCACAATGCCTCGAGCACCGTCATCTAATGTAACGTCAGGATAGGCATCTCCATAGCATCGTTAAGCACGCACTCATGGTATATACCCGACCGAACGGATCGCAATTGGTTATACTGTAGCCTTTCCGAGTACCCACAGAGATACACCTAGTCCAAGCTCAGAGTGTGAGGGGCGAATACCGGGAGTACTTGTTTGGTAACCTACGTGAAGTCTTGATTGAAGTTGGCAAACAACATATTGGAATTAGCTCGTTCTGCCATTCACTTGGTTCTTTATGGTTTCTTCCAGGATAGTACGTATATAATGTGATATGTCTGAAGCAAGGAAAGAGGGATAATGAGCGGTAGAAGTAGTTGAAGGTCAAGGGTAAGATGTCACTCAGACTGTGCCAGTCGCGTTTGGCTATAGATGGGATGAATTCATGGCGTGGGAATAAGATAAGATTAGATCACTGCTTCGAAGTAATACCTGAGCCTAGGGTAGACTACAGTGGTAGCAGACTCAAAGTACAGCTTCAATACCGCTGTAAAGTAAATAGTATATAGACCTAGTAGAATTTAAAACAGGTATACTGACGTGAAGTAGAATTTGACTAAAGGCTCGTAACTCAAGGACTCCTGGTACATGTAACGAACTGAGACTTGACGGATCATCTCCTCGATGTCGGGTCATAAATGATTGAGTTGTGAGCAGTGTGTTGCTAATATACATCGAATATGCTACAGTACCTATTTTTGGTATTGCGAGCTAAAAATTACCTCATTAATCCTTCACCCTGCCCTTCATCCATACACCGCCCAACGCAAACTCTCCAATATTCTGCTTCTCACCCGCCCTCCACCGAGCGACCAAATCCTTCGCTTCCACCGCAGGGATGTCCTTCGACCTCGTACCCACAGTGATGTGTAACCGATCCTTCACCTCAGAGGGCATCTTCAACATATAATCCGCTGCTTTGGTTCGTTCCTCGGAATCGAGGTCGAGGCCGTCGTCCGTAGAAACAGCTAGATCTTCAACGACTATGGCCATAACTCGGTCGTCCCAGATGATGCTATCAAGTCGGAAAGTAAAGAGAGCATTTTTAGAGAGTTCGCGAGATCGGTCCCATAGCTGCTGGTTATCACCATGTAGAGACTTGGAGTGGACGAGGGTAATGTGAGGAACACGGTCTCCTGTTCGGCCGTTCTTCAGTAACTCGTCCCAGAAGGCTTTCCCCTCTGGAGGAACACCATCCGCGCCCGCCTGTTCCTTCATAAACATAACCATATCGAACTCCGGCAGCAGAGCATAGTACCTCGGTGTAGGAGCGCTGCTCTCCTTCTTGGTGTTCCTCTTCGTCTTTGGTGAATACCCTCTCACAATCGCCAACGCCTCGCCCATCTTCTCGACTTCTGGTCTTGGAACTCCAAGGACTTCTACACATGCGTCGACGGCTCTCTTCAACGCACTCTCAAGATCCTCTTCGATGTCCATCTCGATAGACACGTCAACCTCGTTTTCTTTTAATCCCTCAGCTTGCTTGAGGAAGTTCCACAATACGTCTTCGTAAGAGCGATTATCGTCTGCACGGAGGGTTTGGTGATTTTCTCCACGAGTGGAAATTCGATCACTGCATACACGATGGATAGTAGAAAGCGGGATATCGAAAGACCAATTAAAGGCCATTAAGCGGACAGGAGGGATGATACTTCGCGTGGCGTCGCGAAGTTGTTGACGGTGTTGTATGAGATGATTATTTCTAAGTGAGTTTGTTAGTATTTCGTATCGGGGAATAAAGATATAGTAATGCGTACTTATCGGCAATAACGACGTCATGTTTCTTCAGTAGATTGACGACATTCTTGACAAAGATGGGGGCGGGCTTCTTCGCCTGAACGTCATCGCTTTGGGTGTGCCCGAATCCAAAAAGGTGCACCAATGCAACAGCGATGGATGTCTTCCCAACTCCAGGGATCGCCACAGGCACAATGACCGTCTTTCCGAATTCTTTTGTACCTTCAGAGTCTTTCGAGACGGCCTGATGAGTCAGGGACAGGGTCTTTACGCCCTTCAAGACGTCCTGGCCCTCGGGAGTTTCCAACCATTCCAAAAAAAGTTCGCGAGTAGCAATAATTCCCCGACCTTTGTTGTAGTCAGCGAAAGGCTTGGGGTCTCTATTGACCTCGTTGATTACCCATTGGACGTAGGCTTTCGTCTCTGGTCGCCTCAGCTTATTCCTTGGTACGTTGCCTTGAGAGAGACCTTTCGAAAGAAGAGACTTGGTGACCTCTCTCCAGTCACGATACATCATGTAAGGCTCGTCGAATTTGACTTTGAAGAAGAAGGAGGATCCGGGTTCGTACGGAGACGCACTCGCAGGTTTGTCGCCCCTGGTAGGTGGGTGGGAAGAAACATGTGTTCGTACGACGAATCCTTCGAGGGCTTTACCGTGCCATTTCCCAGTACTACCGACCTCGTCGGTGAATGCTTTAACCTCGGGAATAGTTTGGAAGACGACGGAAGCGGTCTGAATGAAACCCCATTCACTCGCAAAAGAATCGACAACGTCCTGGAGCATAGTTTTGAAATGTTTGGAACATTCGTTGAGACCGTGGAGATGTAGACCGGTTTCTTCTTTGCCATAAGGAAGGACATGTTCTTCAAATGAGTCATCGCAGAGCTTTAAGGAAGTTAGCATCGACTATGTATGATGATTGAACAACTACCTCTGCCACGGCGGTCCAATTCTTCTCCCAAAGGAATTTGGAAAGATCTTCCTCTGTTCTGCCAACCGATTCGAGATGTTTTAGTAGCCATTTGTAACCCACCTGTGAGTGAGCTTGTGGTTCATTCGCGGCACCAACAGCGTGCTTCGAAGTAACTACAAGTTTTGTAGGAGTTAGGGCAGCAATAAAGATAATACATCCATTTGATTTCAGTGTTAGCGTGTAGGGGGGCTGAGTATGCTGTTCCAGAGCAGCCCACTACACTTGGATAGATTGATGAGCGAGCCAAAAAGACATTGATCGCACATAGACATTCGACTTACCGAATTCCAAGGCACTTCACCGATATTGAAGAACTTGTCATATCCTCTTACCACAATGCGATACTTGATCTCATCGGCCACTTTGACTTCTTGGGTAAAGACTCCTCTGGCCAAGGTGGGAAATGGGGAAGGGATGTCATAGTATTTAAACTCGTTCATCTTCCAGCTACGAAGATGGATGGATGGATCTGCCGGTGCAGTGTACTGTGTTGATCGGATTAGTTTAGGTGAGTTTTTGGAAACCTGGTGTAATCGTGAAACAAGTTCATGATCTTCCTTGTTGATTTTAGAAGCAAAGTCCACTGTGGACAGAGATGATGAAGAGGTAGCAGTAGACGACATGGTTTTGATTGGGGCTCGCAGAAAACCGTGGCGTATTTGAGGGAATTTGGAGTGTACTGGATTCCGAGTTGGAGTCACGGACGCGGGATTGATGACTAGGTTTTGCGGTGCATACGAATGATACCTCAGACAACGACCGAACAGATCGGTTGGATGGTTGAATACAAATGGAGGCCTGGTAATATTCGATGAGTATGATGTTACAATGCTACAGTAGAATCAAGATTCAGGGTTAGGATCAACTTACGGTTTGAATACCTTTATCATCATGGACGGTGGTCGTATGACCGGAGATTTGAAATGTCCATGACAGCTTGGTGCCCCCCAATCAATCATCGGATATGGTGTAGTGGCTAACATTATCGCCTCTCATAGGAGTGCGCGATAGCCCGGGGTTCAATTCCCCGTATCCGAATCGTGTTAGACATCTTTAGATTCTTTTTGTCTTTGTTCACATCTAACTTCACGTACACTACTCGATGATATGCGGTTTTCACATCTATTCAAACATACATATACTGTTTCTGACATTGTCCATGAACCATGAACATTCCAGTAACACTTCTTATTTAGGGCCATAGACCAGGTTTCTTGATTCTCGTCAACTGCTCTGACATATACACATTGTCTAGGCAATCCGGTAGCCACAGGTAGGTCAATGCTTATCTCTTCTGCAGAAAGAAAAACAGTTATTCCTTTCATTAAGTCAATGTATGCTCCCGTCCACACGCCACACCGATCATAGAATGTTAAAAGCGATTTAACATTTATTTGTTCTCTGACTGTGGCGCATTGACCAATGCTTGAGCTAAAGATATATAAGAGGAAGCTGGTTTCTCCCCTCTAGTTTTCTTTTCTTCTTGTTCTGCGACATCTGTTATCTGCTAGACTCCAACCACCCCTTTCCCTCATCGCCATGATTCCGGTCTGCAACAATTTTACAGATGTATGTACGTCCAACAACGGATATAAAGTCCCACTTGCCTGACCTCCTGGACATATAACTCTAGGTGGAACGATATATGATGTCTGCCTTAGAACGTATAGCTCAATCAACTGGGGCCAAGACGTATTGCAAAAGTCCCCGTCCTTTGGTGGAACAAGTAACACGGTGTCTGTCAGTAATCTCCAGCTCCTTTATCGTTACTGCTACTGAAAACTTAATCATAAAACTCCACAGGCGGCGTGATACTGGTTGGTCATTTGATAATCCGAAGGCCAATACATATTTGTTCCTTCCTCATTCTTTAGTGAACTTCGACTTAATCATCAAAGATATATATACTGCTCTTGGTAAGCTTATATGACCATCTCTAGAGGACTAATGAACATGTCACTGATTGCCTTTTAGGCTGGATCATCACCCTCGATTTGGAATTTTGCTCTCCGATTGATTTGAAAGGGGACGAAGACGAAGCTGAACTACTTTTTCGTTTTGCACGTATGTGCAGTATACTGAAACATGATTACGGAATACAGTACGGTGCCCAGGACGTAACGCTGTGGGTTACCGAACCCATCAAGATCCTACTACCCATCGGTGCCCATACTCGTAAGTTGTGGCTAAATCTCGATCCCGATCAACAGATGTGCTTTCAAGAGAAGTCGATGTATTTCCAGGATAGCGACGCGCATGGTACAATTATTGAAATGAGATGTTGGCAGCTGACCAACCAGATCTCAAGGTCATGTGTCGAGGGGAGGTCAGCATTAGTGTTTTCTCGTAGCCTTTTGATAGTACTCATTGTTACATCATAGTACGTTCTCCAGCGTGGACCCTAATTTCCATGCCCTGGAGATATCTGTCCCACTCGCTCGCATAGATCCAAGTCTGAGGCCCGAAAACCTTTATGAACGTAGTGCACACTTAAAGTCGCTACGTAGCGACCGTCGCTATATGGCAACTACACAAACTATTGGATGCAAACATCCAGAAAGTATGTAGGCACATTGCTGTCATTGACTCGGACATCCGAGTCAGCGGTTGTGATTCCCTATTATGTTTTGTTTCGAAAATTTCTATATTACAGAAATAGAAAATATTAATACACTATAATCAGGATGATAAAGTACAATGATGGATACACGGTTACGATCCTCTGGGTCCTGAGTAGGATATTTGTGAGGTACTTAGTATCTTCCTACCTTGAAATCGACTCCTTACGATCGATTACTCAACCGCCTCTAGTCATTTGTGATCCCTTCCACCACAGCAAGTTATGACGGTTGCAGTGATGACCTCGTATACAAGCCATCCTAGTTTCAGTGCTATACATTGTGGTCTCAGAAATATTGATATCCTACAAATCATACTTTACTTCTTAGGACCATACCCTGATCGCAATGAGAAGACACAGGATACCAAAGAATGCTCGTTGACTCTAGCAAGGCTTGCCAGGGTTTGCAGGGCATTCAAAGAGCCTGCTACCGCTGCCATATGGCGTACATTGGATGGCTTGGATTCTATCCTGTCGTTGTTACCCGATACTAGTTTTTGCACACCTGTAAGTCGATACAATATGGACGCCTAATATTTAATCCTGACCGAAGCTAGGAACTTGAACATGATATCTTCAAACAGCTGAAATCGTATTCCGGATTCGTCCAACACCTGATTTACTCCGGCGGGGTAGGATCACAAAAAGACATTTCGAAACTTGCTTTCTTATACCGGATTTCTCGTGGGGAGGTGTTACTTCCAAACCTGTGCTGTTTAACATTACGCTGTTGGCCAATCACTACAACCGAGGTATCACTTCTCTACTCCACTGACTTGCGTCATTTCGCCATCGACATCCGTGCAAAAATGCCCGAGTTGGCAGCATCGTTTGGAAAGCTCTCAAAATCGCAACAATAACACCTTTGCATCCAGTCTCTTTCTCAACGATGTCCAAAACTCAGTAGCGTTGCTGTAAATTTACAACTCAAGCGCATTGATATACTGTGCCTCGGTCCTATGTTCCACATGAAACATCTAATTGATATATCAGTTGGCTGTATGGAATCTACCACACTCAGCGATGTTCGCCATCGATGGTACGAAAAACTGTCTGTAATGGAGCACCTTCGCAACCTCCGTTTCGACATCTTTGAGCTTGAAGCGGATTCTCTCAGGGGTGTGGCACTTGGTGAATTCCGACACTTACGTTGCCTTGATATTACGACGGACATTCCGTTCTCTTTATTATTGGACTCGTGGCGTCCTCACTTGCTGGTCAATATAACGATGTGGTTCGCCGTAGACGGAGAGGGGCTCACTTTGACGGAATGGTATAGGTTTAGAGATTGCGTAGAAAAATTGGTGTCGACCGCGGGAAAGATTTTAATGGCATTCCGACTTTATAACTCAGGGACTATCGGAAGTCATGAACTACCTGACACTATCCAACCCCTTCTAACAATGCAATATCATGTTCTTTAAGTGGCACTCTAGGAACCATGTTTCTGATCGCGAAATCCAACTTTCTAGAGCATTGAACAAACCTATCCGGGTGAGAGGAGGTACGATATGTGTAGAACTCTTAGAATAATTAGTAACACAACTGACCACACTCAGGTGTGGTCAACTTAAAAGGGGCATGCACATAATCAATATCAGGACGAGACGAAATGCGTGAGACTAGACTTAGGACATGTCCTGTACTGGACCTCGGGAGCTCCAGCTTCGTAACTTACCTCAATATGATTTTTTACATCAGTCAGCCGACGGGAAAGTCACCAATCGCTAAGAGAAGATGTAGAAAACTGTGGTGCCTGTGAATGACGTACTCTCCTTGAGTGACAGTATTTGTTGCATGACTGGCACGATCGTCGCTTAAGTAGCATGGTCATGAAGTCATTCTGGGATATAGTAGCTCGTACGTGAACATTATACACCACATGGGTGGTAATCAGTCACGAGCTTCGTTTGCCGCTTCACGAGAGGAGCCAGCAATGGCTGTCTGATGCTAGATGCTCGTCAAAACCATGACTCTACGCGAGGGACTACAAGGTACTCACCTGGCGTAACTTCGCGAGATGGATCTTGAGGACTTCCGCGTAGTTATCGAAGCCTAAAGTAATCATGGCGTAGAGGATGTCTTCCCCGCCTATTGTTTTCCGCTTTTCCATCTGACATTTCTCCGCGGCTTCTGAGGTTATGAAGCTAATATACTCAGAGACGCATTCCTGAACACACTCCTTAGCTTCCTTCGAGATTTTTGCTGTGCCGGGAACGGCGGACTTCATGATACGTGCAACGTTGGCGATCTAGTCACTCGTTCCGATGCATCACATGGCAGATTAGCATAGTCATTATTGGGAGCGTATACTACAACTATTACGTACAGGGAGAAAACGGTCCTGTTCACGATATTCTCCCACTTCTTGTTCTGTGATAGGAGCGGGCTCAGGGGCTTCACGAGGAGCCTCTGGGGCAACACCTGAACCATCGTTTTGAGGTGCGATGATGGGTGGTTGGGATGGCTGAAAGTCTGCCATTCTGGGGGGTCCGCCCTGCAAGAGCGTCGCCAGTTTTCCTGTATGGATCTAGCGGGTATTATTGTGATGTACAATGACTCTGGCACTGGGGAGTCAACGCAAGCGTATTGTTGTGGCTCCGGACAAGTTGATGGGCGCCTATGGGCGTTCGTTGGATAGTAAAGTAAACGCGCAACTTCCCATTTACACATTTACACATTCCTGTTTTCCTTCCTTCCCCCACCCACTCACCCACCTCCCAGTCGTCTTACCCGACGACGACCTCCACCATGTCGGGAAAACGTGATCTCTCAGGCTACAACTATGCCGCTATCTCCTCGCTTGTTTTGACCGCCGACAGGTCTGCTCTTCCTCGGCGTGACAAAGAGCCAGATGGCGCACCTACTTCACTTGCTGGTCGTATCGACCCCAAAGAGATGGGATCTCGCGTACAGCGTGAATTGCCCAAGGACCTCGAAAAGAAGAAGAAAAAGGCGTCAGAATCGAAGCAAGAGGCAGCAGAAAGGCTTCCGAAGCGCAAGGCTACAGACACTGTTGGCTTTGGCTACACTGACATTATTGAAGCCACCCAGGACGTCGAGGGACTTACCTACCGACCACGTACTGCCGAAACTAGAGAAGTGTACGAGCTCATCTTGTCTACCGTTCACCAGGCTCTTGGTGACCAAGCACAGGACATAGTCCGTTCCGCTGCGGACGCCGTGCTGGAGTCACTCAAAAACGAGAACTTGAAGGACTTTGACAAGAAGAAAGAAGTGGAAGAAATTCTGAGCTCAATATCTAACGAGACCTTCTCGCAGCTTCTGAACCTCTCGAAGAAGATTACCGATTACGCGACAGAAGATGAGGCAGCAGTAGACCCGGATATGGAGAGGAAGGATGCAGAGATTGACGATGAAATGGGCGTAGCGGTGGTATTTGACGAAGAAGAACAGGAGGAAGAAGATGAGGAGGGCTTCGAGATTCGGGAAGACTCTGACGAAGAGAGTGGAGGTGAAGAGGAACCAACAGAAGAACCCGAGCCTCTTGAAGGTGACGAAGATATCGTTGTCGGCGGTGCATCATCATCTGCACAGAGAAAGAAGGTTGCCGAGAAAGACATCGTTTCACCTCACGAAATCGACGCGTTCTGGGTACAGCGACAAGTGTCAGAACTCTATACCGACCCCGTCACTGCAGCCGACAAGGCTCAATCCGTTCTCACTATTCTTGGTTCGGAATCCAACCTTCGAGACTGTGAAAACCAGTTGATGGACCTTTTCGAATATCAAAGTTTCGAGATTATTACCAAATTCCTGAAAAACCGCGACGTTATCGTCTGGTGTACGAAGCTCATGCGTAGTGACGCAGACGAGAGGGTCAACCTCGAGGTCGCTATGCGGGAGAAAGGTCTTGGTTGGATCCTGAGGGAACTCTCTGGCGATCGTAAAGCCAAAGGCCGAGCACAAGATGCCATGGATGTCGACGAGCAGCCCAAGGAAATTCCGAAGACCGCGACTCTTGCGCCAGGATCTACCGTACAGCCGAAGAAAATGGTCGACCTAGAGGGTATGGCATTCAGTCAAGGAGCACACTTGATGTCCAACAAGAAGTGTAAACTACCTGAAGGCTCGTTCAAACGTGCAAAGAAGGGCTACGAGGAAATTCATGTGCCTGCTCCCCAGCCTAAGCCAGTTCAACCAGGCGAACTTGTTTCTATCGGAGAGCTCCCTGACTGGGCTCAAGCAGGCTTTGTGGGTCTTCACAACCTGAATCGTGTACAGAGTAAACTCTTTCCTATTGCGTTTGGTACAGATGAACCTCTGCTATTATGTGCACCGACCGGTGCTGGTAAGGTTGGTGACTCCACCTTGATTTAAACTTAACCGTCGTTCTGACTAGCTTTTTTCCAGACTAACGTCGCCATGCTCACCATCATGAATGAACTTTCCAAGCACCGGAATGAGGTGACCGGCCAATTCGATTTGAACTCGTTCAAGATTATTTACATCGCACCCATGAAAGCCCTCGTCCAGGAAATGGTTGGCAACTTCTCTTCACGGTTACGCTCGTTCGGAATCAAGGTTGGAGAATTGACTGGTGATGCACAAATGACGAAGCAACAGATCTCGGAAACCCAAATCATCGTCACAACACCCGAGAAATGGGATGTTATCACTCGTAAGAGTACAGACACCAGCTACACTAACCTTGTTCGTCTCATCATCATCGATGAGATCCACTTACTTCACGACGAACGTGGTCCAGTCCTCGAGAGTTTGGTCGCGCGTACCATTCGGCGAATGGAACAGACTAACGAATATGTTCGGCTAGTTGGTCTCTCTGCCACTCTGCCAAACTACCAGGATGTCGCTTCATTCCTTCGTGTGGACCCCGCGAAGGGGCTTTTCTATTTCGACTCGACGTTCCGACCCTGTCCTCTTCAACAGCAGTTCATTGGTGTCACCGAAAAGAAGGCTATCAAGCGATACCAAGTTATGAACGAGGTCTGTTACGAGAAGGTTCTTGACCAAGCAGGTCATAATCAAACGATCGTTTTCGTACACTCGCGGAAGGAAACAGCAAAGACTGCCAAGTTCCTTCGTGATATGGCCATTGAGAAAGAGACAATTACGGAGTTCGTCAGGCCAGAGGGTGCTACTCGAGAGATCTTGCTTGAGGAAGCCAACAACGCCACGAATCCAGATCTTAAGGATCTCCTTCAGTTCGGTTTTGGTATCCATCACGCTGGTATGAACCGTGCAGATCGTGGAGTCGTCGAAGAACTGTTTGCCGATGGACACCTCCAAGTTCTCGTTTGTACTGCTACCCTCGCATGGGGTGTCAACTTGCCAGCGCATACGGTCATCATCAAGGGCACACAGATCTACAA
Source organism: Cerrena zonata (assembly GCA_038087015.1). Lineage (NCBI taxonomy): Eukaryota > Fungi > Basidiomycota > Agaricomycetes > Polyporales > Cerrenaceae > Cerrena > Cerrena zonata. The sequence continues at coordinate 395,186 of JASBNA010000022.1, forward strand.
CCCTGAAAAAGGGCGATGGGTTGAACTGTCTCCTCAAGATGTCTTGCAGATGCTCGGTCGTGCAGGTCGTCCTCAGTTCGATACATTCGGTGAAGGTATCATCATCACGAACCACGCGGAACTGCAGTATTATCTCTCACTTATGAACCAACAACTCCCCATCGAGTCACAGTTCGTGTCGAAATTGTCGGATAACCTGAATGCTGAGATCGTGCTGGGTACTATTCGAAATCGTGACGAAGCTGTCCAATGGCTAGGTTACACTTATCTGTGAGTGTTTCTTTGGTTATACGTGACTAGAACTATACTAATGTTGGCTTTTTGAAGGTATGTTCGAATGCTTAAGGATCCCGTCCTTTACAGTGTTGGCATAGACTACCAAGACGACGATCCTTCTCTGATACAGAAACGAGCGGATATCATACACACTGCTGCAGCGATGCTAGAAAAGTGTCACCTTATCAAGTACGAGCGTGCAAGTGGTCGATTCCAAAGCACTGAACTAGGTCGGATTGCGTCGCATTACTACGTGACATACAACTCTATGGCTACCTATAACCAACATCTCCGGCCTTCGATGCAGCACCTCGAGCTCTTCCGTGTATTCGCACTATCGAACGAGTTCAAACTTCTGCCTGTTCGTCAAGACGAAAAACTCGAACTCAGCAAACTTCTCGAACGTGTTCCCATTCCCGTCAAGGAGACCGTTGAAGAACCCGCTTCCAAGATTAACGTCCTCTTACAAGCATACATCTCTGGACTCAAGCTTGAGGGTTTCGCACTAGTTGCCGACATGGTTTATATTCACCAGTCCGCTGGCCGTATCTTGCGTGCTATATTCGAGATTTGTTTGAAACGAGGATGGGCAATTCCCGCCAAGGCCGCACTGGATATGTGCAAGATGGTGGAGAAGAAGATGTGGGGTGCTATGACTCCTTTACGTCAATTCAAGGGGGTACCTCAAGACATTATTCGCAAAGCCGAAAGTAAACAATTCCCTTGGTACCGATACTTCGATTTGAGTGCCCCGGAAATTGGAGAATTGTTGGGTGCTCAGCTTAACGTCGGTAAACTCGTTTATCGACTGGTTCACCACTTCCCGAAACTAGCACTCTCGGCCCAAGTCCAGCCTATCACTCGATCCCTTCTTCGTATCGACTTGACCATCACTCCTGATTTCCAATGGGATGACAAGATTCATGGCAACATGGAGGCATTTTGGGTTACTGTCGAAGATGTCGATGGTGAAGTGGTTCTCTTCCACGACACTTTCACTCTCCGTCAACGATATGCTGAAGACGAACACAACTTGACGCTCACTGTTCCTATGTTCGAGCCTGTCCCGCCAAACTACTACATCTCTGTCGTCTCTGATCGTTGGTTGCATGCTGAGACCCGGTTGCCCATTTCGTTCAAGCATCTCATCCTTCCCGAGAAATTCCCCCCTCCTACACCTCTTCTTGACCTCCAATCCCTCCCTCTTTCTGCTCTTCACAACAAAGAATTTGAGAGCATCTATTCGTCGACCATTCAAACATTCAATAAGATTCAGACGCAGGTGTTCCAGGCGCTATACACCACCGACGACAATATTTTCATTGGAGCTCCCACCGGTAGTGGCAAGACTATTTGCGCAGAGTTCGCCCTCCTTCGGCTTTGGAGTAAACGTGAACAACCTCGCGCGGTTTGTATTGAGCCATTCCAAGATATGGTCGACCTTCGTGTCGCCGAATGGCGAGCTAAATTTGGCAACCTGCAAGGTGGCAAGGAGATTGTTAGCCTGACTGGTGAGACTAGCGCGGACTTGCGTCTCCTTGAAAAGGGTGACCTTATTGTCTGCACACCATCTCAGGTTCGTCGACCAATATTCTGTTTTTTAATACTGCATTACTGACTAATATTGTAGTGGGACGTATTGTCTAGACGATGGCGCCAAAGGAAGAACGTCCAGACGATCGGCCTGCTCATTTGTGATGAGGTTCAGCAAGTCGGCGGCGAGGTTGGCCCAACATACGAGATCGTAATCTCTCGTACGAGATATGTTTCTGCCCAGACTGAAATCAAGACCCGTATCGTTACTTGTGGTGTATCCCTCGCCAACGCAAGAGATCTGGGCGAGTGGATCGGAGCACCTTCGCACGCTATCTTCAACTTCCCGCCAAGGTATGTTTCTCAATTTCAATTTTTCGGTTGGTATCCTCATGTCGTACTGTTTAGTGCTCGTCCTCTTGACATGGATATTCACATTCAGAGCTTCAATATCCCTCATTTCCCTTCCCTCATGATCAGCATGTCAAAACCGGCATATGTCGCAATGATCGAATACTCGCCTAACAAGCCCGTTATCATCTTCGTTCCTTCTCGTCGTCAATGTCGACTCACTGCAGACGATATCCTTACACACTGCGGTGCCGATGATAATAGTAACCGATTCCTTAACATCGAAGAAAAGGATCTGCAACCACATCTTGACCACATCACCGACAGCGGTTTGGTAGACACCTTGAAACATGGTGTTGGTTACTATCACGAAGCTTTGAACAAGCAAGACAAGAAGATTGTCGAAAGGCTATTCCAGTCGGGAGCTATCCAAGTTCTCATCGCTTCAAAGGATGTTGCCTGGAGTCTCCCAGTTGCTTCATATATGGTGATAATCATGGGTGTCCAATCGTACGAGGGCAAGGAGCATCGATATGTCGACTACCCTGTCATGGATGTCCTTCAAATGATGGGTCGAGCATGCAGGCCAACCGAAGACGACAGAAGTCGATGCGTTCTTATGTGTCAACAGACACGCAAGGACTTTTACAAGAAATTCCTTGCCGAAGGTCTTCCGATTGAGTCTCATTTATCGACTCATATGCTTCACGACTACTTCATGGCGGAGATCGCTGTCAAGACGATCGAGAACAAGCAAGACGCAATGGACATCTTAACTTGGACATACTTCTACCGGAGAATGACGCAGAATCCCAACTACTACAACTTGCACAACGTCAGTCACCAACATCTCTCTGATCATTTGTCGGAATTGGTCGAGACCACGCTCAGTGACCTGGTCACTTCGAAGTGCATTGCTATCGGTGAGTCTTCTCCTAACTTCAATTTATCTATGACGTACTTACGCGAATTACAGAGGACGAAATGGACGTCTCGCCGCTGAACTTGGGTATGATTGCTGCGTACTACAATATCTCATGTAAACATTCTTCATCTCCTCGATCTCCGAAAAACTCACTAACAACTCTTCTAGATGTCACCGTCGAGGTATACACGTTGTCGCTCAAGGAGCGTACCAAGATGAAAGGCCTTCTCGAAGTCGTCTCATCTTCTGCCGAATTTGAGACAATTCCTATTCGACGACACGAAGATGTTCTTCTGAAACGCATCTACGATCGTGTGCCTGTCAAGCTCGACACCGTTGACTTTGAGACTCCTCATTTCAAGACTTTCCTTCTACTTCAGGCCCATTTCTCGCGTATCCAATTACCACCTGATCTCGCCGCTGACCAGGTCCTGGTACTGGAGAAGGTTCTCAATCTCCTTTCGGCTTGTGTCGATGTGATGTCATCCAATGCTTGGTTGAATGCTTTGGGGGCGATGGATCTCTCACAGATGTGTGTCCAAGCTTGTTGGGAAACTGATTCACCACTCAAGCAAGTTCCTCACTTCGAACACGACGTAAGTCAAATCAATTATATGTACTATATGAGAGTGTTGGCTTACGTTACCTCTATAGGTGATTCAACGGTGCAAAGAGGCTGGTATCGACTCTGTGTACGATATCATGGAAATGGAAGACGATCAACGCAACCAGCTCCTTCAGATGGATGCAAGGCAAATGTATGTTATGTTTCATACCTCTATACTCAATTTATTCTAAACTCATGGTTTTTTCCTACCAGGCGGGATGTTGCCACTTTCGTCAACTCGTACCCTACGCTGGATGTCAACTATGAACTCACCAAGGGCGATTACACTGCGGGTTCACCGATCTTGATTACCGTCAGCCTTACGCGAGACGCCGACGAAGACGATGGTGACGATGACCAAACCGTCATCGCGCCCTACTTCCCTCTCAAGAAGATGGCCAATTGGTGGCTTGTTATTGGTGAACCTTCCACTCGACAACTACTGTCGATCAAGCGTGTTACGGTCAACAAAAACCTCGCTGTGAAGCTCGAGTTCACTCTTCCCAAAGGCACACATGACCTCAAACTCTACGTCATCTGCGACTCTTACATAGGTGCTGATCACGACATAAACATCGATCCTGTTGAGGTTGCCGAAGGGGAGGACAGTGATAGCGATGAGGAGATGGAGAGCGACGAGGATTAACCTTCTGATATTGTGGTACTACTTTCTATTTCATTCTTGTTGTTCCCGCTATCGTTGTTGTAAAATGTATCGCTATTGCTTTCTAATTCAATCCCATTGTACTCTGAAGCTTTGAGATTTGTGGAGGAGATTAGTCCAAAGGTGGAACCTCAAGCTTCAAGCTCAAGCTGTGTAGTCGCTCAACCGCGGCGAATGGACAAACCTCGGAGTACGCGGTGATGACTTACTCTTTCAAGTTCCCCACGACCACCATGTCATGCGGACTTTCACTCGCATGTTCAGGCTCTCTGCGATAAACAAGAACATACGCACCCTGAATTATGCTCGTAAAGTCAACCGGCCATTTTTATACGCTAGGACTTCCTTTGTCAAGTATCAATCAGCTCTATGGAGACCTCACCTGAAGGTACCATTTACCCTGAGTGGCTTGCTATCGCTGCAGCCAACGGGCGATGCACCGTCTCCATGGCTGGCACTTGGTGTATTCATTGGTCTGCCTACTGTACTATGGGCGTACAAGGTAAATAAAAGCCATCCCTAGCATACTTACTTACCGTGATTCCTCACCCTCGTCCTGTAGAGCTTGATGATGTTCATTTTTCAACGGAAAATTATCTACATGGGTAATTACAGTTCTCCATCGGAATTGGGTATCGATATAACCAAAATCCAGGTTACGCTCCGCTTGGTGCTAGGACTGAAGTGCTCGGACAAGATATCCGGATACCAAAGGGACTTCATTGCCGTGAGGTCTGTGTAGCGGGAGAGAAAAATGTCAAACTGTATGGGATTTATGTCTGCCGAAAGGAGTCATATCCTCGCTCCCCAAAGACCATATTAGTCTACCTCCAGGGTGAGTGTGAGCACCCCACAGCTCACAGACAACATTTAACTGTTCGGTAGGAAATGCCGGCAACCCGCTTAGCAGACTTCCGGTTTTCGAACGCTTGCTCTCGGACAAACCATCAGATACGGCGGTCTTAGCCATCGCTCCCCGGTCGTATTGGAAGTCTTCATCGCGTAGAGCCACGGAACGAGGCCTTCTCTCAGACTATCGTCACGTCCTACAATACACAATGAACCAATACCCTGACTCCAATGTCGTCCTCTATGGACATTCATTGGGAGGTGCTATTGCCGTATGCCTCGCTGCTCAGCTAAACGCCTTAGATCACCCTAGTATCAAAGGGCTCATACTCGAAAATCCATTTGCGTCGGTCCCTGGTATGGTCAAGGCACTATATCCAGAACGGTGGTTACCATACCATTACATGGGTCCTCTAGTATTCGATAAATGGGATGCATTACAAGAGATGCAAAATATGCACGAAGCTTCTTTATTGCGAAAGCTCTCACAGAATATGCTCGTTTTACTCAGCGAGAAGGACGAGGTGGTCCCAACCGAAATGGGAAGGGCCTTATTTGAAGCAGCAAGTGATACCCCTACCGTAATCCCGAGTCCGAAGCCTCTTATGAGGCGAGGCGAGTTGGTTGTCATTCGGGGGGCATTACACGAGGATGGGTGGATGAGACGCCAATGGGTAGTTGTGATGGATAAGTACCTTGCCTCTAATTGATCAATATTTCAATAGACAACTTCCAATAGCATATACTTCGGAGCATAGGATCATTTTACTCCTCTTTTCAGGTTTAATATTGTGCGAAGCTGGATTCCTTTTTTTCTTTTTTAACGTATAGTTGAAAAAGGAAAAAAGGAAGCTCCTTCCAATCCTTATTCAGCCATACACGTCCGATATGTCTCACTTTGTTGGTGTCGTCTTAGTACGCACAACTTCCAGCTTCAACTTCAACTTGAGTTCCGAGTCAAGTTGAACTGGAGTGCCCGCCGTGGCCGAAACCAGATAGACCGTGGGAATATGTTCATACACAATGTAAATACGATGGTTTTGTAAATAATACATTCCTCTTAACCCCCAGGCTATACGTCTGTCATTACTTTCCCTCATTGTAACATTGCAAAAATGCACACTTTACGACACGAAATATTACCTCCAAGTGGTATAGAATTTGCAGCTTGCCTCCGACTCACCCCGTCCACAGTCAGCTCGGCCGCTTCTAGTTCTACTACTCCAAAAGCTCTCTACAATATTGTCGTCGCTCGTTCGAGTCTGATTCGTATTTTTGAAGTCCGAGAGGAACCTATCCCAATCTCTCAGAAGAAGGAAGATGAACGCGAAAGACGAGCGAGTGTACGAAAGGGAACAGAGGCTGTAGAAGGGGAAGTCGAGATGGATGGGGCGGGCGAGGGTTATGTGAACGTTGGCATCGTCAAGGTGAATCCACTGCACCACCTAGTTCTAATGTGGTCACTACAGAATTGCAATATATTTTGTTGTCGCACACCTGCACTCTGGGTGATCCAAGTCGCGTGAAGGAAATATACTAACGTCGATTTGACATTTGCAGTCTTCTGCTCAGGATGCAGCAGTACCTCTCGTCATCCATCGCGTTTATTTGCTCCGAGAACACCATTTACATGGGATCGTGACAGGGATGGAAGGTGTACGCACTATGAGCTCAGTAGAGGATGGCCTCGACCGTCTCCTTGTTTCATTTAAAGATGCCAAGGTATGTGATTCGTGCATGAATGTACATCAAGTTTTGATCACTGTTCAATAGATCGCTTTGCTGGAATGGTCTCTGGAGACTGAGAATATCAGTACGGTTTCAATTCATACGTATGAACGAGCACCACAGTTGGTAAGTCTAAACCTACTAGAGGCACGCGACTGTTCTCACAGAACGCTCAGGCTGCGCTAGATGCATCACTCTTTTCTTCGATGTTGCGAAGCGATCCGCTCTCTCGCTGTGCTGCACTACTGCTACCTAAGGATTCTATCGCTGTTCTGCCGTTTTACCAAACCCAAGTAGACTTGGATGTAATGGAGCAAGATACACAAGCCAGGTACGCCTCGAACTGTTCGCAGTAATGTTACTCATCTTATTCTTTGACAGAGATATTCCCTATTCCCCAAGTTTCATCCTGGACTTCGCAGCTGATGTGGATGAGCGTATACGACATGTTATTGATTTCGTATTTCTGCCAGGTTTCCACAGCCCTACTATAGCCGTTCTCTTCCAACGACAACAAACCTGGACAGGGTACGTCTAATTTTTTGTCCTCTTTGGATGATGCTCATCCTTTTACAGGCGACTGAAGGAATATAAGGATACTGTAGGCTTATTTATCTTCACCCTTGATCTTGTGACGCATAATTGTCCTATCATCACAACTGTCGAAAATCTTCCCTACGACAGTCTTTATTTGACGGCCTGCTCGAGCGCACTCGGTGGTGTCGTAATTATCACAGCCAACTCCATCATTCACGTTGACCAAACATCTCGACGAATGGCTTGCGCTGTGAACGGGTGGGTCTCCCGTGTGAGCGATATTACCGTTCCTCCAATAACGCCAAACCTGGAGCTACAACTGGAAGGATCTCGCGCAGAGTTCGTCGATGATAAGACTCTGTTCGTGATACTCAAAGATGGCACTGTTTACCCTGTGGAAATAGGAGCTGATGGACGGACTGTGTCACATCTCTCAATCACTGCCCCGGTAGCAATGACCACAGTGCCTACGATTGTTCGAAGGGTACAGGAAGACTTCCTGTTCATTGGAAGCATTGTTGGGCCATCGGTGTTGCTCAAAGCTGCAAAAGTAGATGAGGAAATCCCTGAAGATGACGTGGAGATGGAAACCTCCCCAGCTACCGTCGTGGATACAACAAACCCAATGGATATTGACGACGACGACGGTCAGCCTCTCACCCCCGAATCATACTCGAAGCTGACTTCTTCTAGATATCTATGGACCTGTTCAGAAGGAAACAAAACAGGACACAAATGGTGTATCGAACGGTGTCGTGGTGGCTCCTAAGCGTACTCGCACGGTAGTTCACCTATCGCTTTGTGATTCAATACCCACCTATGGCCCCATTTCTGATATCACATTCGCTATGGCGAAGAATGGAGTTCGTCGTCTTATTCATATCGTCTATGACCTATTTCTCATTCCTTTCCTATAGGATCGTCTTGTCCCGGAGCTTGTTGCTGCTACAGGCTCAGGTCCATTTGCAGGATTCACACTCTTCCAGGTATGTCGCGTCCTACTACGCACACTCGGAGTCCATTTATCAGGCTCAAAACTGTTCAGCGCGATCTCCCCACGCGAGTAAAGAGAAAACTCCATGCAATTGGTGGCGGTAGGGGTGTGTGGTCACTTCCCGTGCGGCAAACCGTCAAGATCAATGGGTCGACGTATGAAAAACCAACGAACCTTCACCATGCTGAAAACGACTCGGTCATCATTAGTACAGATGCAAACCCTTCCCCTGGACTCTCGCGTGTACGTGCTGTGACAGTTATGAATAGGACTTGTTTAACCCCAACCCACTCCAGATTGCTCAACGATCTCCTAAGAGCGATATCGCGATTACTACACGCCTTCCAGGGACCACTATTGGTGCTGCGCCATTTTTTCAGGGGACGGCGATCCTTCATGTTATGTCCAACTACATCCGCGTGCTAGAACCCGGTAGGCACCTGATTTTGTTCATGATGCTCTTGAATATATTGAAATGCTGTATTAGATGGAACTCAGCGTCAGGAAATCAAGGACCTCGATGGTAATATGCCTCGACCTAAGATTAGATACTGCAGTATCTCGGATCCTTTCATTTTGATCATCCGTGAAGATGATTCGCTGGGTTTGTTCATTGGAGAGCCAGAAAGAGGAAAAATCCGACGGAAGGACATGTCCCCGATGGGAGAGAAGGTTTGTGGTTCTTATCGGGCGAAGACTTCAGTTAATTTATATTAATCCTAGACTTCGAAATACATTGCCGGCTGTTTCTACGCAGACACATCAGGTATTTTCCAGTCTAAAGCCAATGCGACGGCGGAAGGTCCCGAGAAAACTGTGACAACACTTCAAGGGGTCGTCACAGCAGGGAGCAAAAGCCAATGGCTTCTCCTGGTCCGGCCTCAAGGTGTTATGGAGGTAAACGCTCATCTCGACATTAATTAGCATTCATTTTTGACGAGTTTCTAGATTTGGACACTACCTAAACTTACGCTGATCTTCTCCACCGGTGCAGTCAGCATGCTGGACAGCGTACTCGTCGACTCAGGAGAAGCACCAGCATTGTCTCTCCCACAAGACCCGCCCCGCAAGCCTCAAGAGCTTGATATTGAACAAATAGTAATAGCTCCACTCGGTGAATCGTCCCCGCGGCCTCATCTACTGGTTTGTGTTTCATTCTTATGAAGGACATCACCTGGCTGACGTCGTGCTTGTGGAATATAGGTCTTCCTTCGTTCAGGGCATTTTGCTATATACGAAGCAGTTTCCTCACCTATTGTCGCAGATCAATCGCCGCCAGCAACTCGTGCACATACCTTGTTAGTAAAATTTGTGAAGGTATTGTCGCGATCGTTCGACATCCAGCCGCATATGGATGAAGGAGAGAAGTCCGTGCTTGCTGAGCAAAAACGAATTTCACGCCATCTCATCCCCTTTGTAACATCGCCTGCCCCAGGCCAAAGTTTCTCAGGGGTGTTCCTGACAGGCGACAGACCGAGTTGGATCATTGCTACAGACAAGGGAGGTATTCGAATACATGCGTCTGGTCATTCTGTCGTCCATGCGTTTACAGCGTGTTCGCTATGGGAGTCTAAGGGTGATTTCCTTCTGTACTCAGAAGAGGTAGGAGCTCACCTTGCAGGTCGCGGGATGTCAACTTGCTGATCGGTGTATAGGGACCTAGCCTTCTCGAGTGGATTCCCAACATGCAGCTCGATAATCACTTACCTTCTCGATCTATACCCAAAGATAGAGTTTACTCCAATGTTGTTTATGAGTCAACATCCTCTCTGCTTGTAGCTGCCTCTTCACAGCAAGCTAGATTCGCGTCATATGATGATGACGGAAACATACTTTGGGAACCGGATGGTGAGTATATGTGCTCTCTTTCTCTTTATCAGTATCTTATGATGTTTGGGCAGCACCCAATATTTCATATCCCGTATGTGAAACCTCAACCTTGGAGTTGATTTCACCTGAGACGTGGTTAACTATGGACGGGTACGTCATTCTACTGTCTGTCTAATACACAACCTAACGTACACTAGCCATGAGTTTGGTCAAAATGAATTCGTAACTTGCATAGCTTGTATTCCTCTGGAATCAACTAGTACCGACACCGGTGTAAAAGATTTCATTGTCGTTGGAACCACCATCAACCGTGGTGAGGATCTCGCTGTGAAGGGGGCGGTGAGTGATCTTTTAATTGATGTCAACCATAACTCTGAGAAGTAATTTTAGGTATATATATTTGAAGTCGTCGAAGTCGTTCCTGATTCCTCAATATCTCCCAGACGATGGTATAGATTAAAATTGCTATGCCGGGATGATGCGAAAGGTCCTGTCACTGCAGTCTGTGGAATGAATGGCTATCTCGTGTCCTCAATGGGCCAAAAAGTGGGTGTCAGAATTTTTTCAGATGACGTTTATTAAATTGAAACGCAGATCTTCGTGCGCGCGTTCGATCTGGACGAACGTCTTGTGGGTGTTGCTTTCTTGGATGTTGGTGTGTATGTGACGTCGCTGAGAGCGACCAAAAATTTGCTCGTTATCGGAGATGCAGTAAAGAGCGTTTGGTTCGTCGCGTTCCAGGTATGATAAGTGATCGTAAGGTATCCTCGTATCATTCTACTCACCCTTTCTATGTAGGAGGATCCGTACAAGCTAGTTGTACTCGCTAAAGATGTTTACCCAGTATGTGTGACCCAGGCTGATTTATTCTTCGCGGATGGACGAGTCTCCATCGTCAGCTGCGATGAGGAAGGTATCGTCAGAGTGTATGAATATGATCCACACAGTATGTGCCTATTCTGTCTGTCACTGTAGTTAAGCTCATCCGTTCCCCCCAGATCCTGAATCGAAGGGTGGTCAACGTTTGCTCTGTCAAACCGAGTTTCACGGTCAGACGGAGTATCGTACATCCTACGTTATTGCGCGCCGGCCCAAGAATACTGGATCTGGGTTAGACTCTGAGATACCTCAAGCGAAGCTTATATGTGGTAAGCCAAGTGCCTGTGCTCGTCGATCTAACATAACCATTTTTCTAACCATTATCTCCAAGGTGGTACGGATGGAACACTGTCTTCACTAACTTACGTAGATGAGGCAGCCTTCAAACGGCTTCATCTCTTACAAGGTCAACTAACCCGGAACATGCAGCACACAGCCGGCTTGAATCCCAAAGCATTCCGGTCAGTTGCTTCTTGTCACCTCACTCGGATCCTTGTTTATTTTTGGCTCTAGTATCGTGCACAATGATCGTGTTGCACGTCCTCTCACTAAAGGTATCCTCGACGGAAACTTGCTGTCCGCTTTTGAAGATCTGCCAATAGGACGTCAGGACGAAGTTACTCGCCAGATCGCCACAGAAAGGGCCGTCGTCATGAGAGATTGGGTTGGGCTTGGAGGTGCCTGGTAGAAGTGTGTTGTAATGTAAAATCTAATGTAATCCTTTTGTTACGGACAGCTCTAATAATACATCATTGTTCCACGCATCGTCCAAGCATTTTTTGATACTCTACTAACCACAAGAACTGCCTCTTCAGTGGAATGCACCACCTCAAGCGCCTTATAGCCTCAAGGACGTCTCGTGTGATCAACATGTCGAATACTTGAAATCACATTCTAGGACCTTATACCTCGAGGCTATCCTCAGTTGGTGTTACTCCAGTGATCTTCACGGTGATGGCGTGAGGGGTCCGGAGGCAACCTCTTTCTCAGGAGTGACTATGATCGACGAAACTCCCAGTTTGGCTAGGGTTATACCCTACATCATAACGACGACATAGAAGCCTATTCGTCAATACCGAGCTTGGTTCCGAAGGGTACCGATGAACATATAATGAGCATAGCATTCGCACACTTTGCGATACGTTGTGAGATTCGTTATTGCCCGATGCCATGCGGAAACTTCCTGCTCTCGGAGCGTACTTCCAGCACTGATGGACCAACTCGTGTAAGAAGCATTTCCAGTACATACAGAACTATACGCCTGGCAGCTTGCTGGTCATAAAAGGTTCACTCTCACAGGGTTTTGCCGTCACCCATTCTCCCAGCTTGTGTTCGAAATGCTCTCGACGTTGGGATTTGACAGGAAATCTTCAGGACGTGCGGACAACCGTAATCCTGCCAAGGTATGTTGATTACTATTGAAGCCCACACAGTTTGTTGACGATATTCTATACTCAGTACGTGCGCGAAATGCCTCGTGCTATTGTCCATGCTTTTACCAGCACCGACCCGTCCCCGCCGCCAATTCTTTCTTCAAAGGTTCACTACAGCCGGAGCGGGAATCAAAGTGCTATGTCATGGTCTAAGCCAATAGCTAGCACTCGTCCGGATACCGACAAGAAGCCTTCACCTCCAGGAACTCGGTCATATCAGCTTTCTGTTTATGCTCCCCCTTTCGAGCCAAAAAACTCCAACTCAAAACCGTATCAAATATATCCCAGTAATATTCCTGATACATATATCTATGAAAGATCCCTCTCATCTGTATCAGACTTGCTGGCTAGTCCTGCTTCATCATCTAGTTCCGAATCCGATTTGAACGGCGATTTCGGGACGTCACTCCTCGAAATCTCATCTACTCGTGCTAGTAGTAGTACAGAGACTCTTGAGACGACCGCCTTGGCCGTCGAACAAACTTCAAGGCGAACGTCGGTAGCTCCGCAAATTGCAGCTGCCTCGTCTTCACAGCGGTCCCGAGACTCTCGGGACATCGTGACCATACATTCTGGGGATGACAGCGACACAACTCAGTCAGATGACGATGTGCCGCTGGGACCGTATGCCATGCAGTCCAATGCCCCTGCCACTGGAATTGGCGCATCTCTCCCTTTGTCTACACCAGTTCGTAGAAGTCCTTCAGAACGAGGTCCACAAGATTCGTCTGTGCCTCAAACTACCACAAGACCACCGTTGTATTCCAAACGGACGGATAGTTCCACCGTAAGCTATGACGAGAACACCCCTCGTGAACCTCCTGGTCTTAATCGTTCAACGTCGGTGAAACAAGGACGTGTCGATACGTGCTTGGTCGGCGGAGTCGTGGATGTGACATCAAAACGTACTGTGCGATGGAAGGAGGACTCGGAGCTTGCATCCGATCTACCAATCCGCTCTCGCAAGGGCTGGTACAATAGAAAGGGGTAAGTGAAGCCACTCCTTTTCTCGCCTTGCCTCGATTTATAGATTTTGTAGCGATCAACTTTGGACGAATGATGGTAGATTCAAGATACCGAAAAAGGGACAGGAATACCCGCCCGACCTTAGTGTAAGTATTCATTTATATGTCACTTTTATCCGAGACCGAAGTATATAACATTCAATTTCACAGAATTACCCGGAAGCTAACGTTGGTTGGATGAACGAAAACGGTGTTCGAATTGACATGCAACATCGACTCGTCGTTCCACCTCCACCACGACCTTGCCTAAAGCGTTCAAACCGATACAATTAGAACGTCAGCATTCCTCAAGTATGACTATGCCCCGATTGCATCACTACTTACATATTTTATGAAATAAGACACGAAGCAGGGTTCTTCTATGTCACAAGCACATATCTAATGCATTTCTCTTCCACTTCACGGAGCTGTATCATAGCAGTCATTTTTCACTCGTTCTCATACCCATCACATCTATCGTTCAAACTTGTATCCATAGACATATGTTAATTCGACGACTCGGAATACAGAGCTTTGTTCTTGTAGTATTTTATTGCTACCGATTATTTAATTTACCACACTTCATCCGCTACCAGAATAAAGACAGCAAGTTTAAGTTTAACAACTTGCCATTATTTCTTTTGTGGCTAAGTATACAACCTTGACCCCCATGATGTTCCGCAAGCGTGATCCACATACCCCAGTCAAATAAACCAAGTGTTCTACGACTTAAACTTGAATGTCCCTGGCCAAGTACATTCCTCCAGGCAGCATAATACTTTGAATTACGGGGAAGACTTTTTCGAGAAACAGAAATTCTCTTCACCATCGCACAGACACGTATGAGAACAGACTATAACTCGATCCACACCTTCCACTTATACTCTACATAAATAACGAAGAACCGAGGTCTATCATCAACGAAATCATGACAAGACGAACGCCAAATGGCTGATTTTGGTGACGAGGTATCCCTGAGTACACTAATCCTAAAGTCGCATAATCAACTGCTTCACACCCGACATCCAAAGCCCAATATCATCCGTCTGCGAGCCTTGTGTCAACAACTCAACGTGAAGCGCTAATGCGGAATCCCTATCATGTGCGGCAATGACTATAGAAGCACTTAGTAATGTGCAACAGATTATAGTCCCGGCGTCGCTTACCTTGCGATAGCACGATGAGCTGATCACAGACGTATTTCGATAGCGTCTCACAGTTGAGAGCATCAAAGAGCGGACTGATACGACGCTCGAGGTCGTCGACAAGTCGTTTCTGGTTAGGCTATAAAGAATGTCAGCGAAAGAAGCAATCATACAAAACAAGTTACTTACAGGCGTTGTCTGCTTTAGTCTATTCAACTCTCCACTTATCACTTGGAACACAGGTTGAAGGTGGTCCGGAATATGGCTACGGTCGCCGGGAGCTACAATGTCGCAACATCACTTAGTCAACTGCAGGGACAAGAGCCCAGAGAATGAGACTTACGATACTTCGGTGGAGGAGGACCTGTCTTCCGAGGAGGCGCTGGGGCTGGTCCCCGAGCAGCACCACCCGGGGGAGGAGGAGGACCTGCTTGACCAGGGGGTCCAGGTCGTTGCGCTAATTGGGCCGGAGGGGGAGCGAATTGATTTGGTTGTTGTCCTGGAGGAGGAGCGTAAGGACCTGGTGCTTGTTGTAACGGTGGTGCAAATGATCCTTGCTGGGGTGGTGGACCATATGGACCAGGCTGAGGAGGTCCCGATGGAGGAGCGTCGCGAGCGAAACTTGGAGAGGGTGTCATTCGTGCATACGGTCCTTGGTTGTGACCACCGGGCGGAGGAGCAGGTTGTCCAGGCATAGGACCACCTCGCGGTGGGTAGCCAAATTCACCAGGGCCTCTGGGCGGTGGCGGCGCACCGGGACCACCTTGAGGAGACATCATCCTACCGGGAGGTGGAGGCATGAATTGTGACCCGCCAGGACCAGGAGGACCGGATGGAGGCCTCATGTGTGGGGGAGGCAAACTCTGCGGAGGCCCTTGAGGTGGAGGAGGGCGCTGCACACTACCAGGTCTAGGTGGGGGAGGCAAATTTTGGGGAGGTTGTCCGCGTCCAGCTGAGAAGGGCGGTGTTCCAGGACCAGGGCCCGGTGAAGGTGCCGAGTTGGGGAACGGTGCTGTAATTGCAGCAGGCTTGTTTAGAGGCAAGTTGGATGGGGTGCGGCGTTGAGTAGCCATAGCAGGGGCGTCATTCCAACCACCGTTGTCTCGCTTGATTGCACTGGGTCCTTTCGGAGGGGGTCCGAGAGGTGGAGCACTTGGTGTACCGTTCGCACCACGTTGAGGGGGTACCAAAGGTTGTTGTTGGTGCTGCTGCTGTGGTTGCGAGTTCTGCAAGTACGGGTTGGCATAAGGTCCACTTTGGTATGATTGGGACTGATACGGCTGAGGAGCACTCTGCGTTGCAGCAATAGGAGGAGCATAGGGATTTGCAGGTCGAGCGGGTTGTGTTGAAGCTGCAGGCACGTAGGTGTCGTACACAGATCCAGCGGCTGCGGTTGGTTGAGGAACGGGCGCAGGTTGCTGAGGAGCACCATATTGTCCATAACCGTAAACGTTACTCGTCGAGGCAACGGGAGGCACCTTAGAAGGAACCGCAGGTGCAGCAGGTAACGATGCTGTTCTTGCAGGCAATGCACTAGCCCCAGCTGCAGACAACAGACGCTTACGACCTTCAGTGAAGTCCAAGTGAGCAGCCCCATGTGCACCGTGATATTCTGAAGGAGTGAGCTTCAAGAAAGCAACAGCTTCTTTCACCAAACCTTGAGCAGCCAACAAATCAGCGTACTCGAAGTAGCGATCGTACAATCCCGAAAGCTTGTACGTCCGTGCTTCGGCTTCCTCACTAGTAGCCTTGAGGTGTAGGTCTGGATCTTCATAGCTAATGGCACTTCGGAATACTGTAACCTTCTCGATGAATGTCTGCAAAGCGAGAGCATGAGCAGTGTAGCGGGAACCATGCAACAATTCCTTGTCAGCCAGTAAGATCCTTTCTTCCTCAGTCAACTCCTCGATCCAGATATTCACCAATCTCTCCAATTTGCCCGCGGCGAGATAGGTCAGCGTCGCATTCTTCCTGAAGTCCTTCGCTTTCTCTTGTGCGTCGAGAGAATTAGACCTCTTGGCCAGGCTAGCTTGATATTCCAACCTCTGTCCAAGTTGTTCAGCCAAACCGGAGAATTCTTCCTGGCTAGCAAATGTACAAAGGACAACAAAAATTTCTTGCCATTCTTGAAGATCAGCGTTCTGAACAATGTCGGCAAGATCGTTGGTGACGATGGACTGGAAGAGACGGAGATAAGGATGGGCAGTTGTTTGTCGCTCAAAGTAAGCCTTCTGAGTGCTCTGAAGGAGCTCAGGCCCGCCACGAACAGCCAAAAGGATAGCGTCAGCGAAACGATCTGAGGATAGGCAGAGCGAAACGGCGGATTCGAAGTCACCGAGGACCAGGGCTTTGGTAACCAATCGATCAGTCTCGGACTCGTCGTTGGGATAGATGCGGAAGGTGTTGACCTTGAGACTCTCCGAAGCGATAGATGAGGGTCTGGAACCAACGGTAGCTGCGACTGACGAGTCAATGGGATACTGATGGTGAGGGATCTGCATTTGCTCGTCGTCCCTGACAGTGCCGATGCTACCGAAGAAGTCGGCAGCAGCATCTGTTTGAGGAGTTCCTGCAACAGGTTCATCGCCAAATAGAGAAGGAGCGGTGGTAGTGGATTCGCCGTCGGCAAGACGAGTAGTGCTCGTGGTATCAGAAGCCGCACCAACGCTAACTTCCGAAGGGGTCGCTTCGGCGGCAAACCCGCTTTCCTCTTCAGGTGTACTTTCTCGTTCAGGTTCGGCAAATGATACAACAGGCTCGCGAGGTTCTATGTCTGTAATATCTTCCTCGGCAGGAATACCATTGATTTCAGCAGTAATACGCTCTGCGTGGGTAGGGGACTTCAACTTCTCGATGGCCTCCGCTACTTTGCTTGCAACTTCGTCTTTGGAGAATCCCAGGAGGGTGATCAACTCGTCGCGGGAGTCAGCTTTGAAGAGACTGAGCAGAGCTTTCCAGCTAGCAGAAGTTTCGGCAGTGGAAGACTCGGTGGTGGCAGTAGCTGTGCTACGTTGTTCAGCAAGTGTATTCAACTGTTGCTCGTCGATTGCCGTCTGAAGCTCCTTCGCACGCTCAACAATGGTAGGTTCCGTAGTGACTGTACGGGTGTGCACAACGCTACTTTGATTTTTACCCTGGGCCGATGGTAAGTTCGACACCGACACGAGTTTGCCCCCGAAGCCGAATGCCGCCGACGTTTGACGACGTAGCCATTTGGGAGGTTGACTGAGGGATAACGTAGCTTGGGAGGCACGAGAGAAACCAGGTTGATTGAAGACGTCAAATGCATCGCCTTGAGGCACCGCAGCAGTCTGTTCTTGAGGCTCGTTTGTAGACTGGACAGAGTGAATGCCAATGGTACCGTCGAAAAAGGCGGTCGCGAAGAGATCTGGGTTACGGGGACACCAATCAACCTGGAAGGCCCAGTTGTCTGCAGATGGAAGCTAGAATACAACGTGTAGTCGGTGAGTTGATGTAATTGTACAATATGTTGCATCACCTACTTCGCCAATGATTTCTGACGTTTGAGGGTTCCAGCATAAAGCACGGTTGTCCTTACCACAGGATAGGAGGAGATCTGGATCTTGCTTACACCACGATAATGACAATACACCTTTTTCGTGACCTGTCAGAATCTAGAATTGGCTGGTGATGAGGCTAGAGGAACCAGGAATATAAAAATAGCAGGACATACCTTCTCGGGTGCTCGGGCATTACGTAGATCCCATACCATAATGATGGGCGAAGAATCGTCTTCGGAGGACGTCACTAAACGAGTAGCCTGCACACAAATGAGCTGACATGATGAAGTGAACGGAAGACTACTCACATTGTCAGGATGCCATGCGACATCACTCATACCCCTTCGACCGCCGACCGCCATTCCAGCACCACCTTGGATACCGCCAGCCAGGGTGCCTGAACCACCACCATATGCTAAGGCAGCTACTTCACGTTTTCCACGAAGATCCCAAACTACGGTGTAGCCAGTACTACTGGATGCAGCGAGAGCATACTGTACATGATGATTCCACGCAAGCGCAGTAATTTCGTCAAGTTTGGTACTTCGGGATCCTGGAGAGTATGGTTTGCTTGGGTCTTTGAGATCCCAGATGTAGATCTAGTAAGCGAACGTCAGAGGGGAAAGTAACGGGAGTCATCATGACCAACCTCTCCATTAACAGCACCAGAAGCAAACAAGTTCGTCTGAATTGGGTTAAAATCAATGCCACGAACAGAGCCTGTATGCGTCTTATTTCTGAGAATCAAGGATTCGCTCGGACTATGTAACACGCGTCAGACAATGTTTCATAACACTAGGGCTTAAGCACGTACTCCGCGTTTGCCACGATCTTCGAAGGATCCCAAATATCGAGTTCCCCATTCTCCATACCAGCGACTAGAATACCGCGCTCGCGACTTCCATCTGCATAACCCCATGCTAAGCGGTTGAAGCTGCAGCACACTGTGGTTCAGACCTCAATGCAAACACACCGCTGTGATATTAACATACCGCGAGCTCGTTGTGATGGATGCCTTGGGGCCTGCCTGAGCCTCACCCCCGAGGTCATATTCATTCTTGTCTAGAAAGTCAGGTGCCCATATTTCCAGCTGGCCGTTGTTGCTGAATGATTCATCGAGTGCACCGGCGACGGTTCCAGTTGCCAGCAACGGAAGAGAAGGGAGAGGCGACCACGCGAATGTCGAGGTTCTGTGTATTTCCTTCAGTTTCATGGTGGTCGTATAGGAAGAACAGAACTATGTGCTGAGCTGGTACACCGATGACACGTTAGTACTACTACCGCTCTTGCGCGTTCGTGTCACCAGCCGAACCCTCAACCGAATCGATCTAAGCGCTATAACGTAAACCGAACACACTTGGTACTGTACCCTCGGTTTGTCAGTTTCTTACTCTGGGTCTTTCACCAATGCCTTTCGGTGAAATTGTCTGTGGGTCCCCCGGAAGTGGGAAATCCACCTATTGCTACGGAAAATACCAACTATTCAACGCTCTCAACCGACCCATTACTGTCGTGAATTTGGATCCCGCGAATGATTCAATACCATATCCCTGTGCCATTGATGTTTCCTCGTTAATAACCCTCCAAGATGCAATGGACGAACATGGCCTTGGTCCAAATGGTGCCATGCTGTACTGTATGGAGTACCTTGAAGCGAATTACGACTGGCTGGAAGATCGGCTGAAAGAACTTGGAAAGGATGCATACATATTGTTCGACCTGCCAGGCCAAGTCGAGCTGAGTACGAATCATGAAAGCGTGAAGAATATCGTTGCAAAGTTGGAAAAGAGTGGATTCCGCGTACGTTTATATCTCCTGCTCACGAATTCATACTAAAGTTCGCTAGTTAGCTGCCGTACACCTCTGCGACGCCCACTACGTAACGGATGCATCAAAATATATCTCCGTACTCATGCTGTCACTGAGAGCAATGTTACACCTCGAGTTGCCCCATGTCAACGTTCTCTCGAAGGTGGACTTGATCACTCAGTATGGGGATCTAGGTCGGTTTATATGATTTATCATCCTTTAATGCCCGGTACGATGTGCTTCTAGATTTCAATCTTGACTTCTACACGGAAGTGCAAGATCTATCACATCTAGAAAATGCCTTGTCGTCTGCCTCGCCTCGTTTTGCTGCCCTCAACATAGCGATTTGCTCTCTGATAGAAGGCTTTGGACTAGTTGGTTTTGAAACGCTAGCTGTTGAGGTCAGCCCACTTATCCGATTCTTGTTGTATCATATTATCCTCACGCCCCATTTCTTGAAATAGGACAAGGAATCAATGCTCCATTTGATGCGAGTTATTGACAAAGCCACAGGTTGTGTTTTCGTCCCAAGCTCAGATGCTCCTCAGCCAGAAGGAACCATGGAGGACGATTCGCTACCGTCATCGCAGCGACCCAATGCGTTTGGTCTCTTTTCGACTGCACTCTCTGAAATGCGCGGTCCGCGAAGCGACGTTCGAGATGTACAAGAACGTTGGGTCGATGCTAAGGACGAATGGGATGCGTATGAACGTGCTCAGTGGAGAAGAGAAGGACAGTTGGTGCAGGAAGAAGCGAAAAAGAAGAACAGTATACGACAGAGGGGTGGAGACCAATCGAAGTAATTTTAGTAGATGAATAACCTGGTTTCGTATCGTTGTGAGCCTTTGTAAACTATACATATTATGAGACTAAAAAGACATCATCCCTTGGCAGTCGCACAGCCCATCGTGCTACCCTTGGCCTGTATTGTTCCATCCCTGACCGAAACTGTACCATTTCCAGCTCCATCTTCCTTCTGCAATACCGCTATATACTCCATAACCTGATTCAATTCTGGATCGCGTGGTAATTTTGCTGGCTCCAATAGTGGGAATAAATGATGCAGGACCGCTGCGATGCCTTCCATATGTGGTCTGTCGCCTATCGCAACACTATTGAACCGTACTTCTTTGAGCCTGTGTTTAGTCGTAGGAAGAGTATCGAGCGGTGGAAGATCATGGAGTATTAAGGGAAGATAAAGATGTGACAACCTAGGGCATCTGCTAGCAAGTTCCGCCAATGATTTTACTGTTGGACGGGTAGAGTCGAGATCCAGATCCACCTTTGGACGAATACATAGAAATTGTAGTGCAGGCCATGCCTCGGCCAGGACAGTAATGTCCTGGTCTGCGACATGAAACGGGTGATTCCAGGAGATATCAAATGCCTCAATCGCGTGAATGCGAGTCAAGGGCTGGAACGTTGTTAGGATGGGAGGAAGGTCGGACGCATCATAATGCGTGCGCTGGGTTGGATAGGGTCTGAAGTAGAAGCTTTTCAATGTGCTCCTGGTGGCGGAGACTAGCTGTTCGACTCCGGCTCTCAGTTGGAACCATTGGACGTCTGAGGTTGTCATGCGGATGCGAATGGAGACGAGAGAACGAGGGTACCAGAAGTTGAACAGCAGACGTAACATCTCGACATTGGTTGTGATTTCGAGATGGCGAAGACGGCTGAAACAGCCCAATGTTATTGCGGTAATTGAATCTGGGGTGAACTTGTTGACGTTGAACCAAAGGCTGGAAAGATGATCCATCGTTGATAGTTTTACAAACCACAAAGGACGAACATCGTTGATGGCTGTGGGCTCGGGACAATCAACCCAGAGAGTGGTGAGGTATTCCAAGTTGAAGATAGGCTCCAAGCATGTTAACTCGGTGCGATTCAGCGTTAAATACGAATAGAACTTGCAGAGGCGAGGGCAACGTCGAGAGAGCAATTGAATGCAAAGCTGCTGCTGCTGCCAACTCGAAAGTCTTCCCCATGTTCTCTGAAGTGGCGGGTGTCGAGGTGGGAATGGTGAGTCGGAAAGGATAACTTCACGTAGATTATAGGAATAAAGTAGCGAGGCTTCAGTGAAAGTGATTGGCCACACGTGTAGTGTCAAACTTTGGAGGCCTGGAAACAAAGGTCTCCCTCGCGAAGCTCGATAGATAAATGGGAGCTTTGAAGTTTCATCATCTATGCTATACTCCGAAAAGTGCACCATTTTGACATATCTGGTGTAACAATGGAGGCGAAGGTTCTCATATTCGCTGCTCTGCACTTGGTTAATCTTCATCGAAACCCTTGAATATATAGCTTCTAACTTACAGGGGTGGGATGTTTGGTCAGTTCATCAGGTATCATACGTAGCAAAGGCTTCAGGTCTTCCACCGTACGCCATAGCACAGTCAATGCTGGGTCTTGGAGAGCTTTACACACCCTGGCAAGGCTCGCCAGCGCTGCATAACCCTGTCTGGACCATCCATCCCGCGGGTCCCATTCCAGTAAATCAAGGATGTCCTGTAAAATGTCAATATTTCTTAGCACACAATGGGTGACGCTCATAGCGCCAGTGATATGAAACAAATAGTGAACCAGATGGAAGTGCCAGTGGAAAGAGGAGCCTTGTTCGAGAGCGTGAGTCTGTGTTTAAATCCTGTAGCGCATCGGCAGTGACGCAGTATTTGGTTTTTGGCAGATGAACGCACAAGCCGGTGTTATAATCATTGACATCCTCGTTCATTGCGGTTCTCGCCATACACTTGAGGACCTAGAGCGTAGATATTAATTGAAATGCAGATCGGGCTTGGTGATTATATGGGGAGATCTAACAAAGGCGAGCGAAGTAAGTGAGATTTCAAGCAATAATACACGTTACTGGACCATATTTTGTATCAAGGTCACGGTAAAGGTAAACAAAGGTATACAATGAGAGACTTGAATCACTCATCTTCCTTAATGACGTCGATCTTCCCACCACCTTCCTGCAAGACCTTCGCTTGCTCCGTTACCTTCCACCAACTAGGGGTCCTAATATTCTCCTGTTCATGGGCTAACGAAGTGTTGTCGGATATTTTTATTGCGTATAATACTGAGAATCACCCCAAAAATCATTTGCCCGTGATATTGTACAACAAATATAACGTAGTGGCTAGTATACAGTGTATAGCTACAAGACTCAAGGGAGTTGAAAGAATACAAAATGAGCCAAGAAAAGGCCTGTTCTAATCTGATGATAACTCGATGACTTCGGGAGATGTGGGACGTGCTTTAGACTTGCCCTTGTTTATTTTGACTCTTTTCGTCGGGCGGGTGGAAGCCGGTCTGCTTGCACTATGCTTTAAACTCTTGGACGACTTTCGCAGACTTTCTTCCCACTGAAGGAGAGAGTCATCATCCTCCGAATCACTTGGCATGGACGTCCAGCTCGAGTCTCCTGTCGTAAATGTACCGGTAATGCGGTCACTCAGGCTGTCGTCATCAACACTGTATATTCCATCGTCGGAATCGAAGTCCAAGGGTTTGCGTTCCTTATCAGTGGGTACGGGAGTAAGCTCTATCTCAGACAGAGCGGTCGGCTCAATTTGTTTCTTCTTCGGCGCCTTTGCCGATTTTGGCTTCTTTCGTTTCCCTTCTGCAGTGAGGAAGGCCGCTTTGAAACGAGGCACCTGCGTACCGGTTTCGACCTCGTCGAGCGTAAAGCGAGTCAGGCGGGTTGCAATGACTGCGGGTGCAAGATACGCGTTCCAAGTATACGCTGTAGGAACTAGGTCTTCTTTAAGGTATCCGCGGACAAGAAGATGTGTGCATAAGGTCTCAGTATCCTTGAAGATAGAACGTAAGTATACAACCAATTGGAAAAGGTCGGTATACACACGTGTTTGGAGAGGTCCACTCGACCACCTGCTACCTCGTCTACATCAAGCGACGTCGGCAGACTCTTCTTTTTTGCTCCAACGATACTGAATTGCCCCTTCCCGCCACAAGCAATCGTGACCAGTTGGGTAAGAGTGGCACGCCCGCTAGCATTCTCAATCGCTTGCGCTACTTTGAGAATTTTCCAAGCAGCTAGCGTGACATCCTTCTGTTCTACGGACTCGGGATCTCGAATGCAGTTGTCGCAGTGGCCACATACTTTATGCCCATCTTCCTCTTCTGTAGACCATGCATTTATTCCGACCTGTGAAGACATTTGGAAGTATCTGGAAAGTATGTTCCCATCTGTTCCGGCTACAATGTCAATAATCAAATAGACGTACTCTGCAAACAAGAGTTTTCGACAACGGGCTACGTCTATGGCGAATTCGATCATCTTGTAAACTGTGTTAGTATATGCGTGGTCAATAATTTGTTGTGAGAGGTTGTGAAAATAGGTATCAAACCTTTTTTTTCACGCTCATTGGCTATCAATGTTGACAGACGGCTTCCATCTTGTGCTCGGTAGTATAATATACAATCGGCATCCTTTCCATCGCGACCAGCACGTCCCGATTCCTGGTAGAATCCATCCATCGATTTCTATTTCAGTGGTCAGTCGCAAGAGTCAATGAGCAATGGAGACCTCAGCACGAACCGACATCTACGAAGTATATTAGATCGGTTTCAACTTAGTGCGAACAGTAGAGACGCACCGTATGATGTATTACAAACCGAACATCACCCTTATCAATTCCAAGGCCGAACGCTTCATTTCCCATTAACACAGAGTTCGTGGACTAACTCAGCTTCTACTCACCTATCGTAGCGCATACCACTTTGATGACCCCCTTCCTCCAGTCTTCATGGAGTCTCATTTTATGTTTGTCGTTCACTTCAGCATGATATACGCCAGTCTTGATTCTACCACCACTCTCTTCACGAATGGCTGCTGCCACCTGCTCGGTATCCTATAATCGAAAGCATGAATGACCCGTTTGTTGAACAAAACTGAACTTATGTGTACCTTCTTCGAAAGGCAATAAATGATACCACTGTCGTCAGCGTGATGCTCTTGGATATAGTTCACCATAGCCTTGATGACACCTTCCTTGGATGGGGGTTTGGGAAGGACCTTGTAATGGAGATTCTTGCGATACAGAGGGCTGCTAAAATACACAGATCCTTTACGGTCAGCAGCTAATTCATAGAGTTTAGTGGAAGTGCTTGCTCGAGCGTGATAAATCGCACATACCTCTCCCATCCACAACTTTTTCCAAACGTAGGGTTTTGGTCAGATCATTGAGTACACGTGGTGGACAAGTTGCAGAGAGCGCTAGGATCGGTACTCTTTCAAATACATTTCGAAGCATTGCGAGCTTCTGGTATTCTGGTCTGTTGGCAAAGAATGAGAGATGGCACAGTAGTAGAAGGGTGGACTGACCTGAAGTCATGTCCTAGTGTCGAGACACAATGTGCTTCGTCGATTACGAAACGGGCTATTCCGAGATCAGTGTACTCTCCGGTAGTTCTCAAGTTATTGTCGCATACCTAACCGTTTCGCCTCGTACAGTTCCGAGAGAATTGACCTTAGATAAGAGTTTCTGAGCTGTTCGGGCTGCCAAAAATATAGGTTGTCGCATTTGACTGAAGAGAAAGTGATAGAAATATCGTACAGCCATATAGCAAAGCTTTAAGCCGTCTTCCGCTCGACGAGTATGCGCTACGGCCCGCAGTTGGGCCTGTACACTCTTTTGCTCCGGTTTCGATAGATGTGACGCCAATACCTCTGCTTCCACTATGGATAGAACTAATGAGCGGGCAGAGCTGATATTATAGATTCAGGTCAACATTACCCCCAAATTCTCGTAAATGCAAAACTTGGTCATGCATCAATGAAATTAGAGGTGACACAACTATTGTCACCCCTAAGGTCAAGACAGCAGGCAGCTGATACGTGAGAGATTTTCCGCCCCCTGTAGGCATAACACAAACAATGTCCCTACCATCCATGTTGGCATTGCATACCCTGTAGAATGTAAGTATGGAGTAAAGCGGTCAAGAGGAAAGTATATGCCGTACGCTTCTTGGCATAAGCGAAAAGCCTTGATTTTGAAGGTTGAGTTTAACCTAGACCTCACGACAGGCGTCCAGTGGAAGTCTTGAGAGTAATCGAGAAGCCCGACACCTTTGGCTTTTCCACTGATACTAACGCCTGACGACTTCTCTCGGAGAGCTTCCAAACGCCGCGCGGTATTCTTACGCTGAGATGTCAGTTCCTTATCCAGTTGCTGTAGTTCTTTGATCTTTCTTTGTACGTCGGTAATCTCATAGTCTAGACCATCCAACGCCTTCAATAAGTCAACTTCTTCGGAATTGTCTCGACCGGAACGACTTGACAACTTGGACGGTCCAGCTCCTGAGGAGTATGTAGGCTCCTTTAGCGACAGCCGTATTGCTTCAGCAAGCTCAGGCTATGAGCGATGTTTAAGTTAAAGCATCATACAAACCTAATAGAATAAGTAATAGCTCAGCGTACATCGTCATCATCATCAGATGGAGTTTGGTCAATAACGCGACTCATTTTTCTTTAGGCTGTTGAATGGAGTTTGATCTGAGATAATAGTTGTTTACCCGCTCACGTATGGATCAGGGTCGCGGGGACGAAGGCGTGTTCCATGGACTTTGCAACGCGGCGGCACGACGCGCTTATTTGTCCTTATTTGTATTAGAACTACTGAACGCCCATCAACGATCGGCTATATGATCGGGATGGTCTACTTTGGAAATTCCTTAGTGTTGGAGGTACTTACAACATCTCGTATGTGAAATAATACGATTTCATGAAAAGTCTACTAGTATCAATATGAGTGTAATGTATCCGAGATGTAAATTTTCCCCATTGGTGTCCACTAGGGAGGCACAACTACTAGAATGGAAAAGTGCAACAATTTATATACTACTGATACTAAGTCTACATCGCTACGATAGCTTAATGATCTTAGAGAAAACCAACTATGTGCTATCTTGATTACGCTAAGGGAAGGAGTAAAACAAGTGGAAAGAGTTCTCCCGTGCAACAAAATACGCACAATTGAAAGCTTGATCGCATGGATACTTTCACTCACTAGCGTGTTGGTTAAGCTTCAGGCACTTCGACGAGAACTCGTTTCATAGCTCTGTGCCTTGGTCATCGCTAGCCTCTAGGTTACCGGGGCTACCGAATAGACGCTTGTGAGCTGTGGGCGCCAAACCTGACGGAAGACGCCGGCCATTGTGCTTTGTGCATTGTTCCCAAAACGGGTTCCTTTTGTTCTAAACGCATGCTGAAGCAACGATGAGCGAACAATTAGAAGGCACAATGGCATTCAAGCACAAAAGGCAGCCGTGGTATCCTATCGTCCTCCCGAATACTAAAGACTCCCCAGGCTGGCCTACATTTTCCCCGCTCTTCCATCCCTAGCCTAGCTGAGCTAGCACATCGAGCATAACTTTGCCTCTCCCTTCAAGGATTAACAACGACTTATTAGACATTTATATAACGACGCTCACGATGAACAACAGTAAGTCTCTACTTCTCTTCTAACATTTACTTATGTTAAAGCTCACCAAACCATAGTCTTTTCAAGCAACCGCTTATTGCCTAACTTCAAGCGTCGCCCTCGTACACGTTCAAAACAGGACGTGACCTCTCCAGCGAAAGCTAAACCACTTCACATCTTACCCGGTCTCACTGAAGAAGATGAAAGTCGATCCTCGACATCTTCTACTTCATCATCACCGTCATCCTACACATCTCCCTATTGTGCCAGCAGGAGCGCAGGCGGAAACGCAACCCTTGGTGGTCGTAATTCCCAAGCGTTCGATATTCTCGACATCAAGCGGGAGTCTCGTCGCGTTGTACTTGTGGGTGCTGAAGGGCTCACATTCGATGACTTCTTCCCCGCGAGCGATGCTCCACCACGACCTGCACCCAGGCCCCCTGTTCAGAACTCGCGTTCGAGTATGGAATCTCCTCTTGATGAGATCAACTTGCGCTTCTCAGGTCTCGGCATCTCCTTGGATTTCCCTTCTCCCCCTAGCAAATCGAGCTCCATGTCACGGAGAGAACCATCACCCACTCCCTCAGATTCGAGTGCAACCACTGCCACTTCCAGTTCATCATCTAGGACGCCTTTGACTCCTCCTACTTCTGATGACGAATCTCAACCTCGCACCCATTTGGCTCGTGCACCGACTTACAAGTCACAACGGGCATCAATTTTATACATGAAGTCAATGCCAGACTTGAAGAAGCGTTCCCTTCCTCAGACGCCAGTTGTCCAAGACTCCGAGGATGATTGGAGTGACGGTGAGGACGCCTCCTGGTTTGCTCAAGATATCAGTGATATCTTCACTTTGTCTTCACCATTGTCAACTGCTACTCCCACCTCCAAGTCTTTCGAGCACAAGGCCAGACCGGATTCTATTCCGCCACCATCTCGTCATGCTGGTCGCAGCAGAGCTTCCAAGCTGCCTCCAATTGCCCCCCTTACCATTCAAACGCATGGTCGTGGCCCAAGCACGCAGCTTGATCCTAGCTTCCCACCTAACGCCATTACTTCCATTGCAAACAAGCGTCGATCTCGTTTCATTCCCTCGCGCCCACCACCACCACCTCCCATCACTATCGAACCAGCCTCATGTCCCTCGCCCACCATGGAAGAGAAGACCGAAGAGCTACTTAAGCTTCTCGCCGACGCGGCCCTCGATAACACCTTCCTTGGAACAGGGCTCTCGGTTGAAACCGAGATGCTCTCGACTCCAGTGACGCCGAGCAGTCTCTATGCGATCTCCACACCTACGACTGCTCGACCACCACCCAGAATGTCCATTCCCGCTGATATCTTCGATTTCACTGAGGAATCCCCTGAAACCGATGTCTCTGAGTCTGGCTTCGATATCATTGTCACTCAACCTGAGGACGATGTACCGGGCTCTCCTCGAAGTATCAGCATCTACTCTCAAGCTAGCATGAGCGTCGACGCTCTTCCCATCTCTCCTATCTCCTCTTTCGACTTTGATATTCGAACACCCACTGCCTCCGAGGACCCCACAGCGGGTATGTACCCTTCTCAATTTTCATCTTTCACCACGGCTGCTGCCGACATCGCCTCCCCATCACCCACCACGTCTGCAAACGACTTTGACTCCGCTTCAATGATCCGTGAAAGAAACTTACGCTCACGATGGTCTTCATCTACTCTTGCCTCTGAATATCACGCACACCATCGTCAACAGATGCCTTTATCACCATCTGCATGGATAACCCGCTTCCATCTTGGTAGCAGTTCTTCCTCATCTTCTCCTACGAAATCGAAGGCACCCAAACCAACCAAGGCCGTTCCCGCTGCTAAAGTGCCTCTGAGCCCTGCAACGAAGAAGTCTTTGGACCTGGAGGGTGGCGCCGGTTTGACGAGGCGAGATAGCAGCAGTAGTTCGAGGACATCCTCGAGCGACTCTTCCAGCGATAGTGGGGAAAGTATTTCTAGCAATGGTTTGCGAAGAAAGGCCATCCCCATCGAGCTCTTCTTGCGTTCATGAAGAATATAATATATTAGACGGCATAACGAAATCATTTGGTCTTCTCTATCATTCACTCATTCATTCCATCTAACGATAATCACTGTGATTCACTCCACCATTGTAGCCATAGATATTCGGTCTCTTGTTTCCTCTCATTTTGTCTTGACGTTGTCTCCACACTATCGCACATCTTTCGTAATTCGTTCTCATTCGTCTCCCTTGTTTTTATATCTTATTGCTTTCGTTCGCAATCACCCATTACATATACTTTTTTTTTGTAGCTTTTAGTCTCCAGCGACTAATTTAGTACGTCGCGTAACACAATCGTTTGCTGTCTTGATAGCACTTCCAATAAATTTCTCTCGTTTCAATCACAAATATCATCAATGAATAGCTCTAGCGTGGATCATCTCGGACTCGTATGCAAGGGTAGCAATGGCTATCACCATGCCTATGGTTTCTTCCACTTCTCATGCTCCTCCCCAATCAAGACAAT
This sequence comes from Cerrena zonata, assembly GCA_038087015.1. Classification (NCBI taxonomy): domain Eukaryota; kingdom Fungi; phylum Basidiomycota; class Agaricomycetes; order Polyporales; family Cerrenaceae; genus Cerrena; species Cerrena zonata. The sequence continues at coordinate 425,232 of JASBNA010000022.1, forward strand.
GGGAGGGCTGGACTGATCCACGAAGTTCTTGTGGTCGGCGCGCATGCTCTGCAAAACAAAGAGATATATTATATTAAGCCTAAAGTCTGTCGGTCAAATTGTACAATTTTGAATAACTTACAACCATCGTATCTTTATTGGAAAAATATGCTAAAATATCTTCGAATTCCTCAACCCAGATTTCGGCGATGCCGTCGTAGGGAGCAATTACCATTCCCAATGAAGCTAACTTCTCATTGTATTGAGGTGCAAGGTGAAACTATGTCGACCAACGGAATGTTATAACGGATCAAGGAAAGAGGTGGGGGAGCGCACCTGGCTATACTTAACAAGGTTCTTCTTCACGGCCTCCTGGGATACGAAAAGATTTGCATGTTGATGGTCCCTGCAATAACGGATGGTGACGACACACTGAGTAAGGTGAACGAGTAGTTTGCTGACCAGTAAGAGCTAAACTCCTCCAATGTAATATCTTCCCTTTTCTTGATGAAAAATGTGACTTTGAACACCATGTCTACGAGAAGATGGGATAAGAAAGTGTTGCTTGCACTTGGGGACGACTCACATTTATATACGGTTTACGGTTTGCAATCATTGTTCTTGTGGCATTTCTTGATTGAACGTTACGAGGTGGGGCGATATTGATACCTCGTCCATGGGGTTAAAGAGATAGAGTTTTATTGCGGCATGTTGCGTTTCTTTTTATTGGACAGACATGGGTCTAAGAACATCGCCCCTCTATTCTCCTCCCTATTTTTGAAAATAGGGCATCTGTATGTTTCAATTTCTACTCACATTCGCAGTTGGTGGCGACATAATCATTGCTATTGGAGTCCTTGGAGTCAACCCCATATCACCTGGAATGATAGTACTTGACTATAGTGATCTGTACCTGTCAAAACTCGACATTGGTACTTCTAAGATAAACCTGGATCAGTACACACTCCTTAGTAGTGACCAAGATGAACTCATAGTTATCGTGACGCATACCTCGCGCTTGCAGGAGCTACCGGATGGCTGTAGCTACGCCAAAATGAAGAATTTCTGAGGCATGTATTGAGCGGTATAGCTCTGTGGGGTAAATAGATCCATTATATTTGTCAGGAAAGGTGGTTCATGTCAAATGGACTAACAGTACGGGGTACTTATCCGGAATTATCTGCTGATATAAATATGAAATATTTTAGTTTGGGCATTGCGATCAGAGCGCACCTGCATCACGGTATTATACTAATTCTCCGTTTAAATTTTGCGCGAGGAAACCCAAGGCAAAAACACTCCAGCTAACGGGTTCGGAAGCCGTAAAACACCTTTTAACTCCAGATTCGAAAATAGAGCCTTCGCCCTCACCACCGCCTCCCAATTGCCTGCTGATGGGTAATTCGTGGTTCACAATTGAAATGTTTAGTCGCTTCAATGTTTGAAATTTGGTTCTAGAAGATCTTTCTAAAAACTCCATTCCTTTGGTTAGGAAAGTTCATATTGCGGCTTGTTCGTGATATGAAGATACGTTCTCGAACATTCAATCATGAGATGTTTGGAGTCTGTCGAGCGGAATATGTCTTTCGACAATTGCGTCTGGGATTGGCAAATTAGGAGGGCTATGGGGTTGATATAGATTCAACTACTTACGCGCGTCCTCGCTGATATCGATAGATATTCGCAGTGTGCACCGGAGAACAAAAGTAAGGCAAGTTGTAATGTGAGCGACAGTTCGTGAGTTCATCTTCCCCTGATGTGAAGACTACCGGCGAAATGCTTCAAACATAGCCTATTCGGATGACTCCAAAACTCGAGTCATATAGTTAGTTTGTTTGTTAGCTAAACACTTACTATCCCCTAGAGTCTGAAATCCTGAAGGGGCGATCACATAAAAAATAGAGCATCTATTAGTCACAGCCTTAGCCCGAGTCGCGACTCGGATTCAATCCGCACGCCAGTGAGCATACTTGTCTTGCGGAAGGCATAAGAAACTTGCAATAAAATATCAAGCTTCAAGTTCCGATGTCCAATGCGCAACGTTTCTAATGTCAACAAGTTCGGTCACTGGCACAAAGTTGAAGTTGTAGTAAGTAAATTTGAACATGACCGACGTCCAACTTCCCAAATATGAACTGTGATCGATCGGGACCCGCTTTCCCAAGATTTAAATAGTGATATTTTCAATCCTGACCCGGCTGACCGTGACTCCTTGTGGTTGACTCGGATTACTATGGTGTACCGTTTGTACATTTAATATTCCGCATATATTTTGGGTGCTTGCGCATATATTTCTGATGTTTGCGCATATTAATGCATATTTCTCAATATTCGGCTTTGCACATATACTATTCGCTGGTACTTACTGCACACATATATTCGGTGTTGGCACATGCATATTCGGAAGATGCATTCTCAATATTAGCCCTCCTATTTGGTGCAAGTTCTTAGTCTAATGCAAGTTTTATATTGTACATCATAGAAAAGCAATGTAGTACAAAATTATACTACCCTAACTAGACCTCTAGTTGTCAACCCTCCAAGACCTTATTCCGTCCTTCACATTCCATGTTGTCAGCTTCTTGGCAAAATTTACCTACCATCCTCATGTCTTGATGCTGCCATACCCAGGAAACTAGTGATGTGAAAGTTGAATCGAACTGAAGTCAGCAATCAAAACTAAGAACCTGCCATACGTACTGTTGCAACGTCCTACACACCAGGTAGTCTGCTAGTGGCCACCCCAGTTCCAGCACGCCCCGGTGATATTGAAAGCATGCCACCAGAGCTGATAGAGGTTCCTTGTATTGTGGGTAGAGCAGTAGATGGTAGAGAGGAGAGTGACGGCGGAGACGAGAGCCACGACAAGAACGATCAGTGCAATGAGGATGATGATGATAGGAGCGAGGAAGAGGGATTCGACTTAACTGGGTGACAGTAGGATTGATCGGGAGATATCACAATGCACGTGGGCTGTCACGTCACGTCATGAAGGACTTAGACAGAAAATCGAATGTTGGACTCAGAGGATACAATAACAAGTTCATTACTATTAGTGCTTACCATGTTGGACGGCTTAGTCAGAGCCCTACTACGACTAGTTAAGCCTCTTAGCCTACTTAGGACTTAGTCCCTCAAGCCTCAAGGGCTACTGAAATCAATAAAATGACATTTGAATATGCACGAGTCGCTATTCAGAAAATGAAACACCGTGTTACATAGGTGCGCAATTTGCAAGTTCCCAGAGCCGGCATAGAAACTATGTGCATGTTGAGCGCTTCCAAGAAATATATGCGCAACTCGCAGAAATTCACTATATATGCGCGGGAAAATAATTGTACAACCGGTACACCATAGATTACAGCCCTTTCGTCACACTCTTTGACTCGTCTAATAACCGGGCCTGCAGCTGCATGACACTCAAATAACACCTTAGAGTTATAAGACAATCATACTCTCTGCTTAGAAGACCCACCATTCGTCGAAAATCCATATACCCGCGTGACGAGACTTCTGCATTTATCGCAAGATCATTCAGAAAACATGGGTCCCAAGGTCTATATGTGCCTATCGATGATTATCTTCTGATTGAATGGTTTCACAGCAGTGACTACTCCTCATTAGCTACAAAGGACTACCTGTCGTCTGCGTCCTATTGATCACCGGAGTACCATTGACATGATTACCCCCAGGAACCGGAATGTCTGTCCCATGGGGTACAATCGTGCCTAGCTCATTCAAACTGACTGGCCTTCTGTTCATCGGCATGAATGAATACAATTTTTTCAAAAGAAAGAAAACTCGTAGCAGCCTAAACTTCCGACACCTAACCGATAGACTTCCGGACACATTCGGTGATGAGATCATAGGATCTTCCCTATACAGAACTCTATTTCTAATACACGACCTCACGATTCTATACTCTATTTATATACACATGCTCATGAAGACATCTATTACATCTATGCCAAGCGTTGTCCATACAATGTGGCAGTTCTTCCGAGTCCAATTATTTATCCCAAGGTTTATCCTCTCTTATGCAATGTGTTTTTGGAAAGCCATAGGTCTGAGGCATTTATAACCTCTCTACAATCGCTCTTGACGAAACCAATCCCAGAATCAGTCAAATATGTATCTTCGACGCATTTCTTCCTCCCTCGCATTTTCTGCCTTTCTTCCCGCTGTTCTTGGACACGGGCAGGTTCATAACTTCATCACGGCTCAGAAAACATATGCTGCTGCAGATGCATATGCTTCGGCCGATCCTAGTAGCCCGCTCAGGAAGCTGAACACATATGGCCCCGCTGCCGACTTCACTAGTCCTACTATAACTTGTGGAGTATGTGTATTACGGCCTGTCTCTTCAGGTTTATGTTTCACTCACGGTTAATTTTATTGACAGGAAGGAGGAAATACTCCCGTTACTGCGCTCGCTGAAGTTCAAGCTGGCGAACTTGTCACATTTGATTGGGGAGATTGGTCCTCTGTTCACCCTGGGTAAGTGTAGTGTTACTAGTCATGAGTTCGTTTTCTAATCATAATCCCTTCTACAGACCAGTGAGTACTAAATCCAGTGGGTCTTTGATTGATTATTTTCTCATTTTTTAAAATTAGATGATGACCTACATCGCAAAATGCCCTAACGGCTGTGCAACCTTCAAAGGTGATAGCGGGAATATATGGGTCAGTGAGTACTACACCTTAAATAATCTTGCATGAATGAGATCTCATATGTATATGTCTCACGAAGAAATTGACCAGGATCAATGTAAGCTGTTTTTCCGTTGTATTAATAGGCGACCATTAACCCTCAATAGACAACCCGACCCGAACGGGTTTCGAATGGGGAGAAAACATTGTTCGTATGAAAGGTGGAACGTATAGTGTCCACATTCCCAACTTGGAACCTGGTGAATACCTCTTACGTCACGAGGTATGCGAACAATGTAACATGAATTCAATATACAGACTTATCCATTCTTCGCTCAGCTGCTAGGCTTGCACGTCGCAGGACAATTAATGGGCGCACAGTTCTACCCTAACTGCGTTCAGATAAAGGTCACTGGTAGTGGAACGAAATCCCTTCCTGCTGGTGTTGCCTTCCCCGGTGCTTACGACCCACAAGATCCGGGCATTCTCGTCCAACTTTGGCAGATTACACCAACTTCGTATAACTACACCGCTCCCGGTGGCCCGGTTACTCTTCCGTATGTACCCATCTAGTCTTAGTCTTTCTTCAACTGACGACAAATTCATAGAGGAGGTACTGGTGATTGGGGTGTCGAGAAATATGGAGGTGGTGCAATTGGTTCCAAGTACCCCGGCCCTGTGTCGGGTACACCATCTGCACCGTCTACAACTGTCGGTGGTAATCAACCAACTACCATTGCGCCACCACCGGCTCCTCCCACGACGTCTGCTCCGGCACCCTCCGGACCTGCTGTCCAAAAGTACGGGCAGGTATGTATATTAGTGCAATACCGGATGGTTTTGATGCTGACTTCATTTGATAGTGCGGAGGTCAAGGGTACAGCGGACCGTATGTATATTTTACTTTCCGGAATTGTTAACTTTATCTCAATGGTACGAGAACAGGACGGCATGCATCACTGGTAGTACATGTACTAAATTGAACGACTTCTATGTGAGTCATTTACAATCTGGATTATGTACATCTACTCATCGACGACACAGTTCCAATGCCTCTGACTAACGATATGTACAATTCTAATGGGGGGTTGTTTTAAACCTACCTTCAATTTGTTGATTATCGGTCTCTCTGTACGCTTCCCATATCAACAACAGAATTGCAACTCCAAGAAAATCACTTTATAACCTGGCATGTCATACAAAAGGATGTCGAGTATACTAGCAATTCCGATCATCAATTGACCTAGAGAGTGAACCTAGTAGGAATCATTCAAGCCCGTGTTATCTCAACGAAGCGTTCGGACCATGCGATATGATTGAAACACATCTATTCAAAGGATCAACAGTTGTTAACAATACAAGGATCCTGTCAGACGTACATTTGTATACCATGGTTCTTTGTCTGGAAAATAGGGTAATGTACTCGACGGTCCTCCCAGTTGAGCATAAAGCCGCTGCAAGACGTTAAGTGCGTAACTTTTACGATTTGTAGGCCAACGTACATGAGGTAAAATGAAATGCGACTTGCGGCGTATGCAACGAGCGTCCCTCAATGCCTTTGTCATCCCGTGTTGTTTCAGGTATTGTTCGAAGGGTTTGGAATTGTCATACTTCGCTTCGAGACTGTCAATGATTGTGGGAAACTTCCCCATGAACGCTATCAAGAGGAATTCGATGTCAGTTATTGGAACTGAGGTTGCTAAAGTGCTGATTGATCGATTGGGCCTTACTATCGTATGATGCTTGTGAGTTGCCAGGTACAGACGGTAACTTGCATGAATGAGAGTCAGTTGTCGAAAAGAACACAAATAAGTGACGGAAAGAGTGGGTAACATACCTTTCCTTCTGTTTGCAGCTCCCCTATTCCTTTCAGCATCAAACGCTCGGCCTCGGCACGATCACCTAACGAACTTAATCTACCACCTCTCTGTTTGCAGACCCAGTTCATGAAATACCCAAGCAGTGTTGCGTCGGACCCTGGTGCAAGGAGTGGACCCCAATGCGAGATGGTCTTGGGGATGCCTACATATTCTGCATCCACGATATTTGAAACGTCAATACGATCGAATGTCATTGTGGAGGGAATCCCAGCTTTGGCTAGTCCCCCATTTTGGAGGATTTTTGAGAGGTCGAGTACATCTTGGTCAAAGACGTAGAACGAGATACGGAAATTTTGAATGCGGTGGGAAAACTGTTGTAGCTGCTCCGATATGAAGAAGTAAAAGCAGCCGTACAGATCTTCTCGGGATGCTCCAAGTCTCTGGCCCACCTTCAAGATATCACAAACGCTAACATATCATATTAGTGCCATGACATGTAAGGTGATCATTCATTTGTTTCTTACTCCCAGCCTTGTATAGGGTTCACGGAGTCGTTCTGTAGCCACTCGCCGTGAGGAGAGAACAGGGTACTATTCGGGGCGTTGAAATGAGCATTCAGGGCCCCGAAAGGGAGTGCGAGACCAAAGCGACGATACTCCATACATGCCATACGATGAGACGGCTCCATAGACGTAAGCCATCGATCCACGTAGTCCACTCTGGATGGATCCAAGCTTAAGGGAATAACCATAAGTAGATCAATGGAAGTAAATATGAATTAGATTCTTACTTTACTCGTTGGTATTCCTGAGCTGCTTCGCCGACGTGGAATTCAGGATTGAACATTGCTGCAGCAAAGGTGCGGAGGACATTTTGCGGAACCCGCCCAGACAGTTGGCTATTTCGACCAAATTTTTGTCGAAACTGGCCGTCGTTCTCCACACTTTCCAGTAGTTGAGTACTTAGGACAGTGGCGGAGAGTTTGTATGGTGTAGGTAGGCAAACAGAGTACCACAGATGCAGAGTTAGCTCTGCCGCGGCCTTTATGTCTGATATTGATCCCAACAGCATGAGAAGAAGCAGGTTTCTGAATGTCACCTGTGGATCGTGATCATTCATGACTACGGTGAGGTGGCCCGAGTAGTTCATGGGTAAACTGTTTACCGTATAGACAGCGTTACGGAGATCTCCCGAGGCTATAATGGGGTGCATATAGGTTTTCCTTTTAGACATCAATTAGTGGTATGGACTAACCTGCAAAGACTATGTTGTAATCTTTGTTCTGAGGAGTGCTGCCTCGATCAGAGGCAAGCAGGTCATACGCCGGTATATTACCCCATCTAAAAGAGGTTTGCAAAAAGAGACACTGTATTTTACAGTTGACGTACAAGTGGGATTGAGTAGATGCCAAATTATGGAACTGCTCGCCGGAAGAGGTATTGTTTTCGACTATGAAGGCAGGAGATCTGCGCTCTGTCACCCAACGCGGTGTCCAGTGTTCGCTCCGCAACGGGTCCTGACAATCTGGCATGTACAAGGTATTATTTAATCGACAAAGTGCATGGAGAGTAGACATATCATTATACCTCGTTTATGCAACTTCCAGTGCCGAGTTTGACAAACCTGATCAGACGTACATTGATATTAGTCATACCTCTCAAGCGGAAGCCATAAGACGGGAATAGTTTACCTTGGAGCAATACTTTACCAATTTGCAAGCACTACATGCGCTTTTCCCTTCCTTTGTGCACGCCTTGCCCTTGGTTGCTTCCACGTTGGCGCAGGGAAGAACAATGATAGGTACAATTTCATTGAGCATAGTAGATTTCGTTTCATCACATAGAGATTTTTGAAAGATGTCCAATATATCGTGATCGTTCATGAGCTTCATGAGACGATCCTGTTCTTGGCGTTCTCTGTCGGTCTTGTCATAGGTCTCGGTACGAGCGTCGTGAACGATTCGTTGGGGTTCACGAGCAGAGGATTGGAACCAAGACTGCACAGACGTAATCTTATCCTCAGCTGTCGACAAACGCGAGAGCTCTTGTTCGAGCAAACCGAGCTTGTCGAGAGGGGAGGTCATTGTAATGGTACAGGAATCGGAAGGCAATTGAGGCGCCATATTTATTTATACCTTTCAAGTTTCATCGATCGCCCACGAACAAGACACGAGGTACGATAGAGACTTTCCGTCGAGAGAACCGGCCCAAAAAAAGATCTTTACGTCTTCTATGCCAAACAAGGTATGCAGGCAACCAGGGGTAGTAGGGGTTGAGCTACTACCAGTGTTATGACTAGGAAAGGTTTCTTGGCTCCCACTGATCGTCGGCTAGTTTTACTCGGTCAATAATGTTATTCTACACACGACCATGCTCACCTGCAGCTGCCAAAACCTAATTAACTCAAAAGCTAAGTCTGAAGCCGTTTGTATGTCGTCACGATAGTAAGTACTACGCCATCATTATCATATCTTATCTCTATAATCGCAAACAAATATAAACAACGTCCTTGCAGCAGGAAATTCAGTGGCCACCTCAAGCTTTCCCTACAACCATTTACTTCGCAATTTCTAAGCTTGTCTGATACAATAGTATATGACTAAATCGGTATTGTAAATTTTGCCAAGCTGAGCTTATGCCGTGATAACCGCTTCATTATTCCTGATTCCTGTATTCATTCGAACCATCAAGACAGTTTTGTTCCGAGTCATATACGTTACTCGCCCTGATATGAAAACTGTATGGAAGACCGATACAGAATCACTTCTCTCTGATTAATGGTCGTAAAATATGGGTGAGCTGTCCGCTATCATGATTTAGATCACGACGAATCGAGACTCATCCCATGGTTTTAGAATTTCATTGATGTCGCATTGTGAAGGTCGTGAGACGGTTGATTGCGATTATCTTAGCAATCACTTTTCAGAACCTAATAAAGCCACTGACATACTTATAAAGAATTCCACGATCTTAAACCTCCCACCGTCTTGGAAAACCTGAAGCTTTGTGACACTGACCTCTCTGAATCTTCCCCATACCCGAAATGCCAGCAGTACTTCCAGGCTCATCCACCGTTCTTGTTACTGGTGTTTCTGGTTTTACCGGCATATGGATCGCCCGTGCATTACTTGAAGCAGGTTACAATGTGCATGGAACAGTTCGGTCGGCTAGCAAGGCCCAGTACCTGAAGGATTTGTTCAAGCCACATGGCGATAAATTCAAGAGTGTCATAATTGAGGACACTTCCAAGGTCTGATCCTTCAATCACAGTGTTACCTTTTTATGAAACTCTATCCTAGCCACGGGCATTCGAAGCGGCGGTGAATGATGAAATTACTGCTGTCGTCCATGTTGTACGTTGTTTATTATCCGAGCCAAGGCTATTGAGTAGCCTTGATTGCTTATTGCCTATTTTCAGGCTGCGGTCGTGCATTTCGCTTCTGCCGAAGATAAATCTAGTAAGATTTTACAGTTGCTACCAAATAACAAAACGAATATATTAACTTTCAAACAGCTGTCTTAGGTCCAAATACTGACAGTGTATTGGACTTAATGCAAACTATTCTCACCCATGGGTACGTGTCCCACGCGTATTACTACTCATGTCCGACTCAAACGCCTACGTCTAGCCCAAATGTCAAGCGTTTTGTTTTCATGTCATCCGCACAAGCTTTGCTCGGGAAACCTCTTACTCATATTTATACCGAAGTAACATTTCCCTACATATCTACGTGCTTGCATTGTAACTTACTTGTACTTAGGATGATTGGAACGATGGAGCAGTCGCTGAAGTAGAAGAGAAGGGTAGTCAAGCAAGCGGTCAAGCATTATACGCCGCAAGCAAAGTATTATCCGAACGTGCTATTCTTTCCTTCACCAAACAACACGAAGGTAAGATAGGATGGGATGCAACCTCTCTCCTTCCCGTATGGGTATGTATCGACGAGGTTTCCTTTTGTGATTGTAACTGATCTTCCTTCAGATCTTCGGGGTACGATCTATCGTTTTAATCATACTTAAATCCACTAACCTTTATGCACCGCCAACAAGCCCATCATTCACGAGGTAAGCGTTCTCCTCCGGCCTCTTACCTAATTCTCATGCTGACGAGATTTTAGTGCAAGTCCCTCGATAACTTAAACCTTTCCTCCAAGATCCTGAACGGATTCTTGACTACTGAACTCGAGGCCACTAAATTGAATGACTATGCTTCCGAGTACATCGACGTACGGGATGTCGCAGATGCGTTCGTCGCAGCACTCAAGACAGAAGAGGCTGGGGGCGAACGTTTCATCCTCGATGCGGGGTCTTTCACGAACCAGAATCTTTGTAAGGACCCGTTCTTTATCAGTCGAGTATAGATTATCAGAGAGCTTATATTCACAAATAGATGATGCCGTGTATTCCACTGATCCCACTATCTCTGGTGTACCTCGCGGGGACCCTGCCGCTCCCAAGTTTAACCTCCCAGGTCCTTTCTGTAGTCCGGAGAAAGCCAAGCGAGTGCTCAAGTTGAAAGAGTTTAGGAGTTTGGGCGAGTGTGCGGTCGATAGTTTGAAGAGCTTCCGTGAACGTGGCTTCTGAAAGAACGTACTCCACACATTTTGTAATTGTACGTCGGTTGGCGACTGTAGGATTAGGATTACTTTTCCATCCAGTGTGAGTAGTAAATATGCTACTTGATCGAAAGTCTATATTATACATTTATGAGTTCCACATATCGAGTGCACGTATCATGATGTCATAATGCTAAGTGGCGTCGCTATCACCTTCAGGATAACTAAGACATTCACTTATGCCTCACTATTGATCCATATGCCTGACTTGTAGGCTCGAATATGCTATTCGATGAAAGTATACAATTGATGTTATGCTGCTCTGTACCCTACAAAACACAATTCCCTCATTTCAACAAGTAAGGATCGAAAGCCCTCCCCCACAACGGATGATTACAAGACCAAAATACTCCCGAACTCCAAGGCTGTTGGAACATTAGATAAAGGGACAATCACCGCTTGCCTCTCCATCCTGAACCAATTCCCCCAACTCCGAAACCACCGAATGCGCCACCAGGAATTGTGGCGGCAGTGGTGGTAGTTCCATCTGGGGTTGTGTTTCCCTGTGAAGGTTTTCCAGGGAATGTCGAACGATACGACGTTTGTGGGAGAGCTTGGATAGAAAGGAATTTGTTTGGTGTAGGCCGATCGTCGTTATTGTACTGGTAAAGAAAAAATAACAGCTTAGAGAGCCAAGATGTAAGAGACAATGGAAAGCACCTACTTGGAACTCCAGCCCGATGCCGTCTGCTTCTGATATATCCAATAACTTCACGAGTTTCTTTCCAATCCCGTTGATCTTTTCTACGTCCTCCTTCGATCTTGTCCAGAGTTGGATTCGATCCACCTTGCTCCTCAAACTAACAACAGCACCACAAATCTCATCACCATCGTCCAGATCTTCGCCAATAAGCGCCATAGCTAGCCACATCCAGCATCGATCGAGAAGCTGAGGGTTCTGTTTCATTGTCAGAACCCACTTGCCACCGTTGGCATTCGCTTCGTCTTCCCACATGGGTTTGATACCAGCCTTGAAGAGATGATAATTCGAGTTACGGTCCAGTTTGGAAGGAGGTTTAAGCCAGTTGAAATAACGGCAAAATGTTTCGACAGTCTCGAAATCACCGATGACGGTAAGGCCTGCCTCATATTCGTCTGTATCCGGTGCCAAAGGGTGTGCAGAAAGAGGTTGCTCAGGAATAGCTGCTGAAGCAGGGGTAAAAGGCACTTTAGATTTCGTGTCATGATAGAGCGTCCTAAGAAGTCGTCACGAGGTTAGGTTTAGGTCAAGCAAGAGCAAGGATCGGACTAACCATTGATGTTCGAGGGGATGTTCAGGTGCTTGCATACGAAGACCTGGTGTCTTTGGGTCCTCGATGGTCTCCGGTTCGGGGGGTTTGGAAGAGCCATCGACACTAAGCTGCCGTGCTTTCGCCAATCGAGCGGTAATCGCGTCAAGAGACGGAATGTTCTTGTATCCTGCGGGAACCTTTTCCCGTTTCCTTTCCTTCTCCTTGTCTACTTCCTGGTTGAGCTTCTCCAATTTATCTGTTGTCAATGGTTCTCCCTTCTCAGAGCCCACTGGCGTGGAGGTATTGCTCCGCGGCGGCGAAGCCGACAACGCAGTCGGTGAAGTTGACCTAGTACTCGGAGCATTTACTACCATGGAGTCGGACGCAGACGCCCCTGTTGCAGATGAAGACAACGAAGTCTGCGATCCAGTTCGCAGAAGAGAGGCTGCTAGACGAGGGCGGACAGCAGACGAGGAATTCGTTGGTGCGGAATTTAGGTTGATACGCGCTGCAAGCTGGTTTAGAGAGGGCATCCGGACTCCCGATGAGGGACGCTCGGGCTTTGGAGCATTGACAGTGGGTACTGCCTCTGTAGAGCTTGACATCGTTGCGGACGACGAGCAGAGTGGGACGAGCAAGGAGTCGTTGGCTGAGGGACAGCTTGCAGTCACAGTGATGTCGTTGCCAGACTTGGATATCAGGTTCGCTTACACTATTTGCCGTTCCAGAAATAGAAGGTGTTTAAGTTTAGATGTATCTATAAGGCTATGACATAATTACATACTAGGATATTTATATTTCATCGCTGCGGTGTGATCAGGATTTTGATAAAGCTTTACTATAGTCGTGCACTAAACTGCATCTCTGATGGCAAAGGAGAATATGCAGCGTTTCCTTTGTGCACTTTTAGTGAATCCTCAAACTTCTCCCATGAGGCGTCCGATGTGATCGCCGCCACAGCATATGGCGCAATGTCCATCATATCCAAGTAGTCCTGAAGGTGTGAGTAAACATCAGAGAGTGCGGTGTCCTCTTTTCCGAGGAAATCACTACGAGTGATTAGACCATGCTCATTGTACCATCCAAGATCTGTCCCGACGGCACCAATCTCATACAAACGTACAAGCGGTTCTGGTACTCCAGCTTCTACAGTAGCCTCCAGAGCCATTCTTTGACCAATTGCCTCTACTAGAGGAAGGCAACGAGGCAGAAGCATACGGTTAAAGAAGTCTCCTCGATGGTGTTCCCCCGAGTTCTTGAATATGGACATCATTTCCTCCGACAGCCCGCGTTCATGCTGGCTGAGGAGACTATTGGGATCCTGGCTGCAGGGAACGCTGTATCGGTTGAGCAAGAGCTCAGGAACAAGACCTAAGGTGTCAATTAGCAAGGCATTTGTGTGTGTTATTAAAGAGTCACCTACGTAGGGCTAGGACAAGTACATCGCCTTCGGCAATAGCAGCACCCCGGAGTTCCATCTGAAGTAAGGACGTCAAATTTACTTCATATTTATAGAAAAGAGAGGTCTTACTTCTAACGATGTAATTTGATTACAGTCAAACATGCCTTGCGCTCCACATCGGTCCGCTAGAGTGCATCCAGTTCTGCGCCAGTGCCCGATCATGGTAGCCTTCACAATTGCTGCAATGGCGTTGCGCTCGTCGACATTGTCCGGAGAGATCTCCGAGAACCATTTGGTCGCTTGTTGGTAGAAAGAATCCAAGACGAACCCTTGGGCCATTGCGTGTAATATAGGAATCTGTTGTGTTCGGAAAGATATAATTGGAATAAGTTGGTTTCGAGGTCCAGTAACGCAGCGGCGTTTGCTGTATGTCGCAGTAATGTACGCAGCCAGCTTAAGGACTGCAGGAACAGTGGAGGTTAAGCTGAGAGAGCCGATACCAACACGCCATATCATTTTTAAGAAGTGAGCTCTCTCGTCGTCGACTTTCTGTGGACTGCCAAGCAAAGCGGAAGGAGCCAGGCGGACATTGTCGAAGTACGTCAAAGCGTGACCGAATGATCTTGACCCAACACGGGTAGGTAACTCCCTGAAACTTTCGTTAATTCTCTATCAAAAATCCATCGAGTAATTTCCTGACCTTGCGGTTATCCCTTTACACATGGACTTTCCGTCGTTGAGTGGAACAATGAAGGGACGTATCCCACGATCCTCCCCACGGACTGCCAATCTTGCGAAGAGGATTCCAACACGCGGTACACCGCCAAAGGGGAGGGTTGGAGGCATGAACCTACAAGGCATCAATAACTCTGAACTTGAGTGCGAAAGAAAGAAAGTTCACACACTTGGCAGCCCGAGCATTTGGGGTATGGATTATAAAGCTCCCGTCGGTTTGCATAACGGCGGATGTCTCTAGATGAGGAGCATCGAGACCATGGCCTAGCTCGGTCAGTAAGAATTGTGCACTGGTTGAAATACGTTTCAGGTTATAACGGAAATGGCTCGCAATATGAGGACATACGAGACCCGAAACGTTAACATGTCATCTAGCAGACTTTGTAACTCCGGTCGTTGTTTGACGAAAGGGGCCAACGTCCCCGCTGCTAGATTCAGTTGGATCGAGAATAATGCAACAGCAGCACCATCTAATGTGACAGCATAGTCTCGATACATGTTCCAAAATTTCTGCGTAGGCTGCAGAACATCGTCGATAGTGAGCTCTAGAATAAATATCTTGGGCACAGAGTATTGCAAAAGAATCGGTTTAAGTACGTACTGTATCGCAGTCCGATGGCCTTCGCGCGTTCATGGGAGAGGTTGATGCGCTCTGACACCGTCAGGTGTTCAGGGACGTAACGGAATAAATCAGAGGATGGTAGGTCTGCTGTAGGAAACATCATGCTGGTTTGGAGAAGAGGGGTCATAGTGTACTAGAGTTTAAATAAGACAGCGTATTTTCAGAATTAGCGAGGGAGTGCCAGCCCTAAAGCCAACTCAAAGCCGCATATGCTCGTAACCATGCTTGCGGATGCATCTCGCTTGCTCATTCCGCACAAGATAAGCATAAAGATACACGAACGGGGTGTGGGTTACGCGAAAAACTTAATTCTTCTATACAGAGTAGCAAAAGCGTCGGTCCGCAGCTTAGAGCTTCAGGAGACTTGTCGCATTGAAGGGCGGAGATCAACATCCTAGATCCTGTTCGGTAACAGAAAATACTTCCCACTCCACTATCGAATATAGTATGAAAGGTTAGTACCAAGCGGTATATATGATCGGCATACGATAGAGTGGGCATACAGTAAGATTGGAGATCTCTATCTGGGGCGGTCGCGAATAACGTTCGCATCGTGCAAATCCTCGTGGTTTGTTTCGAGTCTAAAATAGGAACTGTCAAATAGTCATGGAAGAGGGTGAAGTACATAATGCTTACGCCTGAAATTAATGAGGATGAGTTTTGATATTGGAGCCAGGAATTTTCACCCTTTTCAAGTTGGTTGCGATGGGCCTCTTCACTGTATTAGCAGGCCATGTCAATAATATCATATCTCGGTGAATGAATGTGTAGGTTGGGCGTGATATGGAGTCTAAGGTATCTTCAGTTGGACTGTATGGGCGAACGGTTATCTCACACAGAGAAGCCCAGGCCCCAGGTACTAATAAGCATATCGAATGGAATCATTCGCCACAGGTGCATGAGTTAGCTAAGAATTTGAGAGAACTCATCTCGCTGTATGTCGCTGTGATAAAGAAGTAACCGAAGCAACTCAAAGTATGCTTCCATTCATCGGTGGTATTTCACGATCCGGAGATGAGATCGACCCGAAAAAAAGACGATAGCATCTCATGAGTCGCCGAAGGATAGTAGTGATATTATTCTGAAACCATAAGTATATTTAGTGTTAAATATAATGACCTCACTTGTATCTTCTATGTCTTCGACCTCCTTTGCATACAGTCACCCAATCAGAGGCCAAGCTGTGGATAACATTTGTATCTGGAATCCCTTTGTCCTCGCCAGCCAACTATCACCGATGGGTGAGTAGGTAATGTTGGTTAGAAAACGTGCACTTACCACATTTCCAGCAGTCAAGTAGATGGTTAGGGTCGCTACATTCGTATTGAGTTTCTCGGCTGTCAATGTTCTTTGTGAAAACTTACTATTTCTTCTTAATTGCAACAAGTCGCGGATAATTAGAGCCCCAGAATGATGCTTTTGAAAGTTACAGTCAGTGAGCACGCATGGAATATTTCTATTGCTATCTCGTACCTTCAAAGTCTTGCTCAAACAAATCTGCTTCGTTCTGGTGAAAACGAAGTTAGCCGTGTGGTCAGATACCGACTGAAGATCCTTACCAAATACGTTCCGCCGTTTGGCACGAGTTTGTGTAATAATTGACTAGATTGATGCAGTTTACTGTAAATAGCTTCATACTCGGACTTGGTAGTATCGAAATTCCAAGGATCCGTTGCAATAATCTGTTTTCAAACATAACAGAGGGATTGAGCTTCAATCTTAGGGAGAAGAAAGGAAGGCACTTACGTGCCAGATTGCGGATCGCCATGCAGGATTGAGGCTACTCGTCCCATCGTCTTTGAAGAAAAATGGAGCGACGGCAAACAGAAACAGAGTGGTATGATTCTGTGCGATTAGAGACTCGACTGTTTCGGACAGTCTTCCCTGAGCACTAGATGTCTTGAAAAGGTCTGCCGGTATAAGCCTCGATGCAATCGCGATCGGATTCCCAATAGGCTAGACGAGGGTTTTAACGTCGGGACCGGCCAATAGGGGAACGCACTTACAGGACTTGTGGGTGCAACAAACTTTTGATAGAATGAGAAGTACGATGTTTCTTCTTCTAAAATAAACGTTCCGTTGATAGCGTTTGTTAAACTTCTGAAGGGTTCCATAAAGGCAGCTGCTTCGCTCATGTTTATGAATGGGTTTACATAGGTGACACCTAATGATGGCTGGGTTGTTTTCAATAGATCAATAGTGAATAAAAGCAAGCAGAAAACATATATTTTACCACGACATATCCTCCCCATCCTATATAACACATTGAAAGTTAGTAAGGAGGGTATAATTTTAGGCGTTACGATAAAACATACCTTTAGATGCCCATTCGAAACCATGTTGTATAAGAAACTTGGCGAGCTCCAGCTGAGCTGTAGGTGACGCAGGACCTGGGAACGCAGTACGGACGCTAGAGTGTGAAATTTTTCATATAGCGAAGGAAAGAACAAAGAAACAGTTGGGCGTAGACGTACACCGGAAATGAGATCTTCGGATACGCTTTGACTGTGACGTGGAGGACAACACCGAATGTACTTCCTCCGCCACCACGGAGAGCGAAGAATAAGTCAGAGTTTTGACAAGCGTTGGCCGTTCTATGCTGGCCATCTGGCGTGACGACATCAAACTCCAGCTTTTGCATGTCAACAAACGCAAAATAGAATCATTGTTTGCAGCTTACTGCCTGGTCTGAGGCGAGCCCTAAGGAGTTGCTGAAAGCACTAATCAAGATGTCAACGGTTTGGATATTTTTGAATATCGGATGTCATACCTATGGCCGCCTCCCTAGAATGACATTAAATCAATACTGACGACGTCTTCATACCTAAGAGCCTACCTGAATATAGCCACCACCGAAAGCGATGGATGTATCCGCTGGCCCAACAACTGTGACGTTGTGCAAATCGGCAAATGAATTCAGTTCTCCGGTACTTACACCAGTCTAAGTATCGATGTATTTAAATCAGTGATACTTGAGATTGTTATTCAACAAGCCACTTACCCCAAGTGTGACTGCCTTTGTTGGTTTCACACTTTTGCACTTATTCGGGACGAAATCTGGGTTGTATGATATCTGGATAATATATAAATATCGACTTCGATGTGTGAATGATGATGAGAACGTGCATCGCGAATATTATGGACCTACAAAAAGGATATCAGTAAATCATTAGTGTCGACAAGAAGATACTTACCCAAAGTCCTAAAGAGTTAGGACTGCTACTACGGCCACTGTAGTCGTGCTAAAATGATCGCAAGTCAATAAATAGGGCAAAGATCACGAAAAATGACGCGTACCCCAGTATTCTTGATCGCAATATTGATACCGGTACGCAACGAGAACTTGAATGCCTCGATGACATCCTTCGCTTGTTGTACAATTATCTAAAAGAAGCGTTAGACTTAGAGCTATCGTCCAACTGTCGTGAATCAATGAACTTACATAATATCGCGGAAGACTCCCTTGTTTACATACAGCAGGTAAGGAAGTTGCTGCTATATTGGAGGGATCAAGTGCGTCCAAAAGACATCCCTCGTCAGTACTCTGACAAGTTTCCCATGCGGTCTGAAGAATAATCAATTACATCATTGTTACACATAGTGTGAAAAGTCTTGGGTAGAAAACTTACATTGCTGTATCCATTAAAGGTTGCTAGACGTTGATCTGGAACACAACATTGATTCAGCTTGGGTTGATCATTATTTTCTGATGTTTACATACCTCTATCGGTATACTTAAGTTCAACTTCGTTGCATAGTGATTGATTGAAAGTTCCGACCACGTCTAGACCGACTCTCTGAAAGCAAGAACGAGCAAATGGCTCTGCTGCAAAAAGACGCCCTTCTACCGAAACATTCAATGCATTCCAGAGAGGGGATGGTTCACGTTGCAATTGAATATCGATAAATGGCTCTCTGGGACCTAGTGCAGACACTTTAGTAACAAGAAAGTAAAGTGGGAACAGGGGAAGGACGAGATGCATAATTAGCAAGGACGGGTCGTGAGTGTACAATCCTGTCGGTCTCCCCGCTCACAGCTAAAATATGATAGCTTGAGAGAGCCATCAGTGAACATGTTTTCATCAATTACACGGGTACGCTGGATAGATTGATAGATCCTTCCAATTACAATCTGAAAATTGATGGCCTCATTAAACGTGTGTCAGACATACATCGGACGTGACTGAATCCAAGAGCGTGGAACGTACGACACAGCCATCACGGAGGCTGTTATGTCCCAGGAACAGGAACTCCACGAAGCTGGCAAGCAAAGAACGGGGTCAAGATATATCATGAAGCACACTATTGTACAAAGAACCAGAGAGCATGTACTGCGTTATAGTTTGGAAGATGTTTGAACATGTGTCGCGGTCGATTCAGAGCCATATAGTCAGAACCCCTTCTCACGGAAGCTTTTGAATGCATCGACAGCGCACTGGTCCAACGGTCGGAATTCGTTCAGTTTTAACACCGATTTTGCCTTCGCTGGGTTACAGAATGGGCCGGGGAAATTGAACTTGGGTGCATCGGGGTTGCCGCGGGGAACGCCAGAAATGCTAGCATCTCGGGAGTGAACGGCATCATCTGTATACACATACGAGGAGATTGTCAGCGACGATAGACGCATCAAGATTTGAGGCACTAACAGAGATTCTGGTATGTGAAGGCGCCGGTGTCGAGAATAAATCTCTCACCACCGGCAGCCTCGGTCTTAACGGCTGCGACGAAAGCATCGGCAACATCTCGAACATCGATATACTCCGAGGCATAATCGTTCACTTTATCTTTCTCGCGTTCCGTTGTCAGCATTTGGTAAAAGAGCTTCGAAGAGAGATTGAGGTTATCAACGGACTTGCACTATCAATATTACAGGGATTAGTTTTTGTGGGGGAAATATGATGGAAGAATGAAACATACGTCGTGAATAATGGGCTAGTAATTCGACAGCAAGAGTAACGTCAGTGAATATCCTTATGTCCGTCAACGTTATAGTACTTACACCGAAAATCTATGAAGGTGAATGTCAGCTAAACCGAAAGCAAGGTGTACAAGGCTTAAGTCGCACCCATGCAGGCAGCAGTCGAGTGGCATCCCACCCAATTTCGCCTTTGTGCTTCTCGGTGAAGTCGATGATAGCACGTTCGGCCAAAACCTTGCTAGCTGCATACAAGCTTTGCCCATCGGCACTGTTCCCTTTTTCGTTCACTTCAGCGACTGCCTTGTCATTCCAATCATCCTGAAAAACACCATAACCCACGTGTTATTGATTAAACACCAGTCAGGAACAACCATACAAACCTCGGTATAGACATGAGTGAGGTCTTTGCCAAGCAGTGCCTGGGCGGACGACATGTATACAAATCGCTTCACATTCGATCTAAGCAGGACGAGTGTCCGTATCGGAAAATTGAAATAGTTAACAACGCTAACATGTGAGCAGCAGGGGCGACATACCCATGTTTCAAAAGAGAGTTCATCAAATCAATCACACTTTGCGTGTTGGGACCAAGAATTTCTGGGCGACGGTTTGTAAAAATGCGTTTCAATCGGTGGATAACGTTTGCAATCCTACCAGCTTGGCCTTCGGAAGGTGTGAAGTGCGCTACTCCAGCCTGGAACACCACGCTCAACCTCGAACCCTAAGAGGGGTATAATCCACTTACAACATGAATCACCGCCGCAATGTCGCCACTCAAGGCCTTGTCAAATGCGCCGGGCTACAATGCAACTAGCATTTAGAAGAGTATTCTTAGGGTAGTGGGATATATTACCTTGGATGTGTCCTCAACAATGACTGGTTTGAAACGGTCACCATGCTCCTTGAACAGATCCTGGAGATACTGCCCCTTGCTAGTCGAACGAACAGTTCCGTTGACGGTGTAGCCAGCTTCAAGCAATGCACGAGTGATCCAAACACCGGTGAAACCTGATGATCCGGTGACAAGTACTGTGGCGGGCGGAAGAACAGCGGGCATAATGTCAAATTACAGAGAACAGGTGTGTGCGATGATGTAAGAAATGCACTCTCAGACACAGAGGACTTGGTTGTGGGACGGCAGAGGTCGGTTAACCGTTCAAATAGTCGAAGGTGTTGTGTGGTTCGCTTATTGCCCCTTTCCTGCTGTATACGCAACACCGAAGGCGTGATGAAGAATGTCTCTAGAATCGAAGCAAGCCCACTACCCTGTTCCGATCCTGGGCTTCGAAGGAAGACCGCAGTTAAAGTGCCGACCAATCAATCTTGCCAGATGATTTCGTGAAGGAGAGAATGCCATGGAACCAAATACGGAATGTAGATCAGAGTCTATTCGCCGCTCCTTGCCCTGAACGAAATCTTCTTTTTCAATAACAATACAAGTTGAAAACCAGGGTTCTTTACGGCTCCGCATCACCTAAGAGGGGCATCTTCATGAATGATGGTTTCACATGTACACAGAACGAAGCCCTAGACAAGGACTCCTAAGCCGTATGACACATACGACTGGGGTGCACATTGAAAAACCGCGACAGGACCCGAGATCACCAAGGAATTGCATTTACCTGGCATTGTATCCCATGGCCAGTTTCTATCAGAGAAGAGCTTGAGCAAGATCCCCATTAGGAGAGCTCGGGCTCCGATTCTCCGCTTCTTCCATTTGATACCATCGATGCGTGTTCGCCGGAAAGATGCAGACCCTAACACCTGGAACTGATGTTTATGATGAACACGGCCTCCGACCCAAGCTTTCGTGCAGACATGAGGGTGTAGTGAGGAAATACGTAGGGCAGAGTCACTGTCACGGTGTCACAATTCTTGAAAACAACGAGCGCTTGGTACCCCGCTCTGCTACATACCATATTTGGACATAGTTTAGCTGTTTGAAAACTTTCAAGTTATTGACACTTGGATTCTTTTCCAATTTCTGATCAATGCTCCAGCATTACATCGTTACTCCCAAAGTCTGTCAATCATTCCACTTCACCATGATGTATCTCCCCATTCATCATATGGGAATTTGTACTAAGCAGTACATTTAACAAATTTTACCGGACTCCGGCCGTCTTCTTATGGTTTTAAACTATACTGTTAGCAAGGTAACTGCTACTTGCATCATGATGTGAATCATGATTGGTTTCTACAAGATGATAGAACCTTGGCACCGAATTTTGTTTCAATTCTCAGCCCTAAGTCCTTAGGTCTTAGGGCTGAACTCACACTGGCCGTTCGCCGCATGGTGGTACTGTGGCGTAATGTCGAAAGCCCTACTTCTGCATCAGCAGTCGATCTTAAAACCACACGAAGCTTGATCGCCATTGCGTTCGAAGTTAAAAATATATTTACAAGTTTTCGTTGCTCAAATCCTCCCATCTCTCGGCTTCACATTGACCATGAGGTGCTCCGTGAGTATTGTGGCACGCAAGTTGCGTACACCGCCCCAAAACACATTAGGATCAAACCCTGGTGGAAAAGAAACATCCAACTGTAATAAAACATTGGCAAGCACAGTGCGGATTTGCTTGTACGCCAATTTGCTTCCGACACAGCTGAAAGGACCTGTAAAAAGATGTGAGACAGGTACAGAAGTAGAGAGCTCACGGTCTTACCTGCGCTAAATGTCAACATAGACGACTTGTTGATCTTCGAATCGGGTCCCAATCCACCTTTAAGCCATCGTTGTGGTCGGAATTCTCTGGGAGATGGACTGAAATTTTCTTCGCTTGTATGTTGTGCGTATATTGGAACCCCAACGAGGGTTCCTCCTGGGAAGAAACACCCCTCGATAAATGCACCCTCCGGAGGTACGACGCGCTGCAACCCAGAGAATATGGATCCCAGTCGCATCCCCTCCTGAATGATCGCGTTGAGGATTGGCAGATTATCTAGGACGTCAACATCAAACTCGCTCTCTTGAAATGTTGTATCGAGTTCATCGCGGAGTGCATGGTACCATTCTTGATGTGTCAGGATGAAATAGAACAATATCGAGGACATTGAGGCCACCGATTCCGTACCTATATAGTATAAGTAGGGTTCGAGAACCATGGTGTACGAGAAAAAATAAATACCTGCAATGATGGCCACCTCAGAGTCGACTGCCAAATCCTCCACTTTAACATCACTCTCGTCGGCCACTGCATCAAGCTGTAGAAATATGTCAATATTATCCTCAGGACTTTTATCAATGAAGGATAATACCCAAAATGAAAATACGTCTCGTACAAAGACCTCCTTCGCCTCCAGTCTGCGCCGAGCTAGTTCCGTTGAGAAGCTCTCAAATCTTCGGAATTGAGACGAGGGGAAATGTTTGAGAATATGGAAAAGCCATTGCAGATGACCTAGACTGAAGACAATCAAGACGTCAGATACGAGTTTTGATACTAGACATTATAACCTACAACTCAAAAGCGACTAGAGCATTTCTCGCTTCTTCAACAATCTTGAAAGGGTCTTCCGTATGCATAAGACTCTGGAAGGTGGTTAGATGATATTCTTTTTAGTAAACAAGCGAAAAAATTGTATATACCTCTTCCGATTGTTTACCCCCAAACACGACACCGACCTGCGAAGAAAATATTTATTACTGCGACGTACCAAATCGTTAAACCTTACCATGGTGTCAAAAGACCAATGAGATAAACATGTGTCTAGAGTTACGGCGCCAGCTCTATCTGAGCAACGTAGTAGGTAGTCGACCAGAGTCTGTGAAGTGGAGACAAGTACATCGCGATAGTTCACCATCCTATGTATAGACACAACGTGATGTTAGCAAAAGGACTACGTCAATTATATTGACAATAGACCCACGCTTCTGAAGAAAAGGCACGGTTCCAACTTCGTCTTCGAAGATCGTGCCATTCTCTTTCTTTAATGAAGAAGAGACCATCTCCTTTCATGTGCAAGTCGTAGGCATCGCTTTTGTTAAAACATTGGGATGACCCATATATCGGATTCACGGCAGCGCTCGAGTTGATTGAGATTGCGTTAGGAGCTACAGAACATATTAAGTCAATGAAGTATTCAAAACGATCAACAAAAGTAGTTAGTACCTATGCGTACGATCTTCCCATAACGCTCGTGCAAGTCTCGGACATAAAGAAACCTATCCCGTCTATAAGCTGATAACGCTAACGGTATTTCGGTAATACGGTTCCAGAACGGGCCTGGATGTTGAGAGAGAGGATGCCACGGTGAGGAACGATATAGCACAGCGTTCAGGACAAGAGCGACTAGTCCAGTACCAAGGGTAACCATGGCATGTAGACATGTCTCACTCCAAGTCCGATAGTATTCGTTCCTATGGTATTGAACGACAAGCAATGTGAAACCGACGAAGATTGCAGCAAGTACAAAATCACCCCGAGCAGCCCTGTTCGGAAGTATCCAGAAAGCGGCCTAACATACTGAAAGTGAGTCGCGTAGAAATATTTCCCAGTAATATGTGCACCTTACACTTCCGAGTAACAGCTCAGGATGGTGAGTTAAGAGGCTGGTGTAATATTGGACAGTCATTGTGTCGATGGGTCAAAGGACCTTGTGCGTCTTCGCTTATTTCTGGTCTATAAACACCGCCGAACCTCCCAAGAGCAGACCCCAGGAAGGAAATGGGTGCAGGCTGAGCTGATGCAAAGTCATCGGTTGCTGATCCTATCGAAAAAGCGGTGGTTTTCATAAAGAAGCAGCGATTGATATCAAGCTGGGACGGTGCAATCATTCTATGGGTTTCAAGCTCATGAACGAGTTTACAACGATGCGGACACCAAGTCACTTCACAAACACCCGTGGGTATCCGAGCACTTCGGCATCGGCCGTCCCTCTCAATCAATCAACGTTAATCAACAACCACATTGAATCACAACTCAAGAAAAAACCAAGCGTACATTGCCACTGCGGGCCAGCACACAGCTGTAACATCTGCACTTTGGGAAGGAGTCAATGGTAAGTAACGATGCACAATGTTACATTTAGTAAATCCTGACATATCGTGTCGCAAGTCGCTACGTCCCTAAGGCCTGATCCCGACTAACGGAGCTTTGTTCTCCACAGAACATTAGGCTTGCCTCGAGCCGAAAGATTTCAATCTGGTATACAAGACAATTACTTTTATCTCACGTACGGCGTACAGGTGATCAGAATTGAATTCCAGAGGCATGTGCCTGCCTGATGTGGATGGCCACGTCCATCAGCTTCGACAGCGCTCAGTTTCTGGGCAAGCTAGAGTTTGATCAATCGGAGTATCTCAAGTCACAGTACTCGATTAGTCAAGACCTGCCCGGGTTGGAGTCCGTCCAGTCTATTTTCAATGAAAGATATATTGCTTGTCGCCAAACGCGTCACTTGCATCTTTCCGGGACGTTACCAGCTGTCCATGTACTGCGGTAAACTTTGTGCCTCGTTCCCAGTCGATTCTCAGTGCTATCAGTATCGTTCCTGGGTGTGAACACCTTGGCCAAACCTCTCATTGATAATAAAAGACGTATACGTCTTCGATAGGCATCACATAGCTACAGAATGTCGACCCCTACGGACCCGCAGGCCGCGTTCCAACAACTTGTGTTGCTTCACCAATATGCGCGAATTGTTGGCTATTGTGGAGGTAAGCGACCCTCATTGTCTTGATCTATCTGATACTAAATGTAATCGGTATAGTCTCTGCCTTCACCTGGTTCATCTTCGATTACGGTATGTCATCATTTCAATTCGAAATAAATCGATATTCAGAATGCTTTAATCAGTAATGACTTGGTCGGACGAGGTACGTTTCTATATGTTATCCTTTATGAAAGCCTATTTAGACTTTTCAATGTCAGGTCGAATACGTTTGGGTGAGTAATATTGCAATCGAACCGACGAAAGGTCCATTGAATCCCCCTCGCAGAAAAAACCATGGGGCCTAGCAAAAATCCTCTTCCTTTGGGTACATTAACAATTACGATGTCCTTTTTATTCTTACTGAATATCGGATGTAGATGAGATACTTTGGTGTCGTTCTTCTGACCATCAACATCTATGTATCGATGACGGGCAACCACACCGCTAAAGTAAGTCTTTCTATTCTAAAGTCAGGCGATCCTTCCAATTCAACTTTCCGTTATAGTTGTGAGTGTTCATTTACCTACTCCATCTATCTCGAGCTAAGTATAATATCGTCTTAAGCTGTCAAGGTTACTTTTATTGGGAAGGCTCGGGTGGATCCATCATGCTCTACACGGTGGAAAGTAAGTGTGCTTTGATCACCCAATGTTCGTTCTTGCCTTATTTCTGATTATAGTTATCCTGCAACTCCGTATATTTGCCATGTACAACAAGAAAAAATGGCTCACTTACTTTAACCTGGTCCTTTTCGTGATCGAAATCGTCGTTATGCTCGTGGTGTACAATATCGGAATCCACGCAGGCATCAGTAAGCAAAGTGATTCTCGTTGTAGTTGCTTACTAACTCACCTACGAATAGCTTTGCCTACGCCCCCCGGACTGACAGGCTGTTACGGTATCACTACATCCTATCTGTTCTCCATATGGCTCCCGGGTATGCTTTCTTTCCACTTGTCACCCTTATGTAGCTCATAGCTTATTTGTCATTTCAGGGCTCGCATTCGAGCTGTGGCTAGTCGTCCTCGCTTTGTATAAGGCTGTGGATCGCTCGCGCCGTGGCATAATGCTTGATGGTCGCAAGGAAGATTTACTGACGCTCCTTATCCGTGACAAGTGAGTCAACCAACTTCTTATTCGGTGATATATCTAACGCGTCCCATTTTCAAAGTGTTATTTATTTCGTGATGTATGTTGTCTCTTCTACGTCTCTCCTCGTAGCTACTAATGTTTGATGATAAAGGATTGCTGCCGGCCTATTTGCAAACGCCATGATGTGGTTCGTTGGCCCCGTAAGTCGGATGCGAATTATCTCCCATGTATGACTAATATGAAATTGTCTAATAGGACGGCCTCGCTCCCGCCGCTGTCTCGTACGTCTGTTCGAAGTGAAATTATCAGAACAATACTTACCGCTCATCCAGACTCTCTCACGCGTCCATGTTTATTTCCGGCTCTCGACTTCTGCTCAACCTGCGTATAGCATACTACAACAACGCGAATTCAAATACCACCGTTGGAAACACGACCGGTGGTGACATGACCAGCCAATGGGCCCCCGCCGCCCGAAAGCTACCTCGTAAATGGGACGTAGATACTACGGTGCTTTTGACCGATACCGTTGACTACACTATGACGATGTCACGCCCGGATGGCTTTGTCTTGAACACGGTGAACACCAAATCCTTCGGTGCCTCTACCGATGGGTCCCGAACTCTAGCTTAATGTATGTTTATCTCGCAAGGACTCTGTAATATACATGGGGAATGTACCGATTACTATGTATGTTTATTCATATGTGTGCCTAAAATCAGTCGATGCACGTTTACCAAGATGATAAGAGGTTTGAGTAGTATTTATTATTCGAAGAACTATGTCAAAGGTAGACTGAATTCCGTAAAGTTAAATATCTCAAACAAACCGACACCTTCTATGATAATGTAACACGTAGAGGGAGCTGATAGGGATAGCATCTTTCAGCATGAACACTTCTAACTCCCTTCCGATCGGAGCAGAGAGCGGTATCCGGCCTAGTTTCGGCTAGATCGGATGCTATTAGCTACAGTATCGTGATGGAACAAAATCGGAAGGCAGGAAGGTAGAGCGTGGCATCCACCGACGTATTTGCTATCCGATTTCGAATACAGTCACGGACTATGGCGTATCTGATCACCTGAAGCGGCAACAAGAGTCAAAATGACAACGGTTGAACCTAGGTGATTGACAGACATCATTGGTGCCTGTCAGAATAGAGTGTAATAGGCACAAACAACAACCCTCTCCACTCTATAGGGCCTAAGGCTGGAACCCAAACGTACCCTGTCGATCCTTGAACTAAGTTACCGAATCAAAAGATTGGTACCACGATAAGTTATATCCATATGTGTAACATTACAAGACAAGGGAGGTAAACGCTGTATATATAGATATCTCAAATATCTGATTCAGAATTGGTTCGGATCAGCTGAGCTGCGCGGGGCGAACGGGGTTTGATGTCACATTTGAAAGCATGGGGAAGACTACCCACAGTGCGAACCGTCAGCCATAAAGAAGTTGTGCATAAGAACAGTCGATCGGACACACCTCGTAACACCGGAGGACCAGCGCATTATTGGTTCAATCTCCACACCATATTCATCCACTGGCTTCTTGATGTCGAATGTTGCAAGAGTACACGCTACGTTGCAGAACAATGCTGCGTGAGCAACTGCTTCCCCAGGACAAGCCCTTTTGATCGATTCAGGACCTATTCTTTCCTAAAACAGACTTAGGATGTAAAGACTCACCTGCGGCCAAACCCGAACGCGAACTTGGAGCTGTCAGGCTCGTTACGGGGAGAAAGGAACCTTTCAGGGTCAAAGACGTCTGGATCCTTGTAGATTGTTTCATCGTGCAAAGCAGCCCTGTAAGAAGTCTCATCCATCATTTGAGTGGACGTATTGAAGAAAGATAAATATATACCATATGTTAGCGACAAGAGCTGTTCCAGAGGGTATGATGTATCCTTTATAGATATCATCTTGCGTGACTGAGTGGGATACTGAGGCAACATGAATTTAACGCATCAAATTTGAAGTAAAGCCACTAACCCATTGGTACCACTGGTCGCCATCGCAGCACCTCCTTCAGTACTGAATAAACGTACGGAAGTGATTCTCGATCCTCTACGCGAGGAAGACGATTATTCCCAATTACACGGTCTATCTCATCCTGAGCACGCCGTTGAATATCAGGGAAGAGCATCATAGACAAAAAGAAGTTCGAGAGGGCTGCAACGGTCTGTAAAATTGATTTGGTAATCAAATGAAGGCTCAAAGCTCATTCGGAACTGGCTCACTGTATCTGCCTGGCCTAATGATTTGATTAGAAAGATTGTTTATAGCCAAAAGAATATTGTTACCTGCATACAAGCCGGCGGCCACCCACTTGATGTCTTCATCTGTACTTCGTTCACTGGCGTTCAATAACGTTTCTGTGAAAGATTTGGGTGCATTCCCGCTAGCCTAATCCAGTACGTCAATTATCAATGCATATTTATATAATAAGGAGTTCGGGCTTACCACTTGTTTCTTCACCATATCGAAAGGCGTATCGACCATTTTACGAATCAAACCTTGGGTCTTGATCCCAAGTCTTTTGAAACCTGCACCAGGGAACCATGATGGGACATACTTCACTGTAAATCGTAGTTTCAGAACGTATCCAATTCGGGCGAGATAAAAACGTACAGAAAGGAAGTGTATCAACGAGGAATACACCTGGTAGAGCAGCTATTGAGAACATTCGCAAGGCTTTCTCAGTATCATCCATGATGGTTTTAAATTCATCCGATTCATGCTTGAATCCGTAAGCAACTTTTAGAGCAATAGTCCCAGCGGTACTAGTTCATCGTATTTAGAGTGTAACCAAACGACAAAATGGTGAGACATACCGGCGAAAGTTCTTTGTAAAGGTGTCCGGGTCATCAAGAAGTCGAACAAGGGAATGCCCAATCTCCTTCTCAATTAATGGCCAGTATTCTCGTGTAACATTTGTATTTAGCCCGACTTTGAGGAGTTTGCGGTAGTTCTTGAAACGTTCGTTGTAGGGCATCAAAACCACAGTCTCGCCCCAACCCATGCTACATTCACATGTGAGAACTACCGAGTCGTAGTCAAATACCCAACATACAGTTCGTTGGCCATCACTAGATGAGGGCGGTTGGAGTAAATGGCCGACCTAGCCTCAAAAAGATCCACTATTGCTTTGGAAGAATTGAGAAGAATGATTGGTTTATTGAATACCCGAAAGGTAACAAGCTCGCCTGCGATCGATACACATAAGTAAATGCAACAATTCCAGAGACAAAGTTCTATATGACATACCGAAAATGGACCCCCATTGCGTAAATTGAAGCCATTCTTCCTGTTGGGACAATTGGAAAAGGTTTCCGAATATCGGAATAGGAGTGGGCCCAGGAGGAAGACTCTTCGAGCGATGAGTTGTCAAGTACGTCAACAAGAGTACGAGGAATAACCCTATCAAACTAGTATCCAGCAAGGACCATCCCTCGCTCGATAACTGAGGTAAAGTCAGTGCCATCGTGTCTTTCGTCGAAAACGGTATTGCGGGTCAAAGTCTGAAGACTAGGATAAGGGTGGTGGAGCTGAGAAGACATTATTAGTCATGTAGTCTTCATGGGAAGCAGAATAATTTCATCAGGGCATAACAGTATACCGAAGATGCCGGAAATGTTGCTGGGCATCACATTCACGTACCACTCGAAGGGAACTAGACTGCTCATGATCCTAGGGTTCAATCAGGTCGGAGGGCATCAGCAATTGCACGGGACAGATGTCAAGAGAACATCAAAGGAACACGAAGCAAACCTTGATGTGGCCTCCTCATCGACCCTGGAAAAGGTGATACGATCAGCGTTAACCTTCTGAATTGAGAAGACCAAGCCTGCGAACCTTACAACAAAGAAAGTTTCGGATGCTGGATCGGAAGTTTCGTCATGGAGGGGAAGACGCTTCCTCCGATCACTTCGTGTTGAACTCCAGTCTCATGTGTTGGCGATGTATATATCAAAAAATCCAGGCTTCATACGTTTTCTGCATGTATTGATGTATAGATAGAATTGGCCGATACTCTGTTTAACAAGCAACTTGGCAGAACTAACGCATGCAGAATCTTTTGTGATGAATTCGCAGTTACAGGTCCCGGAAGGTACAATCAACGTCAAAGAGAGGAAGCAACTACAATCGTGCGCGTGCTATGGTTTCCGAAAACGGAGCGTAATCAGCATTTCCTTCGTAGACTTTCAGCGAATCACTGAATTTCTTCCATGAGGAATCTGATGTAATGGCGGCCACAGCATACGGAGCAATGTCCATTGCATCCAAGTATTCCTGTAGGTGTGAGTAAACAGTAGACAGCGCCTCATCCTCTTGTCTGAAGAAATCATCTCGGCTGAACAGCCTTTTCTCAACATACCATGCCAAATCTGTCCCAACTGCGCTGATCTCGTATAGCCGAATAAGAGGCTCCGGCAAGCCTTGGGTAATAGCGGCCTCCCATGCCATTCGATGGCCAATGGCGTCCACGAATTGGAGACACCGGGGCAGTAATAAGCGGTTTACATCATCTCCACGATGGCGTTGTTGGGATGCTGCGATTATAGCCGACATTTCCTCGCCGAGTTTCTGTTCATGCTGGTTGAGCAGACTATCCCGCTTTTGGCCAGCGGGTATAGTGTATCGCTTCAATAAGAGCTCCGGGGCTAAGCCTGAAGATCATAACGTTAGAATCCTCGATCTATACACACATCTATGAGCTCTACTCACGTAAAGCCAACGCCAAGACATCGCCCTCAGCAATAGCCACACCGCGCAGTTCCATCTTGAAGCGTTCACACATAAATATTGAGTTGGATTAGGATATTGTAAGACTTACCTCCATCGGCAGTATTTGGTTACATTCAAACATTCCTTGCGCACCGCATCGATCTGCTATGGAGCATCCAGTACGCCGCCAGTGACCAATCATAGTCGCTTTGACTATTGTGGCAATTGCGTTCCGCTGATTGATATCTTCAACTGAGATCTCTGAGAGCCATGTGATAGCCTGTTGATAAAGAGCATCAAGGACATAGCCTTGAGCCAAGGCGTGCAAAATGGGAAGCTGCTGCGTTCGGAACGAAAGAATGGGAATCGTCTGGTTTCGGGGTCCGACAACAAGACGACGTTTGCTGTATGTCGCAGCTATGTAAGAAGCCATCTTGAGTGCGGGACTGACCATTGCCGACATGGACATGGAGCCTATAGCCACCCGCCATATCGTTTCAATAAACTGACTTCTTGCATCTGCGGTATTCGCGATGGTACCCAGCAGTGCAGAGGACGGGATTTTCACATGGTCGAAATATGTCAAGGCATGGCCGAATGATTTACACCCAAGACGACTGGGAAGTTCTCTGTATAATACGTCAAGTTAATTTACGCCACGAGTAACAGTTTGCTGACCTCGCAGTGACTCCTGTACACATGGTTTTTCCATCATTGAGGGATACAATGAATGGACGTATTCCACGGTCCTCTCCGCGTACCATCAGCCTGGCCATAAGTATCCCCACGCGCGGGACACCTCCGAAGGGGAGTGTTGGGGCCATGTACCTACAACGAATTAGCCATAACGATCTATCGGTATAGTAAATAACACACTTCGCAGCCTGAGGATTGGGTGTGTCGACTATGAAACTACCGTCATTTTGCATTGTCGCTGTAGTCTCGAGATGGAGGGCATTTAGTCCATGGCCCAACTCGGTTAACAAGAATTGTGCGCTTGTGTAAACGGTGTTTATTATTGACTGATGGGATGGAAAATGAGTGGTGCTTACGATATGCGAAAGGACAGAATATCATCCATCAAAGTCTTCAGCTCGGGACGGGATTCAATGAAGGGTGCTAAGGTCCCGGCTGCTAGATTTAGTTGGATTGAAAACAGCGCCACAGCTGCACCATCTAGAGTGACAATGTAATCTCGATACATGTCCCAGAACCTTTGGGAGGGACGTAAGACGTCATCTAGGGTAAGGCCTGTCGTAGGTCAGTATATGCTACAAGAAAACATTGTTGTCTATCTTACTGTAGCAGGCTGCGATAGCCTTTGCACGTTCATGGGAGATATTGATTCGCTCCCCTACGGTTAGGTGTTCGGATATATGGCCGAAGAGGAGGGTGGATGGTAGGCTGGCTGTCGGAAAGCTCATGGTTCGGACGTTGAAGGAATCTTGTGGGTTGTTCGCTGACGTTCGGGTGGGGATGAATGGTATATGTGACCAACCAGCCATCGACGCTCACATGACCGGTCTTGGAAGGGGGACAGCCAAGTTGTTAAGAGATTCCTCAAGGTGTTCCGCGCGAGTTACAATCAAAGAAGAATACAAACGGACATGCATCAGCGGCGTGCCATGAAATTGACAAGAGATGTAGTGGCCATGTTACTGCAAAGAGAGCCTAGAGTTGCCTTCTGATAGCTACGCTGTTCTGACAGAATACAATAGGGCACTGCTGATGCGGTGGAGTCGGCACACAAGCGTTTCTGTGAAATAAGAAGCTCAAGTGAGTTCAACAAGGAATGATCATGATGGCCTGCAATGAAACGAAGTAGAGAGAAGTTTGCTGGTGTGATTTCGCAACAGTCATTGTTGTGAACATCGCCTTGCAGCATGCACTGCACGCAGTACTAAATGTGAAGAACCCGACCGATGCGTCAGAGGGCTGAGAACGAAAATCCATTTCGGTTACGAGCGAAACATTCATATGTCAACGTCTATTTGACGTAAGGTTGGCCGCTCAATGGGTTTACTTACCTGTATATCATCAAGAGACTCCCAGATCTTCCGCTAAGCAACGGCGATATACGAGACGGCGGTTTATAGTTTGACTTTCAAGAATAGGTCGTGTACCAGAAGTGCCGCCCATTGGATTCCGAAAATTGCCATCCTGAGGAATCACCGGAGTGTGGGAACTCCAGTACGGCGCCCAAATTTTGACTCGGAAGAGATGCAGCCTGTCCAGTGTCCTGATCCAAGAAACGAGTCTATACGGTGTTATCACACCTTGGGCTTCGAAAATCAGATGGCTGACCCACACGAGTGAGACACTGTTTTATTTTTTGCTGTACCTATTTCAATATGCCCGTATGTCAGTTATCCAAGATGATGATCACATCTTACACCCACATCGGGCACGGTCTCTATTCTTTCCAATATTTAGTAGGTACCAAGGTTAGACGCACAATACCTCGCTCTTAATCATTTGTACCCTCCCTCCCCTCCTCGTCTTCAATGGCGTTGAATCTCCAGTTAGACGGGCCCGAATATATTGCCCGTACTCAACAGGACTTTGTCCTCCCTGACCTTGACGTCAATCTCCTTCGCGCCGCAGTTCCAAAGGAAGCATTTGAAAAAAGCACCTTCAAAGCTCTTCGCGCTATTATTCATATTCCTGTTCTCTCTGTTCTCCTTGTCATCCTGATACATCGTTTCGACCATAAATTTGGACACAACGCGTTCGACACTTCCTCTACAATAATTGCATGGTCGGGTTGGGTCCTTTATTGGATAGCACAATCCATCCTATGGGCTGGCGTGTGGACGATAGGTAATATATTCAGTCGTCTCTCTGAACGCAATGAGACTAACACTGTGTGCTAGGCCACGAGGTAATTGACTTGAAAGCAACAACTTTACTTGACACTGAACCATATCTTAGGCAACACACAATAACCTGTCCGATTTAGTATGGGTTAACAGCGCCATAGGGATGGTTTGTAACAGCTTCATATTCGTCCCGTATTTCTCCTGGCGCATCACCCATTTGCGCCACCATAGAGCCACGGGCTCTATGGAGAGCGAAGAGGTTTACGTTCCTTACGTACGATCTGATTTCAACCTACCGCCTCCTCACAAAGCCACGAAAGAGGAGCTTGCGGAGGCTTTCGAAGAGTCCCCGATATATTGTTTCCTGCGATTGCTCGTGATGCAATTCCTAGGCTACCGTAAGTCCAGATATTTCTTCCCTAAATTACAGTAGGGAGCTCATGTTTCCTTTAGATACATATTTTACGTAAATATTCCATCTGATAATGCTATATCCGACAAGAGGCTCACTTACCATCCAGATTCAATACTATGGGATCAAAGCGCTACCCTCCAGGGTCTAACGTCAGTCAGAAAATCTATTTTTATAGACGTTCTTCTCATCCCTTGATAGCATTGGAATCCTTTCTCTGGTCTATTTTCGAAAGACCAGCATGCCCAAGTCATTGCTTCTGATATTGGGATATTTACGATGGCCAGTCTTCTTGGGCTTTGGGCATATCGCTCGGGGTTCGCAGAAGTTGCCAAGATTTATCTTAT
Organism: Cerrena zonata; assembly: GCA_038087015.1. NCBI lineage: Eukaryota > Fungi > Basidiomycota > Agaricomycetes > Polyporales > Cerrenaceae > Cerrena > Cerrena zonata. The sequence goes on from JASBNA010000022.1 coordinate 460,260, forward strand.
CCCTTTTGCGATCACAAATCATTGGTTCGTCGATATAGAAATTGTGAAGCTATCCAACGATTAACATTTAGAATTTTACAGGGTGGTAGCTATGACATTTGTACGTGCTTCTTGCCTCTTCTTCTTTCCTGGCATCGGTTAACCATAATCCAACAGTTGCAACATTCGTGCTCGACAATACCCCATTATCGAGGTGACGCATGGACAAGGGCCCGCGGTGCACTAGCAACGGTTGACAGAGTAAGTCATCAAGTATCTAAAGATAGACTTCGTTACTCATCATTTCTTGTTTCTCAGCCTTTCCTTGGACCTGTAGATAAGCTAGTACTCATGGGAGTAAACACCTATCATACCACCCACCATCTCTTTTCTTCGGTAAGTTTGAACTTTCCCCATCACAGATGCGAACACTATTGACGAAACATCTCAATAGATACCGTTTTGTGAGTATTTTTCTCTCTTCATGCCTCGGATCGATGTTGATCTCAATACGGGTGATTTATTAGACAACCTTCCTCAAGCACATGAGGCCGTCCGCCCTTTATTAGGCGATATGTACAACTACGATTCTTCGTGGATCCTTTGGGCTCTTTGGCGTACTTTCAATGAGTGCGTGTTCGTGGAGGATGAAGGCGAGGTAGTGTTCTATAAAGATAAACACGGCATCCCAAGACGGAAAGTCAAGTCTTCATAACGATCCGTTTTCTTTCCTTAGTATTTGTATGTTTATGTATGTACTAGCCTGAAGTCGTTGTATTTTATTCTGCCAAATACCCTCGTTGTCAGCATCTTGGAATAGAAATTGTGACCGTGAACTATTATACTGCTTCAGAAGAGCCTAAGAGTGTAGAGTTGCGAAATTGAAGGCGGTTGAACCTTGATATGCTTGGACAGAGAGGTTCGAAATGCGGAGCACTTTACCATCAATAGTCCCTCGGTGAATGTATGTATCATGTCACCCCGACTCCTAAGCTCTTACTTGTAAATGTAAATATATATCCGGAATGATGGATGTCTATTCGTTCAGGTATGAAGGGGAACATACTCCAGTCAAGTCGTTTCAGGGCATATTACGTCGTGTACCCAGATATTCGCACCACAGTGGGCGCAAGTGACGGTGTCGCCTCAATCCGAGTTATTAGCTCGTATGAGAGTGATCGCCTTATCGCAACGTGGCATAATATTGCACCTAAACGGTGTAGGGTGACTGCAAATTCAAACAAATTGGTCTCGAAGCACTGTACCCAGCAGACGTGTACCACATACCTGATAAAGCCACGATACTCAACATTAGGTAGTATATCGTTCCCGTCGTTATCTTTCTCTGGTGAGAAGTGGAAGACATATAACATCATGGCGATGTTAATGAAGATCGAGTTGTCGGCGAGGAACATCCCAGGACATATTCTTCGACCGAAACCAAAGCCTATGATGGAAGGATCTTCATAGGGTTTGAGTTTTCTTAATTGTCCGTTAGAATCCAAGAATCGCTCAGGGCGAAATACCATGGGATCTGGGAAGATATTTTCATCGTGTAACATCGTCCTAAGTACTAGTCGTAAGAGATTGGATGGAGAGTGATATAGCTGATTCGATACCAGATATTCGCCCATACAACCGTGCCTTTGGGAAGGAAGTGGCCTCGGTAGACATCATCAGTTGTTAATTTATGCGCCAATCCTAGAAAACATGAATCATCCCTGTCACTATGAATTAGAAAAAAATATACCCAAGGGTACCGCTGGGTTCCATCTTAGTATTTCGAGGACAATGGCATTCACGTAAGGAAGGGATGCGCGATCGGAAAACGCTGGTAAACGTTGAAACGTGTTCCCTATAACTAAGTCAAGTTCTGCTTGTGCGCGAGCCAGAATGCCCGGATGAAGCGTCATAGCCAAGATGAAAGAGGCGAGCGAAGAGGGTGTCTATGGGCTCTTTTTAATGTAGGCACTGCCAATTAGTGTGATGGTACTTACGGTATCTGCACCACCTGAGACGAAGTTGTCAACAGAATGTTAATAGGAGGATAAAAGTAATACAGACCAGAGTAAAGTGACGCTGCGGCTGCTTTTATTATTTCTTTTCCATCAGACCCTGGCGACTCCCTTTCTTCCAAATAGGAAGACGTGAACGACTCAGTAGCGGTACCTAACTTCTGAAACCAAGTATTACCATGAGTATCCTGCGGAATGATATCGTATTTACCATTTGCTTTGTAACGAAGTCAAAAGGTACGTCATAAAGTCTTTGCAAGTCGCCACGCATAACTTGGGCAACTCGCCTGAAGCCTGCGCCAGGTATCCAGCTGGGTACGTGCTTGAGAATTGGAAAGTAATCCACAAAGAACGCCCCGGGTTCTGAAGCTAACGCAAACCCCTGCATCGCCTTCTCGACTATCTGGACTAAATAATCTTCACGCTGATCCTCCATTACATCGTAGCCATAAGTAATCTTCAGAATGAAAGCACCAGTCGATCTATAATGTGATTGTATCGCCGTTACCAGTGAGCTACAGCCGACGGACTTACTGTCGGACGTGTGTTATAAAATACTGGGGTGATTCCAGAAGCTTCAAGAGAAGCTTAGAAGCAAATTTCTCTTGTAAGCTGAGAACAAGATGGTCTTGGGAGGGTCGTGGGCCCATAAATTGTTGAAATAAGCGACGAAATTCGCGAAAACGAGGACTCTGAGGCCCTGGAGAGTATCCCAATCCTTGGTTCCAGCCTACACTATGTAGGCCTTCAGCACCATAAATTGCCGGATATGTCGGGTGGGTCACCTACAGCTCTCCAGCCATGACAGCAGGCGGTCTATCAGAGTAAATAGTGCCTTTTGACGTCGCCGTTACTCCTAGAAATGCAGCGTCAAGGATGATGGGATGTACCTCGAGAGTCCAACAATTCACTAGCAGCCGTGTATGAGCCTATTATGAGTGTTGGTTCGCCAAGCAAATTGATCTGAACCAAATCGCCTGATAGAACAGAATGAGCAAATTCATACTAGATATCAATTAGAATGAGGGTACCATAGCGATGAATCCATTCGTCGAATACCAGCCATTGCTGGTCTTTGGGCACTTGATAGATGTTCCCGATGAAGGGGAAACCTTTTGGGCCTGGTATCGTCGACTTCCGTCTGCTAGATAGGAGAATACACCCGATTATAACTGTCACGAACAACACGGCATCGACCATAGGCCATGTCTCTACAGGTCCGGCCATAATGGTAAAGGGCTGGTGCTTATCATAGTGTGTGAGTGCTTGAATCTTTCGAATGGAGTTCTTATCGGCGCGATATCATATGTACTCTGTACCCGCAAACAGGGTAAAGCCTGAACGAGCAATTGTCAAGATCTTCCAACTTGAACTGCTGTCCGGTTTCTATTTTCGAGGGATATTACTGGGACGCAATGCGTGAGATTCGACGAGCAGCCTGAGGTCGATGTGGCAGGTCGCTACCACCCTATTTAAATGGCCTGTAAATCTGGACTAAATTATTACTGGATTACCTGGTTAACATTTCTCAGAACGTAATATTAGCAGGTAAGTATAGGTGCTATATATAGACTAATATTGAGGGTTACCGAGTCACAGCCGACTTACCTAAGTTATCTATGTTAATTAAATTGCTAAACTATTTCAGTTAGTCAATTCACATTGATCAGCACTCCGGCATGAATCAGCAACAGAATGGCAACATTTAGTCTGCTACCACTACTCCAAATTAGCGAAGTTCTCGGTGTACGTGCCTCATTCGCTTTATCAGCAAGGTTCCTATTACTGATATATCAGTGCAGTTGCCTTAAACCTAACATGGTTCATGACGAAATCTATCGCCATCGACTCGGAAGCTAAACACACCGTGACGATGTATATATAGTATCCCTGGGTACATAGCTGCCTCCCACACTTGGATCATATCCTCTTAGTGCAACACGCAACATGCCCGACAGCATCACCCTCTACACCGCAAAGGTATGTGTTGACCAAAGATATTTTATCATTGAAGATATTGACATAGCCCTAGATCTGCCCCTACGCTCATCGAGTATATTCTTTTCCATTCGCGAATAGTTTGCATTCCAACATGATATCTTCAGGTGGAGCTAGCTTTGGCAGAGGCCAAGGCAGATTTCAAGCGATTCGATGTCGATCTGAAGAACAAACCCGAGTGGTATGCTCCCAAAGTCAACCCAGCTAGCAAGGTATGTACCTTTTCTCATTCCGCTCTACGCGTTTCATGGACCTTTAGTGCAATACCCCGTAGGTCCCAGCTATTGCATATGGTGGCCCAGATGTCCCACCCGATCAACCCTCACCGGAATCCATCAAGATTGCGGAATCCCTTGTTCTGATTGAATTCGTCGCCGATCTCTTTCCTTCTGCCAATCTACTCCCAACCGACCCTGTCCTTCGGGCCAAAGCACGATTCTTCTACGACGCCGTAGGCAACAAATTCAACTCCGCTTACTTCAATTATGTCCTCAAACCCGGAGGTTCTCAAGAGGCGCTGTTCAAGGCTACAGAGGACTTGCAAGCATTGTTGCCTCCCACAGGATTTGCTGTTGGAGAGTGGTCTATTGCCGACGCGGCATGGACACCCTTCATTGCCAGGTTGTTTGTAGCCCTTGAGAACGATTTGGGAGGCTATACTGTTGGGGAAGGCCCGAAGAGTTTGCAGGTCCTCCTGAACGATACACGGTTCGCTAGGTTCCAACAATACTGGAAGGATGTCAGCGCAAGGACAAGCTTTACCTCGACGTTTGATAAGGTTTGTACGCCGCCTTCATAGCTTGCTCCATTTCAATGATAGTCCTTCTTCCTAGCAACTCATCAAAGAAGGCTTGTCAAAGCGTTTTGCTGACATACAAAGGGCTTAAACTTAAATGTAATATGACATTTCGAGTAGGGTCAAGTTCATTGTAATTGTACATGAAGCTGAGTTGGTCTCAGACTAAGACCCAGAAATCTTTGATTCCATCTGCCAACAAGAATGCTGTAGTTAAGTCACAACTATCGAAATTGAGATTGAAACCTGTAGCTGACTCGAGGTGAATAATGAAACTCTATCCTTGAAATATGTGATTTGGCAGATGGTCAGATCCTTGCATATAAGTATCGCAACATCCTAACTCCGACCAAAGATAGTGGAGTCAAGTTGACATTTGGCAAGGAACGTTCTGCAGGTTAAACACCCCTCGCACTTATCTGGGAGACAGCAAACCTTGCGTTGTGAGCGAATCACGGGTACGGTCGTCAATTCTGACAATATTTGCCTACTTAGTCTGCGAAGCACAGGATCTATGGCCTCCTTCGTTGCGTACACTGCCCTTCTGACTGCTCGTATCACAAATCGGACGTTTGTACAAATACGACATCCCTTCGAAATGATAGGTGGGGTGGCGACCTGAGCGCACGCTTTGACGGTATGTTCTCATACGCCAAATGCTATCATCGACTCTGACCTTCAAGTTAAAGCTTGAATCCTCTCACTCCTACGTTTGTCGTTTGGGACAACAGATGGCGAAGATGATCCTTCTTGTGATCAACGCAATTACTAACGTACCCCAAGGAAGCTTACTTTCTCAAAATGAGGTACTTTCTCTCCCTAAATATTTAATCCCGTAACTGATAAACGGTTGCGATTTTAATCAATCTCATTCGTTCCCCCACTATCACCCTACAGCATTAACAACTAGCCATTTGATATCTTGCTTGTCCTTTTTGCTCCGCTGCAATTCGTAATAACCCCTCGCGTTTATCAGCTTAGGCCTTCTGCATCTCCCGGGCCTGTACGTACAAAATGGGTTTCCGAGACATGTTTGAATGGGATCTAGAGCGTGAAGCTCAAGAACGCGGTATGCCTTGCCATCCCCGTATCTATTACAGAATCGCCAATACTCAACTTATATCAGATGTATTCTTCAAGCTCGTGCACGTCACAGCTGGTGTTTACCTGTAAGTCTGTTTTCCTTCGGCTACAGCGTCAGAGACCCTTCACGCACTTGCAGTTGGGAATTTCTAGTGTCCCTTTCGTTCGATGCTAGTCTCTTGACTAGACGACGCAAACTCACATTTCCAACGGTAATCTCTTCTTAAACCATACATCGAGTAGTTGCTTATGCTCGTTCAAAAGGTGGTATACCTACTAAATCGCTACATCTACCTCGCGGCTGTGATATGCCTGTGAGTCGTCCTAGAGGAGATAAAAGAAACAGGTTCATGACCCTACAGGTACCCGGACTAGTCTCTGCGTTGCAGACATACCGAGTACAACGTGAGTAAAGGCTGCCCTATTGTTCTAAGACCATAAACAAATTCTGTCCATTCTAGTGAAATAAATTGTCCCAGAATAATCGACTTCATACAGGTAATTATTTCTCGTACCTTTTAATTCTCTCGTACCAATCGGGATCACGGGGACTAGCTTGCAGGAAACATGTCAGTTGGACTGGCTAGTATGACCTTTGCACTACGCACGTGCGTTCTATACTATCTCTTCACCTTCAGCCGCTCCATGTTCTAATCCATTTCATTTAACATTGTAGAACCGCCATATGGTCTAGTAATAAGTATATTATTGTTGTCCTCGTCATACTTGTTTTAGGCCAATGGTCTCTCATTCTACAAGGTTCTGTCATATTTCTAATCATCGACACGATACTGAATCAACTGCATGCATCTCTTATAGCTGGTCAGATTCAATCCATCTGGGTGTCTGGTCAGGGTTGTATGAATCTACAGACCAGAGACAATATCCTTCTCGCCACATATATCTATTCGACATGCTTGGACACGGTGGTTATGGCGCTCTCGGCTTGGAAGCTCATCAAGTTTTCCAAAGTAATCCCACAATCCCGATTCATTAACATTCTGTTCAGGGATGGTCTAGTGTACTATGCCTTCGTGTAAGCCATCTGACTTATAAGGTGTTTATAACTGAAATCCCGTTTCAAGATTATTGGGAAATATCATTATAATGGTGTTCGAAATCTTGGACATCGATCCTTTGCTCAATATAATGTTCAACCCATCGTCAATTTGCATCCTGACGGTCAGCTACAACCCTCTTTCTGTCATAGACACCCATCTAACTAAGTGTTACTACTAGATTGCTGCCACGAGAGCCGTACGCAATTTACAAGAAGTAGCAATGACAAAAAAAGGGGTAACGTTGTAAGTACCAGTAAACAAACCATATCTCCTGAGCTAATAGTCACTTTCCCCTCACTAGAACACAAAATAATGCACGGCTGACAACTGGTGTTATGATCGATCCAAATGAACACCTCGTTGATTCCGGGTTGCCTGATCACTCAAGGTTGCGCTCGTCTGCTTGACGAACGAATTTCATCATCATAAGCTCTCAAAAATACCCGACAGTATGATTTTGTATCAGAATAAATAATTATGTACATCGTGATGATATCAGCACCCATTTATTGTATTATCTCCTCTCTCTTTTAGGAATGCCCCAAAAGAATACACATATAATATTAACTTGCAAATGGACACGAAAACCCCTTGCATATATACACTCGTATATGATGCTCTCTATACAGTTGTCTCTATGTAGTGACGTTCATATACTATATACTCATATTCACTACATATTCCCGTTTTAATCTCTTGACCTAATCGGGAAGATGTTTGGTAGCGTTTCCAAAAAGGGATAGCAGTCACGGTCTTAGCACCGGGCCAGCGCCACTACTCGAACTTTAACCCGACATGCATACTGAAATTCGTGAAAGCGATGATTCGGGTCGAATATATGCCATCTATGTGCACGAATCTAATAAGGTAGAATCTTATATATCTATACTCCCAGTAACTCGTAACCCATTTAGTAGATTGTCAAACATAACGACTCAACTGTCGCCACGAGATTGAGTAACGGTTGGTTTGATTTCTTGAAAGACATCTTTTTGCCTGCGGGATATCCCGCAACGGTATCATCAGGTTGGATTTCTTATACTTTGACGGGCTTAACAAACTGATCCAATCTCTCTAGACTACTTGCAGTTGAGTCCCATGAAATAATGATACTCAAATCTTCATCATTTGACCGATTCAGTTTAGGTGCCAAATATACTACGGAATACAAGCCTTTTGTAGTTCTCTTGCAGGACTTATCGCTTCCAGAGCTGTCCTCGAAGGTGTGCCTTGCCACGGCCTTCAGTTTGAACATTGCCAAGCTCATGCAAAAGTATCTCAGGCCACGGGATTGGAAATGCAGAGGCCTCTGCAACAGACGCAATGCTGTTAACCGTGCTTCAGGATGCCTTCAGTCGTCTGACAAGTATGATCGTCATAATACGAAGGCTTAGATACCAGCTGATCTTCATTGTACAGCTATACTTGGAGCTTACTACCTAGGGACATCTCTCTATCCCGAGGCCAAGACCTACCGACTGGTGGCAGATATTGCCAATGACGTGGCAATCGTATTCGATCTGCTATCGCCACAGCTTTCACAATACTCCATAATATGGGCCTTTCCTTTTATCACCGCACTGCCTGGTTCATCTCTTCGTACAAGTGCACTATGCTTGAGCGGAGCTTTCCGTGCTCTATGTGGTGTTGCTGCCGGCGGATCCAGAGCTGCATTGACGATACACTTCGCCCAAGACGGGGTTGTGCCTGGGGATGTTGGTGATCTTAGTGCTAAAGATGCTAGCAAAGAAACTGTCCTTGCTCTCATTGGTATGTTGGTAAGTAGCACCAGATGTTGTGCTCGAAATGTTCTTAACCGGACCCTGTCGTTCAGCTTGGCTCCCTGATTGTTCCGCACCTACAAACTGCAGAATCAACATACACTGTTGTTTGCGTTCTATTAGTTGGTCATCTTCTGGCCAACTACTTAGCTGTCAGAGTCGTCGTGATGCGTTCCCTCAATCGGCAACGTACGAGCTTACTATGGTCAGCGTACCGGGAACATACAGGCAAGAATGCCTCATTTTCTCTTGTCTATCGAGATTTTGATTGATGTGTTGACTAGATGATGGTCCATCTAAGAGAATACTATCTCGCAAAGAAGTTGCAAAGAGGGAGTATCTCTTCGGTCGCGAGAACGTCCTTCTCAACCTCCATTTGGGGGTCGTGAAAATATCTGGGCGTGCTAAGATCGGTTCCTCTTTCTGTGATATCGTTCCTTCGCAAGTGAACGGGTTCCAAGAAAATCGACCTTGGGTACCTAAACTGCTCGAGCTCTTCGAAAGGGAGAACTTTGTTGTCTGGATCCAACCGTCATCCAGCCCATCTTTCTCCTCTTCTCGTTCGCCACAGTTTCACATTCTCCTAAAAGAAGGCCACACCCCAGCTGATCATTTGAAGGCTTGGGCCTTCGCTTGTGACCTTGCTTCACTCACCACCGTTGGTACATATTCCCGAAATTCTACCGCCCTCATCGAGGAGATGTGCCGAATCAAAGAGGAATTTGACACGGTTTACAATACATTTGTAGAAGATATTAAACGTGTAGGCTGGGATGTTGAGGCCTCAGCACTGGTTTCGGGATCACCTAGAGTCATAACTCTCGTGGATATTGAACCAGGACAGAACACTACCGAGGACAGGAAGTCTATCTAGGTTATCATATTTGTATACATATACCCAACATTTAGAAGCCCTACACAGTATAGAACTAGCTGTATGTCTCAATGCTTTATGGATGGTTTGTACTACATGTCGCTCTACTTTTCTAAAGCTGGTGTGCTGCCAAATAATAATGCGCTGAGAGCGGGAGGGTACCTATCGCCTTGGGCTACGTTCGCGGCGATAGACAAGCGTCGAATCTCATCTATCTCTTCGTCCGTAAGTCTCACATTCAGGGCGTCCAAGTTTTCTTTCAAGTTCTGCAGCAATCGCGCTTGTGAGTCGACGCCCTAAATTAGAACATGGGAAACGTACCTGAATCCGAGTAGTCCCTGGGATGGGTATGACATCTTCTCCTTGAGCAAGGACCCAAGCAAGAGCGACCTTGCCGGCCGTGGAGTTATGACGGTTTGCGATAGCCGTCAAACCGTCTACAAGCTTCAAGATGTTAGGGAAGTTCTCTGCAGAGTACCGGGGTACTCTTCGACGAAAGTCGTCCGCCTCGAAATCATCCGGAGACCGCTGTTAAACATACTTTATCAGACAAAACTATATGATAGGATATGCTAGTGGCACTACTCACGTAACGACCGGTCAGCATGCCACGTCCGAGGGGTGCGTATGCGATTATGGTAACGCCGAGCTCACGAGCTGTTTTCAATAATCCCACCTTCTCGTCTTCGATATCGAGGGTGAATGGAGAGTACTCAACCTGGAGGGCCTGAGATTGGATGGATAGCGTGTGCCCGACGGAGTGTGTCTGCAGAACATTCTGAGAGGCCGAGATACTTGACTTTTCCTGACCTAGTTATCATCTTAGTTAGAAGATGCACGATGTAGTATAAATGCAGAGGAATCATACTTGACGAGTTCAGCCATGGCACCCACAGTAAGCTAGCCGTCATGAGAAGTTTATAAGTGTAAGGAGTCTTGCATGGTGTCGTATTAGACACTCACCTCAATTGGGACTTGAGGGTCTGGTCGGTGTAAATAATAGAGGTCGACATAATCGGTGCCAAGCCTGGACAACGAGGATTCAAACGCCTTCGGCACGTAGTCGGGTTCGCCGCAAATCGTCCTTCCAGGGATGTTGGAAGACAAGCCAAACTTGGTAGCCAGGAAGATATCTGTGCGTTTACCACTACGCTTGAACCTATGAAAGTCATCGAGCATCAGAGCAATCTAACCAGAAATATGCATCGAAACTTTACCATTTCCCGAGAAGCTCCTCACTATCGCCGTAACGATCAGCAGTGTCCCAAAAATGACATCCAGTTGCGTAGAGGTCGTCGAGGAACTGAAAGTAATCATGTATTAGATATCCAAGTCGAAGCACAGGCTAGCTTACCTGCAATCGTTCGTCCTCTGGAGGGACGGTACCATAAAAAGCAGAGAGACCCATGGCTCCCCATCCAATTGCAGTGACAGATGAAGTTCCAATCTTGCGGAGTGTCAGTGGAAGGGACATTGTCGACGATTGAATGTGAGATAAGTATCGATTTAACGGAAGCGGTTTATTGATGGTCGTGTCTGTGTATTTATATGTGCTTCGCTGTTAGGATGTGGGTCGTATTATTATCGATCTTTATGACGGTTCCCATTGACAATGACTCACCTATCCACCCTATGTCCCATTCCCTCCACACAGAAGCAGGTGTCGGAAGGTTAATGGCAAGCCCGAGACCCACCTGTTTCCGGACTATTCAATAATACCGCAAGTGATGTCATCCTTTCGTGAGCTAATGTTCAAGGATGAGTGATACGCGGATATAGCATCGGAGAAGAACTTACTTTGAAAGCATGATGCATGAATCGATGTTGGCAAATAGCATGCTCTTCGTGAGCAGTCCGGACAGGTGACTCACCTAGGGAGAGGAGTATTCACACAACCTCCAATGCATGTTTGATGCTAAGATTGAGGAGACACACTGCAAGAGTCATTGAAATGATACTAGAGAAATGATAACCGAACAATATTCGTATGCTGTCACTAGGTATATATGAAAAGACTAAACTGACAAACGTAAGCCCGACAAGCCCAAAAAGTCCCATAGGTGTCACACACAACATTTGTACAATCGTTGTGCCCAGTACCTACCATCCTCAAACCGCCCTTTTCTAACTGGGCGTAGAGCCGCCTCCTTTATTTCCTAATTTTCCACCAGCGACATGGTCCGCCAACTGCTCAAGATCAGGGTCTTGGGGCACTGTCTTGGAGTCCCAAGTCTCCCGAATCAACGACATCGTGCTCTCCAAACTACGTCTACGCGTACTGGGACTTGTCATCGTCGTTCCAAGGGAAGCTTGACGACCATGTCCACGCTTGAAGGGCATGGCAGGACCCATCGATGGGCTAATGGGAGAGGTGGGTGTTGTGGCCACTGGTGATGAAGGGACGGAACCAGTCGCAATGACTTGTTCCAGAGCAGCTGCAACACCGTTGGCGGGCGCTGGAATACTGGCGTTACCATCCGGCGTTGGAGGTTGTGAGAGAATAGCTTTACCCTCTTCAGATTCAGCATCATAGAGGTCTGGAGGAAGGCGCTCGTTCTCAATATCAGATTTGCGACTAGGATATTGGGTCAGTGGTTATTGTACAAGGTACGTCATAAGATACGACATACGCATCTTCGAAGCCAGTGATGGCGTCCTTGATTCCCTCCGCACCTAGTGCGAGAGTCCCATAAGGCAAGCGGGCCGAGCCCGACACGTTCTTGAGCTCAGAGACCTTTTCGGATTCCTCACTGCGCAGAAAATTAGACAACTGAGGCACAATACATATGGAAAGTGACATACCGAAGCAAAGCGAACACTCTTGACATACGACCTACAGCAAGAATCTTGTTCTTGATGACCTTCCTGCGTTCCTGAGACTCTTCTGATGGCGTCGTAGGAGAAATAAGTGTTTCTTCGTCTGAGCTCTCTTCCAATTCTTCTTTTGTGCAGCAATTCAGTAGCGCCAACAACATGTCGGTGACTTAAAAGAGACGCTCAGGTTATGTATTTTTGGAGAAGGATGATCATCGCTTACTCTTTTCGCCAACGAAGGGCAACGACCAGGTAAAGGCGTCCATAAAGTTGGGTAGCCAGTAAGGATGAGGGGTGGAGTTAAACTGTCGAATATTCAAGACGTTGCTTTCATACTTGAGAATCGCAGCTTTGTTGTTGTAAACATCAAGGTAGTTCGGTGCAGAGAACAGAGTCATAACGGAAGGGAAACCTGTTGTCCGTGTCTTTCGATACATGCGATATCTATAGATGAAGATCAATGGAAGGATTATTTGACTTTGAATGGAATATCGAACCCTGCGTCTTGTGCCTCGTGCGCTCGGATGACGGAAAGTAGTTTGTTCCGTTCCAAGAATTGGCAAGCTGCCTGGTAGGTGAAGAAGAAAGAGCAGCCTCGAACATGATTATGCACAAAGCTTTCCTGAGTCTTTTCCTGGCCAAAGTCTTCTACAGGATCTGACCAAAGAATGTCACACATGAGCCCTGAGGTAGGTGGTTCTCGGAATCTGTCAAGCTGTCGGATATCATCCAAGGTGTGAAGGTCTGGAGAGAGTCCGCCATGAATACAGAAGAATTGCTTGTTCATGATTGCTGCAAGAGGCAAAGCGCAGAAAGAGTTCATGCATGCTTCGTAGATACGCTCTGAGTACTTGCGCTTGCCTGAAGTCGAAATCAACGTTAGTATGCTCTATGAATGCGGTACAAATCACATATAAATGACGTACATTCAAGCTTGAAGGTGAAGTAATCGGTCAAATGTCGGCATTCATGGTTACCACGGAGAAGGAAAAGAGTATCGGGATACCAGATCTTCAGACTCCAAAGGTAGAGTACACACTACGGGATCATTATTATAGTTTACCAAATAGGATTGGTACACTGTAGATAACGCACCTCAATGCTGAAGTACCCCCGATCAACATAATCACCCAAAAACAGATATCGCGTGGTGGCGGGACTGCCACCGATTTCGAACAGCTTCATAAGATCATACTAAAGCAAGAGGTTAGTAAAGAGTATGCAGAGTGATTTCAGTAGGATCGCATACATATTGACCATGAATATCACCACAGACTATAGAAAAGCATTTCAGCGAGCAGCAGAGATCGGTCGACGAGTAAACACGCACCCGTAACCGGGGCATCGACATGCAATAGGTTGGGTTCACTACGCAAGATTTCCGTTCCCTTTTCAATGATAGCGAGTGCTTGTTCTTCGCTCAAGCGACCTTCACGATAGAAGTGGTTCTTGAGAAAAGCGACGTCTGGTTTGGACGGATCATCGCGAGACCAGAACTGCTCTTCTGTCGGGATCGACATCGCAGGTGCTTGCACCTACATTACAGATGCATCAATAGAGAACATAAGTTATGAATTCCGCTGGCAAAGAGGGCAAGGGTGCAGACCTCCTTGACGACCCGCTCTTGGGTGGATATCGTGTAGCCATTCTCGAGTTGGTGTTGGGTAAAATCGATTTCGGGAACGGGAGCTTTTGACTGGATCTGGCCAATCGCTTTCTCTATCTGAGCCTGTGTCCCACTCATAGCGACGGGGGCGAGTGTGGAGGATGGGAGGAGATGGTGGTGAAAGCACAACCACTTGTTTCAAGCACAGAGCACCGTGATCAAACAGCCGCCCAGGTAAGCGGGGTTTCAATCACTCTGTACGCGCCGCTCTCAAACGAGGCACAACCATCGTCATTGGCGACATGATCCTACTTTCGACGCGACATTGTCGTTCAGAGCATGAGGAATATATTCTACCGAAATGTACATGCAACGAGCAGAAAATCATGACCCGAAATATAGAGGCAACACGTATTGGGCTACATTGAATCCCAGTAAAGATATCACATAACCTGTGAAGAGAGGCAGTAATGGCGCCAGCAGCAACTCTGACCGTACGAGGAATGGAAGCGCTGTATGGGATTATTGATCAGATATCGTAGGGTGGGATAGGGTGATCGCTCACCATTGAGACCCAAATACAACCCATATATGTATTGGGAAAATCTAGGGTGGATCGTTGAGAGTATCAGATCCAAATCAATTTTGGTAGAAGGCTGTACTCACGCTGCCAAATACAATGTATTCGACAAGAATAGGCAGATCCAGTTGTTCTTCATGATGACAGGCACGAAGAATAACTGAGCAAGGTACAATGTCAAGTACAGAGGGAAGAACGCATTAGTATGGACGTCAAACGCATACGCCCATTCGACTACGGAGTCCTGCGGAGTTGAATGTGATGGTGGTGAGACCAATACTTTGTTGGCAAACAACCTATTTCAATCGACCTATCAGAGTCCATCTCCCGAAGCCAGTTGGGTGAGCGCACCAAACAATCGTTGCAACTACAATCCCTACCAGAAGGTAGTCACGGAAGATCATTAGGAGTGCCAGCTGAATGGCACCGAGTGGACTAAGCTGGTACACGAACGACCACGCCAGAGCAGAAACTTTGGATGTATTAGCGGATGGCGATATCGTTTTGCCAAACAAAGTTACTTACCCACAAGACAAGCTAAAGCACATAGAGATTGTTTATTAGGGTAGGCAGACTAACAAGGTATAGATGTAAAATTAGTGAAGACATACCACTTAATAGAATTAATATTGCGGGGTCATCCCTCGCCCAAGTATTCTTGGTCTCTGACGTCACGGCACCATTTCAAAGGATTGTGGTTGTACGAATCATGAGATAAACATACGTTTGTGGAAGTAGACGTTACGGTATCTGAAAAAGTGCAATTAGTTTCAAGAAGATAATGAATTCACACATGTACCCACACTCTTTTCGGTGCGACACAGAGATATGTGAGTTGCCATGCTGCTAACTCAAAGTCCTACTTCCACCGATTCATGCATTATTGGTCACTAGCATCCTGCGAGTGAGCACTTGCGCACCATTTGTGAGAACTTGAATAACCTGCGAAATATGACAGGTATTCGGTTTGACAGTGAGCCTGCACCGCGTGTGTCGAACCCGCCGTTATACATAGGTGAAGGTGAGCTTGTCGGTAAGACGGACATTTCCGCACGAATACGGGGACGACGTAATAAGGAGAGACGGAAAGACAGTTTGATAAAAGAGGTCCTGGGCCTGTTAAACGACGAGAGAGTATACTTGCACAATGATGTCCAGCACAACCAGCTGCTAACTCAGGCAGATGCCGTCGGACTTTGAACTTTACAAGCGGCGCGTCACACGTAGAAAGCGCAAAGACTCGATCGTTCTTGTTCTCTTACCTCTGGACTCGACGTCGACAACAACCACAACATCATCAACGACAAAGACAACGATGGAAGAGGACTCTGAACTGCTGGACTGGGGTAACGAGGACGACGAGTCGCAGGCGCAAGCTTCCTATCCGTCTCATTACTCACAGAGAAACTCTGTTCCACACGATGCAGAGGACGCAGTTTCTCTTGGTGGGGATGATGACGACCTTCATGAATTCTCAGCCTACCAGTCTCGACCAGTGCATGATGCGGAACAGTTTTCGCACTCTCGGTCTTCGAGGCCACCTTCAACGCCACAACGACAACAAACGCCTCCACCCAAACATCGCGAACGCTCTGGCTCGCCTCACAAATCATCTCGCCGGAACGATTCTCCTTCACTTATACGTTCCCAACCGCTCTCAATGGCTAAGCTCACTCATGCTTTACCACCAAAACCGGTCTTGGCAACAGCCAGCATAGCGCGCTCACCACCTCTTGCAAGCACATTAGCTAGTTCCATGATTCAAAGGGAAAGAAGATTGAACGGGCAGAGCCGGGGAAAGTCCGTATCTGTAGAGGCAAGTGATGGACTGCCTCCTGACTGGGAAATCCGATATCCCAGGAATGGAGGACGCGAGGCGTACTACTACAACGTGAGAACACATGAGTCGACATGGACTCGCCCTCAGGATGGTGTCCATGTTGCATCGCCTGCGAAGGACAGTAGAGACTCCAGAGCTCGATCACTTTCACGAAGTGTCGATGATGGTGCTCACTCTCAGGGTCTGCCTAGGACTGCGCTTCACAAGGACTCGAAGCGCCGGACTTCGCCTGCACCAGTTGTCACGAGTGAACTGACCTACGAAGACCGCCATTACCGCCCTGGTGATTCCACTGTTAATGCTCAGACTGACCGTGTCCCTCGGGCTCAGGCTCGGCCGCTGTCGCCTGCACGCTCTGTGACGCCTCCACCTCGTCGCGAGGCTCTCGCACGCAGGGACCTTTCTCGTAGTTTGTCTCCTGTGAATGACTCATGGAGACCAAATGCCAGGGATGAAGATCGAAGCTGGGGACGTCATCGTAACGAAGACACCAGAAGTCTCAGCCCGGAAACTCGTCCACGTGGACGACGCCAGCGAGCGGACATCGAGATGCCTCCTCTAGAAGACGAATCCATTCGCAGAGACCACTCCAGAGAGTGGCCGGCTCACAGTACGTTATCAGCCTCCTACCCTCCATCTCCATCTCCCTCTGGTACTCGGCGTCTGTGCTCCTCCCGAGGCGGAGGAAGCTTCTGCAAAAGTCTCAAGAAGCCTCGGGGGTTGAGCTACGCTAAAATGCCCCTTCGTTTCCCGACCACTACCCTCCGTAATCGACTCGAGGATGCTCGTCATCACGGATCCCTTTTCGTTTTCTCTTTTATTATGTCCCTATTACAAGCGTCCCTTCCATTCTTAACGTCCTCTCTCTTTCTGTGTTTCTCACAGGACATCGGTCGCCACTTCGTGAAGCATCGCCGCCTGTTTCTAACTCACGTCGTGGAATGGACTCATGGAAACCGTCTTCCCCGACTATACCATCAACATCGAAGCGCAAGCACAAGACTGATCGAGTACTCAGTCCTGATCCCAAGCTAAGAAAGGACCTAGGCGTCTATATTGATCGTGACGATGAGGTCTACATCCCTCGTGAGGATGTGGGCCTTCTCGAGGCTCGCAAACGAGACTCACACATACCTGCTGACTCAGTTCCCCAGAGGCGTGGTAGAGATTATCTGGATCTCACAAACGTAGAGGTAAAACGAAGGCGCATGGATTACGATATCTCACCACCTATCCGCCGATCTGCGTTGCCAGAACCAGAAGTTCTCCCCGCATCCAATTCTTTGCCTCAGCATCCAGCCACTATGCAAGAAGCTGAAGTGCCACGTGCGTTTGATGCATCACTCGTGGGGCCGACCGTATTCACAGTCCTCGTTCTTGTTGTATTGCACAGGTCGCAAGCGACAACCACTTCCACCACAAAGCACTCGGTTCAAGGAAGCTTCAAAATTCCCTTCGTCGCCTGTCGCACCTGCCCCAAATGCTCCTCCTTCGAGGCCAGCTGTACAGGACGGAAGAATACCCAATGGTCCCAGTAGTATGTACGCAGATGTTCCTTCAGGTCCCCGAAATCAGAACAAAGGATTACAAGGCGACGTGGCCGCACGGACGTCATCTAAAACTTTCTCGAGATTCGACAATACTGTCATACCCTCAAGGGCTGATGCAAGTGCGATGGACGTCGACTACCCGCTACCCTCCAAGCCTCAAGCTCAAAGAAGGAACGATGAAGGCATTCCAAGATCAGTCTCTGCGACACACTTGAATGATTTGCAGCTAGAATCAATTCCCAAGGGACCTAGGGCAATGACTGGGAAGATGGCAGCCCCTCCTGCTTCGTATCCCTCGCAAGCAAACAAACAAGATATGACCAGGTCGCCTGCTAATATGCGTGGTGGCAAACTTCCGCGACAACCTCCTCCTCATATGGCTCAAGTACGAGAGCCTGTATCCCGTCGTGAGTCAGCTGTAGGAGCTCCTGCCTTGGCTCCACAACGCTTTGAAGATTCGCTTCCTACTGGCCCTGCCAAACGAGGTCCGAATGATACTCGGGATATGATACCACCTCCATCAGCCGTATGTCATCCGTATCATTTGCGGATTTAATTACTTACATGGAGTTTAGAACGCTCGTGAACCCAGACGGAATGCGGGTCCACCTACTGCTCCATCGATGAAGCTGTCGGGTACTAATAATATTCCAATTGGTACTCGCCGAGCAACTCCAGGGACGCCAGTATCAGAACTCCCCGGAACTTCGGCAGATCGCTTCAGATCAGCCCCCATTGGACAGTCACAAAGACTAGAGCCCAACTCGAGGTATTCTGACAATGTAAGAACGATCGTCTTTTCTGTGTGAGCTTAACTAATAATCTAAAATATGTTGCAGTACAATTCTCTTGCTCAAGATATCGAGTCTGACGATCGGCATTATCGACCGCTTCTTGATCGCCGCCAGCAATCTGATTTCGAGCGCGAAGCTCCGAATGTACGTTGTCATTTCTACCTCAACGGTATCTAACCTGACCGGTTGGGGTTAACTTAGAATTTTAGTCGTCTTCCTCCGCCAGAGAGTCAAGAAACTCTACCCAGCTCCCGCCGTCAACGCCGAGATTCCCTCGTGGGCCAAGACGATCGGGCAAACCGAGCGGTATGTTCCCCATACTCATAGCTCACAACTTATAATTGAGACTTTCTATCATTCTCATAGACACGCTTCGGGCCTGAACCGATGAAAGTCAGCCCGGTTGACCCTAGCTCAGCCGAATCGAGAACGTGGCTTACTCGAGACGAAAGTCAGGAGATGGTTAACCGTATGGGTCGCCCGACGTCAGGAGCTCTTTCTCAACCATCTACTCGAGGACCTTCTTCGAGCTCGTCTTGGAACGCTCCGAGGGATGATGACGACTTTCAGCGCAATGAAGGTCAGGGCCGTGCTCGCTCATCTGAAGCCGCTGAATACTATCAACGTTCTCGACGGGAACCTTCCCCGAAATATGACTACCCACCTTCAGAACAACATCGTTATTCCGGTCATCAGTCACTGGAATTGCGACTCTCGTCCGCAACCCGCGAGTTCCCCGATCAGGATGAGTATCGAGCCAGCGACGGCAAAGACTTTGATTATAACTACATGGGCCCTGGCAAGCCTTCCCAAAGTCCTCGGCTTCCTCCTCACAATATTCCTGGTCATGGCAGACATTGGGACGGCTATCAAGAATCTTCCGCCAACGTCCGAGCTAATTCTCATCCTGAAAGAGTAGCTATTCTCGAATCGCAGCATCCCTTACCCCCTCGACCAGACACTTCCAAAAGATCCGTCCGTATCAAGCGGCTGCAGCGGTCTCCTCGTCCTGCAGGAGAATTCGACGATGGCTACCTCAATGCTAGTCCCAATATTGATGCCAATCCACAGCGACCTGCAGCTCGTCGAGGAGCTTCGTTGTTGGATCGTTTACAGCTAGACAATGCTTCCGGTCCGTCTTCGGCCTCGTCCAACTCTCTGCGGGATAGAGTCGAAGTGTCGATGAAAGAACCTGAATCACCGATCTCTGGATCCCAGCGACCACTCAGTATTGCGATGAACGACGGGGAAGGATTAGATGGTGGGGAGATGGACACGAGGCCGAAGGGTGGCAGAGGTAAGAAACGTAGCGGAAAGCCGAGACGTGGAAGAAGGGGTGGCCCAGCTTGATATTTTTTCTTGGATCGCACGAAATGTTGCATGATTGTACAACTTGTTGAAGTGTGGCTTTATTATCACGCTTTTGGTCATTGAATAAAAAGATTCAACATATATTGGCCGGTCGTTAGTGCAGCGTGCATATTCCACCGAGTTGTAAGACACTTGTTGCATTTATAACTCGACGGGATGCGGAAGCTCTTCCGCAAAGCCGATGCGAACTACATCCGAGTCGATAATAGTTCAAGTCACCCTTATAATGTTGGGATGGCTCGTAAACATATGTAGCGATTAAACGTTATATCTCGATGAATGCTGAACCCAGTTATTAATTAATCTGAATGTATGCATATACCAAAATGCTGCTGTTGAATGAGACAAGGAGTAGCACAGTACTAGTACTGGGTATATGCTGATCTAAGAAGAGAACAGTAATGCGACGGCTATTAAACTGGGCGCCTGTTCCCTAGATGAGATGGAGGACTCGGAGGGGGCAGGACGCGTGCAGCTCTCTCTTCACCTTTTCCTTTTCCTTATCCTTCCACCAACTCTTTTCCTCTTTCTTCACGCGCTGATATGCGCTCTCTTACTCTTCACGCCTCTGCTCTCAACGATGCCGAATACGACCTCTACACCTCCTCTCTCCGCGATCTCGTAGATAGCGACGACACTCCAAACGACCCTCTATCTTTTGACGACGCACGTTATGAACAAATCCGTATTTCTACCCGTGAAGCAAGAGCCTGGCTCAGAGGACGCTACAATGAACTTCCCGTCCACCAAATTGACTCTATTTTGAAGACTATCGCGCTCAACAATGCGCAGGGCGAAGGTCTCTCTGTCCGTCAATTCTTTGCCGTTATGCGTCTGGTTATGCATGCACGTACTGGGAAAGAGCCGGATGCAAGCTTAGTATTCGTGCAAGGTGAGCACTCTTTGCGGTATTCTATTCAGCTTCTCCTCGTGCGGGTATGCATTGGAGCTATCATTGGAGACAATTGCTTCCGAATGTCTGCTGGGGTCTCTGCCTTCCTCTTATGACGTTTAATCGCTGTTGTTCGTTGTCGAGTTGCAATTGAAATTGCTTCTCCGGTTGACAATAACCACGTGAAGGGGTAAGCAGCCCCAAGTGATCAGTCCGAGCTTTTATGCTCAAGCAGTCTCTTGATTCTACACAATTTCATCTTTTACATGTTACTTTTCTGCCTCGAAACTAACCACCTCATCGTCCGCAGCGCATCCAGCAACATCCCCATTTGCCAAGTCTCGGCGCCCATCTCCACCTCCACAGCGTCGAGCCGATCCACCCGCCCCCGGTCCCTCTCAGCTCAAACGAGCATCCCAACCACCTCCACTGCGTCCTAGCAATACCGTTGTGTCTCCACCCGTCATTCCGCCTAAACCTACCAACCCGTTCTTGAATCGATCACGTTCCCAAGATCCACCTCTAGGTCCCTTCCAAAATGCTTCTTCTCGTAATCTCGCAGGGACGGGTGAAAACAAGCAACCCCCGCTTCCACCTCGTAAACCGTCTATTATACAAACGCAAACACAGATACAAGCGCAGGGTCCCCCTCCTCCACCGCCACCGCCAAGACATGCATCACTTAATCATTCAAATACAAATGTCTTGATCCAACAGTCGTTGCAAGCGAATCGCGTAGCTCAGAGTCTCAAGAAGGCAGAAGAGAGGTTACAACAGGAGCGGGTGCTTGAAGTACTGAAGACGAGTTCGAACATGAAGCGAACGAGGAGTAACAGCCCGACTAAGGATCTCAATCTCCGAAACACACCTGAGTGCAGTTCGTCATCTGCTTCTGGTTCCAGCTCTCGTCTCTCAGACCGACCCGCTCTTCCCCCTCGTCGCAAAGCCACTCCACCTCTTTCGGCAACCTCTTGGGAGCAAGTAGCTACCGCCAGTATAGGTCCCTTCGTCCCTCGTGCCAAGCCCATGAGTCCCTTCTTCACCCCTAGCAAATCTCAATCACCGTTCCACTCTCCTCCGAAAGTCCCTTCAGACCTGCCTCCTCCCTCACCAACCAATTCCTCCGTCCCTGGTCCACCTCCCATGCATCCTGACCGCAAACAGGCTGTATCGTTAGACAGTCAAGAAGGACCCTCATTACCACCCTCTCCGAGCTCAAATAATTCTACAAGACTCTTCCGGTCTAAATCAATGCACCAACCAGTCCCTCCCCCGGTTCCTCCACCCATTCGAAGCAAGAAACGCCCCGAAAGCGTTCAGTTAGATGGGAACCTACCTCCCCAGCCACAGACGCCCTCACGTCCCACACCGATGACTTCACATAACCTCTCTCGTCATCTGTCGCTCTCTTCCCCTGCACATAGTCGTCCCTCGGCTCGAGACCCATCGAGCGTATCAGACTCGCCTATGTCGACGGTCCAACGGGCGTTATCTCAGTTCCAGCAAAAAGCTGCGCCAAAAATCGACAAGGCGAGGTATAAAGCTGAAGCTGGGTTGAGTAGAAGGGGGTTCGTCAGTCACGAAAGACAGAAATGGCTCCGGAGGGAGGGCGAAGAACCTTTGATGGATGATCCTGAATCCCCAGCGGACCGGGAAGGAGGTTGGACGAATCGGAGGGTGTTTGATGACGACGACGAGGATGACATGCAACTCAATGGGTTCGAGAGAGTAGACGGATACAAGAAGGAGGAGAGCGGCACCAGTGAAGAGGAGAAAGAGAGGGTCTGGGGTGACCGAAGACGGAATGGTGTCCAGAAGGAATTGGGGAGTATGAGGGAGAAACAGATGGAGGTCCCTTCGATGAGAGGATCGAGAGAATGGTTGTATGATAGAGACGATTTGAAGTGGCCTGCTGGAGATGGATGGAAACCTCTCTCGTAGTTCTCGTCTTCGAACATTCGGCTGCTTGCTTTGTTGTCCGGTTCCCCTTGGTTCGTGTCTGAGCCTCGAATTCTCCCGCTTCCTCGTTCTTGGTTTTTATATCGGCTTCGATGTTTTGCTTTGCTCTTATTCATTGCTTCGTTCGTCCTCGTTTGCCAGCTTTCTTTGTTGCTGTTCCAAATACCTAGACCTGACTCGATAGGGCTCAGTTACCCTTGCTCTTTGCGTGCGGCTTTTACACGTTCCACCCACATATCCCTTCCCCTCCCTCCCTATCCCTGATTCCTACGTTACATATCACCTATCCATCCTTACCCCTTCCTCCTACTCTCTCTTACCCCCATGCCCCATCCATGATCACACGCGACACCCACGACCACCACGAAAAACTCGATGTATTAATAGCATCCCACATACACCCTCCGCCTCCCTTTTTTCTTCTCTATATCTCATGTCCTCAAGCTCACGTCACTCAAGTTTCATTTTTCTCTATCATCCCTTTTCACTTTTTACTCGCTCACTCATTCACATTCGTATAAGATATCGATATCGATTATCTAGGTATCATGATCCCCCGAGTTGAATGGGGGTAGATAGATGTATATACTCAACTGCTTGGTGTGTATGATAGGGTTCCTTTCGATGTTCGCATCTAGAAATTACTCTCTGATGTTAGCTGGCGAGACGGAAACGACGTTATACAAGGGAGTAAATTTGTCTCCTCTGTTTTTGAACATCCAGTGTTCACTGTTTCAGCATGGCCAGATAGTAAGAACGGACTTCATTTCTCCGCTATCGATAAAATCGACTTGTTCTCAATCACTGTAAATGGTTGCGTCGAGCCTTCTAGTGCATATGGTTTGATCATCCCGAGGGCGAGAGTTCCAGCATTCTTCAAAGCTTTCGCCAAGACCGGGATCTTTCGAAAACAGAAAATAAGGCTAAGTCAGAAGGATGAATTGAATCAGAGTCTGCGCTTACTGGCATCAGTAACTTATCGCTCCAACTTTTATTCAGGCTTATAATAGAACTTGAATCATGCTCAACTGTGAGTATCACTGAAGTGTAGAGAAAACAAGAACGACATACTGAGCAATCACTTCTCCTAGTCTGCGTTCTGATCTTTGACCATCGGTCAGCCCGCCAGGTCGGAAAAATATCGTTTCTTCATATCCAATTGCCGCCAAATCCCGTTCAGTGAACGCTTTTGATCTGTTTTTCCAGATGTTTGACTGAATATCTGATACTAGCAAGCTATTCAACGTTACCTTGAATACAGGCGACGAGCTTCTGTGTTCGGAGTGAATCCCTATTCTTAGCTTAGCACTCTTGTAGATTGCAGCAATGGGAACACACGACTTACAGAGATATATACTAATCGTTGTGAACTGGAGCCATCGGTGGTCCTCGCCGCTTTAGCTGCATTGACGACATACCTGCCCAGAAGCGGAAAGTGAGCTTGAATCTCAAAAAGATGAATGTATGGAAGGATTTCTCACTCCCTGTCAACCTTCTCGAACGTGGCCGCGGCTGCAGCTCCCATCCCTGAGATCCTTGACCCAAGACTATCAAATACATACATGTCAGCACTCAGCCGTTCCTTGTACTACCCCGAAGGAGTTAACGTCAATCGTTTTACATGGTAATACTGACCACATAAACACCACGTCCCATCTGAGCTCATTAAGCTGAGCTTCATCCAACTTCTCAAAGTCAACGACTTTCTGACGAAGTTTATCCTTCCCAACTGTGATCTGGTCGGAGGGTGTCGTTCGACGACCGTATTCTCCAACCAAAGTGTAAGATGCTGAACCCAGGAGTTCTTGGAGCAGTACTCTCCCCGTTGCACCGGTCGCGCCGAAGATGAGAGCAGTCTTTCCTGACATTTTCGCCTACGCCACTGAATAATCAGCACTTTTGGAAGTTAGACGGATTTATACAGGTCAGTGGGAGTAGTGAGCTTGTGTTCAAGTTCGCCGCATGCCAATGACGCTTTATACTAACTATAACCGGTGATCTGCCGTTGGCTGACGATAGCACTATCTATGTTGTATTTGGGTAATTTAGAGCCAAACGCTGCGCGAGGACGATGCCGGCGGGGTTCGACATACGGCAACTAACGTCGGACGATATGGTATGATGAGCCATTGCCGTCTATATCCGGTCAAGCAGGTGGCACATCACTTGGTGGCGACAAAGTTCCGAACTTCAGTGATCTGTCCAGTATTTGATGTGGGCTTGAGCCCGTGACAGTATTCGCCTACATAAAACCCCTGTGCCTGGAGACAGTTTATATTGAATGCCTACTGACCTCCGAACAGAGAAACTCACCTACGTAATCAGTAGCTGGGTTTGGTAAATCTTGAAAACGTCAGCGGTGTTGCATCAAGCCTCAGTCTATAGGGATTGACAGATTGCGTCGGACTTTGTAGCGTAGTATGAGACAAAACCATGATGTCTGACAATATGTGACAGTACAGGTTATAATAGAAACATAGTCTTTTTTGTATGTTGTCGACGTGGTTTGAGAAAGAAACGACTGTGCCGCACAGCCGCCGCTTGACCGGATATAACGAACATCAAGTCCGAAAACGAATATATTCAAAATCATCACAAGCCCCAAAGCTGCTTTCGACAATCTTGATCATAGTATATTGATACGTTTATCTCAGATCAAATCGTCGTCTAACTTCGCTCCCAAGCTAGTAGTAGTGCATACTAACTCGACTATCTTGATTACAGGAATCGAGATGGAGGAAGCTTTAACTCGCCAAGAAATACTTCATTCCCTCTACTCGATGGGTGTCGAGCTCCCACCAGCAACGAAACTTCCTGACGAAGCTCTTAACTCGCGTCTTGACGACGCTATCAAGTCCTGTCAGGAGCTCCCAGATATCTTGCCTTCTCCAGCATCCTCAACTTTGAGGATTACATCTTTGGGTGATTGGCCGTCTGGTCGTCTGAAAGTCGCAAAAGCTATCGATAGGGCCAACTTAGGAGAGGTCGCTCAGAATAGCATGCTAAATCCTGAGTTACAAGGTTCAGGTGTCGATGTTTTGGGAGATTTGAGATACATTGTACATGGGTTTGCGGATAACTGGGATCAGAAGATGAAAGCTTTTTTTCTGAATGATCCAGATGACCAACAGACTCTGACTATCGCTCTCAGGGTACGTTGCGTTGCACGTCTTGTAACATTTATATAACTCAGCCCGCATAGATTGTGCACATAAAAAGAATAGACGACAGCACCCCAGTGTTAACCGTCCTCTACTCCACCTACACGCCAGAAGCTGTCTCGCTCGCGGAGGCATGGGACGATGAGCAAGCGGATCCTGCTACAGGACAACCTCCCACATACATGAAGACAACTCTTATCCAACAGAAGGCATTGCTCCGTATTCTCAAATTCAATTCGAGATATGTTCCCGCCAACTTCCACCCAGATAGGTCGGCGTTGGAAAGTGATTTCAAAGTCTCTTACATCTTCCCCGTTGGTCCACTGTCCTTCGAAGCCTTGGGAAAATTGAACCTCGATACCGGCTGTGCGATATGCGGAAGCAGGACTGTGAAGAAATGTTCCCAATGTTATTCAGTCGGTTATTGCGGTCCAGGTAAATTACAATTCCTGTTCCTCAATGACGTGTCACACATCGGCGAAATAACATCCTTCTAGAGTGCCAGAAGCAGGACTGGAAGAATCATAAGCAATCTTGTGTCTCTGTCAAGGGCGGGACCTGGCGTACTATCCGTGTCTCTAGTTGCTTGCCAGGAACATCCGGAATGTTCGCGTCCGACATGAACCAGCTCGCCTCGACTAGAAGACCGTTTGGACCTATGACTCAGGTCGACGGTACAAGCCCTCCACCCAATATCCACGGTTCACGGGTCTTCCTGATCAAACTCCAATTCGGGTCGAGCCATTTGTATATATACGATCGTAAGAAGTCGATGAAGTGTTTTTTCGTAAAGGACAACACGAATAGGGAGGTCTTTGACGAATTCCTAGTGGAGATGCAGCGTTCGCCGCGGGTAATGCATGACGGACTGAAGATGTACAGGTGGGCGAAAAGAGAAGGTGATTGGGATTTGAGTGTATGTCTGGACAAGCTCCCTCTGGAGACCATTCGGTGGTAACGGTTGTTGAGGGTTATCATATCATTATGTATAATATAGCTCATATCAAATGGCCATTCAAGAAACGTAGGGTAGTATGAACGAAGTATATGTACAAATGGATACAGTAAATGAGTTGAGGTATAACTAGTGCTAAAGATTGTACTTGTAGAGGAGAGATCGAGTCCAAGGCAAAACCAAAAAACAACTCATAGGTATACGTCACAACAACACTAACGGCGTCATGCATCATGAATAGAACAATCTATACGGAAACAAACTGCGTCACTGGTCTTCTCTAGACGGCCACGGCCTTTTTAAGATGTTCACGGAGAATGCCGTCACGTACTGCCAATTATGATGTCAATACAAGCTCAAAAAAGCAAAACAAAAGCGAAAGAAGGGAAAGGAAGACAAGAACAGAAGACGAAGGTGATGATCAGAAGGAGAGATAAACTCACAATATGATAATGTAAGGCCGGTATTTTCCTGGTCCTACCGATCGAAAAAGGTTTATCGAAGTGAGAACCGACCGGAGCTCGGACATGATGAGAGTGGGAAAAACTTACAATGACGGTGGTCACAAAACCATAGAAGGGTCGTGGTTTTGGAGAGAGGTCCTTCTGCATTTGCTTGAATTTGCCTCGTAGATCTACAACGGAGGAATTAGTCCAACGATAATTGACCTCGATGGGCAAGGGGACGGGGAACGTACACTTGGCGAATAGTTGTCCGTCGTTCGGCCGGTCACCATAGTTCGTGAGATAGGCATTCGCCTTGACGCCACTCTTCAGTTTCTTGTCCAGCAGGTCAAACTTGTTCAAGAATACTATTCACGGAATGTTTAGCCTCGCTAGTTCATAGAAGTGCGAAATTACGGAAGGTGGATTGAATACGTACAGACAATAGACGTTCCAACGAGAAGTTTGGAAGACACAATGGATTTCCACAGGATCATTGAATCCTGTAGTCGGTTTATCCGGTCATCCTCTGCCAATTGCTCATCGAAGCAATTGATGGGTGCGAGGAATAAAATCGCTTGTGCGTCGTCAAAGAATGGCAGCCACGCCGCTCGCTTCAGCCAAGTCAGACAGTTGAATAGAATGAACAATAACAACTAAACTTACAGATGTTCTTGCACCTCCGACGTCGTAAATACACCAAGTACTTCCGGCATCCGCTGAAGTAGAAGCGATGTCAGTGGGAAGTCGTGAACGTCCCGGTTCTGGAATCAGAATAGATACAGAGATGAGACCGGAACACAGACGAGATATTGGGAACGGAATAGGGACACAGTCGCGAAAGCGAGTCCTAGATTCACGATTGTACATTAGACGTACCATA
This sequence comes from Cerrena zonata, assembly GCA_038087015.1. Classification (NCBI taxonomy): domain Eukaryota; kingdom Fungi; phylum Basidiomycota; class Agaricomycetes; order Polyporales; family Cerrenaceae; genus Cerrena; species Cerrena zonata. The sequence continues at coordinate 488,695 of JASBNA010000022.1, forward strand.
ATGTTCAAAAACGAGTTTGTGCTCCTGAACACCGAGTGTTCTCAAGCGAGCCCGCAAGACGTCATTGTCTGACGGTTCATATTGTCGAGTCGCAATGCGGTCGATTTCCTTGAAATAGCTTTTCGACCATGAGGCTTAGAAGCACTCTCCAACGGAAATGAACGGAAGGGACACTCACTACTCCGCCGAATCACCTAGCTTGACACCTCTCCTCTGCAGAAGTTCTTGAATCAACGAATCCTCCCACAACAGTTTGATGTCATCTTTACACCCCGCAATCACCCCAGTCGCCCTGTCCAAGTCCATATCTGAATTAGGAGATTGGGGGCGCCCTTTTGAGGTGCCTGTGTAGAAACCTAGTGATTTCTTCCAAGCAGCGTGAGAACGAACTGCGAACTCGTTTGTCCGCCGTCGGGACAGGGAGGAAGTGTTGTAGCTATATGTTGCGTCGAAAGGTGTTGCAACCATGTCAGAGGTTTGACCGACTGAGGGTGACAGTTCCTCGGAGCCCGCCCCCAAGAATGTCTTCAGATCCATTTCGATGCTGCGAAGAGGCGCCAGTCGAAGTTTCAAGAGTGAATGCGTACTCGAGAACGTGAGAGGAGGCAAGTCGGAGGAAGCAGCATCAAGTGACTGGAAATTATCAAGAGGCTCATCGTCGTCACTGCTAAGATTAGCATCAAGGTCTTCCATGGACCAAGAACCTGATCCTGGTCGTGAATTACTTCGGTGAGCCGACAGATTGGAGCCGCCTGCGCTGCCTGGTGGGGATAACATTTCATCACAGAGCACATCGAGTATGACATTCACTGCGTGAATGAGGTTGAATTGGATAACGGCTCGCCATGAGGCCCGCTCTGCCCTCCACGCTTTAGGAGCGAAGGTCAGTTGAAAGTCTGAGCGTATCAAACAAAGATGTCAGTTGACGCCATTGATGTCGAGAGCATACATGAGGCGTACTCTTCAACGTAGTGGATTTCCCTGCAGACGAAAAGGATGAGTTTGAATGATGGTGATAGGATTCAGATGTACAGACCGCTTTCGCTCTGGCCAAGCAGGAGGAGTTTGATGTCGGTCTTTCTCTTTTTCATGGCGGCCCGCTCAGCCTTGAGGTGTTCGTCGATCTGGTCACTAGTGCGCTTCTCATCCGCTTCACGGCGTAATCGGTCAGCCTTTTCATCGTCGGTTTCGTGTGGGGGAGGTTTCATGAAGACGGAGAACGGGTCATCGCCCTCATTGGAAAGACGGGTTACAGGCATTCTAAGTGAGGATAACATGATGGTATGGGGTCAGCCAAGTTGGATGGCATAGGCAAAGTAGGAAAAGGACGGTGGCAACGCGATATTATGTACCTGCCCGCTTACCAGGAATTCGTTAACCCTTCTACGGCGGAAAAGGCTAGAGCTGTCTGAATAGAGTTAGCAATTGATGGAGCCGGTCCGTTGATAGCAAGGCGAAGACGTCTACTGGACACTTTCCCTGCAGCTCTCTAATACCTCCACTAGAGTATATCAGTGACCCTTGGTGGCTGGAGAAAGACAGATGCGTCGGAGAGGGGAAAGGCAGAGACAGCCAGCTTGGAATCATCGGTAGACTATAACGCGCTGTCCGTACATGCGTAGCGCGATTGGATACAGTACAATGGATTCGTGCGTATCTCTTGCGGCAAGCTAGGCGAAGTTTAGCGAGGTCCCCGTGAGGTCTCAAAGATTGCGATTTGGTAAGACCAGAGACGCTGACAGCTGTTGCCACCATCCTGCTTCGAACTTGCTGGTCTCGATCAGGGCTCCCGCTACTGCTTATACTAACTGGTTCATATAGACATCCGCATAATACGCCACCAGGAAGAGTTTTGCCAAGTACTCGACGTTCACGAGGAGGTTTCCTCAGCAGACAAGACGGTTTCGGGCGCACAGTATCCCCCCTTCTCACATTTATTTAGCATCCTTTTGTTGTCCCCGCTCGCTTGTCATCCTATTGGCATAGCACGATAAAGTGTATTTGATCCCTGCCAGCTAGGGTCAGCTTGACAGCATACCGCTAACGACCTCCGTTGCCGTGGTTGCTTGTCGCTGCATTCAATGGCCTCGTTGTTCGCCAATATGCCGGTCGTGCCAGCTTAGCCTTTGTGGACAACTTCTAATCGGTCTATTCAGTTCGCTATTTTATCCAGCATCTTTATTTGTGATAACCCCAAGACGATCGATCGTGTTCCTGACTCCCATACAATACCCTCATCGATGCCCACACTAAGACATTGGGTTTGTCTAACGCCTCCACCATTCTCGCTATTGTGCCCCACTTACGTTCCTCCGTTCCCAATATTTCTGCCGTTGTAACTTTTTTCACACTCGTTACCTGGGCACCGTGCATGCTCCGTTCACTAGCTCTGCCCCAAAGTTCGCTCAAAATTTATGGTTACGTTTGTTTCAGTTTCAAGCAAGTTTCAAGTATCTCTAGCCGTCGGGCCTGTCATCTGGTTCCTCCGAGTAGCGATTGCCAGACAGTGCCGTACTACCTCGTGTCATTGAGCAGGCCTAGGATCGTCCATACGACCGCCTACCTCCAAAAACCGTATTGTCGTGTGAGACCTTGTGGCCTTGTTACAACCTAGCTTTGATGTCCTCGGAGGCGACTGAATTGCATATGACCAAATTCGCTGTAAAGGGTAACCTAAAAGCAAACTTGGGGTGCATTGCTTACTTGCAGTATATAGTATTTACATCCTCCAGTCCCCGAGTCATTCGGGATATCTCGTCCAGTTTGGTCATCCCGATTTGTGATGTGCAGCTCTTGCCATTTTTGCAAAATTTTCAGGGTCATGACCGGAACGGTTTCATAGTCGTCAATGTTACGACCGATCGCACGAGAGTCACTGCCAGAATGATATTCGATGATGAAAGAGTGATACTCGAGGGATGAAAGACCTCGCTAAGAGTGCGCGCAGATGTCCTCCTCCATTTTCTTCTCACTCCCGCTTTCTGTAAACTCCTGCAAGTAAGAGCTATCGCCGCCGGGTATCGTCGATCGGGTCAATTTCCCTCGGACCTCTGAATATCGGGACAATAGTATCTCTGGGACCTGCTATGGACCGCAAGGGACTTGTCGGAGGGATTATCTGAGTTACCGACTTCGTCATCCGTTTTCCCTTTATTCCGTGCTCCCGTATTCAGTGATGCACTTACAAGAGAGAATTACAAAGTCTCGGCAAAAGATGTACGCAACCAGCGGGATTGGTGTACACAAATGTAGTAGTCCAGTTTGACGTCATTTCGTAGATGTCTTACTGAATGTCAATACTGTTGAACATAACATTCAATATACGCCCTCATACTTTTTCACACTTACTCATCTCCGAGCGGGTCGTTGCGTGTTGACAGTTGCGTACCCCGGCATCGACGCGCAGAAATGAAGGTCTAAGGAGATGGGAAACATAAGATTTAGAGATGTTTGAATTCGCCCATAGCCTAGACCTTGAAGTTCCACCACTTCCCCAAGCGACGGACACATAGGCATATCCTACTGTACTGTACTATACTCATAATGTTGTCGAGCACTAGCGGTGTATGCGTTGGTCTTGGGCGATGCTATAGATGGAGTCACTGGATAAGGCAGCGGCCGAGGAAGCCTGATCAAGGCTCTTTCACTAGCCCAGCCATCCTAGCTCCCACCTCCAACGCTCTCCACCTCGCCTTTCCTCTCAACCACCATGGACTCTCTTGAGCAGTCTACTGTACTCATACCAGTGATAAAGCCTCCAACACCGGCTCCTTCACCAGGCCTTACATTCTCTGAGCTACCACCTACAACAAACAACGTGCTTGCCGCATCATTCCACAGGCAGCAGTTCGCACTTATGTCTCCGGAACAACGAAGAGAATTACTAGGCTCTATCTTAGCTGACTGTACACCAACAGAATTACTGTTTGTTTCAAGTACCGTCACACCACTGCTTAAGCGGGACTTTCTGCAAGAACTCCCGCCGGAACTTGCTTGTTACATTCTCTCGTTTGTCGAAGAACCTCAAACTCTTACTCGGGCAAGCGCTGTCAGTCGACGCTGGAATCAACTCATCTCAGACGAATGGCTTTGGAAACGACTGTGTTACTTGCATGGTTTCGAAATTGATCAAGATTGGCCACCCTCCTCTTCCTCCACCTCGTACTACCGATCACATTTCAAGAGGGAATTCATTGCAGGTCAGTCTCCTACTTCCACTCTCCTCTATCCGAACCTATAGCAATACGTAGTATCTAACTGGTGCCATGGCGGCTCCCTCCTTCGAACCCATCGTGTCCCCTTCAACCCTGGCTCTATTCCCGACGAAACGACATCACCTCCACCAAACCGACCCAACTCTTCTGCTGCGATCCCTACATCTATCGCAATTGATTCGGAATGGGTCGTGGTGGGTTTGGCGAATAGCAAGATCCACGTCTTCAGTGCGAGAACTGGCGTCCTTAGTCGGACCCTCGTCGGTCATGCTTCTGGCGTCTGGGCGGTCGCTTTGATTCGAAGCGGAGGTGAGGGCAGTGGTATTCATACTGGTGCGGATGTGGATGAAGGCTCGGCTGGAGATTCGTGTACGGATGAGGATGTTTATGAGGGGCATACACCTACGATTCGACATGCGCTTGGGTTGGACTCACCGAAACCCATGCATAGACGGAAATTGTCAGATGTATTCGAAGGAAGTATTCCGATTCCGAAACCGAGCGAACCATCGGGAGCTTCGGATGGTTGGGGTCAACCCAATGCACTTGTGGTTAGCGGAGGTTGTGATAAAGAGGTCCGAGTGTGGGACGCCAAATCTGGGTAAGCTCATCCCTCTATCGACCTATGTTACTTTCATATCCTGACTGACGTGTTTAGGTTCTGCATATACTCACTCTCCGGTCATCAATCTACCATTCGATGCCTCAAAGTCCTGCACGGCCGCCCCATTGCAGTAACGGGTTCCCGAGATCGAACAGTTCGTGTATGGGATATTCAGCGGGGAAAGATGCTCCGTGTCCTCGAAGGACATGACCAAAGCGTTCGATGCATCGATGTCTGTGGTAACATTTGCGTTAGTGGAAGCTATGATACCACCTGCCGAGTATGGAACGTCGATACTGGGGAGTGTTTACATGTTCTCAGAGGACATTATCATCAGATCTATACCGTCGCTTTCGACGGTGCTCGAATAGCTTCTGGAGGTCTGGACACAACTGTTCGTGTATGGGATGTCCACACTGGGTAAGTGATTTGTAGCTTTACTTGACCTATCATTGACCGTATTCACTGTTCAGGGCATGTCTTGCTCTCCTCCAAGGCCACACTGCCCTCGTCTGTCAACTCCAACTCACACCCACTATGCTCGCCACCGGTGGGTCGGATGGCCGAGTCATCACATTCTCTCTCCTAGGTTCTTCGTTCGAGGTGATTCAACGTCTCGTTGCACATGATTCCTCTGTCACTGCTCTCCAGCTTGACGACCGATTCATGGTCACCGGTGGGAATGACGGTCGGGTCCGATTATTCCAATTCCCACCTCAGGACCAGATTCGAAACAGCACTGATGTTATTGGCATGGAAAGCAAGGGGAGTGCAGAACATATGGGAGATCCGAGGGAGGGGCTCATTGGGATTGTAACTGATGGAGAGGGGAAAGTGGGAAAATGTGAGTATGTGAGGGAGTTGAGTGATCTTAGTGAGAGTGTGTGGAAGGTAGCATTCACGAGGTCGACATGTGCGATTGCTGCGAAGAAGAGTGGGAAGACGGTGGTGGAGATTTGGAGGTTTCGGTTGAGTGATGTAGAGTGAGTTGGGAGATGGTCATTTGTGAATTTTGATGTTGTATTTCTGGATATTTCTATTCTTTTTGGATATCAAAAAAGTTTAGGATTTATGCATACAAGTTGCATTCACTTAGCAGGCATTATTGGGTCTAGTAACACCTGTTAGGTATTATTGATTGCCTCCAGTTTTCCTGCAGATGTGAAAACTGAAAGAATGCTAGTTGAGGCTTCCCAGCTGTTACCACTGTCAGAACTGGAGAGGCAGTTGTCAGATATAGATGCAATTGGTACCATGAAATGGCCTCATAAAATCCCCTCACAAACCCAGCATGTGAAACTTATTGGAAAGGCCATTACAAGTGTTCAATTGAGTTGTAAGCAAAGTGTGATTGCAGAAATAGAATTTGAGATAGAAATACATCAACTACTCCCAGAATTTATCTGCATCTGCATCAATAGCTAAGACATACTGCTGAATTCTTGGGGTCCAAACCCTGCAATCAGCTGCTAATTTGATCTGCTGGAGTGCAATGACTGTCTCCTTGGGAACAACAAAAACAAATTTAACAAAGTCAAAATATTGAGAAATGAGAGGCCATATCTCTTTGAAAAATTTCACCTCTATGGGATGAGATGATGAAACTGTGAATTGAAAAGCTACCATCCCTTTAATCACACCTTGGTCCTTAACCTCAAAAGCAAATGAGTCAATACCAGGAAAAGTGGAGGAAATAGGATGATAATACTTGGAGGAAAGAAAATTAGGAGAAAGAAACTTGTCAAAATACTCCACACCATCAATATGTGACAGGTTTACAGACAATCTTTGAGGTGGATCATCAAGGGAGGTAAGATGGTAAGGCTCAGCTCGGCTATTGATGATGTATTGTTGGGCCATCTGTTCAAAGAGAACACCTGCACATGAAGCTGACCCAGGGTTCTTCAATAAGGACAAAAAGCTGTCCCTAAAAGCAGCGGCAAGCTCTTTCTTCTGCTTCAATACAAGCTTGTGAGATATGAACCCAGAGATGAGTGTTCCATCTGGCACCTGTCGATCTATAGTGCCATAATATGACAGAGGGTTGATCTGTATTATATCATGGCTAGTTGAATTGAAGAAAACCGACGCATCGCTCAAGAGAATTCGCAACTGGTTTCCATCAATAAGTTGAACCCTCATATCGATGTCCCTCTCGATATCATCATCTGCTTTGCTAAAGAGGCGTCTCACGGAGCCTCCAAAGTTGGTGAACGCTCGGCGCCATTCATCCAGGCCACGTTGTATTTTAGACGCATCACTAGAACAAAATAAGAGTCAAATCTGCATCTGGTAGGGGCAACAGACAGCTTTACTCACCGAGACAAGTAGACCTCTGACCAGCCCCAAGTTTTCATCACAAATTTACGGGAGGTTTGTATATTGAACTTTGCCCAGGCCTTGAAGCGGTGTTCGCTTGGTGACGATGCCAAAATAGAGTCCCAGCGAGTCAGGAATTTACTAGTGTCCATCGCACGATCCTGCTCATTGTTGATGTCGTAGAGGATAAGCCCGTCGCTATCGCTATTCAAATCTTGTTGTAGCGATAAGACTGAATGATCAGGAATCCAATAGACACCCTGATCTAGAAACACATAGCGAGCTTTCGGTGAAAGAGAAAGGATGGTACTTTTCCCAGCAGCAAGCCTTCTGAGAAGACAGTAGGTCAGATACATAGACTTTCCTGGGGCAAGTGTCAGAGTGAAGATCAGATTATCACACATAATATACACACCAATTCCCGGTTGCCCAAGAAGGAGGGTATCCACGAGTCCCAAGCGCTTGCCTGACTCAACAAAGTGCTCGAGCTCAACATATTCCTCGCGAATGAGAAAGCGTGGCATTGATGGCCAGGATTTGATATTATAGTTCAAACCTGGAACGTGGTCGAGTTTGATAAATCTGGCTTTGACTGATGTCGACGATGTGGGATCATCGGAGACGGTGACGGACGAAGCTAGATCAGGGATATCTACTTCCACGGTATCAATAATTTGATCCCAGTGATCCTTATTCTTCCACAGGAAGGCGTGTATTGCAAAGGTGTTTCGGTGCATCAGTATATCTTCTTCCATTGAATGAAGTAGTCGCGGCCATGAGGGATCAGCAATACGCGTAGGGCTGCCGCTTAGCCTCGGACGCTTTCGAGATACAGATCCTATTGTCAAATAAGCATTATGATATGATGTCGAGAGGCGAAATGAGCAACGGGCCTCCGAATTCCTCATCGATCCCGGGCAAAGATACCGATGGTGTCTGTTCAGTCGCTAGGGCTTAATACAGCGGTCATTTAGTTACACGTCACAAGAGGTAGGTGGAGACCCTAGCAGACATTCGCAAGCAGTTGTCTCCAAGAATAGCTCCAATCCATACCCGCACGAGGAGAAGCTGGAAAAAAATACTGGCAATATGGCTCACCTTGCACGAATACTAAGCTTGCATCTGGCTCTTTCCCAGTACGTGCATGCATCACCAGACGCATGACGGCAAAGAATTGACGGACAGAGAGACCTCCGCCCTGCGTATTGTTGAGCGAGATAACATTCAAAATGGAATCAATTTGGTGGACGGGAAGTTCGCTGTGGCGTCCTTTGAGCCAGGCTCTTGCTTCACGGTTAGGAATACGGATTTGATCATAACGTGCGTCGTCAAAAGATAGAGGGTCGTTTGGAGTGTCGTCGCTATCTACGAGATCGCGGAGAGAGGAGGTGTAGAGTTCGTATTCGGCGTCGTTGAGAGCAGAGACATGAAGGGCAAGAGAGCGCATATTTGCGCGTGAAGAAGAAAAAAGAGATGGTCGAAGGATAGGGAACAGGAAAAGGTGTGGAAAGAGAGAGGCGTCCTACTCATCGATGATAATGATACCGTACCTCCGTAATTGAAAGACCGGACAGGGAACTCAATATGAAGACCCGCACCGTAATCATACTCTTCTTCCCAATGTTTTCCCTTCGTATGGATAACAGTATATCTACTGAATGCACCCCACTCGAACAAGAATATGACAAATGCCTCGATGTTCTAAATCTTTGAACTAGGTCGATGTACAGTACCAGGAGCTCCAAGTAGGAAGGTGCAGGCCATGGATTGCTGACTCATGATCGATCATTCAAGTGTGTTCTGAGCGAGTGGCGGCGATTACATAGGACGATTATTCGGAATTTCCACTGTCCATCATTCCACTGCTACCGTCGTGATGGAATGCGCCGTTTGTGAGCAGAAGCAACGCCAATTCTACTGTCAAGACTGTCTCAAGCAACAGTATGTCTTATTCAACCTGTGTCACCATCAGATCATCTCACATTTATCATAATCATTTCTTTCAGTCTACTATCCTTCCGTCTTCAATCCCCACATCTTGCTCAGGAGAGAGATGCTGCGATTACTGCCGCGAACAAGTCTCTGTCAACTGTCATAGAACCTGCCCGTTTACGAAGGGCCCAGCTGAGAGAATGTGAAGAGCGAGTCCGAGAAGTATGGGAGGGTCTCGAGGCCGTTCGGAAGGATAATGATCGTCGTACGTTGTATACTGCCTCAATCATCCTAGCATCATTTGGATTCTCATCGTGTTATAGTCAACTCTCGAATTCGTACCCTCCGCGAAACCTTGTCTACTCGTAGGCGCAACCTTGCTATTGCCTCTACCACCCTTATCCCGCAATCTACCCAGTCATCTTCTATCCTAATGCCTCGTTCACATCCTTCCTCTGTATCACCACCATCAATGTCCACATCACCTTCAACCCCTTCAAAGCTCTCTCCACTCGCAAATCGACGACTAAGCAGCAATGCTCGACATCCGTCTAGTCAGATTCTCCCTATTCCCATAGCTACTCCGTCAACGTCCACTCCTCGCTCTATATCCACTCCTCCATCCACATCTCCTCAAACTCGTGCACCTCAGCTAACGCGACCGGTATCGCAACCTCAAACTGCCCCTGGTACTCCTCCCCCTCCTGCGAGCTTAGTCCCTGGCGACCCTTACCTGACCCAACAAATCGCAGAAGGGGAATCCAACCTGCTACATCTCTCGGATACCATTGCGAGAGCGAGGAATGGACTTGTCCAAGAACTGGTGGAGGTGTTTAGTGTAGTCGAGGTACGCCCAATTCTTATCTTATCACCGCTTCTTAGATGTAAACACCTCGATAGGTCGGTGGACGTCCCCCTGTTGGAGGCAAAGCAGGAACGAAAGGTGAATGGACTATTGGTGGACTGGTTTTACCCGTCCCAGGTGATATTCGACGATATCCACCAGATCACATTAATGCTGTCCTAACGCATACAATCCATTTCGTCTCTTTACTTGCGTTCTACCTTGGGATCAAGTTACCATTCGAGGTTGTTTGGAGCCGTAGTGGTGTATCTCCTGGAAGTAGTCTGGGAGCTAGTAGTGAGGGTAAGTGCCGTTTTCCGATGCTTTGTCCTGCCGGGTAAATTAAATCGTTTATGTGACAGGTGAATCAAGTCCTCGAGGAGGTGCTTACGGTTTGCTAGGTGTGGGAACACCCTGGATTGGCGCTATAAGAGGTGGAGAAGGTGGTGGCTGGGCAAGGTATGACTTTCGCAATCATATATATCCATTTGACTCGATTTTGACTTGAATCTTCGTTTGAGATGGTCTACGAAACATCCTCTCCATGTCTCAGCCTCATCTGCCCCTCCTCAGCCGTCCTCGTCATCTCCCTCTTCACCAACCACGACGTTATCGAAAGTATCTTCCAAATCCACCTCCCCTTCATCACCTCAACAGGATACCGACTCGAACCCAATCGACCTCGCGGATTCAATGTACTTCCCTTCCTCATCCACCTCTCCTTACACCGGCTCTACTTCCGCAGCAGGAACGTCATTCACTACCGCTCTAGCAATGTTATTATACGACGTATGTTACCTTGCATACACCCAAGCAGTGGATATCCCGCTCGCCCAAGCGGGTGAAGTTTTAGGAAACCTATGGAATGTTTGTTGTAGTCCCGAGTTGGGAAGGAAATCGCATTCGACACATCCACATATACCATACCCGACACCTCCCTCGTTTCCATTGGATTTTGCGCAGTTGTTACAGGCGACAACGTCGAATCCGAGTAGGGCTAATGCTAGGGTGAGGGGGTTGTCGGGGACTGGAAGTAGGAGTCGGAGGAGCTCGGAGGGTGGGAAGGAGGTGAGGAGAAAGGGAGGGGAGAGGAGGAATAGGGAGGATGTTATTGTTGAGGAGGATGGGTGGGATTTAGTTTAGGGACGTGCTCTGATATGTTGACGATTGGACTGTGTGGTAGTCCTTTTGGCCACTCGTTGGCTTGTAGACAAGTTAAAGAACGGTTTTTCTGAATGTAGCTGTAATATTACTTGTTGTATAGATAGTTTATATACGAGACGGATGTTTCATAGGATGTAATGATAATATTGTACACTCGCTATCGGGGACGCTAAGAAATGAATTCAATAGAAGGTTTCAAGATGACATTCAATACACGACCCGACAGAGTTCTCAGTGGAAAGTGAATATTATATGTTAACGGATACCACTTCCTAATGACTGCACTGAACACACTGTCGTAGAGACCTCGACTATGATTTTGCTGATCTCGGAGCCCTCTCACCTCAACAATGCATCCCATTCTCTAGGTACCTTTCTGGCCCCGTCCCGTGAAAGCCCACCGGACGATAGGCTATGACAAAAAGCCACTAACGTTCAGTTAAGTAGATTCCCCAGGAAGGAACCCCTTCTCGCCGACACATCGAGTCGAGTCAATTTTCGCGACATCCAGATGGGAATCATTAAACTTCAAAGAGGCTTCAGAATGATTTGCTAGTAGATCGGCACAAATGAGAGTAGCGACGCAATTTGACGAAGGATCACGGGTTGCAAGAGGGGTTTAGAAGAGTGTTTAGTGCAAATACTGATATCTTTTAATTTGGAAAGGGTCTGGAGGGATATCGTTGGTGGGTCGGTACCGATCAGAAAGCGAGGGGATAGATGTCGCAGACTTGGAAATGCAAAACATGTTTGAGTTCAGGTACCGAATCAAGTGATACACTCTAAGTAGACGTCGAATTTTAAAGACTCGATCGGTCGTCGAGTGTGTCCGTCCCGTGTGAAAGGTCATCACAGCGCGCAATCACAATAGGTATTGGACAAAAGGCCTATGGTATTGTATGCATGAGGTGAGAGGTGATGTTGATTAGTTAAATCGAAGATAGGAGGGCGAGCGACCTACATGCAGTAGGACGAATGAAATCTCTCTGTGTACATTATTTTTAACGACAAGTATAGAATTGCTAGGAAGGGATGCATGGTCACCGTCCGGCGTCATGAGCTCTACGAAAGATGATTTGACTAACAAACTTGTTGGATATTGTAGCGATAACGTACGTTTGGCCCTTTCGAGCAATATGGTTTTCAGCTAGGGTTGAGTCAGCTACGAGTTCTCAGACTTGGGAATAGGCGGAGGTTCCTTGAGAGGATTCTCTTTCCTCGCTTGGTCAAGTAACGTGTCTAGACCTTTGTCCTTCACCGCGTTCTGTATGACGTTAGAGATTGCATCGGAAAAGCAGCAGAGCGGTACGCACAGCAACGCATTGTTTATACTGAGTCCAGATCTGGCCACACTTTTGCTCGTATTCCGCCGCCTTCTCCTGCGAGTGTGTGCTGCGTTGTTCTGGTGTAGCTGCTACCGCTGGCTCCAGGTAGCCTTCGAACCAGGCGTTGAAACATTTGTCATATTCTTGTTTGAGTGGAGTGCATGCCGTGGATATACTGTTAGCCATGAGGAGAGATGTTGGAGGAAAAATGCGATTATGGAACGAGAGACATTGAGAGAGGAAGGTGAAAGATCTCGACGTGTTCAAGTTGCGTTAGGCCTCGGCAGTAGTCGCGGTCCGGAATGGCCCGGCTCACTGATGCTGAGCCGCCTGCTAAAAGTGCTTCTTGTTGTATACTTCCTCCTACTTACCATACAGTATACTGGCTTCCCACTATATATGCATCTCTCAATTCTACACATTTTCCAACGACTGTCTCTGTCGACTATAAAACCCGTGAATATATCTGGGTCCCCTGGCAGCCGATATTCGACTGAGACTGTGTCCTCAGCCCGAGTACGATCCATGAATGATCGAGTTCATTTGTCTCTTATCAAGCTCTAATGACAATCTCTCTCGTCTTGAGGAGACCTCTTGCAGCCATATTCCAACCTTAGAGTCAACGTATATTGTATATTGTACATGTAACTCCAGACGATTTCTTTTCCGACTGATGATACTTTACATAACCCATTTGTCCAAATTGCTCAAGTTTGACCTAGGGAAGGGTGAACTAGTAACACCGTTTTGCCATAACCTGATACTCGGGAGGTATTAACGGAGTATACGTCCCGAGAAATATATCCCCCCCCCAAAAAAAAACAAATGGTATGCATCGGTTGCATCACTGACCCAGTCCCTCTTATCCAAGTCAATGCATTCGGACAACTACGAAAACTGCCAGTTCTAAATAATTGCCTCGAAGGCGCTCCAAGGTGATCGTATGGCTAACTGTAAACATATAGGGTTCCTTTTCCTCTGTTGATTATGCATCTAAATCTTGCCCTACTCGCTGTGATTGACAGAACTTCTCTTTTCCGAATACACGACATGACTTAGATCATGTTCTGTCATGGAATATGGGCTTGAATCCCTATATATATGTTTTTACGGTGATTTAGATGTCCTCGTTTCTTGCACAAATACCAGACATCTTATAAGCACTCCCTCACCTGTAATACGACGCACGTATCAGACATATCCGTGGCTGTGACATTCTTGAAGTGCCTGATACACGTCGATCCAAAGATTGCTAATTGCCCCTTTCCACACAGTGATCTATATGTGTGCCCTGCCTCACGAAGGATGCCCGGTGGCTATTCATATCCATATGCCAATGTATGTGCTACCACTTGCCGACAGTGTCTGTAATGATCATTCTGACCTTTGGAGCAGGCGATAGACCATTTTAGAGTCCTCATTCCAATACCCAAGAACTCGTGTCTCTCGCGAGAGAGAATGAGGAACGATGAAGAAGCCCTTCTGAAGGCGGTGCTTACACAACGTAACTTAGATTGATAGATGCTATGCAACTGCGTTTGTGGGTGAAATATATAGTCTATTCGCTCTATGCTCCTCCATCTCCTCTGCCACTAACCCCCCAGCACCTCGCCCTGACAAGCATCCATGTCTACACACAGCGCTGCTCACCGTGCTTTAATCATTGCGGAAATCTTCGACAACATTGTTGTCAATATACACGATGCATACTATGAATACTTTGCGCAACACATAGACTCAGACTTCGATGGTCGTGCAACGCTAGGCGAGGGTGGCGAGGGTCTGCAAGGCTCTTGCACTGGACGAACTATGGCGAGCATTGCCTAATTTTACGTCTGTTTTTGCATTATACAATGCAATCATATCCTCCTCGGTAAGTGATAATCATGTATCAATCTTAAGTTGTGTTTGATTATAAGGTATGATTATGTAGAATCACACCGAAGAACGATCTCTACAACATTTGTATTCTTACACCAAACACACCAAGTGGATCAAGTACGGCAAAGACAATGCACCAGAACATGACACCTCAAAGATCCACTGATACACAAGCTTTGCAAGGGAACACTGCTCTTTCCCTCCCTTCGCCAACTCCAATTATGTTTATGGCCTCTCTCAGTATCAGAGGCAGACCTACTCTTTCCCCCTTGTCTGCGCTCAATATACCTTCTCAGAGATTCTTACACGTCAAAACCAATACATCGCAAGATATCCTCATCGAAATTAACACTGGTGCAGCAGCAGCAGATGTGCGTTCATCACACCTTTCAGTCCTTTTACTCTGTATACTATGGTATCAGTTGGGGGTAATATGCTCGTCTACCATGAGTGGGTTGGGGCCAATTGGTGATGTACATACCTACATATGACACGCATGAGTAGGCCAGACTAGATAGCCTATTGTATCCATATGACACGCATGAGTAGGCCAGACTAGATAGCCTATTGTATCCATATGACACACATGAGTAGGTCAGACTAGACGGCCTGTCCTATACGGTAGGCTATGGCTCAATTGGGCCGACCCCAACACTAGCTTCTACAATGTAAAAAATCCATATACTGTGGTACAGTCAGGCAAACTGGACGGATGGGTAGTGCCCTACCTATATTCCCCCTTGATCCCCACCTGTCATGATGCAGTCCGGCCGACTGAGAGTGAAGCATCTCTGCAGTATGCCATATTCAGATGAAGTGAGACAGTCCGGCTGACTGAGAGTGAAGCGTCTTTGCAGTAAGCTGTGTCCGGATGAAGTGAGGCAGTCCGGCCGACTGAGAGTGAAGCGTCTTTTGCGACATGCTGTATCCGGATGAAGTGAGACAGTCCGGCCGACCGGAAAAGAGGTATACTCTCCTCAGACCGCATGAGGGAGTTAGTTTGATTACTGCCCTGTGATAGTCCAGTTTATTTAACAGTATCTGATTCAAGCAGGACTCAAGTAATTAGGCCAAGCAAATATCTATTTTAGTAGCTCAAAATTATAATACATTATATTCCTAATTCCCTCCTTGTCTTGCTATCCTGTCGTAGTGGGCGGTACCAAACACCTCTGAAGTACACTTACGCAGGTCACTGATAGCTGAGCTCAACTCTCTCATGACCTTGATGAGATTTTTGTTATCATCGAGCTCGGAGTCTTTGTGTGAAAGGTTGGTGGATGGGTGTGGAGGAACATCCGGATACGGTGTTTCGAAGTTTGAAACCACCATAGCGGGTTTGATACACCTGGTCTCCAGCATACGCAGCTCAGGAACACCCGCAGCACTACGAAGGTGACGTTGCCACTCATTTACAAACCCCTCACCTGGTGGCAACTGCAAAGGATGAGTTTGGGGTCATCAGAAATATGATAAAATCACTTACACCAAAATTGTCATGTTGGCAAAATAATGCCCGTTTCATCTCTGCCGGATAAAGGCCATCATACTGTGAAGAAATTTTAAGTACAAGAACAGAAAATAATGTGGTGATTATTTACCTCTATTCTCGTAAAGTCTACAAAGTCAGCCGAAGATTGTTCGGTGATGATAGCTCTGTCATCCAGAGCCTGAGGTTCTGGTGCCTCTGGTGATCCCGTTACAAGTTCGATTTCAGCGGTAAATTTCAGCTGAGGCTCTGTGTCCTGTAGTGGTGGCAAGATATACCGCCCCTGGTCATCTACAGGCAGTCCGCATACGGGTACCTGTGAGAACGGAGAAGTGAGATATTGTTGCGGATAAAATAAACAAGACGTACCATATGTGACTTGAACAGCTCTGGATATCTATGAGGAAAATCCAGCAGGTCTTCTGCAAGCTTGATAGTCATTCTATGATCCTTTGCCCATCTTCTCCAATGAAGTAGCTGGTTGGGACCAAACCAATGATGCTTGACGATTGACCAAAAGAATAAATCGCACTCATCCATCATCAATATTGTGCGGCCAGTGTAGTAGACTCGTCGTTCCAATTGACCTTCTGCGACTGGAACACTGGTCCCGAGATAAATAATCTCATCAGAGTCATTAGAGCTGGCGGGGGAAGCTATTGGTGAAGGAGAGGAGACATCTTTAATATCTGTGAGAAGAAACGGACGTCCGGGCTCCGCCACAAGGTAAGGGCATCGAGAACGTTTTACAGCAGGCTCTCAGGGGGTATGATTCTCCAAGCTCAGAGTGTCCAGTGATAGATAAGAAGAGTAGCCAGACTGCCCATGCTCACTTTGAATAGGGGAGGGGGATGGGTGACTGGACGCATCCGGGACGGATGAGAATGTTTGAGCTGGAGAAAGAGTCCGCAACTCGTCCAAGCTGGGGACGGAGTGTGGATGATAGGCCGAGATTGGTGATGGTGACCGTAGATTATGTATATCCGGGAGTGGTAAACACTCCTGGATTGGAGAGGGAGACTCCTGGTCTAATATGTTAGGGATGGATGAGCCAGACACAAAGCTTGCGATGGAGGAGGGTGATTGTGAAGGGGCTACATCCGGGAGCGGCAGACAATCCCGGATGGGAGAGGGCGATTCCTGGCTGAACGTATCAGATACGGATGGTCCGGATGCAAAGCTCGCGATAGGAAAGGTTTGCTGTAGCGTAGTTACATCAAGGAGCGGCAGACAATCCTGGATGGGTGAGGGTGAATCCTGGCCAAGCATGTCAGATGCGGATGGACCGGACACGAAGCTGGACTGTAGAGGGGCTACATCTGGAAGCAGCAGACAGTCCTGGATAGGTGAGGGTGATGCCTGATCGAAAACGTCAGGTACAGATGGACCCGATGTTGGAAGTGGTGAATGTAACCGCAGACTTGCTACATCCGGAAGCGGCAGACACCCTTGGATGGGTGAGGGAGATTCCAGATTGAAGATGTCCGGCACAGATGCGCCGGATGCGAACCCCGGGATTGGGGAGGGTGTTCATAGATCCATGTTTATATCGGGTGGACTGCTTTGAATTGGAGATGGTGATCTCAAACTGCTGAGATCAGGAACATTTGAATAATCTACAGTGGACGGCTCCTGCAGTTTCTCCATCGAAACAGATTCCTGTAAAGCTAAGAGAGGTTGTGCAGATGTAGGATCCAAAATCATCAAGTACACAAAGGAAAACATACACTGGTTTGAGCTACCAGTCGCCGATTGCTTTGAAAAGGTACATGAGTGGATATTGCGAGAACAGGGACAGTCTGAGCTTACTGTTGGTGACTCAGCAAAGTGTACAAACTGCGAAAATGATAACAAATTTAAACAAATTCAGAGTTGATATATAGTGAAAAACACGTGCCTTCTTTGGGTATTTAGACATAGCGGAGATGTATAAGTTCAAGCAGCGAAGAGTCAATGCAACAATCGTTGAAGTTGAATCCAATCAGAAGTACCTCATTTGAATTAGAACGGTCCGGTGATCTTGTAATATCCCAGACCACGTGGTGCTCATCATTGATCGATCAGACACATAGAAACTCTATCTGTCTACCACTTACCACCGTGACTTCGCCACCCTTTGCAGTCAATATAACTTTCTTAGCCGACATGTCTCTTACTCTTCAAACCAAGAAAAATGTACCGCTCACTCAAGGTGCTACAGCTAAAGGCCGGGTTGCTAGTTCTCCGGACAAAGTTAAGTTGTGGATCGCGGCTTTCGTTCTTCATGAGGCAGTGCTCGTTGCCCCGGAAGAAATGACGGATAGTGAGGCAAGGTATTATTTCAATGGACTTTACGAATATGTCGTGAGTTTCAGATATATTTTATTGTCACAAATGCTAAATGGTCGTTTTAGAAAAGCGTCTGGATGTCTACGCAAACAAGAGTACTTGGTAGTAAGGGAGCTGTTCCGTATCTCTTGTCTAGCTTCTCCAGTATTCACAAACCCCAAGGAAAAGCATCCGGGACCTACCTCAAGCATGACTTTCTCCGTATGTTCTACTGGAGTGAGGAAAATAGTGTTTTTCATGGTGTGCCTGCCATTCCTGATGACCTCGAATGGCCGGGTGCACATGAACTGCAACCAATATGGTGTGAACGCGGTACGTCACATAGACTGTTGCTCTTCAATTTGACATTCATTTCATTTCAGTTAAATCTATGAACGGCTGGCGTGCCAAACGCGAAGAGCCACCCATGTATTTGTGTCTGACATTGGCACTATTCAATACGCATCCTCGCTCCACGCACCTCTCGGATATCTTCCATGTGCAGTACCAGGCACTCTCGCCACCTACCACTAGCAGTAAGTTCTACCATTATTAAGATATTCCAAACATTAATATACATGTACTCAGGGGAAAAGCGACCTCGAGCTGCTACAGATGATGAGTTAGCAGTACATGCATCCGGATCCGGATCCGGATCACCTGCTCACGGATCGGTGCCAAGTACATCATCCCAACCCCAATCATCCGGACCAATCAAGTCTATCGAGCCTCCTTTGAAACGTATCCGCATGGCGGATGAAGGCGCTGATGATGTTGAGATGACCGATGTTTCCAGCGGAGGAGTACTGGCTAGTACATCTGAGGCCCAGGTAGATCGGAAAGGCAAAGGTCGTGCTAGGGATCCGGTTCTTGAGGTGACTTCGACGGAGACACCTCAAATTGTAGTCGCTGAGTCAGAGAATGATTCTCAGGACATGGATCTGGATACAGGTAAGTAATATTTCTGTATGATGATGTCCCCACTCAACCATACTGTAGAGGATGTTGATCTGACAGAGTTCATGGATCAAGACGTTATGTTTCCGGCCGCGCTAGAAGAGCAGCTTTCAGTAAGTTTTATTTAGTCAATTAAAAGCAATGTGGCCATTTACAAATGATGTCTGTAGCCCGTACCATGCAAGTCATGCGCTCATGGGGGTCACGATTGTTATGTAGCCCTCAAACACTTTCACGGGTGTTGGAGGTGTAAGGCCAGCTCGAACGGATGCTCTCTGGTCCCAAAAGGCGAGCAGAGCGCAAAAGGCGAGCTCAAAAATATGAAGTGTCCGCAACACTGGCCTTGGTACATCACCTTGGTATTCCACGTGCTCAATGTTCTTGCATTGGACACTGAGGCCGGCCCACAATATCTTCCATCTGAATATACGGATGTTGAGCTCCCCGACTTTCCTACTGAGAAAGTCACCCACATCATGGCGCCATTCACTACGAATCAAATAAAGGAGATGGCCAGAGAGAAAAAGACTCTCAAGGCGGACATATACTATGCTCTTCCCCGGAGTCTCGCAAAGGAGCTAGAGAGCAAGAGGAAAAACTCCCCATTGTGGCCAATGGTTCTGAAGGATGCAGAGTCCCGCTTTGAAGACATCATCCGGCGAGCCAACCTTGGGACTCTCACACGATCATGGGCTGCAAAGGAAGTCCCTGAGCGTGGAAGGGCTCGCTCTCGAGTATCTGCCCCAACAACATCTGCTAATCCACCTCAGCAGCGAGGACGAAGCACCCGTGCGTTGTCGAAAGTATCATCAAGGGGATCCGAGGTGCCTCTAATGAGAACGGAGGCATCCGAGGGACATTCCTTAGCCACAAAGGCATCCGGCTCTGCTGCACCCACCTCTAAAGGTGATACGCATGACCAAACACCTTCGAGACCACGGCCCAAACCACGGGCAGCATCAAAAGCTAGAGCTACGTCTCGTCCACCTCCTAAACCTGAGGCAACTCCAGTCCAGGTCAAGAAGACAACGGTACCAAAGGTGACATCCTCCAAGCTGGTTAAGAGACCATCTGAGCCACGAGCTATGGCAGTACGCTCCAGATCCGTGAAGATCAATCGACAGAAGGCCAGGGATGAAGACTCTTCTCCAACTCCGCAACTGTCACGAAGAAGGTATATCGGGAAACGTCCGCCTCCAGTCATGAGGAGGGTTCCAGCTGATACCAATGAGGATGAAGGTTTGTGAATGCAGTCCAAATTATATGAAGTACAATGTCTGATGAATAATAGAAACCTTGACTGCATATGGAAGGAAGTGAGGCCCACCAAGAGAAAAGTTCCTCATAGCAACAGTTCAGTCAGATGGAGAGGTCGAGATTGAGACCTTGGTGCCAACAACTCCTCCATGAAGTCCGGATGCCGCAATATCTGAACCCAACAATCCGTACGTGACTACAGACATCCTCTCTGCTAAACTCGATGCCCAGAAGGATATATTCCTAGAAGCATTGAAGGAAGCTGAAGGGAGCCTTAAATCCGGAGTGCAAGACATGATCTCACTTGCAATGGATGATCTGCACCCTCAGCTGAGCTCAAACGTCCAGAAGTTCATAACCGGAATCCACCGTGAGCTCGACCATAGGCTATCCGGATACATGCACGGTATCGAGCGTCACCTCGACTCCAAGATCAACGAGAAGGTTAACTCATTGACCAAATCTCTCGAGCAGAAGATGGATGATCTTCTTGCAAAACATCGCATGGAGACCCGGGAGATGATGAAGGAGATCTTCGGAGATGAAGTCAAGGAGGTGCTGAGGAATGATGAGAAAGATGGCGGTAGTGCGAAGGAGGATAAGAGGGACAATGAGACAGAGACACCGGTCTCTAATCAGGCCAATCAGGACTTCCAGGATCCAACATACCCGGAACTCTCACCGGAAGTTCCATTGGTACCGGCGACAGGCGGAGATGGCTCGAGCTTAGAAATTGACACCAGTAGACAACCGGCTGAGGTTGTCCATGTATCAGGCCCTAACGAGGTGGATCAACCAAGCTCACCCTCTACTTCGAAGATCCCGGACGCACCTCAGAACACTGTCCCATCCCCTGCCATCGAACCGGATCAATTCATTGTATCCATTGATGTTGATATGCCGCTGGCAGAGAGCGCAAATGCATCCACTACGGATGAGCATGGCTCGCATCAGATCCGCAATGAAGTATCAGGCAAGTGCATTTTCTGTCAACTTATAGCATATAGTTAACTTAGAGGCCTACACAGACACAGTAGAGGCAGATTTGTCCGGAAATGACATAACCGACCATGCGGAACCAGTTCCAAACCTTCTCGTCAACCCTGAGCGGACGGATGGCGAGGAAATCATGAATCCGGATGCCTCTGAGGTAGATCTGCAAAGCACAGCGCAGAATGATGATATGGACGCGGATCCTCAAAGTGATGAGGATGCAGATGCAGATGGCGAGCACGATACCGTGGCTGATTACGGAGAAAAAATGGTCCAGGATTAAGTAGATTGTGGGACTTATTATGATTGACATTGTATTCCTTACTACATGTATGCACAGGAAATTGGATAGCAACTACTGCTTGCATTGGAACTCTATGAGAATGACAGATCTTTGTAAGTTGAATTACATGTGGGCACCAACTAGTTAAGTTGAATTGAGGAGAAACTTTGGGATTACTTCCGAGACAAGGGTTTGTTGACCTTCGTAGTCTTGGTCTTGACATTGGTGGGTTTGTTGATGGGCAGGTGGTCTGCATCCTCGGTTACTTGTGTCCCATCCTTTCTCCAGGTAATCTTCTTCTTAGTTCTCAGTTGCCTAGGCTGAGTCCCATTGGAATTCGCAACCGTTGAGCTCACCGGATCTAACCCATCTGGTGTCCGGATTTGATCCCTATCCGGGATCACCATTTTGTGATTGACCTCATTGGGCACAGGTAGACTTATTTGAGGGGAGTCCAACCTTACGATGTTACTATTCATTGCTACTTTCACAGTTAGTATAATTGCAATAAGTGAATACCGATGTCTTACCAAAAGTACTTGATTGTTCAACTGTTGCAGCTGCACTGTTCACGACGCCGGATGGCTTCTGCCGGGGTTTTCTGGGTGGCTGACGGGCTTTTGGCACTCGTAATGCAGTTGGTGGGGTTGATATCTCAGCCGCTGGAGCTGGTTGTGTGTTCGGGAGTGCTATCGTCGATCCGGTGACAATGAAGTGTCCGGATTCTTTGGTAGCACCGGACGTCTCTTCCGGATGAGATGAATTGGTGGTGTTGGAGGTCAACGACGCTCCGGATGCCCTCAATGCTGTGGAATCCTCACCGTCACCAAAAAGATCGCTTCCCGGAAACGCATACACTGCAAATGAGGTCAAAGAACCATCGACCTGTGATCCGGATGCTTGGGAGCCCATTAGATCCATTGACCAGTCAAACCCTTGAGCAAGTTGCATCTGAGCAGCAAAACACATGGACTCCCAGGTCTTTCGGCATACGTCGGAGATCCAGTTTTCTGTCTGGACACTGAATGAACTGTCACATAGGTAGTACGGAAGGTGGGCCGGCCATGGATCCTCTGAATCTCCTTGTGCAAACTGAGACACCCGGATATCTCTGATTAGTTGACCTCCAATCAGGGCCAGTTCTTCAACACTTCCTGTGACATTCCACAGCATCTGATAATTCTTCTCCCACAGAGTCAAAAATGCATCCACCATTGTCTTCGCATTTCCGGATACATGGATGACTTCCGGAAGTGATGAAAGAGGGTTATCCCATCCGAGTGCACCGAAATGTGGTGCTCCGCGGGGAATGACCTCATTAGCAAGATTGGGTTCTATTTGCACAACGTCCATCAGTATGCCACTTCTGGTAAAAGATTGGTCAAGTAGCGTACCTGTGATGTCCCTAACCACCTAACGATGTTCTGATAATTTATGTCATCACATAACTCTCGGAGATATTGCACCTGCGCAGACCATTCCTCCGATACGGATGCTGGGGATCCCTTCATAACCCTTCCTTTCTGCTTTCTAGCCGCCCCCAAGGTATCCGGTCCCGGTGTCTCTCCGTCTCGGGCTTCCCCAAAGTCAACAGGAGTATCTGGATGAATTAGCCCTGCATCGACCTCTTGCTCAGACCCATCGTCGGACGTACGTTGCTTCTTGTTCATCTTGGTGGCCTTTGTCCTTCTTCTTCTCTTCTTTGTGGCCTCCCTCTCCGTATCCACTTCACCTGCAGCAATCCACTGGCTACTATCAGACAAATATACCTTCCAGGTAAATATTTCCTCGTCCGGACCAAGTTCACCATTCGCCCGTGCATCCTGCCTCCGTACTATAAGCTCGGCCCAGGCAACAACAAGTGAAAGGGGCATCCTGAATACCTTCTGCAACCGATAGGTAGCCAAATCGACATGTTCTTCTAATCCGGCCTGCGAAGGAAAGTACTCCGGATCAATATACTCAGACCATAGACCGGTCATACTCTTCCAAGGTGGGCCAACGTCCTTCTTGTGATTCACTCGTATCTTGTCTACATCATGTTCTATCAGTATATATTGTATCCAGATGAGCATGAATCTTACTGTAATGCCATCTCACATATTCAGCAAGTAAGTCACGGAGGTCTTCTCCTTGCTGATCATATGGGCCTCTTGGGAAGATTGGTCGTTTGTCAGGACCGAATCTCAATCGGAGAGTGTCATTGTCTGAGCTATTACCATCAGATGGGCGTAGCTCTGCTTTCATCTTCGTTACATAATCTGCAGGTGTCCAGTTGTACATCTTTCCATCCGGTAACGTCTTCAAGAATCGGGATGGCCCCTTTGGTTCTAATCTGTATACGTCCAGTTAGCTAGACACCCACAAACTTTGAAGGGGAGATACTAACATAGAGGACATTGTACCCTTTGTTCCAACACGGACGGTAACCGCAATAATTCGAGCATCGAAGACTTTATTGAAGTGATTGATCACTTTCTGCAACTCCTCCTCGAAGTGTTTATCGCCATACCTATTACAATATCAATCATTGCTTAATTCACGTTGCTATATATAACGAAGAAGATATCTCACAGAGCTTTCATGTCCTTTGCAGCACTCCCCTCATTAATCTCTACCACCCGGAGCTCGTATGCGGTACGCTCATCATCCTCTAACTCAGCCCACAACACATCTCTGGCCAACATGACCTCCTTCAACCAGTTCTTTTGTTTGTTGGGATTAGGGCCTGGAAACTTGGCAACAACCAGGGGCTTAATCTTGGACTCCCATTTATCAGTGTGGAAGCATTGAACACCGGTTAGTTCAAAGAACTTGACGACTCTTGACCTCTTGACCTGACTTGACTTGATATTAAGCCATTGGCGGACGCTCTGAGAGTCATCCGGTCAATACCTACAATTGTCACATTGTACAATCAAACAAGCTTTACCGCTGTTACCGACTCTTTTTTGGTATCGTCGTGAATCCCAGCTTCAGTACAAAGTGTTGCTGTCACTTCTACGATCACTTGATCGCATCCATCGACATCCTCGTCTTTCACGAACTGTATATATTCAGTCAGAACGGCCTCGAGATGGACACATTGTGCCGGACTGAAGTTGTATGTCGAGGGCTTTGTCTTAGCCATTACGGAGCACATTGTTGTTCAAGTTCAACTTGTTGAGCGTCAATAATTTCATCGTATTCTGTATATTGTTTAACAGAGTTAAAACTGCATCTGCCCGATAGATCTTCTCTTCATAACGACCAAATCTGAGATTTCAGATGCCCAATCTAGATCACTTGGAAATATGAACTCCATTTGATTCAATACAAACATGACGCAACATGGATTCTATATGTAAGAGAAGCGAGCTCTCCCAGGGTTGCTTTGACGTCACTTACTTCTTCCTCAGGATGTCTAAGTCTCAGTCCGAGATCAGCGGAGACCGTTTGTCTTCTGATGTTGCAAATTACATGTGTAAACTATTCAAGCACAGCCTTGCGGTTACCACATTGCACCCTAATCCTCCCGTAACACCTGTTCAACCACCTGGCTGGTCTGAGGAGTTACTCGTCATGTGTCAAAATACTGTCCGGACACTTGTGGTGGCGTTTACAAATATCGGTATGTTAAATTTCTCTTCGCGTTGCTCATACTGCTTATATCTCCATATTAGAATACATCTCATGGGACTTTGCTGATTACTGTGCGGACTGCAAACGCAGTGCTCTTGGATGCGGAGGTAACCCCAAGAAGGAGGAAGACATTCTTCACCAATGGCCGCCTGAGTATCACCCTACGGTTCGGGTGAACCGGCCCCAGGTATTCGCTGATCCATCCGGAAGAATCATCTCTTGGATCCTTCCATCCATCATTCCACCAGCATATCAGGTACGAGTCTGATCGTTTGTTTATCCGTATTTTTCTCACAGCTACCAGGACACGCTGCATGAGGCGGTACAGATTCTTCAACCCTGGTTTGACAAAAGGTTTCACGCACCCGAGGATGGTGGCTCATGGCGAAACAACAGTATATACTTTGATGCTGATAATGACTATATCTCAACCGGGCTGATAAATGTCTCTGCCACATGGTACATGGCTGGGCACAAGGTATGTGGTGGTCTTAGAATCATATGGTGGTAGTGATTAATGGGTTTTAGGGTCCGGCCCACACCACACCTCTCCTGCAACGATTGGAAGGCCATGAGTTCCTCTCACTGGCTCGTGAGCCATTTGCTGTCATGTCCGGTATTTTGGCCATTACCCATCCCAAGCAATACAATATGGCAAAGCAGATGAAGGAACGTCTCATGATGTCTGGTCAGTGCACCGAAGCCCTTCAACGTTGGCCAATGGTATTTACCGCTATCTCTGTTATAACCAACTGGGAGTCGCCATATCATCGTGACCTTCATGAGGGATGGCAATGGTTCAATTTCCTGGTCTCATTCGGACCGTACAAGTATGCACCGCTTTACCTGGCTAATTTAGGAGTTCGGGTGGACAACCCACCAGGAACGATTTGTCTTTTTGGAGGAAAGGCCATACTGCATGGCGTCCGGAGAGTTTCACCTCGGATCACATTGGCGTTATATATGCGGCAGAACATTCAGGAAGAGCTGGGTATTCAATCTGCCAGATGGATCACGCAGCAGGAGTATGATTTGTACGTTGGAGTGAAGAGACATAATTTGCGTAGACAGCTTGTAGTGGTATAACTTTTCAATCGTCAGATTGTGCGAGAACTGTTCTTTCTACTTTCTCTGAATATGGCTGGAGGCAAGAGATCCAAAGAGCAGTATGTAGACGATGCACTTAATGATGTGTATCTCGAATCATCCCTACGCTCCAAACATAAATGTAAACGAAAGCTACAAAAGATTCCTCTCACGCACGAACAGTATGAGGGAAATACAGTCCAGAACCTCCCGGTCCCGCTTCCGGATGTGTCGTTCCCGGATGGGTTTGAAGATGAGTGGTTGGAGCCAGAACATCATGATCTGGGGCGACTACCAGTGAGGTCTAACGTAAGAATTGATTGTGTTTAAGAATGTGGATATGAACTTACTGTGAACTTAGAATCAAAATGACTTACTTCGAGAGTTCATAGCATGTCGCGACCGGATACTCAGAATAATAACCGAACGCGATGCCCCCCCTGTTCTCCAAGTATGCGGAACTTGTAACTCTGCAATATTATCAAACCCCATGCAATGGAGATGTCACTCTTGCTTTGGGGAGCCTGTATACTGCAGTCAATGCATCCGGAAGTCCCATCAGAATCTTCCATTTCACACTGTATCACGATGGGATGGAAATGCATTTCATCAGTCTTCACTATCGAAAGCCGGGCTTACATTGAACTTGGGGCACTGTGGAAAGCTTTGTCCAGCATACTATGGTCAACATGGGATAGACGGATGGGATCCTCTTGGCAATTCAGATGCTATGGATGTTGACCAAGACTCTACTACTATTGACTTACCAGATGTCTCATCAGAGGGTCTACCACCTGACCCTAGCCCTGATGGCATCCATCCGGCAGCCTCGGGGACTCAGTATCCTATTCACAAATCCATTGATGCGTTTCTGGATGTTGATAGCGATGAGGAGGATGATTGGAGGGATCCTACCACTGGAGGGATTCCTCTTCGCGCAAAGAAGCCGGATCGAAGTTATGACATCCATCACTGCCCCTTAATTACTGCCGTTCATGCAACCGGTGTTCATGAGCTTCGTATTCATCCTTGTCGCTGCGACATAGGGAGAGATATCCCAATATTTGATCAAATGCTCTACATGGGACTATATCCGGCTTCAAGCAAGAAAACAAGGACAGTATTCACATTTGAAGCCCTCCACGATTACGATATCGAGAATCTGGAAACAAAAGCCTCTGCAGCAAAGCACTATGATAAATTGACATGGTTGACTGCGAATGCCTTCCCTACGATGGTTCCGGGTCACTATCGTGAGCTTCTGCGGATTGCACGGGAGTGGAGAAATTTGAAGGCAAGACAGCGGGCTCATCAGCGAATTAGAGAAAACTATTGATTACAATTTGAGCCGGCGAAGACCGATGTTGTCTATGTATAGCAATGTACTCACACCGTGTCTAGATATTTCCTATTTCTGACATTTGTATCACTTCGTAAATGTCCAATATCAACATATTGCTCACGACGTCCTATGGAGGGCAAGTCTGTGCTCTTTACAGAGATGGAAGGTCCTGCAGTAATAACAATAGCTTCAATGACCCAAAGTCAACCGTGCCGCCAGCCTGAGTGCGGTAGTGCCAGTCACGGTGCCACTCAATCACACAAGCAGCCCAAAATAATGTAAGTGTAAACTGTCATGGTGTATGGTATGATTTCAAATCCGAGTCTGAGTTCTAGTAGACTACTAGTACTGCTAGGACTACTACTGCCACCGCCAACTCCGAGTCCGAGTCCAGCCTGAGGTCGACTCGGAGTCCACTGTTACTACTACTAACACTACCAATCGCAGTAACTCTTCCACAACGTTTCTAACACCTGGCGCACCGGTTGTAAGTGCTATACATTTTATGGGTGTAGGACATATGCCTGATCTCCTCACATATGTCCCCATACATCATCATGGGATGTGTCTTCACTGTCGTCCACCGCACACCCTCTTCGACGGATTCCGATTCTAACGGCGGTAAGTCATCGCCCGAATCTGATGTGGATTCGGCCAAACCTATACCACTCACGGTGTCGATATCTTCTTCATCGGGTCTTTCCACCCTTTTGCCAGGGCCGGAATGCCCCTCCAAGTCCGAGTCTGACACGCACTCCACTGCAATGACCTTCTGAGAGGGTTCATCGGGGTGGAGGTAGGTCACCCAATTACCGCTGCGGTATCCATGCACTTCACTTCCCATATACATCATGACGTCAGCTTCGCGGGCCTCGTGCTCAGCTTTCTTCGTTGCGTCCAAGGCCAGAACAAGAGGCTCGATGGCCGAATTGAGAAACATCGATGTTTCCCGAGCCAGATCTGCTTGCTTCTGAAAGAGATCAGCAGATTTCTCTTGGAAGACCATCATGTGCTTGAATGCGGTGAGCAATGAGGTCATCTGGCCTGAAACGAGTGCCAGTGAGTATCAGTCAGTTGCCGCTTTGTAACAGGTAAGCTCAATCAACACATACCTCTACAAGGATCGCATATGGCAGCGGTGTCTTTGCGTTGGCGTTCCACTGTAGCCTGAGGAGGTATGTTTTCCTTATTTCCTGTGGCATCGTCAAGCTCTGTGTACAACCATTAATTTGAAAATAATCCATAGCGAGAATCTGAACTTCCACTTACCGATGTCAGACATGGCTCTTGCGTCTTCTGCAGGGAGTGACTCGGCCTTCTGAGTCACAATCGCAGGGTTGGCATGGTCCGTGGCAACAAGCTGAGTCCCAACCCAATTCTCGTCTTGACTCTCGGATTTTGGCACCCTTGAGTCGGTAGGTGTACCCGGGACCAAGCATGGGCTCACAGGATCAAAAGCCAGGCTCACATCCATGGGCTCACCGTCGGAGGTAAACCATTTTCCCTCCTTGAAATCAAGACCCATCTCGACGAGAGATTCATGCTGATCCGCCGTGAGGCTCGTCTCCCATTGAGAGTCTGTGGTCTGTGAGTCGAGGGCACCACCGTAAGTAAACATTCTTTGCACAGGTACGTCAGAAAATTAATTTGCTGGTTCGGATTCCAGATGCAGAAACTCACTGTGCTGTCTTGGCAGAGCCCGCGGCCGCTACCTTGCGCGGCGTGTCAACGCGAAGTCCCACTCCAACCTTCAAGTTGGGTTTTGCCTCATAAGGTGCGAAGTCTTCCTGACTGTCATAAGAATCAGGATCAGGACGGTAACTGCCTTCATCGAAATCCCTAGCGATCCAGTTCATGGTGGAAGGTGTCGACAAGATGGTTCAGGGTCAAGTGAGGATGATAAAATTTTACTTTTTCCCCTCACTTCTGACTCAAAGGCTTAGGATTCAGCCGACTCGGACAGTGATGCCAGTGGTTCCGGATGACTGCGATCGACTCGTTTCACACACTGTGATCCCAGTCGATATCATGTTAGTATATGGGGCACATGCTACCTTTACAACAAAGCTCATAGTATTACAAACTAGCGAATCCCAAAAGATCGTTCATGAGGTCAACTATACCTCCATCGTTCTCCTCACCAGTTGGCTCGTCTTCCTCGTTGTCCATTTCCCCCTCCGATTCCTTGTCTATGTCATCCTCGTGATCTTCCTCGTCGATTTCCTCCTCCTCATCAAGTTCATCGTCGTTGTCCTCATCATCTCCCTCCTCCTCGCTGATAACACCCATGTCTTCTTCAGCAGCGCGCACATCTTCACCTTCGCTCTCCATTGATTCAAGATCCAACACATCGTCAGGGTCAACCGGAGGCTCGGTAACCTCCACAGGAACGACATGACCGATCCCTCCGCCTCGAAATCGCATGTACATGTCTCTGTCAACCAAGCTTGAAGGCATTAGAGGTGATATAGCAGGCGAAAATAGAAATTAACGTACAAGTTGACATAATAGTACTTCCATATATTATTGTCTTGCGTTCTTGATGTTTCTCCCGATGGGGTCATGAGTCCATGGGCGAATGCTGGGATGAGATGAACACCGCGAATCACATCGTCTGGGTCGATAAATCCACATGCTGCTTCGTCGTCAACCGGTATAAGCTCTAAACGGTGATACCGATGGTGTTGGAAGCCTGCCTTGAACGATGAGTCATAGCGGTACCATTGTACCCATAGGAATTCGACGTGGTGGACACTAGCATCAAGGTCAGGTACGACATGGACAATGTCAGCGTGATATATTCCCAGTACACGCCCATATCGAAAAGGGTGTCCAGATGTAGCGGTTCTAGTCTCTGGGTCGAAATCTGGTGAGACGGTCATTATGTCGAAATGCTTGTTAGGGTTGACGATATCGTAATCCCTTCGCATATCATAGGTCGTGTAATTAACCTGCATTGTCTTGTGGTCAAACATACGACCACTGACAATTCTTACCTGTGCACGGTCATAAGCTGGATAAGTGGTCCCGTCGTCAGCCATGCCAGGGTGACGTAGACGAGCCACAAGATGATTGAGCAGCTTGCTCATAAAATCCTGATGTACGGATCAGCTGTACTCTCTAGCATCGAATTAGATGGCATATTATACCTTATATCGAGCATCTTGCATATGAGATTCAAGCCAGCCTGACAGGCGCACTGGGAAGTTGCGTGAGGGCGATATGTAGTGGTGGCTATTGATAGACTTCTGAGACTTCTTCTCTCGGGCCTTCTCTCGGGCTTCTTTGCGTTGTGTGAGGGCTTTGCTTAGGATTCGCTCACGGCGATGAATGCGAGCTATCTGACGCGTTGGTTGGATCTTGTTGGTTCGTGAGTAGTAGCGCTTCACACTACGATGTTCTAGTTCTCCCTATTTCGAAAAGAGGTTGATTTGTGAATGAGTAAGGTGAAGTATACCCGGCGCACTTACTGGTTGTGTAGAATATGAATCGGTGGAACCGAATAGAACAATCTGCTGGACATAATCTCCCATGGCGTGGAGCTTGTAGGTTGTGAGTTGGAAGGAACGAGCGGTCTTCGGGGTTGAGGATGGTTTTGGTGGAGCTCCCTCACCAACACGATTGGTACGCTGTTTGGCCTGACGTCGAACCCTGGCAGCTTCTTCTTTGGGCAGTTCTCGGGTATCATAGGATGGACAGATATGAGTTGCAAAATGGCGCAGGCGAATACCATATTCTCGCGTCAGCTGGCGCAATATGTCAACGGTAGAAGCAGTGTGAAGGCGCAATTTAGCATTTGCATGCCACTCGGCCAGTGTGAATACCAGGTCTTGTATAGCGCGATTGTGAACGGGATCGGGGAAGAGACCTTCGATCACCGGCAGGAAGCACTACTCAAAAATGAGTGAAGCTCTTGAATTAAGCTCATGTCAACCATACCTGTAGCAGGTCCTCGAAATCACGGGCTGCCAATTTTTTCATTGCAGATGCATTCTTGTGAAAATATCGTATTGTCGATCGCCCAAAGGTAGGAATCTGACGGTATCTAAGAAATGATAGCATCATTAATGTTTCAATGACTAAAATACAAGCTAGATTGTTACCTTTGGTTAAAGAGCTGTATGGCTGTACCTCCGATCGCGACAAGCATCCTTATGATGTGGATGAATAGCGCCTTCCATACACCAATTTCGATTTCATGCATAAAGTCAACCACAAATAGATAGAATGTCTTGATGAGGTCCCCTAAGCGGTCATTGAATGCGTTCTGTCAGGAAATTAATGAGACGTGATAATGAAATCAGGGTCACGGTAGGGGACATGGATCGCACTAACCGTCGTAGGGACATAAGAACGCGGGGCTAAGATTGCTTCGACGGCTGCTGACTTTATCCCTTTGCCTCGTTCATAGATGGCTGTACGAGCCCGTTTGACGTTGTTCAGAAAGGTGGTATCGCTTTCACGTTGCAGGTTGACTCTTCTTGCAAAGTCGTTGGCGGTGCCAATATCTTTGATTCGGTCCTTAGTCACAGTGCATCGTGGACATGGACATTTGCCGAGATTTCGTATAGTCGCCAACAGGACTCTAGACGACAGTAAATCAATCGAGGTTAGATGGAAGGCAGGGTGTCATTGTGGGTTACTCACTTCTCCGGATAATCGGCTGAGTATGTAAATAAACGAGGAAAGATTCTGCGTAATATCCCATCCTGGCACCTCAAAACAATTCCATGCTTGTAGGCTTGGATGAAATCATCATCGAGTATGATGCGAAGAACGCCATGCATGAGCTCACGACGGCAGTGTGTGAGAAGGTCGGCTGGTGGTCCCTCGCCAGTGATACTTGTATACCAGTCATGAAAACCGTCAGGAAGCTATATGGGTGGATGTCAGAACAGACGGTATATGATATGAAACAAGAACTTGCCTTCGGAATATAAGCAACGTGATGACAGCCGCCAGAAGAGGGACATGCACGCACGTATTTGGATTGATTTCCAAAATACAGGTACAGTGGCCAGAGTGCGGCGTCGCCGAAATTTGCAAGGTGAGTAGAATCGGAATAGAGCATCATGGCACATATCACACGTTCTAAGGCACATCCAGGTTCGGGAGCCTGTTTCTGGAGGTCTTCATACGCATCGTTAAAAGCTTCACAGGTATAGAGCTCTCCATAGACCTGTTCGTGCACTCCAGCCTTGCCACGCGTCCAAAATTCACGGTAAGGTACGTATTGGAAACCTGCCGACTCTGAACACGTCCAAACCGACTTGATAATCTCGATGAGGGGTCGGTGGACCAAGCCATGTATGGTGAAGACAGGGACAGGGTGGGTACCATCGGGAGGGTGAAGATTTCCATCAGGGACAGAAATATTGACTGGAGAGTCCCGCCAACCATCACTGAGCTCTGCAATGGCAGCATCGATACGGCGAGTTTCGGCCTGAGCACTAAAATGGGACAACTCCTCCGCCTTAAGAAGAGGGATAACCTGCAGGACCAGTTTATTAGTATCTTCAAGTGATTTGGTGGGTGTGGACCAGTGCCAGTCCATAATAAGTTGAGCTGAGCGGGTTGAGCATGAATCGAGGACCTTGATGATACTGGATGACGGAGAGGTTGCTGTCGAGGACACTGGTTGTATGGAATCGCGAAGTCGTGGCGGGACCCGAGTGGCCGGCTCAACAAAATGTATAGGTGTAGGGAGAAACCGAGTACGGGAGGTGACAGGGGAAGAAGCCAGATATTTACAATAGAGGCCATAGCGATCAAGACGAGTGGATCGTGATTCGAATTCGGGATCAGTTTCCTCTGCTTCACTCGGTGGAGTGGTAGTATTTGAGGGGGGAAGGGCAGGATGAGTTGAAATACGCTGCTCAAGGACCTTCCAAGTTGGACGCTTCGTGCGCCGACCACGACCAAGTGAGGGCTCCTCTGAGGGGGGGGCAAAGGGATCAGAGCATGCGTCCTCGTGATGAGAGGGAGGTTCAGGAGGAAAAATGTCCGTGTCCTCAATAGTCATCAGTTCAGGATATGGTAGAGGAGGGTGAGATTTGTGACGGTTTGCGAGAGAACGTGCTGTCGCGGCACGTTTGGCGGCCTCGCGAGCTGCCCGCTGCTTCTTAGAAAGCTCCTGCGCTGTGATACGATCATGTTCATGGCTCAACTTGCATGATACTTGATGGAGTGAGAGTCCTCGTTGCGTGGCAGAACCACGAGTGCACGACGGAACACAAGGATATTTCCACCAGGTGGATTTCTGCATGCTTCGAGATGTCAATATTTGAATGAGATATGTGGTTACAGAGACAGACAGTGAGGTGCTTACCCAATATCAGTCAAAGAGCCACCGTTAAGAGTGCTATATAATGGCGGACTTGGTGAAATCGAGTAACTTAGACTCGGAGTTGAACTCGACGAGCCGGGGCATCGCCGGGAAATATAGCCTAAAAGGAATGTTCTCCGGACATTCTCTTGACTGCAAGGGCGAAGATCGGTTCAACCAGGATCGCCCTTGCAACTGTATAGTTGTAAAACTTTATTCTGCTATCCACGAGAGACATATCGACAAATAGCGATAAAGAGCATTTGTCGCTATTTTCTCCTGTCAATGTCGTCCCCTCTATCAGCATTGCTCAATACCGGCAAAGGGCATAAAAAAACACGTACCACTAATGGTCCACGTCGAACGATAATCTCTCGTGTTGCGAATAGTGCCAGCCACCAGCGTTCACCAACTGTAGCACCCCGCGCACCTTCACCACCCAATGTCCGAGTAGAACCGGCTTGGTCATCAACAACACCGACGCTATCTGGAATACACCCAAAC
Source organism: Cerrena zonata (assembly GCA_038087015.1). Taxonomy (NCBI): domain Eukaryota; kingdom Fungi; phylum Basidiomycota; class Agaricomycetes; order Polyporales; family Cerrenaceae; genus Cerrena; species Cerrena zonata. Next base: position 523,142 of record JASBNA010000022.1, read on the forward strand.
GGAACTAGGGATCAAGAAGCTCACTCGCGTCTTGGACCTCCAACCCCATTTGCATATGGTGCAGCCACTCCCGCGCACGTCACAGTGACAGAGGGAGGATTGGCCGGGGCAGCACAAGTGTCACTGCCACCTCAGACAACATTTCATTCACGTTAGTCTTTACTGTCGTCCATTGTTATGCCAATGACTCACTTGATTTTCCCACTGGCATCCAGAACGTCCACAAGTCGAGTTTGAATCGGTTTCTGTTCATGGGTAAGCACAGTAACCGAATCTCTAAAAATCGTGACTCACACTGAAATGTAGGACACATGGGATTCAGGCGGAAGTACATGCCGCAGAGTCGGGCGACGAGGAAGCAGTGGGGAAAGGTAAACGTAAGAGGGATGAGGACCTTGAAGACGAGGGGGGGGAGATAGAAGCTGAGGAGTACGAAGGTGATATTTATGATTCACATGCAGTGTCGAAGCATGTAGGTCAGCATGCACGTAAGTTTGCCTGAATGGGGGGTGTTTTTACCGCCATTAGTGTTATTGTCGAGAAGGGGGTGGATTGGGAAGGAGAGTGCGACAGCTGGGATGAGAGACACCCCGACGGCCTATCGGAAGAGGAGATCATAGAAGGACTGGATCCTGACCCAAGAGATCTATCAGAAATCGAAGATGACAGGTGAGTGTCAACGCCCATCGCTTCTTTCATTCTCACCTGCTGACAGCTGTCCGGGATGGCGAAGTTTGCGACAGACAATTGAGGGTTGGAATATCTTGTGTGATATTATACCCAAATTTCGAGAGGGCATGAGATACTATGTCGACCGTGGAATCAATATCAAGCAGCTCGGAGTCGTGGTCGCGGTAAGTACACATTTTGCCACTTTCGGACATGTGCGGTGTAACACTAATCTACGCGACGATATGATTAGCTACAATCGAACATGAAGATCTGTCGTGGGAATGACACCACCAGCTTGAAGCCGAAGGTCCTCCATTATGTGAGTCCCAATCTAGAAGCTATCAGCCCACCCATCGCTCTCCAGAACCAAGGCAAGAAGTCATGCCTTGGCTGGTCCCACCCTACGTTAGGAGCGGCACTACTGCCGTTGAAGTACGCACCCACACAGGAGTAAGTCCTTACTACTATTACCTTGACCTGAGCCTTATACTAACAGTCGTCACCCTCAGCAATATAGAGCTGGCGGCATCTCAAGATAGGTCTATTGAGACTCATCATGACATGTTCCCACGTTGGATGTATCCTGCCGGGCAGGAATACAATGCTAAAGATGAAAACATCGCCCTCTTCCGTGGACATTATCTTGTCCATGTATGTCTCTCGTCCATTGTTGAATTAGGTTACTCACGGACGCCTCTCCTTTCGTAGGTACTCCGCCACACATATACATCTGCACGGTCGGTTGCAATGGGTCCCTCTGGAAAGCAACGTTCCCGTAAGGGCTGTGCTGCTGAGCGCATGGGCATCACCCAACTGACACCCCGCGCTGTTGCTTATGGGTGCTGTCTAGTACGTACTCTCACAATATGTCCATTTTTGAATTGTATTGACATTCCCTTTGATGAAGGCTCAGTTTCTTATCAGTAACCAGGAGACCTGGGATGAAAATTATTACGACTTCGATCTGCAAGCGTTCTACTGGAACTTGGTCGAGCTGCTGTCAAAGGGGAAACAAGGCGAGAGGGCAATGGCCTATCTGAACGAGTATGTTAATGTAATCATATGATTGTTCATGATCCTGATTTCATTCTAGACAGGTTTTCGGTCCCGTCGATGGCAGCGCAAATGAGCGCGAGGCTCTTTCCGGTGCTCAACGTCTTTTGGCTCAACGTGACTAAGTTTTCCGGGGCTATTTGGGTATCTTACCAGCCATCACTGGATCGTAGCCCAAATTTTAGGCTTTATAAAAGTAAGGTCAAATTTTATAAAAAGTCTCTTACAAAATATGATTTTAAGCACCTAAAAATTGTCAAAAAATGCAAAAGTTCAGCAGAATTTGATAGATCATAAAATCCTTGGCTAATTCAGACTTTTGTATCTAATTTTTAGACTTTAGAAATATTGAATTTTTGCTTATTTTTTATTGGAGAAAAGTTTACTATGCAAAATTCAAAATTTTGACACACTTTTGTTTCTCCAAAAGTAATATAAAATTTAAACTGCTAATTTGAAAAGGTCAGTGATATTGCATACTTAAACATCTCTATCAGATAGTATAATTGACAGAGACTATGATTTACCAACAATAGTAGTCTATATCTTCTCTCTAGGCTCTTTATTTATAACACTTCATTTTGATATATACAATTATATTATAATTTCTAGAGAAATAAAAGTGTATCAAAAATTTGAATTTTGCATAGTAAACTTTTCCCCAATAAAAAATAAATAAAAATTCAATATTTCTAAAGTCTAAAAATTAGATACAAAAGTCTGAATTAGCCAAGGATTTTATAATTCATCAAATTTTGCTGAAATTCTGCATTTTTTGACAATTTTTAGGTGCTTAAAATCATATTTTGTAAGAGACTTTTTATAAAATTTGACCTTACTTTTATGAAGCCTAAAATTTGGGCTACAATCCAGTGCATCTGTATCTGCTACTCAAATATATGTATACACTTCAATTCTATGTTCTAAATATATGTTGTTTGTTTTATGAGAATTACGGAAATGTCACAAATATATGTTTTATTACATATGTTTTATTTCCGAATTTCCGGATTTTTCGAAAGGCGTGACCATCGAGTATGCACGTGAGGGGCGGAATCCAACAGGGCAAATAACAATGCATGCAGGACACTGTTCATATACAGGGACGAAGGGCAATATAATTAGTAAAGCGCAATTAACAAGGCAGGCTCTCGGTATGTAGCGATTTAGTGATTTCGATGTCAATGGCATACTCTATATCGCGTTAATTGGGGACATAGCTCACATAGATGTGGACCTATGCAATAGGTGTCGCGACGTCCGCCTGAATTCTATTGCTATGGCAGAACGTGGCGCCAATGCGAACGATTGCTCCTATGTTGCCTATACATGGCGATGAATAGTCTTCCCCAATTCGCTGATGCTGGTTATGCATATCAATCTGCAGACGATATTGGTCCGGGTGGTCTTGCGCTGTTCTGTCCGATGTGTCCCCAGCCAGGAATAAACCTTCCGGATGATTGGAAAGAGGATCCGGATCAGTATGACCCTCATTCTACTATAGTGTACAGGTGTACTAACATTGGCCAATCAGAACGAAGTATATGCGGACACTTCTAGCAGATGGAAATTTCAAGCAAGACCATCTTGTAATGAAGTACGACTCCGATGATGTTCCCCTCAGCGACAGACATGGGTATATGGTCACCCGTGCACCGTTCGATGTTTATCTGGATGCTACATCTGATCCGGTCAACTTGGTGAGACTCTTACGCTTCCTTTGCTTACTACCCCTGATCACCAGAACCATTTCAGGAACCATCCTGTCATGAGCATCGAGCCGTAACACAACAAAACAAATCCCATGCTCATCTCGATGTGACTGGGATCGGGGCTATTGCTTGCGGACGTCATGGGTGCTTTTATCCTCATTCAACAGTCAACTTCCGTAAAGGTGAAGGGTACGTTTTCACGATAAGTGAATGGTATATTTGACTTATCGTTTTTGATAGCCAACGGTATATGGACTATGCGTTTATTCAAGCAATACTCTATATCCGGGGTCTTCTTGTGGTTCTAATGCTATACGACATAATGTGCCAGTTCTGGGTCAACTTTCTTAAGCGGCTTCTCGGTATGCCACCACATCTACAACTTCCAGAAGGCATCGACTTCAAACGAGGGATTGGACTCTTTCATGTTCACGGCCATGTTAAGGAATGCTTTGCCCGATATGCTCCCACGTTCATCAAGGGAGCTGGGATGCTTGATGGGGAAATCATTGAGACGTTGTGGAGTATGCTGAACTATACTGTGTCAAGTGCGAGATCGATGTCATGGTTCCACCGTCAAGAGTATCTCGACGCCCATATGGCAGACTCTAACTGGAAAAAGCTTATCGGAATGGGTTTGACCTCATCCCTTTTTGGTTTCTATTCTTACTCACATTTGCGATCTTGTAGTGAAAGCTATCTTCCACAAATGGCAGAATGCGGTTGAACAAGCAGCTGAATCCGAAGAACAATTCCACTCTCTTTGTACATCCGTAGGGGAAGAGAAGGTTCAGAAGTGGTCTGCAGAGGAAGCTGACGTGCAGGAAAGACAAAATGAAGACCCAATGGCGATGGATATCTTTGATGTTAAGGAAGACGAAGGTTAGTTTTGTAACATATACAGGTGATTACCCGGACTTAGCACATCCATCCAGCACCGGGTAAAACGGTGATGGCAAATATATGGCTGTATAGAGAGATGGAGCCCAATACCACTACCGCTAAAGGCTCTACAGCATGGATTACTGCCGGTATTCGGATTACAGAACAACAGTATGTGAAATATGTCATGTATTGCATTTCTCTGAAGTTGTTTGCAGGATTGAGCTTCGAAAAGAAGTCCGGAAAGCCGGAAGATACCCAACAGCGGACCAAACAAAGAACATTCTGGAGAAACGTCAGAAGTTGCAGGAGCTAATTGATGACTTCAAGGATCGAGCACGAGCATTTGTCTCCATTGCTAGCGAGCCGGATGTGGATCCCTCGCCAGAGCCGGATGATTGGTTTGATGAGCTTCCGGATGCGCAGCCGGACCCGGATGAGCAACATTATGCGGATGATGTGGTGTTTGAGCTCTCAGATGGCCGTCAAGCAGAACGTCAGCCGATTCCCCTTCCTTCATCCTTTGGGAAAGCCGCCTGTAAAACCAGATTGCAGGGGCTTGCAGCAATAGAGCTGGACCTGCGAGTCGGACAAGCAAATGATGCCTTACGATATCTCCGGATTGCAATTGGTCAGAAATCCTTTAACTTCCGTACAAAGTTCCGTGCCGCAACTGGTAATCCCGGATACAAAAACCGTCTACGAAATTATGCAGAGAATCAAACTTTGCAAATGACTATAGACCAAGCCGCACAAGTCTACACCTCTTCCTGGCGTGCTATGGAACTTTTAGGTGCACCTAAGGAGATATTATCCAAGTTCAAAGTGTTACTCAAGACGCATATTGCTTCAAGTACAGCAGTTGTGGACCCAAATGCCCATGGTGAAAGGAACAAAGGCCTTTCATGGATATGGCACACCCAGCACGATCCGGAAGAGGATCCGGCATGGCTAGATGAACGTATGTTCCACAAATGTTACCTTCCGGTGATTTCTCATCCTTGTTTTGTCAGTGTATCGTGTTAATTGGCTCAGGGCAAAGTCCAGACGAGATCGCTGGGCTGAGGAGCTCACTCTTACTGTGGCTGAAATGTTGTGGACTAGAATATTCCATCAGCACCAGAGGAATTTGTGGCTCAAGCGGGCGGTGGAATCCAGAACAAACAATCCAAAACTTCAATATTATGCATGCAAACAAGCGAAGACGTGGGATTTACTTGCAAGTCAAGTGGACAACGCGTTATCTCGTATAGAGTCTTAAATAAGTATAATACCATATGTCAACTTATTACCGATCTTGAAAAATATGTACACGTATTTGTATACGTATGTGTGACAAAGTTTGATACTTGATCTGATAAGAACAATCATCTTCTCACTAGTACATCCAAGTCAGACACCAGTAACTATGTCTGGAGAATCCAGTGATAACTTACCAGGGTCTGTATCATCTATGAACAGCTGTCTAAGAAGAGATACTTACTTTTTGCTACAGGGGTGACTATGAATATTCTGATGAGGCCCATTTAGCATGGAGGTTATTGTATCGGTTGTGGAGGATAGATGAAGCAGCAAGGGCTTTTCATGGTGCTATACTACTTGCTGACAATGATAAGAGGGGGTTGGTCACTTCTAGATGGGAGATAGGTTTGATCCTTGAAGTGGTGAGTGTTTCCTGCTGGATATCATGCGTAACTTACAAGTCCATTAGGAGGGTCTTGAGAAGGTACTTTCTCAGATGTGCCTTCGCGGATTAATGACAACACGCCTCAGTCAAGCCATGGACCGAAGATTTCGGTGGTTAAACATTGAGAACTATCCTCCGGTCATTGATTGGGGCATGATCCCCCATGCAGATACGCCATTTGCTCCAGACCTCGCTGAGCTCTTTGATGGAGTAGTACCTCAAATTACACAGGGTGGGTGTCACTGGTGGACATACAATGACCAGACACCCAATGACGACGTACCATACTGGTGGAATGATCCTGTCAAAGAGGTACAGAAATTCAGTAGCTTTCATCGTACCACAAACTAACACTTTACTAGAAATGGCTCTATAATGTGTCTATTCCTCGCGATCTTGTCGGACAATATATTAGGAGACTATCACAGTCAGAGGAACTGCTAAAATTGGCTGCATCTAGACTAGAGGAACTTCTCAACGAAGAGAAGTAGTGTACATCCAGACGTTTGACAATATAGTACCCTTATCTCTTGAGTCGATGAAGGATCCGGACTCCGGATCCGGATCCGGATGCTATCCGGATGAGAGACACTTGTAACTGTATCATACAAGCTGTGGAAATCGTAAAAGTACGCTGACCGGACAGAAGTTCGCATGTACGTATTAGGGTTAACGGTGCCGGAATGAAATATATCATTGGTTATCTCAGTCGGCCCAACTGAATCGCAGCATGCATCCATGAGAGATAACAGTCCAGACCTGGTCGGTCCAACCAGCTTCAGCTATGCAAATGGGATAAATTCTAATTTAATCCAGTCAGTCCGACCGGGTCGAGGCATACAGACACAGTTCACTGGCAGTTGGGCCGACTGGATCGTCGCATACTGGCAAATCCCATGATAGTTTTAGCACAATTGGGCCAACTTGGTCAAGACATATGTACAGGATTAACCAAGTTGGCCCAACTAGGTTGAGACATGCGTAGAGGAGATATACCAGTATTAACCCAGTCAGTCCGACCAGGTCGAGACATGCATAAAGTAGAAATGCTAGTGTCGGTCCAGTTGGCCCAACCAGGTCGAAACATGCGCAAAATAGAAATACCAGTATTAAGCCAGTTGGTCCGACCGGGTCGAGACATGCGTAGAGTAGAAATGCTAGTGTTAGTCCAGTTGGTCCGACCGGGTTGAGACATGTGTAGAGTAGAAATGCTAGTGTTAGTCCAGTTGGCCCAACCAGGTCAAGACACGTGCAAAAGAGAAATGCTAGTATTATCCCAGTTGGTCCGACCGGGTTGAGACATGCGCAAAATAGAGATACCAGTATTAAGCCAGTTGGTCCGACCGGGTTGAGACATGCGTAGAGTAGAAATGCTAGTGTTAGTCCAGTTGGTCCGACCGGGTTGAGACATGCGTAGAGTAGAAATGCGAGTGTTAGTCCAGTTGGTCTGACCGGGTCGAGACATGTGTAAAATGGAAATGTCAGGTAAAAAGCCAGTTGGCCCAACCAGGTCGGAACATGCGCAAAATAGAAATACCAGTATTAAGCCAGTCAGCCCAACCAGGTCGAGACATGTGTAAAATAGAAATACCAGTATTAATCCAGTCAGTCCGACCGGGTCGAGATAGGTGTAAAATAGAGATACCAGTATTAAGCCAGTCAGTCCGACCGGGTCGAGACATGTGTAAAACGGAAATGTCAGGTAAAAAGCCAGTTGGCCCAACCAGGTCGGAACATGCGCAAAATAGAAATACCAGTATTAAGCCGGTTGGTCCGACTAGGTCGAGACATGCGTAGAGGAGAGATACCAGTATTAAGCCAATCGGTCCAACCACATCGACTTATGCGGATGAAGGAAAGAGTGATTTCAGTTCAGTCAGTCCGACTGGCTCAAGGCATGTAGTCAAACTTCACACTTGCTTTACATGAGTCGGGCCAACCGGATAGAGGAAAGCGGATGCACTATGATCCAGTCAGGCAAACTGGCTGGCGGTATTCTGACTCACGAAGGGATGGCTTTAAGCCAGCCAGTCCAACTGACTCAAGGCCCACGAAGGGAATACCTATTAAATATGATGGAGTCTGCCCAACCGGATGGTATCACTCGTAATGCCTAACATTCCAGTCTGTCCAACTCATCCGCATTCATTGAAAAATGACTACTATAGAATAATATAATACAGTTGGCCCAACTCACTCACGCATCATGCTATTCAAGTGCAAGCCAGGTGGGGCCAACTGGCTCGAGGCGTCCAGGTAGCAAGTCATAACCGATCGGCCCCAACTGGCTCGGAAACGATGAGTGTTTTCCCCCCAACTGGATCCGGGTACTACGAGGAAAGAGCACTGAAGGGGCTGTGTTCATATGCTAGTGAAACGGTGCCCGGGCCTTCAGGTATTCGTGAGATCCTCCCTTGAATCACCAACGACTGCACAATATTTGGATCATATATTCAACTTGGCGGGGTTGACTAGATTTCAGAGCGATATTGCTTCTTCCGCCCACATCGGTAAACGAGGGGAATGGCTAGAGAAAGCATCCAGGATGAGATTCCTAAGCCATCTTTGTTTCTCGATCATCGGATTTCTAGATGATGCTGCGTTCCAATTGGATTTGGGGCCATTCGCTTGCCTCAAGGAGCTCTGGATTACGGGGAGTGTTACCATGCTATTCTTCCTCTTCCAGTCGATGTGTAGTCCGCTGATATCAGTGGACATCACGACAGATATTGGCGAAGAATGGTCAAGCATGAGGGATTGCTTACAATCATTGGCTCACCACTTGGGGAAGGAATTGACCAGTTTCCATCAGCAAACCATCGGGTTTCTTTTTTAGTGCTTTTTGTGACTTAAATATACTTATTTCCAACTTATGATAACTTATGAGTCTTATCCAATTCAAGTAGATCCCTCATAGAAAAAGTCCAACTAAGGCCAAAAAGACAGACAAGTTGATTAAGGAGATAGGTCCTACCTAAGTACATTAAGTCAGATATAAGTTGTAGGTCCATAGATTCCTGATCTACAAATAGGGAAGCAATGGGATCGAGAAGTCGAATAACGAGCGCAAATAGGCTTAACAAGTGTAAAGTACTTAGAAGGACAGTCGATCACCTGTGGAATAAATGTATGAGTCTAGTGTGGGAAACAACGATATAGTGGTTGGCATACCTGAGAGGTTATTCAACATCCGGGTCCTCATTTCCAACTCGGAGTCCTGGGAGTTCATGTACCCACTATACCTGACTTGATTTGGATCAAGTCTGCTTCAAGTCGGAGGAAGATTGAAATCTGTTGGAGGCGGGACTGAAGTAGTTTTGGCGGAGGTACACCCAATGTAATCGGTAGTCGTCCGCGTGGGGTAAGCTTGGTTCACTCCGAGTCGGAACATCACCAGAATGCTTGTTGGCATTGGTGACTCGAGTTCTGTGGGTCTTCATATTATGAGTGGTGAGTGTTCACTTGGAAGTGTACTGCCAGTGGTGGACTGAATGGAAGAGGAGTTACAAGGTGGATCATCGTCCATGGATCCTAATATCCCCGGTGATGGCTGTGCTTGTTGGCAAGGCCCGGGTATCTGCGCTCACTCGAGGCCGGTTTCAACGACTGTTGCCCCTGGTAACATCACAGCAGTACGTTTATTGACTTGGTGCTTTAATGACTTAGGTTACTTAGATTGAGGTTGTTTTTGATTAAGTTACATAAAGAAGGAAAAAGTCCCAAAAGCGAAACAAAGTCGGCCGACAGTTTGCTGATGTCTCCCTGTCTCCTACACGCCCAATATTCTCCCTCCCCTTCATACTCGGACCACTCACCCAGATTCGAACTCTCGAATACCTGTCTATCGCGATCCCATGCCCGTTAACAGACCACGACATTGCCGTCTTCACAAATGCATGGCCTAATCTCCGCAGTATTACGATTGGCAAAACCCCGCGGACACCAGACTCAAACTTGGTGCATCCCGGATTCCCTGCTCTCATAGAGTTAGCCGCACGGTGTCCAAATCTCGAGCGGGTATTGTTGGACCTGGACCTTAATATTCTCCCTCCACTCGAAAAGGTCCCGGATGTGAACCATGATCTGAGTCTGCTGAATTTGCGGCTTATCGCCAGGGATGATGAAGAACACCTACAAAAGATAGCGACCATTCTGCATCGCATCTTCCCGCATATAAAAACAAATGGGTTTGAGAAGTGGGAGGTTACGGTTGAATGGGCAAAGGTGTTACAACTTGTGACAGAGCTACAAAATTTAGACAGTCAATCGGGACCCGTATCGAATGCCTGAACGTTAACGTTCTCACCGCATGTGATAAAATCTAGAAAGAGATTGGGTGCATGTTTCTCGCGATCGGTTTCTTTGTCAATATGACTCTGTCAAATACTGTTTCTGCAATTGATGCACCAGAGATTATCATTATTTGTGGTATACATGTCAAGTAGGCTCGAAACCGGAAAGATCTCGAGGTGTTGCTCATTGCGTTAGGCCTCGGCAGTAGTACCTGCGTACTTGCCACTCTCCCATCAAGGAACTAGTAGTACCGCGATTGTGACATCCTGATGTATCTTGTCGAATATCAATTCCTCCGAGTCCTTTATATCCAATGCTACGTCAGCTCGGATTCTTCGGTCTCTCTGAGCTCGATTGATGTAATTCGCTTTAGGACTGATGATGCTACAGTTCAAACTTGACCAAATGGGATGTTCTAGATATTTGTAGCTTGCTGGACTATAAAGTTCACGGATTCGATACTCTGGCTTCTTCTTCGAAAGATTGATCGCATCTGGGCGTGAAGAACCAGGTTCCGACACTCTTTATTGTGCTGACTCATGGATTCGGGCTCACTGTTGACATATCAATATGGATTCTAGATCTACTGGTATCTCTCCTCGAAAGGGTCTGAAAGTGTGATTATAATTATAGAAGACGACCTCGAACTACGACAGCCTGAGAGACTGAAGGATGCATTCTCTACCGATACCTGAACCCAAGTGGTATCCCACTCAAAGGCCACCGCTGACTTCAAGTTGTGGATGGTAAGTATATAATCGACTCTGCTCATTTCCGATTCGTTTGGCACTATATTCACCCTTGACCATTTTCGCATACCCATCCTTCACCTTCCTCACCTCCGTACACACTCTCGGTTCGAACCCCATCTTTTCCGTCTCTCATCAGCTGTTTCCAGCTGCATAGTCAATGGTTAATACTTATCGTTACTGAGTACTCGACTAGCAGGAACTGACACATGGTGTAAATTATCTAGTAGCAGAAGAGCATCGTGATATACAGATTTGGTATCTACACAACTGAGTGAATATTACGACCTGATAGTGGTCTCGTCGCCCTGGTGGGGTGCGACCTCTAACAGCTGGATACAAAAATCTGCGCAAACACTACCCAGGGATATATGGGCAACAAACAATTATTCAAGTACAGAATAACATAGCATGTACAATAAATCGAGGTAAGAACGCAAAGACAATGAATCCAGGGGTATTTATTCAATAATTCGTAGACTGAAGTAAAGAAAAAAAAGCAAACTATAAAGCGTGATAAATAGATCTAATCAAAGGTAACCGTGCCCGTCCAATGAGCTAGTCTGGCAGAAATCTCTTTCCACATAGGCGTGCCGTTCGTTGTCTTGGTCGGACGCACACCTCGGAAGATCAGTCGAGGGATGTATGATGAACTCTTCAAGAGATTGCACAAGGCAGAAAGGTCGAGAGAGGCTTCAGCCTCGACTCCGGTACCTGAGGTACACTCAAAGGCGACGAATTTTAGAGGGACAGGGTTTGAAGCGTCTTTGATGAAGCGCGTTAGGAAGGGTAGAACCCACGCGTTCGTGATAGGCGACGTTGAAGAAAGCGACGTGAACGTCAAGGAAGTTAGGGATAGGCGGCTCATGAACGTAAGAGGGAGGTCTATAAAGTGGGGGAGATCACGCTCGTCAGTCACATGTGGCTTTTCCTCTCAATTAAGCTCTCACGAATAAATACTACTTACCTGTGCCAATAGCTGTTCCCTCTTTCAACCCCACCGTCAGGCTCTCTAGGGATCCCCCAACAACCCCGAGGAAGGTATTGACTGCGTCTAGGTCATGATTTTCGAGTGCAGAGAACGCGATATTGCGCAATGTCTGCACAGATGGCGTGGTAAGGAGCCATCCGAGCAATACCGCGATTGGTTTGGGGTTACGATCGATACGAAGAGAGGTGAGTGAGACGAGGTCGTAGGCCGGATGTGTGTTGATACCCAACCAGGGCCGAGGAGTGGATGTACCCGAAGCTAATGGGGAATTACCGGTACGTTCTTGACCTTCTGGCTGATCGTCAGCTAGTCCGAGCAGGTATGAATTGGAGAAGATCTGCTCGTTTCCGAAAGTGACGTTGTCAAGCCAGAGGTCATCGACTTGTGGGAGTTTGCCGAGGAGGGAACGGAGGTCCTGGAAAGATTTTAGGGACGAGTTGGATAGGTGGACGTTGCGGACCGAGGTGAATTGGCTGAATGACGATAAGGAGAAGGAGGACGGTTGCCAGAAGGATAGGAAGGAGTCGATGTGGAGGGAAGAAAGGTAAGGAAGCTGGGGTGAGAGCACGGTAGGGAGACTTGCCTCCCAGTGGGCTAAGGATCGATCTGTCGTGTGAGGGGAAGTCGAAGCCGGTGACGCTTTGGAAACAGAGAGCGTCTGGATACAAGAAACAATGTCTTGTGAGTGTCCGTTTGTTGATGACACGAGCGCGACGAGTTTGTCTAGGTCCTGTGCACTGTGCACCCTTACGGTGTCGAACAGATGGAATCTGCTGGCAAGGAGCCATGATCGACAAGTGAGTGCACAAGCGCGGAGGGAGGGGATGTCGTCGTGGAGAAAGTCTATGGTGTAGTCTGAGAGTTCTGGTGGGATCATATAGGACAAGTTGGCCATTGCGGGGGAACGTCTGCTAATCGCGACGGGAGTTTGCTGCTCGAGGGAGGATGTCTAAGGGTCAGCAAGATATCTAGAGGAGGAGAGGACGAGGTTGTACGGAGGGTGTGTCTAGAATAAGCAGGACAGTTCTATCTATAGTCTATGTGGTAAGAGGGAAATAAAATAACGATACGAGTCAGAGAAAGGAGGGCGAGCTGGAGCGGAAAACATACCTTGCAAGCGCGCCGGAATGGCGTCGGATTGAGCCGGCGTCTGTGTCGATCACCGAGTGTGGCTGCTCGCTGGATTGCTTGCTAACAATATTGCTAATAACCACCTTGTTTACACACCGACGTTGTGCCGACAAAGGCACATTAATACCTTGCTGCAGGACAGTGACCATGCTCAGGACACATGTATCGCGCAGGCTGCTCTCTCAGCTGAGCCCGAGAGCTCCCCAACGTTTTGCTTCCACATCCGCGTCCTCCCATTCGTCACCTCTTCGGACTGGTCTTTATGCTTCAGTCTTTGCCATCTCTACTGGCCTCTTTGCTGTCTATTACTTTGACTCCCGGTCTGCCATACATCGCTACGTGTTCACACCCGCAATCCGCTACGCTCTCGACCCGGAAGCAGGCCATAAATTTGCTCTCAAGGTCCTCGCTAGTGGACTAGCCCCACGAGACACCCAGGAAGATGATGAAATTCTTAAGGCTCATGTACGCGCCATTCTTCCCTGTATCTCCGTCATATCTACCGTATTCACCCGCATGTACAGCTCTGGGACCAACAGCTTTCAAATCCTATTGGCCTCGCGGCTGGATTTGACAAAGACGGAGAGGCAGTGGATGGCAAGTCACGTTTCATTTTATTTCCTCACAACTCTCTCAAAGTAAAACACATGTTTCATACAGGTTTGTTTAATCTTGGCTTCAGTTGGGTTGAAATCGGAAGCGTCACTCCGAAACCTCAAGTAAGCTTTCCTTTCTTGCACGTGCCTTCATCCTCGAAATTAGACTTTTGGTGAGATGTGGAGAAATGGGCAATCCCGGGTGAATGTCTCACAACGTATCCGGTGACTCTGGTGATGCCTCGTCGCTTTCCTTCCCTTTACCATATACTGCTGTCGGAATTCGTTCTTGAAAGGGCTGACTTTCAAGAGCACTCTCCGAGGCACTTGATTTCCATTTCAGTCCTTCCACCCCCTGAGTCCCAAGTCGAGGCCTACACGAGCTCGGGAGTCTTTCCGACCACAGGCTTCGACAACCGGATTTAGTGGTTTATGCCGTGTCCCGCTATACTCCTTATTTCGAGAAAGCAATTTATTGCTCTTCTACTCAACGTTCGATCCACATTTACCGCCTCATCTGATTCTTGCCTTAATGCTGTCGTCGTCGTTACGACGAGTACCTTCACGGCCATCCACGCTCTATTGCACGCGTTATCTCAACTTTGGGATTCTTCACTCTAGATAGCCATGGCTCGTCGTAAGACAGCTACTGGTGATCTATTCTCGCCGATTAATGAACTCTAACTCGTCTCACAACGAGGTGAGAATCGGTCGGCTGCTCATTGACCATCGTTCTAGACCAATTGGACTAGTGCCTACTGTTTGTTTCGTCATGATAGGCAGGGAACGGAGACGAATAGGTGGTCCGCGAGCGGCATATTCCTATCTTTCTCAACTTGCTGTAAGAGGGTTGTCATGTGTGGATGGCCGTACGACCGATGGAGCTATTTCTAAACCCCTCTCGATGCTATCTACGAGGGTCTCTTTATCATCTACTACGTTCCTTAGGTGCCTTGAAGGGGTACATGAACGTCCTCCGACTCGCTCCGAGGTACATCCTTACGTTTGTAGTCACACCCCTAAGTCGCAAACAAGTCTTTGCGATGACATACGAGTTGTGGGGTATCTTTTGTTTCGCCCGACTACATGGCTGTGATTCATTAACCTGATGGAAGGCGTTCTGTTATGCCCAGGCATGCAAATTGCTGCCGTTTCATAGGCCAGCTCTTCTGACGCATATTGAAGCTTATTGCCTCATACTTCGACTCGGCTGGAACTTGACCTTGTGTGGCCGCCGTCGTAGTATTGAGCAGTATTCTCATAGCCATTGACTGCCGCCTTTCCCGTACCCCACATCCCAGCCACTCGGTTGTGAGGGTGTGATTTCCATTTTGGAGTATCATGGCTGGACATGGAAAGTAGTCCTTCCGGTACATCCTTACTCATTAATGAACCTTGACCTGTATCGAGGGAAGTATCATTTTTTCAAATCACCATTTGACCGATAAAGTTATTTCTACCTCCCTCTCTCCACGCTGTCCACAAAAGTCGCTCGCCCCGGTGGGAAGAGCTTCCCACCATATCCATTGCTCCTGATCTATGAGCGCTGCCGCCAAATTTGGAGGACGAGGTTGGCTAGTCGTTGTGTTCTATGATGAATTCGGCTAGCCCTTCATTTTCTTGCACATTGTTATTCCCCTCCGTCTTCTGGCTTGGAACTGTTTCCATAGCCATCCATTCTCTCCACAAGTCACTAGACGTCATGAAGGGCTCATTCTCTTCGCATCTGATGTTCGAGACATCCGATCACACACCTTAAGCTCACATGTCGACTGACCACAGTTTCTTCGTTAGCCCGGGAATCCTAAGCCACGGGTGTTCCACCTCCCGACAGATCACGCCCTGATCAACCGATACGGCTTCCCTTCTGACGGACACACCGCAGTGATCAGCCGTCTGAGAGGACGCATCTCAACCCTGTTCCAAGAGGCCTTCGACCAGGGCGTCGGTCCGGCCAGTCTGCGCGAAGGCAAGCTTCTGGCGGTGAACCTCGGGAAGAACAAGAGTTCTCCGCCGGACGCCGTGGCGGACTTTGTGGAAGGTGTGAAGAAGTTTGCAGGGCTGGCAGATGTGCTTGTCGTAAATGTGTCAAGCCCCAACACGCCTGGTTTACGGTATGTAGTCTCCCTCCTTGTTCTTCCCGTCCCTCTGTACACACGCTAATCTTTTTGGGAAGGGGGTTGCAAACGCGGACACTGCTTCAAGGGCTCTTGGATGAAGTTACCAAGGCAAGGGATGAAACGGTTGCACTCCTTGGCTCCACCCGGATACCGAAACTCATCCTGAAGGTGGCTCCTGATCTGACCGAGTCGGATGCCTTGGATATCGCAGAGGCGGTGCGCACAAGCACAGTGGACGGCATCATCGTCAGTAACACTACCATCCAACGGCCCGCAGAACTTAGCGATCGTAAGTAGTCAGATCAGAGTCTATTCCTCTTTTTACGACCCTAACCTCTCTTTACAGCTAACAAAAATGAAGTCGGCGGACTGTCTGGCCCTCCTCTGAAAGCCCTCACTCTTGTCACCCTCAAGACTCTCCGTGCAAACTTACCGGCTTCGATTCCCATCATCGGCTGCGGTGGGATCTCAACTGGGCGCGATGCCCTGGACTACGCACAAGCGGGGGCGAGTTACGTTCAGTTGTACACCGAGTTCGGGTACGACGGCGTTGGGGCGATCCGTAGGATCAAGGATGAGTTGTCGGAGGAGCTCAAGAAACTCGGAATGACATGGCAAGATGTTGTTCGGGAGAGTGTACAACGGACAAGCTTACAAGAGAAAGTTGAGGCTATCCCTGCCCTCAAATCTGAAGCAACTGTGCAGCTGTTGATTCAGGAGGCGGAGGAGCTCAAAAAACTCCTTGATGCGTTTGCTGACAAGACAGCTGACTCATCTGACAATGTTGCCCGTACTGTACAGACAAACGCTGCGTAGTAGCGAGACGTCGGTATACAGTTCTATCCGTCTGGCTCTAGACTTGTCCCCCAAATAACCTGTCGGAACTCGATGATTAAATCTTTTAGTAGTCCCATTCTCATGCGTCATTTGTGCGACGTCGGAATAGACACGCGCTGTAAACGTTACAGAATCATGCTAGGTATGACTAGGCCTCCATGTCCATGCAGACGGCGATGTCAGACGTGTGTTCTAAATCTTGGTTTTAGTATACTGTGATCTGAGACTGCGATGATGATTTTGATGGTCCTGTGCATGTGACGGGAAGAACTACGGAGAAACCGAGATAGGAAAAAAGGGGACAGTTGAGTGTCATGGTTTTCCGACTCTCTCGGGATTCCACAGGACGCTATTCTCAGCGTCGACCTCCATTCCAGACGTCGAAAGCCCTCGCAACCCGGCGGGATTGAACGGTAGGAAAATGGAAAGTGGAGAGAACGAAAATACTTGAAAAATCTTTTTGAGAATCCGTTTGCACCATATGCCTCCCATTCTAGGTTTGGTTTTTGCTAAGGAGAACGTTCTGATGCAGACGCCAAACAAAGCATCATCGATGCCCATGCCGGACCTTACATGGACAGACTCTATTGTTCTTCCCGCCATCTACTTGGACATTTGGATAAACTCTTCCGCTTTGATATTACCCTGCCCGTCGAGGGTCAGATCGTGATAGGAAGGACTGGAAAGCACTGGGCCTTCAGATGGAAAAACTATTAGTATTAGTATTACAAACTGATGACCTGCGCTTTGCCTCCGCACTTTCTGCAGTGTGGCGTAAAGGTATGACTGCCTCTGACTGCGTTCGCTTATTTTGCAACTCAGTTGTCGCCTCAGATAGCAAAGTAGATCAGTCTGAACTATGTACGATAGACCGCTCGATGTTCCAGGATGTTCCCCTTCATTGTCGACGTGTCATAAAAGGTAGTGAGATCGCCACTCCAATCAGTATTCTACATTAGACTAGATCAAAGCAATGTTGATTATGTGTATATAGTCCTCCGAGTCCCACACTTTGTTCCCTGAGCAGAGAACCTGACGCGACTTCTGTTCCTTGTTCGTCCCTGGCGCACTTTAGCCTAACGGACCCTCACAGTGTTCTTCGCTAAGGAGTGCTTCTTGGACGGAGGATGACAAGCAAGATGGTGAGCGCAGGCAAGTGCTGCAGAAAGGATTAGACCACGTCCGACGAGCAAGTTGGAGCGCCAGGTCTGAAAAGATGTTTTGGACTTGTGTGCGTACCTTGTCTTATGCACAACGCAGAGGATGCCAGGCACCTGGGAGGGCGGACACACCCGCGGCGGCGATTTATGGAATTCGTATGCCATGTGTGGCGTCCGTGGGTCGGCATTGGTCGGGAGGACGGTAAAGGGATTGTCTAGACTGGCCGCCACATTATACTTTGTGTTACAAGGTGCTACACTGTAGGGATGCATCAGACGGCGGGGTCGACGATTGGCCAGCGCGAATGAGGGTTCTGGATGACTATTGGCCAGCAGACTGCCAACGGGCTATACACTCTTGCCTGCGGTCCGTCTTGATTCGTATTTCCCAAAAGCTAGATTCGCAAGATCCAGATCGGTTGGCCACGCGTATACTGAACGATCTCCGTGTGACGTATCGACCATCCACCGTTCTTGCGCTTTTCTCCCTTTTCCACCCCTCCTTTTCGAATCCCGCGCCGCTCAACACGGAAGCAATCCTAAGCAATCTCTCGACAATACCCATCTTCCCTATCCGTACCATCAGCAAACTTATCGCTCTCTATCACTCCACTCGAAGAGTTCGTAACCAATCGTCCATATTGCGGCGTATCACTATACTTTCGTTACTACTGGTCGCCACATAAGTCCTTCAACTCGCGAATAAGCATCATCTCGTAACTCACTCGGTGGCGATAACACACTACGTCCAGATCTCATCACCCAAGATAGGAGGCGTTTGTGTGGCAAATATGGCGGCTCTGATCTGCTCTGATGGTTTGGTTCGGTTTGAATTACTGCAGGTTTCAAACATATTGGGGAAGCTTGTCCCACTGATGGAAAGTTGCCATTCCACCGATATCCTGGAAGAACTCCAATACCGAAAGTTTGTTGGCCGCGTTCGCACGCATTATACACCATCCTCGGGGTATATGTCTATGTACGGCTGTAATATAACGTCTCATTAATTTTCAGATAGGTGTACTCTCATCCAGATTAACCACTGGCATGGGGTGTGGCCTGCCTATTCCGGCACGGAGTGCCGCGGATAATCAGAGCCATTGCTTTCGACTCCCATTTACGTGTTCAGGTGAGTTTCCTAGCAGCGCCACGAAATAAGATCTTTCTACGCTTACCTCAGACGCTCTCGATGCCAAACCTTCTCGACAGATCTTTGGTTCCACGGTCCCATGAGCATGTTTCAGTTACGACCCCTTGCGCCTGTCTCTTAAACTCGAGAGCATCTGCGCTTGTTCCGTTACGACCTCTTGTTAACTCACAGAGGTTTGCTTTTGCCTTTTCGCCACCTTCTTTCCAGCCATCCCCCTCGTCCCCGTGGCTAGTTCAGAAATGTCAGGCTCTCGACGATATCCTGCCCTTCGCATGAAGATCTCGACGTCCGAGGCATCATCGGAAATGAGCGAGTTGACCTCACCGTCCTCCGCATCGCCTCTCAGTACGACCTCAGGGTCCAGTCGTGACTCTGCCTCTCCCAAGACCCCGACGGAGATGAGCACCGACGCCATGTTTCAGTTGGTACCGTATGATGTACCATGGGGGTCTCAATATTATAGGTACAAGGTGGGATCGTTACCTGGACCTGGAGGTTCTTGCGTCTTTTTGCGTACGCCTACGCCTGTAGACAAACGGCGAACGGTTCAGGCATGTACAACATGTCGTGAGCGCAAGGCTAAGGTGAGCAGCAATCATCTCATAATTTTCTTGCCGTCTAAACCTCTCTCTAGTGCAGTGGCTCTCGGCCGAGCTGTGCTCGGTGTATATCTCGCGGTCTCGAGTGCGAATATGCTCCTGTGATGCCCATCAGTCCTATGAGTGACACCCGACCCACACGAGACATAAGTCTCCCCAAACAGCAGCTCAGAGATGCTCGCAGACACTCGGATCCTTACCCCCGCCGTCCAAGGGATTCATCGATGACCCTTTCTAACCCTCGTTACCGTGAGGCTTATTCGCCCTCATCGATACACCATCACACGCACCTGAAGATCGAGACGGAAACCTTCCCAACACTATCCCCATCACCTGCACCTAGCAGCTCCACTCTCGACTACTCACCATCGTCATATTACTCACCCATCGAGGCAGCAACGAAAACCGAGATCGTCAATCCGGACTACAACTTCAACGACGTGCAGTCGAATACAATCAATTCGTATGAATTGCCAGAGATACAAATATCTCATGCAGCGGTAGTAGATCACACTACGCCTGCTCTGCACGCTCCTCAACCCAGGAAACTTTCGGTCTCTGGCCCAACTATTTCATCTCTCGAAGTTCGAGTCGCCGACTCCAATCAATCTGTTCAATTCCTCGAGTCCGATGGATCCACTCTTCCGTCGTCCTGCACCGTCGACCCTCGTATGCTCTCTGGCGAGCAGTTCCTGTCGCATCCCCACGAGTATATGGCTGCTCCATACTCAGCGTTTCCCACCTCTGCACCACCCTTGTAAGCAAACCCTGATTGTAAGCGATATGTATGATACTAACCGATCGTCACGCAGCAGTGGTACCTATGACGCTGGCTCGTCAAAGGATACTCCTTGGCAGTATTCTACCGGGTATGAAGACTCTACCCAAGTTGTCTCTCAGCGCTACTATTGCGTTGATATGTCGACGTACTCGGAGCAGCCGATGTACGAAAACATGTATTACTGTCAACCCACCACTTCTTATCAGGTACCCACGGGATATTCGTTTACTGTCCCACTGGGCTATCCTACGTGTGTATAATTTTCCATAATACTCTCATCTTATTTTCGTTCTTTTGACTATTGGGTTGACCTTTGACGGACTATTACTGGACTCTTCTCCTTCAATATGGATTCGTTTTTTCTACTCTAGATTCAGCTGTATCGTATTCTCACTTTTTCATCGCAATCTTTTTTTTCTTGGGACATCTGCTTTGTACATATCCGATTGCTTTCGTCGCCTCTTAACTTATCTTTCATCATTCTTTGTTCTCGTTTACTCAAAACTATATGTAGCGCATTGTATATTCCTGTATAGTTCAAATATTCTCCAAACTACGTCATTCGGTCGGTCGGACTTTCAGTGGAGGTACCAAGATAGGCGTTTCTTAGACTTGACCAACGTTAAGCGAACGAGATCTATGCGAAGTATGCTTTCCCGCTACCAAGTCACATGAAGGACTTGGTGAGCACTGAGCAATTCCATGCGGTTGTCAATGCGAGGCCCCCACAATATCTCGTGCATGATGGTCGTAGAGCCCGCAGCAACGGTGAAATCTTATGACTATCTCCGAGACGAGATATCCGAGGGGTAGTACAATAGTACTTATGTTCCCTTGAACACGAACTGAATTGTCGTCAAGTGTCTGAAACGCAAATCTTTTGAGCATACTAACCAACGTGCGTTTTGATCAAGTAGTATATTCCTTTGGACGGGGGAGAGCGGGCCTAAACGTAGTTGAATGAGTAATTGTTGCGGCCGTATATTCCATCCTCAGGTGCAAAATGAGACATCTGGCAGCGTAAAAATAAATGCACATCCATTTCTCCGCATCCTAAAAATAGGGTTTGGGAGAGTGGAAGTACGCCGTTTGGCGACATGGTAATAGCACTGCAAAAGCAACAAGGTCTTGTGATGAGATATACTTATAACGCGGTATTCTGAAGCATCCAGGCTCGGTACGAGCACTGGTAGTTTCAAATATGATCAACCCCGTCTGCCGCCGACAATCCCCAGTCTGAGTCGCCAGGGTGTTTATTGATCAGATAAAACTCAATCTCGAGTTACCAAAGTTTGGGGGTCAACCGAGCGTGAGGGCAGAAGAGACAGAAATAGAAATAGGTTCATCTCTGTTCATCTCAACTCGCTTTTCGAGAATTCTCGTATGCGGGCAGAACAGATACGACTTTAGGGACGGAGCAGTCGGAGGACAGCTGAGGATTTCGGACGAACGTTATGACAAAAAAGAAATTCGGATACGGGGAATTGAACCCCGGGCTATCGCGCACCACTTGAGAGGCGATAATGTTAGCCACTACACCATATCCGATGAAAGTGAGTTCGGGTTCTACGTATAACACTTTTTTAATGTGAGTTGCAATTACGAACGTTAGTAAATGTCGTTTTATTGTTATAGACCGAGGTATAAAAGTGGATGCGACCCTAAGTTGCTGATCATAACTTTTCATCCACCTGCTCATGAGAGCTCTCTTTCTCTTCACCATGGCCTCCAACAGTTTCAACCGGTCCAGTAAACCAATGTCGACCACCGTAAACGGGGAAGAAATAGTACCCAAGGGACAGAATGATGGTACCTCCGAGGACAACAACGGTGTAATTCATGTTCTGTGCAGTCGGATTCGGCTCTGCGGGGAAGAGAAAGACAACGATCATGCAAATCATGTACGCAGAAGCGACGAAAGCGACGGGTGCACTCTGTTTTACAAGTTTCAGTGGTAGATCTGCATTGAGGGATCGGTATCATGAACGCACCATTATTCCTAAGCTGAACGGGCCGGGCACGAATTGTCTTCCACCAAACCATCTTGCAATGATGGGAGTTGCAAACCCGATGTATTGGCTGACAATACTCATCGTAAAAACAGCACTGATAGCAATCGGCCCAGCGAACGAGATGAGAGCTAGAATAAGAGACATCAATGCGAGAAAACACACTGCGTGAACAGGTGTTTTTGTGTAAGGGTTGATATGGTAAAGGTAAGAGGAGAATGGGAACGCCTTATCGCGCGAGAAGGCAAAGAGTTGTCGAGAGCCCGCTATGAGCTGTGAGAGGTTGTCATTTCAGTGCTGTCGATAGAAGTGACCATGAAGCCGAGACTACGAGTAGAATACGCACGTAGTCCATGCCCGTCATCCAAAGAGTCAAAATCATAAATGCCCATACAACGAGCGTGCCTCGTTTACCGACACTATTGAAAAAGATCTACATTTCCAATTAACGTCGAATTTCTATGTTGTGTCTTATATTTAACTAACCGTTGCCATAGGTTGTCCAATGGGATCTCTGATCACCGACTGGAGATTATCTCCCATGTAGAACGCTAGGACGATATTGACAACTGTACGCCTCTAAATGAGTATTTGACAAGGATCCTATATGTTGAGAACTTACTCCATCCCAATATTGCACTTACTATTGTCGCCGATAAGATAGCAAATGGCACAGCTTTTGGTGCATTCCTTGCCTCTTCGCTAATATGAACACTTGTGTCGAAACCAGCTATGTGATGGTAATTTGAGGTTAAAATGAGAGGTTTGGGTTTGACCTGGAGATATCACTGACCGACTGTCCACGCCGGGGCAAGGAAGCTCAAAATGAAAGCATATCCGTTTGGCCATGGTGTGTCTAAAAGGTCGAACTAAGATTAGCTGCGACTCCAGGCAAGGAACGACACCGACCATTTTCAAAATGCGTCAAAGCATACGACGCCGTATTGTGGAACTCTGGAGGAGTCGCAACGGGTAGGACAATGATGACAACGAAAAACAGCCTGTTAAACGAGGAGTGTCAGCATTATGTTCTGGTCAGTACGGGATAGTACTCACGCGACGTTTAAGAATACATAAAACCATTGTATTCGTGCAATAATCTTCGTTGTCAGGCTGCCCCCAACTGCGTGACTAAGTAGGATGGCAGCATACACGCCACTGGAATAAACGAAAAATATATGTTTGAACCAGAAGGTCGGATAATACGTTCAGACATGTTTATAGTGCCTATGCATGGAAGCAACTCACTAAACCTGCGCATTTGATGCAACGAACGCCCCATTGGTCCCGATGTTGACAGCAGCCATGATTTGATTGGCAACCCCCCAATCAACAGAAGCGAGACCAGAGATGTAGGCCGCCGTATTGACATCTATAATGGATAAGGACAGTGAGTGGCGCGAAATAGAGTAATACAATGGAAGGATGCTTAGTACATCCAATTAGCCAGCATGCGATCCGTCTATATCTATCGGAAGAGAACTTGTACGTCCAGTAGTATAGTCCGCCTGCAGTAGGTGCGGCGCTTCCTAGTTCAGCCATGGCCAAGGCTACGATGAAGAGAAAAAATGAGCATGTAAACCACTGATTGAAGGTATCAGTGTCACGTAAGACGCTCTTATGAGACATCAAGGTACATACACCCCATACCATAGCGGCAGGCCCGCCGTATGGGATCGAAAACAGCAAGACAGCACTGAAGAGTCGAGATAAGGACGAGGCGTGAAAGATTCGAAAGTTAGCAAAGTACCGAGTACAATTTCTTGAGGTTAACTGGATTACTCGGTTCAAAAGTACTCACGCAATGCCTTGCACGACTCCGACGATGCTGAACGACATTCCGAATAGCTCGAGATGCCCAAAGTCGCGTTTGAACTCCTGCTTGTACCCGAGTTTAGCCAGGAGTTCTTCATCTGTTAAACACCTATTTTTATCGTCTTCAAGAGCTTGTGTCCCATAGGTACTACCGGCATCGGACGGCGACATCACTGTAACCTGTGGTAAGGAAGCAGTATTTTCCACTTTGGATTCAGACATTGTAAGGAAAAGAGTGAGGCGTAAAAGATGCCTTAGGCTTGCAGGTCGGAGATAAATTTGGGACGCTCGAGAGGCGGAAATATGCACGCGGTCGTGGGTATGTCGGTATGTTATTAGTTTGCCATAGTATTAGCCTGTGAGGTGAGTCGGAGTAGACACAGTACCTCGTGTTTGCCACTGTCTGGGATAAGGATGCTTCTAGCTTTGCCGTGCAGTACTCCCTGATGATTCTCAGAGACACTCATCGCGTATCGATTATCCGTGTGTAATCGTACTGTAGGTTAACTCCACGCTTCCGAATTCGCCTTCAACACATAGTTTGTGTCGACTTCCCATAGTAGACTTGGGAACGGGGCTCGTCATAATACTTGGAAATCGCGGACACAGCAATGAATATCAGGACTGTTAAATAAGGAGTGGGCAAAGAGTTGTTGAAGGCACGCAATAGCGAGAGGCAATTGCGCTACTTTCGTTCTATCCTTGTAATGATAAAATAGGGAGTCAAACATACCGTAAAATACATAGTTACTCACAAGAGACAAGAAAGTCTCGGCTCAGGGATACGATACGTAGGCGACGGACAAAGAAGAGGAAGCAAAATATTCGGATACGGGGAATTGAACCCCGGGCTATCGCGGACTGATTGAGAGGCGATAATGTTAGCCACTACACCATATCCGATTACATAAGTTACTCCTCAGCAGTTCTGACAACCTATAAATCGTACAGGTAGTTGGTATACTACCACAGTACCACTGACACCAGTACCAGTGACCAGTCAGTACTTGACAACTTACCACTAGTTACAACTACAACTTACAAACCACACAATCCTGACTGGTAATCCCTCTGGATGCTACGTATCGATCCTGGCAACCTTAGACTCGAAATGTCTGGGCTGAGTGCGTGTTCCGTGGAACTTGAACCTAGCACGATATCATGATCAGGTTCTTAGAAACTGCTGATTTTGTTGACCTCGTCGAACCCGGTTCTTCCGATGAAACACTCAATTCGGCTCAGAAATCCTGGTGAGGCTAACTGGAGCTTGAAACTCGCTCTGTTAACTGATCTCTGGAGGTGTTGATACTTGCTACCCCCTTCGACTATGGATACTCTCATTTGCGTTACGGTATGTTTCATTCGCTCGCACTTCGGTTGTCTGAAGCTTATAAGCATACCCTAGAAACATCATGACAACGTCTCAGCTCGACTCTACCATTACTCAAGGAGCGTTAGAAGATTTTCAATGAAGTTCGACCTTGATCCGAACGCATAAATAATTATATTTAACCTCATTCTGCAACTTCCCCAGCTCACCATCCACAATTGGCTCTGACACCGATTGAAGAATCCCTATTTTGTTCATAGTCATCGAAGTATCGATTTCGCTTCACGTAAGGCGTCCTTTAGGAATGACTTTCAGAGTGGAGACAAGGGGAGTTTTATCTTCAGCTCCTTGTACAACGAGTAAGCACTAAACACCCGAAAGCTTTTTTTGCCATATTTCACTCGTAGAAGCTTACGAACTTACGCTCTTTCAACGTCCTAACTTAGGTAACCCGACTCGGATTGGCGTTGAACGCCCCAGCCGTTTGACGATGCTGCCAAGACTTACATCGAGGAAGTTTATCCCGAATGTCTGATTCACATTCAAGGGTCTCCCCTCTTTTCAATTCTGAGCCGCCGATCTCCTAACAATAAACTACATGACAATTCGATAGAAACCTGAAGATGCAGACATTCCCTCAAACCATGGTCTAATGACACTGAATGCAACATTAGTATAACATACGAGGACCTCTCTTCTGAGCTCGCGGATCTACATTTCACGACTCTCCTCACCGCTTCTTCCCTCTCTTCTCATTCCGCTCCGACTACTCTCATATATATACCGAGAGCTACGGTATACATATATATATATAACAATGCTTCGCTTTATAATACGAAGGCATTTCAAACCTTGCAGTATCATGGCTGTGTCCAGAATGGCAACCTCGCCAACTCGTTCATCCGATTGTACGAAGGTTCACGTTTTGATGTACACAACTGATTTGACTATTGCAGATTCGTTGATAGAAACGTCTCCGCTTACGGATCGTAGGTTGTGTATCCTGTAGTTCGTAAGTCGCAACCGGAACAAGGCAGGCCATTCAGGTCTAGTTCTCTCTCGGGCGAGTATTGGTTCGCGACAAGTAGAAACTCTTCGAATGATTCAGGTTGCGTACCAAGCCACTGATTATTTCAATTATCAGTCAATGGCACTTCGCCCAGGTTATACTCCGAATTCGTCTCCGGTCAATCGTTGCTACAGTAGAAAAGCTGGCGACAACAAGCTAATCTAGCTGGATCTCAGCCATGCCCGAAATGCTACCATGGATGGAGACTCTAAGACAACCTGCCCATCGTTCTAATCGGACTCTATGGTATCAGAGGCAATGTCAATGGTATCTCTAATTCTTATGTATTGCACTTCTATAAACTTACTTCCCTTCTCCCGTCTTTAGCACATCTTCAGGCACAATTCGATCAAGGTTCCCACCTTCCCGGTTGTTAGAGGTCGGTTTGTTAAGTTCCGACGCATACAAGTTATACAACAGACTCATGCTGAATATTGAATATTGAGAGTCGATCCCACCATCTATAGTTTACAAATATTACAGGGCTATAATATAATACCGAATGACCAATCGTTTACACATGTGCATGGATAATGTTTCGCATCGTGTTCAACACCTGCATACTCTTGTGGTTTCTCGGACCCAGAGGTTTGACTCTCCTCTCTGAGAGATCGGATGTACTTCGCCTATGGGCCGGATCTATGCCTGGAACAAGTAGCCTCTTTGCTACGTTTGTCTCGTCCGAAAGTGGACTGATCTCTTGTTTCAGCGGCGACCCCGAATACTCCTCCTCGAGAAGTTCGAGCTCCAAGACGATGTTCCCCTCTTTCCATTTCTCGGGCCATTCGTGCGCTTTGACGAATTTCCATCCAAGAGTGGTATTACAGACACTGCATATGACGTCTTGCACAGTATGAGCTCCAGAGTCCATCAGGAGAAGCGTTTGGGGTTGGAGTCTAACTCGGCTTCTGCAAAGGCATTAGCACCCAGTGTTTTGTTCGATAGTAGGAGTGACCTAACTCGACTACAGCTGCAAACAACGCAGCCTTTCCTTTGTTGCCTCGAAATGCCTTTTAACGGCAAATAAAATCAGGATTCACTTCCAATCCGACCAACTTTTTCGCGTACTTACCCACGATAGAATGGCTTTCCGCGATGCAATCCGTGACCTGCACAACTTGCATGCAAGGTACCCACGAGACAACGACGATCCGTCGACCAGGTCAGGCATACTGTGTTTGGAACGAAGAACACGAGTCATCGGAAGACCATATTCCATGTCCGGAGGATATATAGTCGCGGCGTAGTATGGTTATACGGCAATGGCGGATACGGTGAGATTGTCGAATTGTAAGAATGCGTTTCAGCTCTGTAGTCAGCTTCTATGTGAACGGGAAACACCTGGCCGCCATACCTCATTAGAACACACTTATACTAAGAGAAAGGCCCAAGGACCAAGATAGCAGCGAGCGGTGCACGATGGCAGGTGTCCAAGGTGTCCGATGGACGTCGTTGGCGTTGATGAACGCAAAAAATGGAACAGAGAATGAAAGCAAATAGGGACAAGACCCTCTCAGAGGGAAGGAATGGTAGAAGGTCAGAGGTAGAACGACAGAGAGCGGCCGTCCGGTGCTGCGTGGCATATATTTGATGTTCTTGCTGTGTCGGGACTGGGTCGGCCACTTGCAATACATATGCATGAAATGGAGTGATCATACCATATATTGGTTGCGGTCGTAAGCCTGTGCGAGAGCTAGAGCCATGCGTTGTAACGAGGCGGTTAAGATTTGCATTGCCACGCCGATCTTTCAAACCACGACACCTGCCGTTTTCGGGTATGCTGTTTTCCTATCTCGTCCTTGGCACTCTGTGCAGCTTGAGATATACGACTTCGAATATCCTTCAATCTTCTCCAAGTATTGTTTTCTTCTTACTCTTGAGCTTATTGAATATGCCTAGCGGAGAACGTGTATTTACGGGACATAAGGTTCTGCTTCCCGGTAGAGAGGGACCTATTCCCGCAACTATCAAGGTCTCGACCTTGACAGGCAAGATCACTGATATACGCCAGAGCCATTCAAGTCAAGCAGAACATCTCAATCTTCCAGAATCTGACTTCATCGATGTTGGAGACAATGTTTTATTACCGGGATTGGTAGAGTAAGACTCGCGTCCGATGTCCGTACGTCTTACAAAGACATACACTGACTCTACTCTTCACTCTATTAGTGCCCATGTCCATCTCAACGAACCAGGTCGCACAGACTGGGAAGGATTCAGGACGGGGACCCGAGCAGCTGTCTCTGGGGGCGTCACAACCGTAGTTGACATGCCACTCAACTCCATCCCACCCACGACCACCGTCAATCATCTTGAACAGAAACGTAACGCAGCCCAGGGCCAGTGTTGGGCAGATGTCGCTTTCTGGGGCGGTGTAATACCAGGGAACGAGGCATGTATGCCGGATAAGCTTCTTTATTTAAATTTTGCTTTGCCTTTCCTTTTCTGACCGCAGTAGAATAACAGACGGATTTGAAATCACTTATAGTAGCCGGTGTGAAGGGGTTTAAATGCTTCCTCATCGAAAGCGGAGTCGAGGTATGTATTTTATATAATTTACCAACTTCTTATCGGCGGAATACTCACCCCTTTTCCTGATTGTGATTGATTTGACTATAGGAATTCCCATGCGTGACCGAAAAAGACTTGCATCTCGCGATGGGAGAACTACAGGTAACGAGTCATCCGTACCATTTAGACCATTTTCCAGAGATAAATGTGATCATTGATGTCCGTAGGGGATCTCAACAGTGTTATGTTTTCACGCAGAACTAGACACGGGATCACCGGCGGCGCCCACATCAGCTAATCCCACCTTGTACGACACCTTCCTTGCGTCCCGACCTCAACAGCTAGAAGTGGATGCTATCAGGCTTATCAATTCCCTGCACGCAAAGTATCCGTCACTTCGACTTCACATTGTCCATCTGTCAGCTGCCTCAGCCTTGCCTCTCGTAAGGGCTGCGAAGTCGACGGGGTTGCCGTTGACTGTCGAAACATGCTTCCATTACTTGACCCTGACGTCAGAACACATCCCTAACGGTCATCCCGAGTTCAAGTGCTGTCCCCCCGTTCGCGAGGGTGTCAATCGCGAAGAACTCTGGAAAGCGTTAGAAGATGGGACAATTGATTGTGTCGTGAGCGATCACAGTCCCTGCGTCGCATCCCTCAAGAACCTCGATACCGGTGACATCATGGGTGCATGGGGAGGAATCAGCACCCTGGGATTGGGGTTGAGTCTGCTGTGGACTGAAGGCAGAAAGAGGGGAGTTTCGCTCTCCAAGATCGTCCAATGGACTTCTGTTGCGACTGCGAAGCATGCGAGTTTGCATGACCGAAAGGGGGCTATTCAAGTAGGCTATGACGCCGATCTGATCGTCTGGGACCCGGAAGCTGAGGTCAAGGTACGATGGTTGTTTGGAAATCTTCAGTATAGCCCACTGAGATACAATACCTTATCAGGTTACCAAGGAGTCCTTTAACTTTAAGAATAAGGTTTCGCCGTACGAGGGTCTCACGTTAACGGGCAGGGTCGAGCAGACTTACTTACGGGGTCAATTGGTGTATGATCAGGAGAAAGGTTTTTCACAAAAGGCTGTTGGTCAGCTTTTGTAGATCTAATTGTACAATAATACGCAAAGGATGTTAGCAGATACAAGATTACGAGAATTGTCCACCAACAAAATACTGTCAATTAGCTCTAATGGAAGGAACGACTGTCTTGCTTCCTTGAGGTCTGTGAAGGAGACTAGTCAATTAGTAGTCTCTACGACGGCTGCTCGAATCGCGATGCCGTTCTGACGAACGGTCCCGTCGTCTGTCGCTGTCACGATCGCGATCTCTACGCGAAGAATTGGATTCATAATCCTTCCGTCTATCTCGATCCCTGTCCCTGTCGCGTTCGCGCTCTCTATCACGGTCCCTGTAGTCGTCCCGCCTACGGTTGTCGGAATCATGCCTATCACGATCGCGGCGTCGATCAGGCGAAGGAGATCGCCTCGAGGCTTTCTTAGATGAAGAGTGAGATGGTGAGGGTGAACGCCGACGCGAAGAACTTCCAGACCCAGACCGAGTATCACGATCCTCGCTTCCGTTTCTGCTCCCATTTTTCTCTACCTTCAAAAGTGGCATATACTTCTTGTCGGGTCTGAACTTCTTGCCCTTCCCACTACCGTCATCGAATACCTCCTTCTCCTTCGCCCCAATACCTAACAAAGCAGGTCTCGCCTGAGGGAGCCAAGGTTCAGTGAGGCCTTTCGGTTTTCCATCGGCACCCTTCTTCCGACTAGCAGCGGTCCCGTCCGTCCAGCCCATGCCCCGGAGGAGGGCAGCACCAAATTGGGAAACGGGAACACGTTCATAGTCGTCCAGAGAGGCTGAATCCGGCAACTCCGTGAGGTCCTGACGTAAGGCATCTTCTTCAGAGACGGGGATAATCTCGATTTGCGGTTCGTCGGAGTGGTTGGGATTTTTGGCTGCAGCGAGGATGGCACGTATGGCTTTTTGGTCCTCCGTCAGTTCCTCTTCTTTTACGTCCTCCTCTGCATGGTTCTCGACGGCAGATACCGTTTCCTGTTCCTCAACTTCCATCTTAACTTCGGCTCCGTCCTCCAACTTTGGCTTCTTGGCCAATTGCAATCCTGATAGCTGGGGGCCTGAGTTGATAGAGTCACGAGTTCCCAGTCCACCGACGCTTCCATCGGCTCCGGTGGTAGCTGACGAGCTTGGGGGAAGATAGATTTGTTTCC
Organism: Cerrena zonata; assembly: GCA_038087015.1. Taxonomy (NCBI): domain Eukaryota; kingdom Fungi; phylum Basidiomycota; class Agaricomycetes; order Polyporales; family Cerrenaceae; genus Cerrena; species Cerrena zonata. The sequence continues at coordinate 554,526 of JASBNA010000022.1, forward strand.
GTTTGCGAGCCAAGTCCCTCCAGTCCCTATTCTTGAGAGCAGGGATAACGAGGGGACCTTCTGGCTGTTTCTTTTTCTCGTGTAGACTGTCAAAGAACAGGGCTACTGTGAGTTGAGGTATAACTCTGAATTAAATTTCAAACGGCGAAAGGGGGGAGTTCGAAGGGCCCAGAAGGGGGAGGGGGAACGTGTATAATTTGATCAAGACAGACTCACCGCTGTACGCCAAAGCTATCGAAACCGGTCACCAATTCATCCTGGTCTTCTGTTTCCTCATCTGAGCTATCCACCTCATTGTAGGTTCGTTTAGGAGATGACCTGACACTGCGAGCTAGGGGGCTTCCGGGATGACTAGTTTCGTTTGCTAAATGTCGAGGAAGCGAAGGGACTTTGAAGCCAGAGTCAGAGTCATTTCCAGCTGAGCTTGCCCGGGAAACTGGCGTAGGTCTACGAATAGTAAAAGAGACCTTCTCTGGTCCTGAAGAGCTAGACATACTATAGTCGAAACTCGAGGGCGTTGGTGAATCAAGAGTCAAGACAAGAGCTAACCTAACCCGCCAACGCCGTGTAACCAACAATGCACTTACGTAAGCCCCAATGGGGACATCCTCGGACTCGAAGGAATAAAGATACAGATATTACAATACAAATACTAGTACAGTGGAGTCCAAATAACAGAACGTGAAAGCATAAGAATTTCTCGCCATGACAACGCAAGCAAGTCCTCGAGCAATCAAATATTAAAGTCTTCAGGAAGCTCATATTCGCTTTCTCTGACCTTCTCGATCTTCCAAACACCTCCCTCGAAACCCCTGTTCATCCTCCACGATCGACAGAGCTGTACTACCCTCAGGCTTTTGCAGTACCGGTTCCAGGGAATAATCATATCCCTCATCTCCTCCTCAATCGAGTCGAAAGTTGGGTCGAAAAGGTATGGATTGTCCGTGAACGCACTTGAGGGTAAGAGTGTCGGAGGTGGTTTCGCTTGTCTCTGGACAACGCGCATAGGAACGCCGTGTTCCATATTCGGCGGATTGGAAGAGTAAGAGAAGACTGCCTTAGGATGCGGCGCTTCCAGAAGTTGGAAGGTATGCAAGTGTGGGCACTTTGTGAGATAGTGGGGACCTATCATCCCCGTCGCAGTCTAAAAATGGAAGAAATTAGGAGGATCACATAGAATCACAGAATCGGATGGATCCACGCGAAGACTTACCTCGTCAGGACCCTTCCGTTGAAATGTGATCTTGAGACGACGAAGTTCAGGGAAGAACTTGGTGACTGCGATAAGAATCTCGAAGTCCCATTGACCACATTCTATAGCCAACGATTTGAGATTTTGGCGCGCTTTGCCTAAGGTAGAAATGGCATTTAATGCTTGAGTTCCGGCTTCGTTCCACAGAATGCTGATACACTCTACGGTCTCCAGCTGGGCTATGAGTAAGGATGCTTCGGGAGTACCTTTGAAATTGACGAGATTCTGCAGGTTGGCAGAGGGAAAGGGAGTTTGTTGCCCGAATGGCTGAGTGACAACCAGAGTATGGAGATTTGGGCATCTCATGATGGTACGGTAGACGTGTCTGTCAGGAGGAGTGTAATCAGCACTGTAATGAGTATGAGCTTCGCCCATAACAATTCTCCTTCTTTCGACAAGGAGCTGTGTCAATTCAAGCGGAGGGAGTGATGATGTAGGGTCCCTAAATACCGTTCCAAATACATCCGCCGTAGGGTCGACTCTAAGCGTGCGAAGAGTCTGCGCTTGGGCAAGATTGAGAGCGGGTTCAAGGTCGTTCTCAAAATGAGGGGGATGGTGGGCATGAAAGTCCTGGCGTCGAATACGACGACGTAAATTTAGAAGAGTCAACTCGGTTATAGGGAGTTCCGAATGATCCCACTCGGTTTGGCGAGAAGGAAGGACACAGTTGTCGATGTGCAGGGCTCGGAGGTGTTCAAGAAAGTGTATGGCACCAAAAATAGCATCGGTCAATAACATGTTTTTGCAAGTAAGCGTGGAGAGGTTTGTGAATTCGCAAAGAAGGTTTATGACGCGAACATAGAGATTTTCGTTTGCGTAAGTGAGGTCCCGATATAATTCGTCGATGCAAGATATGAACGGGTGACGTTCGCCAGGCGCGAGGTCTTGCTCGTCACTGATATACTCTTCCCCATCTTGGTTTACAAACGTCCCCCCAATAAAACGAGGCATGGGGGATACCTCGATATGTAGACTTTGAACCTCCAAACACGCTTGAGGGTGTTGGTCCCAAAAGGCAAAGTCCTGAACGACATGCTTCGGATTCCGCCAGATCAGATTACGGTGGAGAGGTCGAATTCCATAGGTGTAGAAGTCCCTGCAAGTGAGGAACAGCGTTGTAGAGATCGTGAGGATTACTCATAAGTTCCAAGATCTCCATCCACAATTCCGCAGGAACATCTTCAAGGTAATTCATTGATTGAAAAACTGTTGGGGCTGGGTACGCGCACGTTAGGGTCGAAAACAAAGCGAAAGGTTGGATAGACCAACAGATACAAGATTCTGCGACAAAAAGAGATGAAAGAGAATGTAGTAGTGGTAGTGCAAAGACAAGAAGAGGCAGTGGCATAGGAGAGTTGTAGCCTCCGAGCCAATCAACTAGTGCATGATGACGTAATCGCTATTCTTGCCTCGGATGGGCGACGCTGTCACGGTCGAAAGCGTTGTATTTCTAACAACGTTCGCTCGTCTTGAACATCTGCTTGCTCTGTAAAAATACTGATCGTAGTAAGTACTCTGGCATAGATCCATTCAAGGAGATCAGGTACTAACTGTCGTATTCTTGCCTCGTTTTCTGCTACATAGTTATTTTTGGAGTTGCAAGGTGTGTCGTCGCGAATAATTACCATGGTCTGCATATTTACATCATCCGGCTCGTTAATAGAGCTCGAGGCTGGACTCTCTTCTCCTGAGCAATATAAATCGCCTTTCAGCGTGTTGTATCGTGTACGCCATGCCACGCACGAAGCCAGCCCCGAGGAGAGGTCTACAGGCCCAGACTCCATCTAGACGAGGGCTTGAACGAGAACGTTCACCATCCATTGAATTTATCGGAATGCGACGGGTCGCCCCAGCACCGTTCAATAACCCTGATGCGGGTTTCTCCATTCGCACAAACCAGACGAATACGATATTCTATGTGCCCATCGCTCTCCTTGTTTCGGCGTCCACGTTCTTTAATCACTTGCGTACATCGGAAGAGTTCGTTGTTCCGGAATCGGATGCCACCATGGAAACCATCCTTCGATTTGTCTGTCCTGTGGATGACCCCGTACTGCAAGACATGGATGACGTTTCTGACGTTCTTACTGCATCTCTCAAATACAACATTCCTTATGTCACGACCAAAATCCGGCAAATTCTTGTTTCGCCTCGCTTTATGTCCGAAGAACCTGTAAGGGTCTACGCCATCGCTCGCCGCTATGGTCTGAACGAGGAGGCGAATATCGCGGCTCGTCACTCTCTACGTTTCCCTATGAACTGGCCTGCATACGAGGAGTTCGAACACATCAGTGGGAAGATGTACCACGAATTGGTTGCGCTCCACCAGAATACTTCTCGTACTCTCATTCGAATGTTACAGGACCACCCCAAAACGACTGAAATTTTCTGTCACAATCGCTGTACTAGCCCAGCTTCCTGGTGGTCCCTAATATGCGAATGCGGCAATCTCGAAACTGTCAGCGGCTCCTCTGAGCGACGAAATTTTCTCATTACAATTCCTATCGACAATGGCGTTGGAAAAACCGGGATTCTCTTGTAAACCGTGTTGGACTAGTATGATGCTAGCTCTCCAGCCTGGAGGCCCCATTATGCTTCTGAAGGCAAAGTTTGAAAAGATAAATGTGAACATCATCACAGAGTACGTCCCGATTAGCCTGGGAATTATTTTTTACTTATCACAATTGACCGAACACCGTTTTAGAATTTAACTGAGATATACTTTGCTTGATGTGTTCCTAGATGGACACTTTGAGGCTACCAGCCTCCCACACGTTTTGAATTTTTCCAAAGCTTCTGCACTAGTTCGGCATTTGCCAACGCTAACATGCTACCCTACTTCTTACCGGCTTCAAAGCTTTGCGCCACAGCCTAATAACCGGAGGGGCAGTCGAAGTCACGGTGACTTAACCTTTCAAATCCCCTCGGTTCGTTTCGACACCTTTTGACTCCACTCTCTCATCCTTGTAAGTCCACGCCTGTTTTCTTGTACCTTTGCCTCGCATTGACCCGGAAACGTTTAGCCAAAGCTTGTACGGCGAATTTCTAACTTTAGTCTGATTTTCCTCGACAAATGAGCAAATTTGTATACCGATTATCAATTGATTCGGTCGAGGACATACTTTTAACCGTTATTCCTCGCGCCGGCATATTCGAACCCTTCTTCAAACTTCTCTAGTCATGTTTCTAGCGAGACTTTCTATAATCCACACGAGCTCTACGCGTGAGCCTAACAGGTATGTTCATAATGAAATTTAATAAAAGTGGTATGACCTTATCCGGAAGACGCCGCGGCTGGTATTTGTATTGTATCTCCACGAACCTTCCTGGTCGTAGTCGCATCACGATACGGAACGTCTCCCAGGCTCCCGTTCTCATGCCCAACTAACAACCTAACATGCTGACTTCAGTCTTTTCGTCCTCCGAGGTGTCCAGGTCCTCCGTCCACCGCTCCCCGTTCTCATGTATAAGCTCATACGGCAATGCCCTTTCTCCGGCTAGCTTCGCTCTCACGAGAAGCTCATGTCCACAGACGGAAGTCCTGAAGTATAGTTGTACTAAACGCGTGTTATGCTACCACTGACGTCTGGTCACTAGAGTTTACAAACACGAGGTGCCCGAGATGATGATATGGCACAGCGGGAGCTTTTGGCTGTAGCTGGGATTGCATAAAGCGTAGACACCCTTTCTCCGCCCTCTGAGGGGGTCTCTCTGCTCGTGCCGCCACGATTTCGCTTTTTCGTCTGCGTACCTGGTGTACGTCCCTTTTCGACTTTGTCACTCCCGCTTCTTTTTCTTCCTTAGATTTCTTAGGGTAAGTCCTGTGATGTAACACGCCTCTCGGCTGAGAACGTTGACATATTCGCCCGGAATAGCGATCTTGTATATAACACTTTGTGTTTGTCCAACCCTCCCCGCGAAATCTTCAATCGCCTTCTTCCTTACTCCAACGACAACATGGAACACCCGGACACTCATCGTTGGTCGGAACTCATCCCTCCTCATACAGCTCTTACTTTTGCGGCCATCTGGGACCCCTCTGAGGGGATGGTGACCTTCTCTGGCGGGAGCCTTCTAGAGTCTGACATCGCCGACTCAGACCCTTGCAAACATATTTCTCCGAAAGAGGCTTATGACAGTCAGTCTCAGATTCTTACTATCGATAGGCTCGCTTTCGCTATGGGCGCTGGAGAACGTCCAGGTCGTCCTGTTGGGATCATCGAACTTAGGGACCTGATCTCGGAGGACTCAGCGTCGGTGTATTCTGGCGAAACGCATACCGAGACTACAACTAATCGAAAACAGGCACAATTCCTGACGGTGGGGCGTCGATTGTTGTCTGCGTTAGACGGTCGTATTTTTCGCTCGAACGACCGGAGGGAGGATAGGACTTCTACGCCACCGCCAACAGCGAACAACGATATTGACGAGGGATTTTTTGAGGATGCGTGCATGACTGCTACGGCACGCAGTTTCGGGAGTATGCCCGTTCTCGTTAATTTGAATTTGGTCAGTGTGCCTGTTCTCAGTTCAGTATTTGTATGTACTGAAACATCCGTCCAAACGCAGAAATCCAAATTCTCCGTCTCATCAACTTCTACCACCAACTACGTGCATGTTTTCCCTCCCTCCATTTTCGATGATCAAGAGTCCACAGTCGCCGGTCCATCAACTCAGTCGCCCCAGCTTCCGCGAACACCTCCACCTCCACCGCGACCATCCACCCCACACCCACTTCGAGCGATGCTCAACCTACAAGACTCAGACTCCGAGGTCTGGTCCGCTCTCCCCTATCCACATTCTTACCATTATCCATCACCAGCGGGCACCGACACATCTCGCTCATCATCTTCCAGCCCTACCTGGGGTCGACGGACGCGCAAGCTACATCGTCGAAAGATACCTCTAAGCATCGTCCCAGCAGATCCCCTCGAGGTGCTTGCGAGGGAAGAATACAACCACGTTGTCACACCTACATCGTCTCCTTCGTCCTACAGACATCGACACGGTGTTCTCCCATTCGCACGCCTTGGAGGCTTGGGGTTAAAGCGCCAGAAATCGTTGAAGAAAATTAAAGAGCTGGTCTGTCTCATGACTGCTCGTTGCCCTCATCTGCCTGGCCGAAATGAAGGAGGTGCGTACGCAGCCTACCATCTAGATGGTCCCTTTAGGGAGGTCAAGGAGGATAAAGGCTGGTGTTGGATTCTCAAGACAGGCAGCGTGTTGGACTTGTGAGAAACGATTCTACTGGAGTAGCGGTGATGGCCTGAGGGTTGGAGGTCATTCGTACACTTCTGCTCGTCGTCTATGACATCCGGGTGTTTCCCATGAGGTACCCACGTCATCGACTCGCCTATCGACTTCATTGGGAATGTTCTTTCGGACTGGGATGCCGTCAAAACCTTTTCATTAATAGGCTCATTTCCGTTCGCTTTGCAACTCTTCCTGTTGCTCTCTCACGACTGAGAGCCAGAACATTATCTTATGTCGTGGTGATGATGCTCTTTTGCGTCTTCTACCTCTTCCATTATTTCCACCCTTTCAAACCACTCATTGGTTACGTACTTGTTGTCATTGCTTCGTCAGGGAGCTCGACGCTTCTCCCTTCTTTTGCTTTGCGATACCCCTTCACGACCATCTCATGACGAACATACATACACACAGGTCCGTTCCTGCATAGTGTCTCCACATACTTTCTTTCTTTTTCTTGGACTTTGGGTTTCGCTGCGCCATGAATGTATGATTATGACATAATAAACGGTTTTGTATTTCTATACATCTAGAGCACAAGTCACTTCGCAACTTGCAGCTCGACCTCCGCCGCCGCATTATCGGCGATGCTGGCCACGCGAGCGTTATATTTGGTGATGTTTCCCACCTCACCGAACGATGGCGATCTCAGTATACTCACTTTCCAGATTCAAGAAGATGACGTTTTCAATGTCGAACTTCAGGAGTTTTGGTTGCAAAGGTAGCTTCAACACCCTCACTCGAATCGTGGGTGGTGGAATCACGCATGTGGAATCATATGGAGGAGTGCTTGAGGTCACACCCTTGACTGGTCCCTCCGAACTTCAATTCCGCTAGCATGTCGCTAAATGCAGTCCCAGTGGAACAAGCTAGTCATCGAGAGATTCACAATCGTATGCAACTTGAGTAAGCCCTTGACCCTACTACCTACAAACACTAACGCATACCACTCTATTAAATTTGGATATAGACTAGCCTACTGCTCGACATATGGTTTCTAATTACTCGAAGCAACAAGTTTCAGTGGGTATTCGCCCAACAAATATGTACTTGGCGGGCGATAAATGTCGCCGAAGCCTCCAACGACGAATGTTGAATGCCGCGGGGGATACCAGAGCGAATTCAGATTGTCCGAGGTGATACAGAATAGGTTAACCATCAGAGAAAAAAACGGAGACTACTTTGAGCCATCATTTTTGACCGTTTCAAACGGCATCCTTCTGCTTCACCCAGACCTAGCCGACGACGGTATGTATGTACTTTTTTCTATATAGAAATGACTCATCTTTCAGAGCTTCAAGTACCAGTGTCTCTCCATTATCACGCCAGGTAATAAGTTTACCCAAATCGCTATTAGACTGACATGTACCAGCCGTGAGCACCGTACTTTGAGTCATAGTCATAGCACTTATCATGAATGAGAATTCATGCCATTGGTCGCGGACAGCTCTCTCTTGGCCAATTTAGCGGTTGATGTGCGTTGACAGTTCATAGTATAAATGGTGCGTATACTTCAAATCCCACTGACCGACCAATTAGATAGTACGAGTGAAATGACAAAGATATGTAGGTAAATACCGCAACACAGCGTGTCCCTATGTGCTGGCGCTAGGAACAATAGGTAGCGACAATAGCTACGCGTAAGCTTGCCACTCTCCCATTAACTACTTCCATCCTAATATCTTGTGCCTAATCCTAAGCAAGCTCTGATTCCTCGGAACAATTCAAATCAAATGATATTCGGTCACAATAGACAATGAACGTGAACCATTCCCGGTAAATAGAAGGACAAGAACAATGAGATTGCCAGCAGGGCCGATGGGTAGTGTCGGTTTATTATAAAAGGTCTCCTCACTATACTCAATCAACTCGTACCATACATTCTCAAGATGTCATGCATCAGGTGTCAAACCTACCAAACAAGCGAGTAAGTCTCCACTACAGTATCCTGCGCCACCTTGAAAGTCCTCATATTGATCGCAAAATATACGTAGTCTCAACCCACCGTACAGTGAACTTGAATGCGCACTGGACCCGGTGCCACTTCCTCATCCAGGAGAAGATGGCATTGCTGATCTGGAGGGCCATATAAAACAAATGGCCGAAAGGCTTACCCCGGCAGAGCTTGCGTGCTTCAAGGTCCCCACATACGTGTTTGGATTCATCGTCTCTCTCAAATGGGTTCAAGAATACGGCAAGAGACTCACCGAGGCGGGGAGGATCAACGTCGAAGGCCCTCCTCAGTTCGATTTTATTGGACGGAATTGGATTTACTCACACTTTCGAGATGTGTCCATGAACGAACTCAACCGTAGGAACCGACCTGGGGTAACGATGTACTGGTCGATCGCGAGTAATTCTAATGTGCAGTCGTTGGAGGGAGCGCATGACCCCGAGCTTGTTGAGCAGTTGAAGAAGGCTCTGTCAACTGACAGTGAGCCTATGTGGTACCCTGTCAAACGGGGTCGAATTCGGGCTTGAATTGAGGTAGGTGTCTCGTTGAGTGACGGAACGGGAATATTATTGATGTCACTTTGAGTAATAGGTGTTCGCAGCGACTGGCTCCATCAAATATTGTTTCTGTGACTCGATTTACGATAGCTAGAAAGCCGGAGATGATTTGTGATATATACAGAGAGTAGTAGTCCGAGAGATTGGAAGCAATTATGAGCAAGAGTGTCCGAAAGTGTCCAGATAGTAGCATGAACTCGCTCGCTAGTCGGTGTTGGAAAACTCTAGTAAGTAGGCCTATGATGGATTGGAGAATATTCAAAGAACTAGGACTATTCAGCCCTTGGTGAGAGCTTTGCATTGTGAACAACATAAAAGATCGTGTTATTCAACAGAGAGGGAGCTCGCGCCTCTTCAATCTTGATACCGCCTTCGCCGGGTGATCGCGAGCTCGCGCTGGCCTACCGAACAAGCCCTTTTATAGCGGCGTCGTACTAGTGTGATGGCGAGTAGTATGTATATGAACCCAACTCTGACCATCGCCTTCGACGAATGACAGTCGGACGGAGCTGCGATGCGCGACAAACTGGGTCCCAGATCCAAGTTGAATGATGATGAAAATGTACGCCACAATTTTTACTACCCAGTCTTGAATACTACATGTCTCTCTGACTCGGATAGTTTACACGACAACTCTTGCGGTCTTACCCTCGTACATTGTATAGAGAGGTGCTGCCGTCTGTAGTTAGTCATTCACGCGGCCGCACCCTTCTCTACGTTCTTGTCTGGGAGAAATTATGAACATAGCTCCCAAAAATAATACACAGGGAGCTCTCAGGTATTACTTTCGGACGTCCTGGGATATGTGGAGAAGTACAAGGATACAGCCGATTGGGCGGAGCCTTTTCTATGTTTGCTGGAACAACCTGTAGTCCTCACGCAACGCAGGTCGCGGCGATTGATGACGAGAGATTTGTCAGGTGAAGAGCTCCCTGAGCCACTACCACTTTAGTGCCGCTTCTCTCCTTGTGGTCCTACTCTGATAGTCCATTAGCTAATTCACCTGCATGTTGCGACCGATGGACTCGTCGCAGTTGAGTCGTGAGCAGTCGTCTGATCAAGACGTTACCAAGACATACCGACCGAAGCTCTCGCCGTAGAGGGTTCAAATCCCCCGGACTTGAGCCTATGTATATACAAACAATTTTTTCGCGGTCCCCATCCATCTATCGCCGAACATCTAGATATTTTTTTGTCGAAACATATATTCGAAGAAAACGAGCTTGTAATACAACTATGGGAAAAAACAACAGTAAACGAAATAAACCGATTGTCCAGGTTGACTGACAGTTCTGTGTCCACTATTCTGCTCCCACATCACGGTCGTGTCAACCGTATTTCTCCAACGTTTTTTCTCTACCTCCCAAGTCTTCGATCCCGAGTACCCTTTCCCCCTTACTCTTCGCTCCCTATGTCGATCGCCTCATTGACGAGAGGTGGTGGATCACCAATCAAGAAAGCAATGGAGAGTGTGTCAGAAAACAACAAATTTTTGCATGGTTCGCATACACTTGTCAAGAAAGAAAAGAAAAAGAGATAGAAAAATCCGAAAACGAAAAAAAGCGACGGGCCAGCGCACGCGTATATGTACACACTCAAACCTACGCCCGCTCGTCACAGAGGGGATCGAGAGAGGGGGGTGAGAGGAGAGGAGATATCCATGGTCCGCAAGTCCGAATCCGAGGGCTGTATGAGGAAGGGTAACAAGCGGGAGTACGCAAAGAGAAAAGAGGTGGGATATAAAGAGAGGAAGGTTGTAGGAACGGAAAAGCGGATGTCCAAGAAGACGGGGATGCAGGATGTTCTATTACAAAATGGTATGAAGGGGTCGTTAACGTATATCGTATATAATGAGGCGGCGGCGGAGGTGAATGATGAGATGAATCAAGTGTACGGGGGTGACGTGTGGGTGTGTGGGGTTGTATAAGGTATACAGAAAAAGGGTTGGTTTGGTTGGGGACAAGCACAACAGTTGGAAAACATATTGGAAAACATCGTGGACGGTTGCAGAAGAGCGAGTTGGAATGAGAAGATCAAGAAAGAGGCGGGCCAGATGGGTTGGGTATTATCGGCCGTAGTAGTATGCGTATTCTTGATCGTCCCATTGTTCTAGAAGGCGAGACGAGTCAGTATTTTTGGGTCCGTCATGTTCGAGGTAAATGAGGGGTAGAATGTTCGAGTATCATGAATCGTGTATAGGAGACGGTGACGGTAATTCGGAGGGGGAGTCGACGTAGCTGAGGGATGAGAAACCAAAAAGTCCAAGACTGACCTTCTGTAATGCCCTTCCATCCGAAGTAGAGTACAACGACGGAAGCGGTTTCAAGTATCGTCGCCACAAACGACCCATCGATCTTCTGATTCGCGCCCTAAACAAGTAGACAAAAATATGAGTACACCCGCCCACACGAAACCATATGGAACCATAAAACGCCACCAGGTCTAGGTGCTCGGTGCATGGAAGGAACTACATCGGGAAGAAGCTGGAACCAGAGAGACTCACTTTGCAAATGACCTTGTTCAACAAGAAAAAGTCTAGCTGACTCAACACGAATAACCCTGCCGCCAAAATGTAAAACCAGACGGGCTTGAGCTCGTTGAGGATGCCGAGAATGATATAGAGCATGAGAGCGAAATAGATGACCGCCGCTGCTGCTGGCCATATATTTGTGAGGATGAAAAGCGCAATGTTGTTGAGCGAGTCGGCAGGATCCGAGGGACCAAAGACGGAGGTGAAGGAAAAGGCGGTGTCGAGGGAGATGTAGGTGACGGCGATGAAGAAGGCGAGGGTGAAAAAGGAGAACGGCTGTGGGGATAGAGAATTAGACGGAGGGGAATTATCGGGAGCAGTGGTATCGGAAGCATTGGACTCACGATAAGCGAACTCAGCGTGCCATCTTCGACCACCTGTGTGCTCACGATGGCGTTTCCCAGGAGTGCCCAAAAGGTAGCGGCGACAAAGCCAGCATGGATGGCGGTCAATACAGTGAGTGCGGTGGAGCCTTGTTGTAGGACTGAGCCGGTGGTGAGGAGTTGTAGCGGGAGGGTGAGCCAGTAGAGAACGAGAAAGATGCGGAACTCGACACGACCTGTGGGAAAAGGGCAAGAAGATGAAGTTGGTGCGACGATGAGTATGAAGGGGAGGTGTGACGTACCGACAGCAGCTCTTCTGCGACTAGTAAGGAAGATCAGGGCGCCGACCACGAATATGCTCAAGGCACATGCGACGATATTTGCAATGTTTGCTAGGGAGCCGTTTGAGCCTACGAAGGGGATTCCACAGGTGGGATTGATGCCTACGGGGGCTGTAGCAGGATTCGAGGAGACGGAGGTGAAGACGGAGGATTGGTGGTGTTGAATTTGGCGGTAAAAGAGGTTGCACCAGGGGTAGGAGGGAGTGTCATGGCAGAGGGGAGCAAAGTCGCCGAATTTTGTCATGGCAACTTAGGGTGTTGAGGGATGAAGAGGGCTATGGAGGGTGACGCTGCTAGGAGCGGAGGAGGAGGGAGGGGTCGGAGGACACGAGGAGGAGGGAGGAGGAAAGAGAGAGTGAGATCAAAACAGATGACAACAGCCAGCGAGGACCATACAGAGACAGAGTGAGATCAATCACCGCTTCCAGCGCGCACGAGCCCAGGTGGTGATCCAGCACGAGAGCTGCTCTTCAAGTTCTACACTAGAAAGTGGCAGGTACCGTCGAGGCACAGTTGAAGGAAAATATCAGACACAAACTCTGAATGCTCGCCGTTGTCCTCTCCATCCCCGCCCACAACAACGATCACTCGAGCAACGTGGCTGTGTCCCCCATTTCACAGACGCCCACAGCCACCGACGCGTTCAGTCGCGTTCAAAGCAACTAGTACTCTGACAATGTCTGCTAACAACTCGGTCGTCCCCTCTGTCCTCCTCCCAGAACTCCTCGGCTTCGTCCCCCAGTTTCTCCTCGACGACATCATCGACACTGCCAACGATGCTGTTCGTCAGGCCGTCGACGCCATGGAGGGCTTTCTTCGCCGCTGGGTCGAAAACCGCAAACAGATCAAAGGCGCAGACGACTGGGATCCCTCCCAAGACCTCGAACAGGGTCTCGTCGCCTTTCAAACCTTGCTCTACTCCCATGTAGACATTGCTTTCGACTTTTTTGAAGTCTGGAGCTTGAGAAACATCTTTGCCGTTCCCCCCAATCTACCCGTCGTTGCACCCCACCAACGAGGTCTTGACTTGACCACTCCCGATAATGCAGAGGCAGATCTGCTCACAGAGATCGAGAGTCTCAGACGCAAGATCCATGCCGTACGTTTCATTCATCTCCTCTTCATTTCTGTCTTTGTTCACTCATGTTGCACTCACAGCAACGTAAACTCCGCCGTCTCTTCACACATGCCCTCTCCAAGTCATCCCTCCACCGCACCCGTTCAGAACGTCGCCTCCAACACCTCTCCTTCCTCAATGCACCCCAACTTCAGACATTCCTCTCCCTCCCACCTTCCTTCCAGACCATGTACGACTCTGTCGCCATGCTCCCCGAATACGAAGACTCGGACCCTCATCTCGTCCAGAACCAAATCGAACCAGGCAAGCGGCCTTGGGAAGCAAGCAAGTCTGGGTACCTCTCTTGGGCCGTCGATACCCTCGTTCGGAAAGCGGGCGAAAAGGATGGCGCGAGTGGTGGAGCGGGTTCTACTGTGGGCACTATTGTCCAATTGACGAGCGAGGTAGGATCGGCAGAGGATATCAAGACGGCGCTGCAGGCGTTGAATGCGAACATAAATCGCGAGTCGTGACATATGTCTCTGATGCTTGTATTTGTATCCTTGCCTCGGTAGCCTTTATTCTACTGTATAGCCTAATACACCGCATGTCCTCTATAACGTTCAACTTGAAGTCTGCACAAAAACATTCTCAAAGAGCGACAACTTTAATGACAGTGACGAGATTCGAACTCGCGCGGGAAACCCATCACGGTATTGCTTTTCGACCTGCACCGAAAGAGACCTAAACGTGACGCCGTAACCACTTGGCTACACTGCCGTCAGCTGCCTGGTCTCTTCAATCAGCAGTACGGCTCGACCGGCGCGTAGAAGGGAAAGAGGCTATTCAGCGCAGTGTTGTCATCCACCGACTCTTGGCCATTATCCTTATATCCCCAACATACTCCGTACTCGATAGATAGCACACACATTCATGCAATGACCTCCACAGGCGGCCTCTCCCGACGACGCGTCGCACCGTCCACCTCCAACGGCGCAGACCCAGACGACGATGCCTGGGGTCTCTCTACCAACGGTAGTACCTCTAATGCAGGCAGTGCCAACCATTCTGCCACCCCGAGCACATCCTCCCATACACCAATACACTCGACCTCGCATGCGGGCTCGGCGTTCGAGGGAGGGAACAGGATTGCGTTTGATCCTAGGGATTTGGAGAGGGAGGACGAAGATGTGAGACAGGGTGGTAAAGCTCCAAAGTTGACCATCATGGAGGAGGTCTTGTTGTTGGGCTTGAAGGATAAGCAGGTCTGTGCTTCTTGTTTTTAATTTGTCCTGCTTCTATATATCTTTGGTTTTGGGATGCATCTTGCCGTTTTGGAGCTTCGGAATTGCTTGACTGTCTTGGTTGTCTCACATGAACATTTCCGCATTCGCGCTAGTATGCTGTTTCGTATTTTATATATATTCCATCTCCATACACACCTGCTCTCGGTAACGTTCACACCAAACATGCTAATGTCCCCTCCAGGGCTACCTATCCTTTTGGAATGACAACATTTCATACGCCCTCCGAGGCTGTATCCTCATCGAACTCGCTCTCCGTAGACGAATAGCCCTCGTCAAGGACCCCAATCGTCGTCAGCTCCCACTGAGCGAACGTGTCCTCGAAGTGATTGATGAACGGTCAACGGGCGAGACGCTCTTGGACGAGGCGTTGAAGATGATGAAGGCGCAGGAGGGAGTGGAAAAGATGGCGGTGAATACGTGGATTGATCTGCTAAGTGGTGAGTCTTTCGTTCTTGGAGGGTCGTGTCGCGTTTTCGACACGACGTCCTGATACATACATGTCGTATTGTCACAGTGCCATGATGTCACTATTTTATAAATAGACCGTTCCTACACTAAACTCACCTTCTCTCCCCTTCGATAGGCGAAACATGGAACGTCATGAAAATCGGGTTCCAACTCAAACAAGTCCGAGAACGTCTCGCAAAAGGTCTAGTCGACAAAGGCGTCCTCCGTACAGAAAAACGCAACTTTCTCCTCTTCGACATGGCAACTCACCCCATTGCCGATATGCGTACCAAAGAATCTATTGTTTCTCGTCTCGTCGCCCTCCTCACTTTTACCACAACCGCCGTCCCTCCCTCTGCTCTTCCGAAAGAAGGCACTCAGGCGCGGACTGCTCGTGCCATCTGCCTCGCTATCGCAGCGTATGCCGCTAGTGTGCTGGATAATGCGTTTGGGAGGTTGACGTATGAGGAAAGGGAAGCGGCGTTCCAGAGGTGTGACGACTACTTGGCAGAGTTTGCTTGTTGGCCGTTTGGCTCAAATTCGGCTGGGAGTGGTGGGACGGCGAGTTCGAAGAGGAGAGAAGGGAGTCGGATTGGGATGGGCAGTTCGGGGAATGGAGGGAGGGAAGCAGTGTTGGGGTTGATACAGGAGGTAAAGAAGGAGATGAATGGGGAAGAGGATCTTGGGTTCGAGTTGGTCGCTGGGGTTTTGGAGGTGCTGTCAAAGTTGGATTCGTTGCTCTGATTCATTTGGAGGCGTTCATCGTTTCTCCCGCTCTTTCATCTTTCCCTGTCTCTTCTTTTTGATTTTTTTTTCATGATATCCTTAATCGCTTTCTTTTTGGTTTGATTTTGTACGATATCTCCCCTCACATCCCGCGTCCCCCGCATCTTCTTTTCGCTGTCTCGATCATACCATATCGTCAATCGACATAGAACCCTTTGCTCGCACGAAACATGAAAAACTCCATCTCATGCGAACCGTATGAGACACCGGAATTTATTGACATTGTTTTCCTCAGGTAATTAATTGTCTGTTACGGTGCATTAATACTTTATTTCCTTGAACAGTTGCCGCTTACTACTCTAAATTTTGTCTTTAGGGATTTGTTGGAGTGATTGGGTTATAATTTTTGGTTGAGCTCGAGAGTCATGTTGCTTTGGAATTGTATTTCGAACCTGTGTGATTGTTGTTTGTGCCACTAACCTTGGTTGTGTTTGTTTATCATGCTTTTGGGTTTGGATGTATGATATAAAAGGAATTAGAGAATAAAAGAGTGAAGAATGAATATCTTTGTGTTCGAAATTCGAGGCAACATGCGGGAAACGGCCGGCGCCTTGATTTCTAGCTTCTTATCATCAACCACTGCACTGAGGATGTCCAACACTAATCAACCCATATTTGTCTTGGTATTTGAAAAGATCTCACAAGACTTTATTTACAGAGGCGGGGGTGTTACGGAGCGAAGCAAGGATGCTGCTGCACATATAGCTAGCAGATTTGCTTCGACTACGGTATACCACTATGATATGTACAAAGTAAGAGCGTTCAAGTTTCTCATTTTATTCATTCCCTCATCTCACCCCTCCCGGTTGTTTTCAATAGATGCCGAAATCCCACCCCCTGTCGAAGATTCTTGAACTTGAAGATGCGTACGACGAGATCTCTGAGAATGGGGTCGAGTGGCCTTGGCTACACATCGATACTCCCCTCCCTTGGATAGGCGTGCTACCCCGCTCTGATCGTTGCGTCCTCCTCGTATACGTAAAAAAGCGAATCATTACTATCCTAGACGATGGTATCCGGGGGACATCTCAGATCGGAGTTGCAGAAAACACCGACGGTTTCTCTATTATAAGCCTACTTTTCAGGACAGGATCCAAACCAAAGGCCTTATATAAGGTATGCCACTGTTTCGTCTCTTCTTATGACCTGACTGATCTTCTCCTGGATGTAACCTATCATCAGATTGAACCTCTGGAGTATGAGGACATTGAGAACGCACGAGACGGATGGGACCGGTTTGCTAGAAACTTGGATCCAACGGTGGATCGGGCAATAGTCCTTCTGGCGGGGACACCGCCTGATGTGACATTGGTACGAGCCAAATCATGTCAGTGTCATTAGCTGTCGACTTGTTTCCTTTGACTCACTCAAAGGCACTACAGTCCCAGAAACCGATGATGCCGATAAGTCAACTCCACAACAGCAGTTGGTTGAGGTACCGGTATACTGTATGTGATAATATTTCCATTCAAGATCAGATCGAATTGTGCAACTAAATGACTGCTGTATTAAACCCACTGTAGCCGTAGGGCCTGAACAGACAACGTCGGCATCTTTGCCCGAGATCGATGAGGAATTCGGAGGTTTGTTGTTCACTTCGCCTCTCGACATCATAATGCTTATTCGACCATAGGATCTGCATCTCGAAAGCGTCCGAGGCTAAGCGGCAGCCCTACGCGTATTGCTGATCCCTCATGGCCGCGACTACTTCATTCAATGGAAGAAGATATACTGATGCACCGAAACACCTTTGCAATACACGCCTTCCTGTGGAAGAATAAGGATCACTGGGATCAAATTATTGATACCGTGGAAGTAGATATCCCTGATCTAGCTTCGTCCGTCACCGTCTCCGATGATCCCACATCGTCGACATCAGTCAAAGCCAGATTTATCAAACTCGACCACGTTCCAGGCTTGAACTATAATATCAAATCCTGGCCATCAATGCCACGCTTTCTCATTCGCGAGGAATATGTTGAGCTCGAGCACTTTGTTGAGTTAGGCAAGCGCTTGGGACTCGTGGATACCCTCCTTCTTGGGCAACCGGGAATTGGTGTGTATATTATGTGTGATAATCTGATCTTCACTCTGACACTTGCCCCAGGAAAGTCTATGTATCTGACCTACTGTCTTCTCAGAAGGCTTGCTGCCGGGAAAAGTACCATCCTTTCTCTTTCACCGAAAGCTCGCTATGTGTTTCTAGATCAGGGTGTCTATTGGATTCCTGATCATTCAGTCTTATCGCTACAACAAGATTTGAATAGCGATAGCGACGGGCTTATCCTCTACGACATCAACAATGAGCAGGATCGTGCGATGGACACTAGTAAATTCCTGACTCGCTGGGACTCTATTTTGGCATCGTCACCAAGCGAACACCGCTTCAAGGCCTGGGAAAAGTTCAATATACAAACCTCCCGTAAATTTGTGATGAAAACTTGGGGCTGGTCGGAGGTCTACTTGTCTCGGTGAGTAAAGCTGTCTGTTGCCCCTACCAGATGCAGATTTGACTCTTATTTTGTTCTAGTGATGCGTCTAAAATACAACGTGGCCTGGATGAATGGCGCCGAGCGTTCACCAACTTTGGAGGCTCTGTGAGACGCCTCTTTCACAACGTGGACAATGTGATTGAACAGAAAATTGATATGACGGTTCAACTTATTGATGGAAACCAGTTGCGAATCCTCTTGAGCGATGCTGTCGGTTTTCTTCAATTCGACTAGCCATGATATAATACAGATCAACCCTCTGTCATATTATGGCACTATAGATCGACAGGTGCCAGATGGAACACTCATCTCTGGGTTCATATCTCACAAGCTTGTATTGAAGCGGAAGAAAGAGCTTGCTGCTGCTTTTAGGGACAGCTTTTTGTCCTTATTGAAGAACCCTGGGTCAGCTTCATGTGCAGGTGTTCTCTTTGAACAGATGGCCCAACAATACATCTTCAATAGCCGAGCTGAGCCTTACCATCTTACCTCCCTTGATGATCCACCTCAAAGATTGTCTGTAAACCTATCACATATTGATGGTGTGGAGTATTTTGACAAGTTTGTTTCTCCTAATTTTCTTTCCTCCAAGTATTATCGCCCTATTTCCTCCACTTTTCCTGGTATTGACTCATTTGCTTTTGAGGTTAATGATCAAGGTGGGATTAAAGGGATGGTAGCTTTTCAATTCACAGTTTCATCATCTCATCCCATAGAGGTGAAATTTTTCAAAGAGATATGGCCTCTCATTTCTCAATATTTTGACTTTGTTAAATTTGTTTTTGTTGTTCCCAAGGAGACAGTCATTGCATTCCAGCAGATCAAATTAGCAGCTGATTGCGGGGTTTGGACCCCAAGAATTCAGCAATATGTCTTAGCTATTGATGCAGATGCAGATAAATTCTGGGAGTAGTTGATGTATTTCTATCTCAAATTCTATTTCTGCAATCACACTTTGCTTACAACTCAATTGAATACTTGTAATGGCTTTTTCAATAAGTTTCACATGCTGGGTTTATGAGGGGATTTTATGGTACCAATTGTATCTATATCTGACAACTGCCTCTCCAGTTCTGACATAGTGGTAACAGCTGGGGAGCCTCAACTAGCATTCTTTCAGTTTTCACATCTGCAGGAAAACTGGAGGCAATCAATAATACCTAACAGGTGTTGCTAGACCCAATAATGCCTGCTAAGTGAATGCAACTTGTATGCATACATCCTAAACTTTTTTGATATCCAAAAAGAATAGAAATGTCCAGAAATACAACATCAAAATCCACAAATGATCATCTCCCAACTCACTCTACATCACTCAACTGAAACCTCCAAATCTCTACCACTGTCTTCCCACTCTTCTTTGCTGCAATTGCACACATTGACCTCATAAATGCTACCTTTCAGATACTCTTACTAAGATCACTCAACTCCCCACATTCTTACATCCCCACTTTCCTCTCTCTGTCAGTTACAATTCCAATAAGCTCCTCCCTTGGATCTCCCATATATTCTGCACTCCTCTTACTTTCCATGTTAATAACATCAGTGCTGTTTTGAATCTGGTTCTGAGGTGAGAATTGAAATAATCAGACCTAACTATCATTTCCACCAGTGACTTGTTGGAATCTATGCTTGCCTGATAAGGAAGTGATTGTTGTGATTGTTACCTTGCCATGTGTTAAAGAGTGACTCAAACCAGAGAATAGATCAACCTGGGGGACACATAAATGCTCTGGGACACAATGAGAGCAGTTTGATTGAGAGGTAATTACAATACTTGCCTGGAATACAATAAGAGCAGTTAGAGAGCCCTGAAAGTGACTAGGCATACTAGATAGGAAGGAGAACTCAGCTATAGCCAAGTTAAGTGCTGAAGGCTCGGCAATAAGCAAAGAAAGGTGAAACGAAACACAAGTCCACTGTTACGGGCGAAGCCCTAAGTCGTTCTGGTTCTGAGCTCGAGTAGTTCAAGTCTGAAGTTCTGGTTCTAAGTAGGGCAGATGTGCCTAGGTCAGGTTAAGGAACTAACTAAGATATGTACAGGGTATATATAATTAAAGGAGGTCCCTCTTCCTAGCCAATCGGATAAATAGTATGAGTCGTACAAGAATGAGAAATGAACGAGTCATATGGAAGGAGACAAATGAGTCAGCATATGACGAGCAAGTCATGAGACTGATGAATGAGTCATGGTACAAGATAAGAAGTCATGGGGCACGTTAGAAGACAATAGGGTGAGAGTGTAACATATGCTACATCATGTGAGTGCTAAAGCGTCCATAAGGTGTAGATAGCGAGTCTAGAAGAAAATGGCATCATGGTACAGATAGTATGAAGAGGAATTAGATATGGCAATGAAAAAGTAATGTTCGTTGTAACATTAGCTCCCTTCTATGTCGAAATCTACTCTAGATTTTATCAAGCCCATAAAGTTCTCCCTTTGCCTTGTCCAGTTGTCCAATTAGATACTTGACTGTGACTGTTCGTTTGTAGTCATCATTTTCATTATCCCAACTCTGTTCCACTTCATCACCCCATCCTTGCCCAGTTTGGTCATCATCATTTACTATCCACCCAACATATTGATTGTTGTTCTGGGCTTCATCCCACTCGCGCTAAAGACATTCTTCTTGGATGGTCTGAATTCATCAATAAAGATATTGGGCGGCAAAGGTGAGAGCGACATATAGGAGGGCATAAGTGATTTCAAGGAAGACAGAGGTGTAGATGATGTGGTGGATATAATGGATGGCGGTAGGGAGTGTTTCGTGCCAAAAGGAGAGAGAGGCGGTCCGGAGGATTCTGAAGAAGTGATAGACAGTTGAAAGAATGAAGAGGATGATGGTGTTCATGTTTTGAGGTGTAAGACTACGGGTGACTGGTTATGAAGGTTTTTTTTCTACAGAATAAGGAGCCTATGTCTGGGGTTTTATATGTTTTCTACTAAAAGTGAGTCATAGGAAATGGAAGGTATGGAATTCGTTTGGGAAACAGGAAGAGTGTTCGAAATAGTTTTACGTAACTATCAGAGCACCTAGTTATGTTCATCATCAGCCTCTACAATGGATTCAAGGGTGGTAGACTGAGAGGCGGATACAGTGATCGTGGGAGCAAACAGGTGTTCATTGGCACGACGGGTTCAGTTCTGGACCAACACAGGTGACTGTGGTGCCGGTGTGTCAGTGGTGTACCCTGGTAGGGTAGTGGAGGCAGTGTTGGTTGGACTTGGCTCGCTAGGATTTGTAACCGACAGTGCAGGTTCAGCGACGATGCGGTAGTGATTATGATCTAGGATGAATGCGGTGTTTGCGTCGAGATGGACAGGTTGAGCAGGATCGGGGAAGAATTCAGTTAGGTTGGTTCCCATAAAGGTTTCGATGATTCGGCGATCGTTGAGGAACATGTGGAGCATGACCTCGAAGTTGATAACGGAGTCGCGGTAGTACCAGGCAATCTCTTCGGCATCTTTGGCAAGACTGTGAAGTCAGTCATCGATATTCTGGAGGTCCCAACAAATGTTATGGGCCTCGATTTGCCAGAGGTCGGCAGCTTCTCGGGAGTAGAGGAGTGTCAGCGACTAACTAAACTTACCTGCCTAGGTTGCCACAAGAACTCTGTCTTAATACTTAAGTAACAATGTTAAGAGGTTAAAACCCAGATAAGTCTCAGTTAGGAGATTCAGGCAACCACCTTGAATCAGGTGACTAAGAGTAGGAACTGTCTTAGTTGAATACTCCTATTGAGTAGTATCTCAAGTCTGGGGGATGTATTGCTGAAAACAAGGTCTATATATACTAATCAGCCTGTGGCTGTGCACATGTCCTTCTAACCAATCAGATCATTCCTTCCCACACCCTATGCTAGATTACCAATCCAATATCTGCAACCAACCAATAGCATTAAAGCCTTACTAGTCACGAGTCAGCTGACTTGATGATGAGTAAGCTAAACCGCCAAACTAACCAATAGCATAAAAGCCTCAAAGGCTGCTTGGTAATATACTATTGCACAAGCCAATAGCATAAAGAGCTCAGAGAATGCTGAGTAAGCTATGTACATTGGTAAGCATGTGATTATCGAGAGCTTAGTCATTCCACTTATATCATGAGAACCTTAGACATGCTTAGTTATGAAAGTAGAAGTATTGCCAAAAACAGTAAGTTCATGACAAGGAGGTTCTGGAGAGCAGTGTGAGCGGCGGTGGGAAGAGTACGGTTAGCCATTGGTAGCGATAGTTGTTTTCGAATTGATGAGGTTCAAGCGAGTCTGTGTCTCTTCTTATACACATTCAGAATGTCCTGGGCATGGAGATTTCTCTCAGGTTCATATGTGTTTTCTGCATGTGGGTATCCTTTCCATTTGATGAGGTACTGCAGATGACCCCTCATCATTCTGTGTCCCAGGATGGCTTCCACTTCGTATTCTTCTTCGCCATCGATGATGTCAGGTGGTGGGTTGGTGAAGTTAGGACTGTGAGCTTCCATTTCTTGATATGGTGTTAGAATGGAAGCATGAAATACATTGTGGATCTTCCATTTCTTCAGTATCTTCAGTCAATAGGTCAGTGGTCCCAGAACTTCAGTGATTTCGAAGGGTCCTTCTCTGAGGGGTTTCAGTTTGCAGTTTTCATACCCTAAGTTCAAGTTCTTTCCTTCCAGCCACACCTTTTCTCCTTTTCCGAATGGTTTGAAGTTCTTTCCAATTCTTCCGGCTATCTTTCTTCGAGCTAGTTCATGTGCAGTGCATGCCTCATCCCAGATTTGTTGTAAGCTTTGTAGCCGATCCTGTGCAGCGGGCACATTGGTTCTTGGGTAAATGGTGGGAATTGCTTTTGGATTGTATCCCATTATGATGTAGAATGGAGACATGCCTTGTGCTTCATGGGTTCTTTGGTTATGTATAAACTTGGCATCGCTTAGTGCTTCTGGCCAGTTCTCGGGGTTATCCGCATAGAACATTCTGAGATAGGCTTCCATTTCCTGGTTCATGCGTTCAGTTTTTCCATCGGTCTGTGAGTGATAGGCTGTGCTCATTTTCGACTTGACACCTGTGATTCTGAGAAGTTCCTGGAAGACTTTGGACGCAAATTGTGGGCCTCAATCCGATATGGCGGATTTGGGGAGGCCAAATCTTTGGTAAACATTCTGATGAATGAGTTTCGCCGTTACCATGTGATCAGCATCCTTAGTCCCAGGCATCAAAATAGCTCCCTTCGAAAGGCCATGGTCTACCACAACCAGGGCAGCATTAAAACCGTTGACTTCCGGTAGTCCAGTAACCCAATCCATAGAAATGTCAGCAAATGGTCATTGTGACTTTGTGGGAATAGGCATTAATGGTGGCGCAGTTAGGTGTGTGTTGACCTTATTCTGCTGACAGACTGCGCATCCTGTGACATAGTTGGTAATAAATGTGTGTAATCCAGGCCACTAATAGTCTCGGGTGACCAATTCTTTTATCTTTAAGATCCCTGGGTGACCCATCACTGGTAGGTCGTGATGATCATAGACAATTCTTCATCTTAGTTTCTCATCTGCTGGGATGTAAACCTTTCCCTTGTAAAGAACCAATCCTTCATCTGTCTTCCAGTCAGCTAGGTCCAACTTGAGATCTGAGGGTCCCTCGTTCTTTAGTGCTTCGATTGCTTCTTTGACTAGCGGGTCTATTTCATTTGATTTGGTAATTTCCTGCCTCAAATCGGTGTCTATTACACATAAGAATAAGTGGTCCGGTAACATGACTGTTAGAGTGTCCCCAGATTTGTCATCGAAGGCGGGGTTTTGTGAGAGCGTGTTGGAGATAACCATTTGGCTTCCAGGTACATGTTGGATTGCGCAATCATATTCTTTGATTAGGCCATGCCATCTGGCTTATTGTGGGTTGAGTTGCTGGGGTGCTTAGAAGTACGTGAGATTCTTGTGATCAGTGCAAATGATGAACTTGTGTGGCAATCCCCACAATAGATGTCGCCAGTGTTTTAGACCCGTTATGATTCCAAGCATTTCCTGATCATAGATCTTGTAGTTGCGTTCTGCCGCAGATAAACTCTTTGATAGAAATCCACATGGATGCCAGTCACCATTTACGTCTTTTTGCCTCAGGACTGCTCCTAGTGTGAACTTGCTTGCATCAGTTTCTAGGACAAATGGTTTGGTGAGGTCTGGCATATGGAGTACAGGTGCCAATGTGAATTTGGCCTTTAGTGCATCAAACACAATTTGGCATGCTTCATTCCATTCCCAAGGATGGTCTTTCCTGGTGAGGTTATGAAGAGGTCTGGCTAGCTCCGCATATTGTCAAATAAATTTTTGATAGAAGTTGCCGAAGCCCAGGAATGATCTGACTTGTTTGACATTCTCCGGAGCTGGCCATGATCTGATACCTTCTAGTTTGACTGAGTCTATGTGTAGTTCCCCTGGTTTCAGGATAAGACCCAGGAATTCTACTTCTTCGGCATTGAAAATGCATTTTTCAGCTTTGAGAAACAGATCATGTTTCTTGAGTCGTTCCAATACTTGTAGAACTCACTGGTGGTGAATGGTGTAGTCCTCAGAGAATATGAGCATATTGTCCATATGATAATGAGCCATCCCTCGTCAATCATATCTCTGAAGATGCTATCCATCATGCATTGGAAGGTTGCCGGAGAATTACATAGTCCGAAGAACATTACGGTCGGCTTGAATAACCCGTGATTCGTCTTGAAGGCTGCTTTCTATTGATCCCCTTCTCTTATGTGTACATTGTTATACCCATTTCTGAGATCTAACTTTGTGAAGATGTTGGCATGTCTGAGTTTTTCGAGGAGATCAGTGACAAGTGGAATAGGGTATTTGTCTGGAATTGTGCCTTCGTTTATGTATCAGTAATCCTGACAGGGTCAAAGTGATCCATCTTTCTTAGCTACGAAGAAAAATGGGCTAGCCATTGGAGAGTCTGACTCCCTGATGTAACCCTTTTTAAGGTTTTCATCTAGGAATCCATCCAATTTTGCTTGTTCCGGTTGCGATAGAGAGTACAACTTAAAATCCTTAGGTTGGAAATCAGGTTTTAAGTTAATGGCATGATCGTAGGGTCTTGATTCAGGAAATTGTTCAGCTTTCTTTTTCTCAAAGACGTCAAGGTACCTGTGGTACTCCTTTGGGATGAGTTTGGCGAGTGGTTTCGGTGGTTCTTCCTTGTTGGCTTTCTGTGCCATTAGCATGGCTGGGTTGACTTTTCGGCAGATCTATGTATCACACCCAAAGGTATATCGTGCACTGCGCAAGGGTTTCATGATTCATCCAATCTTTGGTCCATAGACTTTGGATTCAATGAGGTCAAATTCTTCGGTGAGTGGTTCTTCTTCTTTCATCCAGACGTGGCTACACTGCAAGTTGTCCATTTTCGGACTATAACTAGAATCCGGCAGACTATAGGTATATTCCTGCGTCTTTTGTCACAGCATGGGAAAGTGATAGGTGGGATAGATAGAGGAAGGCTAGAGGACCCCAGAACCACTTGGTTGAGCATGAGAGACCTAGTACTTGATGAGAAAGTTGAATACCAAGATGGAGTTTCGCGTCCATGTTCGCGTCTGGGATTAGGCTGTCGTGTCCAGAGGCCTTGGACACTTTCCCGGGGGTACATGATGTTGGCAAAGATGGAAATAGGGAGAGGGACATCTAAGGTTTCCAGAACTATAATTTAAAGATAAGGTTTGTTTGCAAAAAAGGTCATAATACCATATGTTATGGAGGATAGTTTGTGTCAGACATGGCAATATCAGACTGTATCTTAGAATATAGTAGATGGGAAGAAATTACCATATATAGCAAGAGGATATGAAAAGGTAGGCAGAAGAGAGGAGATTCCAAATATAGTAAAATGGTATGCATGGGAGAAAAATTGAGGCCGGAAATTGCAAAATACATTTTGAAACGCGACAAAAAAAAATGAAAAGGTAAGTTCTGATTGGCTGGTCTTAGGTTAAGCACAGGTCTTAAGCTAAACACAGGTCTTAAGTGAGCATAGGTGTTATAATAAGCATAGATTGTAGGTAAGCACAGGTGTTAAGCAAGCGCTGGTCTTAAGTTAAGTAGAAATTGACAAGTAAGCACAGTTCTTAGTTAAGCACAAGTCTTAGATTAAGCGCAAGTTTGTAAGCAAGCACAGTTCTTAGCTAAGAACAGGTCTAAGCAAGTACTGGTCTTTGTCAGAACCATGCTAGAACCCTATCACGTGACGTACCTAATCCCTACTAAACCCGGTCCACACTAGTCGATTTCCGATTCAGCCCGATACTTCCGTATCCCACATGCTCTTTCCACAGTCATCTCATCTGTCCACATTCGTACACTCCCATCTTCCGTTTATTCTATTTACCCCCGACCCTCTGACTCGCCCTCCGCTTTATCTTTGATATCCTTTTACCCTTTTGCCTTTATCTGATCCATGGCCTCTTATCGTAGCTGATTCTTTTAGATAGTTCCTTACCACGCATCTTCCCTTCCCGACATCGCCGATAGGCCTCCGATCATCAGCCCCGTAATATCTTTCTCATTTATCTCTTGTTTAATTACCTCGTATTCTTTCCTCCCGTACCTTTCCACATGTCCTATGACTCCGACCCTATCCCTATCACACCATTCGCACATCACTCCCCTTCGTATTTTCTCTAAGTCCTCTATTCCTTGTAGGAGTCTCGTAGTATAAATACTCATCTCACTCGCTGTATTTCCTTAGTACGAAACTTGACTTTGATTCGTCCTCATACCTCCGATCTCCGTGTGATTCCCTACTCCTCCGACTAGGACTTGACTTCGGTTTAGTCCACCGTCTTAACCTCTCTTTCTTTACTCGTCTTCTAGGACTTCCTAGTTGACACTCTGTAATCTGGCAAAACATCCTAGTGACTATTCCGGTGTTCCTACTTACCTCCGTCTGCATCTTAGGTTTCCTACTTCCCCGACGTCGCCGACTTGCACTGTCTCTGAAATCCAGAGCTGTATCCTAGAAGGGCGCAACACATAAGTTGAAGCCAAGCCCATTCGTATTTGACTATCTACGTTACAGGTCCCGAGTCGCCGACTCTTAGGGGTTAGGGTTAGGGAGGAGGAGAAAACCGAACGAAGCGAGCTTGCGAGCGAGTGAGGTTTTCGACGACTTGAGGAAAACACCGTTGCAGCGAAAGCAGACGACAGTGTTGGGGGAAACCAACAACACCTGTTTCGCCTTTTAAACGGCTCATCAGGTCTGCATTTACAATTTGCGAGAGACAACTCCGAAGACCCGATGCCGAAGGCATCGGGGATTACAAAGGAGAAGCACAAGGCGAGACGCCGGGGGAATCCCGGGGGTTTCCCCCCGGGAAAAACCAGGGAAACCCCCGAAGGGGTTTCCCGGGGGAATCCCCGTGCAAACTGCGCAGCAGGCCCGAAGGGCCGGCAAAGAAGCGACAGCGTGTAAAAAATTCCCACACCAAACCGGCGACCACCAATCCCGGAGCGGCGAGCGCTCCGAGAGGCCCGAGGTCACGTGGCCCCGCCCATGAGTTAGGCGTTGGGGTTAGGAAGGTTCGGGTTAGGGTCCGGGTTAGCGTAGGGTTACCTGTTAGGGTTAGCTGATTGTTTCACACAATTAGTCTCGATCTATCGATGATTGCGATAGATAACTTACGGTTAGGGTTTGGGTTAGGGTCTGGCGCGACCCCAACCCATGTCATTAAAGCTTATTTCCGTTTGCTGAAATGTCCCGCATACAAGTGTGCTAAATAACCGAAAGTCCAATGGCTAGAGTCAATGTTAATTAGGGTAAGGTGGACATACCTGGATACAGACTGCTGAAGTACACACTGAACGGTCAGGCCCGCAGGGCCGAAGGGTTCCCGGAGTCAAGAGTCCTACTACCGAGGAGAGGGTCCTACTAACGACACTTGTGCGAAGTGTTCATATACCACAATCCAAGAGTTCTGACCCTCGAAACAAGTACTACGCAACGGCGCCGAAGGCGCCGATGACCCGTGTGTCAACATCAGCGGAAACGCTGTATGTCAAGAGAAGAAGACCGATGGTGAATAGTACGTACCGTGTTGTTTATGGTAACACCATGACCACTAGCAGTAACACCAGCCGGCTGAACCGAGGATCCTGAAACCACGAAATTCCTACCGTCAACGTCCATCTCATGATTGGGGTCGTTGTGATCATCGGGGGCAACGTGTTCAACAAGTTGTTGGAGAACATTCACTTCACCTGGAAGTTGTTCGTTCAGTATCTCTTCTTCTAACCTTTCTAAAACTATTCGTTTCCAAAAATTGGTAACGTCGAATAACTTAAGAGTCTTTTTACGACTCGTTATCGTTCTCGCTTCAAGCATACTGATCTTCCCGAGATCCGGCACCCACGTCTCTTCACCACCGAGTCCAACTACCTTTGTTAGGCAGCTGGGGTGGCTTGAATGAAGAGAGTGGTTGTCGAAATCTGAAGGGGAAGGGAGCAAGACTCCCGAAGGGAGTACACGCGGTTGTACGAGCTCGCCGTTTATAGCTTTTTGATACCATAAACGCCAGTAGCCTAGAATAGTTTCGCCTAATTCATGAGCGTTGAAATAATTCCATGCTTGGTTAAATTCGGTCTTTAGGACCAGCAGCTGTGCTTTGTTAGCCGTGCCAATGGATTCAACGTTGTCTTTGACTTGTAGTCGTTTCTCCCAGCGTGCTGTGACATTTTTTGATAGCCACGAATGTAAAACCTCAAAGGGATAGCCTCTCTTCACGTACAGGGCCGTTAGGCCCTGAAGTGCTTCCGCATACGTTGCAAATTTCGTACTGAGGACAGCTAACCTTGACATCTCGCCCACGAAAGTACCTCTTTTGACATCGAGGGGGTGGTGAGATATCCATGGAATACGCTCTTGGTGGTTACCCGATTTGCGATAAGGACGGTGTTGAATTGAATCATCCCAGTCTTTGTATATTGTCATATCGAGGAAGTGTTGAAAACTTCCGGGTTTGCACCATTCAATTGTACACCCATCGTACGCTATTTTACTTTCAATATGGTCTATCGCTTCTTGTTCAGAATTGGCGTAGACTATTGCTAAGCAATCGTCGATGTACCGACCGTAGTATGGAACTTTTGGGTCGGTCATGATGTTGACCTTCTCCTCGAAGTAGCAACCGAATAGGTTAGCTACATCTGGTGATTCAGCGACGCCCATTGCAAGGCCTCGGAGTTGAAGGTAGTATTTTCCATCATATTGGCATACCAGCTTACGAAGTGATACTTCCAGTGACGCTTTAAACGCTCGTGCGTACGCTCTTTTAGTATTGAGCGCGGAGGCGGCGGCAGCCGCCTCTGGAAGAGGGCAGTCAAAGAGTCCAAGTTGATCGACTCCGAACTTTTTCAACAACCAGTAATTGTAAACAATATCAATTGACTGGTCCAGCGGAACGTTCGGGTAGAATGCAACGACATCTCCGGTGACAATGAACCATTTTTTAGTTCTATCCAACTTAAGCTTGCTCAAGCGAATCGCGAGGTCCTTTGAACCGTGTATAACGGTGGGACGTTCTTTGATTATATCCTTGAGTTCTTTAGACACGAATTTGCCTGCGGGTCCCATCAGAACACTGTGACAGGGGATGATGGGTCGAAACCCTGTTGGCTTTTTATGTATCTTCGGAATTCCGTAGAATTGCGGGATAATAAAATCCGTAATTGGATTGCCATTCATATCGTCGGCGCCAGGGGCCTTAGACACGAGATAATCATCAAGTCCGACAGAGATAAGGTCTGGAACGAGCTGAACGTCCAGTACAATTTCCTTAATCTTTTCGTGTTTATCCGACATTATTTCACGCATCTCGTCGATTTCGATTCGACGGTAATCATTCGGATTATCAAGCATAGCTTGTGTTTTGCCTACTAACCAGTCCCTCTTAGACACCGCGAGTCCTAAGTTCTTGTCTGTTGGAGTAACGATGTAGTTATTCCTGACCATGAACTCATTGATTTTTCCTGTACGAAGTTGAAGAGGATGCGCTTTTTGCGGCGACTTCGCAGACATGGCATTGGTCTTGGCGATCGAGTCGAGCACGAAGCGCCTACCTAATGTCAATCCTATTTCAATGTAACGCGGTAACGTTGGTATATTCTTACGTCCCTTCTTTAGATTGGGAACGTAATAGTCTGGGTCGAAAGGCTTATCAGGATCCTCTAACGTAAACTTGAGGCGCCATCTCAGGCGTCGGCACAAGTCATTATAAGCGTTTATAATTAAATCCGTATTGAGGGGTTGATAAAACATAAAGTTCATTCCTACACTTAAATGATACTGTATTTCTTTAGGCACACTCACACCATCAGACAGATGAACATAATTATGGAACTGAGACTCGTTCAGAATATTTACAGGAGTGTGTAAGATTACATAATTAATTGCCTGGGGGAGTGGGAGATCAGTCACGAAATCCGGGATAGTCCGAGCATTAGGGTATACGTACGGGGAGATGATTCGATTGCCGCAGACATCCAGTACGGGGATATTACCCGCCCTAAGGATGCCTAGGCCCGTGCCTTGCCCTTGCCCTTGCCGCCCTGTCCTCCCTTCGGAGGTTTCTTGCTTCCAGCCCCGGTATTCTTCGAGGAGGAGCCGGGCTTCGACTTCTTGCCAGCTTGTTTCTTTTTGTGGCCGTTGACTTTGGCCGACTGCGCTATGGCATTCTTCTTCACCTGCTTCATCAAGGAGGGCTGTTGACGGCCCGGCTTGGGAGTATGGGTGGGCCCTCGCGGACCCTTTGACGAAGACGCTCCGGAGCCGCTCGGGGTGTTCAACTGATAGCGAGGTCAGTCTGCGGTTTAAAATGCGCATCTCAGAAAGGGTATTACTTACTTTACTGAGGCGTTGCTCCAGGCGTTTGATGCCAGCCGATATACCTTTGTCGATGAGTGATTGGACAGAAGGTCCGGGTCGAGATGCATCTGCCATCTCGACGTCAGCGGCTTGTTGGATCTCCTTCTTCTTTTGGAACTTGATGTTGGCCGCCCTCTCACGTAATGAAACGATTTGAATGGCGGCGCCCATGAAGATGGAGCCGTTGGCTCTGATAGCGCGATATTTCGCCTTGAGGATCGGGTTCTCCGTAAATCCTAACACTATTACCGGTCCTACTCAGGTCCTGAGTACGCGCCAACACAGCCAACCCATACATGGCAGTTCTGGTATGTCCCCTGCCTGCATATGTCCCAATCCCCCCAAATCCCCCCTAATCCCCATCAAATCCCCATCATGACATATATTGCAGTGGGAATTCTTGGCAGTTTCCTTTTTGGTCATGGGGATTGATGGGGGTTCTCATTTTGGCAAGGGGATTGATGGGGATTATCTGGAGTTATCCCCTTACCATTTTGAATGCTGTGTCTCTATTCAAATCACTCCTGACTCACTTTTTTTTTTTCTCATCTGTCATCTGTCATCATTATTTGTCATACTTAGGGTTTTCTGGGATGAGTTAGGGTTGCGTATCCAGCCCCTCCTGTCATGTGCCCCTCCTGTCATGTGCCCCTCCTGTCATGTGCCTCTCCTGTCATGTGCCCCTCCTGTCATGTGCCCCTTCTGTCATATGCCTCACTGTGTCTTCCCTCACTGTATCCCCTCACTATGTCCCCTCACTGTATTTCTCACCATGTCTCCTCATCATATCCCCTCACTGTGTCCCCCTCTATCATATTCCCCCTCATTATATTTCCCACTATCATGTTTCCTTATATCATCACACCCACTCTCACCATCATATTTCCCTCACTATTATTATTTTTTGTATCTGTCTTTGCTTGCCCATTGGATGAGTTAGGGTTGCATATACCCCCTCACTCTATTCATTATCTTTGCCATCTTTTTTGTAAGTTACATTATTACCCCCTTGTAGATAAGTTAGGGTACAATAAATTATCTCTATTAATGCTTCTACAGTTTGTTGGTCACTGTCTGCAATCAAATATTGTTCAGGGCAGCAAAATCTGCTATTAGATAGTTAGCAAGCAACAGATTCTATCAACAGAGGTAGAACTGCAGTATACATTTTACAAAGTTCACTTGGTTGAGGAAATATTAGAACAGTTGAAGCCATTGTAATGGTCAAATTGAAGATTGAAGATTTGAGAAAAAAATACAGACAACTGAAACTTATTATTTTGACATTGATGAGTGACATTGACAGAGAAATGACAAACTAATGAGAAGATACAAGGTATACAACACTCATAAACAAGTAGTCACAGTGAGAAATATACAGAGAACTTGCTTTGGTGCAGAAAAAGTAAAATTGAAACAGTGAGTATGTTTGATATTTTGATTGAATGGAAGAGTTGGAGACAGTACAGACATTGTACAATGAAAAAAGTAGTGAGGTAACAGTAGATACACAGGTTGAAGAGAGAGAAAAGAAAGTAAGAGAGAAAAGTTACCATTTTAGGGAAACAGTGAGTACGACATCTGTAGCGGTGTCAAAAAAAAAGATAAAATGAGGAGAGTTATTAGAATGAAGAGAGATGATGGGAGAGAAGTCACATGAGCTAGAAGGCGGTGCCCTAATTACCGGAGTAACGATAGACACTGGCGCGGCTTGAACCTAGGGCTCTGCCACGCCTCCATGCACGAATTAACGCGTTCAACCAACTGAGCTATGCACACTTGCTATATTTCAGTGGTACCTGCCCCATATACCCTTTCTTAGATAAGATAAGACACATCTGCCTTCCTCTCCTTATCTTTCCTCTGATACTTTTCATCTTGGGTGATTATTTACACAGTTATTTGTTGATTTAATCACGCATTTCTTTCCACACTGTTTGAAAAATTGTTCACGCTATTTGAACAATTGTTCATGCTGTTCCATACGTATTGTACACGAGTTATAAGGGGAGGCATATGCGGCAACCAAAAGACGATACGAGGAGTACATAGTCGGCAAGAAAAAAAACAACGCCCAAGTGTCTGCAGGTCAAAAAACAAATCGACATCAACTCAGCTAAGTCAGTGTCTAGGCAAGAAAGCGTCTACAAAAACAAATCAAAGTCTGCAAAAACTAAACCAAATCAATGTCTGCGCAAGAAAACGTTTACAAAAACAAGTCCACATGCATAGTCCTACGAGTAAAATTCAACCCCCACCTAGTCGACTTCCAATGCCCTCATCAGCTTTGCAGTTTCCGGCTTATGCCACCGGAGACTCGTTCGCCATTCACTAGACCTTAGTGGCTGCACACCCCCTGTGAGAATCTTCAACAGGTGTTTCTGGAACCAGGTTTCACATTCCCTGGTCCAGTAACCTGTATTGAGGCCACAGGTTGACCATACGGTGGGCAACGGCCACCAAGATCGCAGCATGGTCTGGTTTTTGATGTCTAAAATACAATGTTAGCAATGTAAATAGAAAATGAGAGTGCTATGGACTCACCGGTTTGGTCTGTATAGACTCCGCAGATGACATCGATCTCGTCGTCGGTGAGGATATTCTCCATAAATCTTCCAACTGGCAGCTGAAATGAGAAAGCATTGGAAATGTGCTCATTGAGTCCGCCTGTGACTGAGCTGGGAGGTTGAGCTCCGACCTCAAATGACTCCAAAGCAAGGCGCCAGATAATTCCACCTTGACGAAGAGCAGTCTTGGCCAGGGGAAGATGTCTAAACAAATTGAGCCTCTGGTTGATGTAGGCCAGGTAGTCGCTCGCTGAGTAGACGAAGTTGGCGGGTCGCATTGTTGTCGAAAGAGGCGGGATAATGGGAATACGACGAGGGACCTTCTGGTCAGACCAGACAAGCATGAATGGGATACCGTGTCTCATCATTTCCTTACCGATCTCCTCAAGCGATGGCCCCCATTGCTCCCTAAATACCTGTTTGTAGGTGATGACGGAGTTGACACCAATGTAGGGTTCGCCGTTCCGGTATTCGTGGGGAAAAATAAACCAGATCTTGCGGTCGACGTCACCATCTCTGCGAACAGGCTGGCCTCTTGTTATTGGAGGCTTCGGGATGACTTGGACAGGATTGGGTGGCACAAAGAGACCCCGATTCACCTTCCTGACAAATACCTTGGTGGAAAATAGAATATCGGACAGCTTGGGGGTGACAATGTCGATATTCGTATTGTTCAAGCACAAGATGTATGCAAATGCGCATACAACTTCGCTGAACTCAGCTGTCAGAGTCACCATCTCATCTTCTGACCGCTCAACAAAGGGGGTCAGGGCATCCTTGAGAGTGTATGTCGAAGGAGCCTGCTCGTGGGGTTCAAGAGAAACAAACTGTTGAAGCCCGTATCGCCCTTGAAGAGTGGTTTGCAGGTTGGGGAGGTTATGAATAGTCCACGCGAGTTGGAATTGGTTGTCGATGAGGACACCTTCAGCAGCTGGCTGAGTAAAGGTGAGTGCATTGTCAGGTGCGAGGCCTTCGGGGGGGTCGTAGTGGCCGATATCAAAAGCAGGACCCAAAGGTTGCATGCCATGATAGGTCTCGTCTTCCTCGTCGTCGTCGTCATCGTAAGCATTGAGCCCTGCAAGCGGCACCGCAGTGGGATCCAAGTCCTTGCAGAGATCGAAGCAGTCATCCCAAGCATTGTAGATGACTTGGCCGCCTGCAAAGCTATTAAAGACGTCGTCGGCGTCGGCCTCATGGATAATGGTGCGGAAATGATAGGGGGGGTAAGGGACCGGTTGCCACTCGTAGACGTTTGACCTGAGTCGGAGCCATGTACCGAGATTTGAAGTGTGCGATTGAGTTCTATTCTGTCTCCTCTGGAGAGCAGAAGGTGGTTCATCCCGAGCCATTTTCTCCTGTGAGTCATGGCGCCGTTGGAGAAATTCGTGAATGGTTTCTGAAGGTTGCTGCTTGGAGAGTGCGTCAAACTTGACGTCGCAGATGTCGTTGAATTGGACATATTTCTTGGTCACCTGCAGCCTTTGGATATCGCTAGGCCTTGGGAGGAGGACGTTCGCCAGTTGGTATGGATGACGTTTGAACATGTTTTCTGTATGGTAAAAGTACCAGATAGGTACATTAGCGAACTCGAACATGTAGGACATGTTCCCTGCACAGAATGACCATTCGATGGCCATGTCGATAATCATCCCTTGGCGAACTGTAGTTCCTGAGAAGTCGGTAAAAAAGGGCGACCGTCGCAAGGCGTCGACTAAGTAGCGGGGAATATTGTAATCTGCAAGGGCCTTGATCCAGTTCTGGGTGTTGGGGTTGGGTTTATTGTGGTCGATTTTAGCGAGAAACATGGTAACCCAGCATGCCATCGCTAAGAATTCACGCCGAGCTGCAAATATTCTGCCAGCAGCATCTCCTCTTGTTTCTGCGGGCTCCTGATATCCGATGTGGTTTGGTCTTCTAGGCGGCTTGCAAAGCAGGGGCATCCATTGCTCCCTGCCACGCTTGAGGGCCATGTACAGGTGGTGTAGATGGTTCTCGAGCTCTGTCCACTGTTTAACGTATGATTCCTGAAGGCGATATCCGCCTGGGACTTTCTCGATAATGGGCTGATATCGCCCCCTTGATCCGATCCTGAACGCGTCACTGAGGCAGTGGAGGATAGGATCCGCATTCAGGTTTAGATTGCGGGGGAGGAATGAAAGATAAAAATAATCGTCCCGGCCCCACCAGATAGGCAAGAAGAAATGGTATCCCGGGTTGACGTCCGGAATATACGACCGCAAAGTGTGATGCATAGACCAGTCCTCTCGAACATGGCTGTAGTTGTCGCTGTTGAATGGGTATGGACAGGGGGCATTCCACCTTGTCACCTGGAGGCCTAATTCGGTAAGGAAATGCTGACGTTGTAAGTTAGCCATTGCGATGTCTGTAAAATTAGAATATTAAAGGTGGGAGGTGTAAATTTTAGCAACGTAGGACATACTTGGAGAGTTGCCGAGGGGTGAGGGGGAGGGGTGGGCAGAGTTTACGCAGGCACGAGATATGGAGTCTATTGAATAATTGATAAAGTGAGAATAAAGAAAGGGAAATGAAAAAAAGAAATACGTACGGAGCTTTGCTTTAAAGACAGCAAGGAGAACTGAGAACGACCTGGAGAATGAGCAAGGCTAAGTGAGATTAAAGAAAGAAAAAAGAAAAAAGAAAGAACATACGGATGTTTGTTTCAGCGACAGCAAGGGCGACTGAATATGACAATGGAAGGCGACCGAGGTAACGGGTCCAACAACCAGCTTGAGGAAAGGAAACTGACAATGATAGGGCAAGGAATGTCCTCAGGCTATCAATGCCAGCGACCGGGGAATACGAGAAGACAACCGGGGACGAGGAGGAGAAAACGACGAGGGATGACCGAGAGGAAACGACCGAGGTAACGGGTCCAACGACTAGCTTGAGGAAAGGAAACTGACAATGATAGGGCAAGGAATGTCCTCAGGCTATCAATGCCAGTGACCGGGGAATACGAGGAGAAAACGCGAGGGGAGGAGGAGAAAACGACGAGGGATGACCGAGAGGAAACGACCGAGGTAACGGGTCCGACGACCAGCTTGAGGATAGGAAACTGACAATGATAGGGCAAGGAATGTCCTCAGGCTATCAATGCCAGCGACCGGGGAATACGAGGAGAAAACGCGAGGGGAGGCGGCCGAGAGAGAAGACGAGGTGAGAGGTGAGAAGACGAGGGTAGCGGTGAAATGGCGGCGGCGGCGAAATCAAGGAAGTCAGCGGCGAAATCGAGGAGAAAAATAACGGAAGGAAGATCCTTCAGTTACCAGGGGGGCAGTGGAAGAGATGATAACAGAAGGAAGATCCTTCGGTTACCGGTGGAGGTGGAGGTGGTGGTGGTGGTGGATGGAAAGAAAGAGCAAGATGGACGCAAGCGCGAGCCCGGTCCGAGTCCCCGATCACGATCGTGATCGACGTCAAAATGCAAATCCCGGGCCGGTCCGAGGAACGCAAATCTCGGAATCTTCCGAGAAGCGCAAATCTCGGAACATTCCGAGATCTGAATCGCGTTTTGATCCTTCGATCGAGGACTTAACGCTTTCTTCTTTCTCTCCACCACCACCACCACCGTCCGTTGCCCGAGGTTCTACCTCGTGCAATGGGTCGATGGTCTCTGTAGTCGGCGTTCCTAACGCTGCCTATACTGCTCGCCGTCGTTGGACTTGCTCTTCTCGCCGTCGTTGGACTTGCTCTTCTCGCCGTCGGTGGACTCATTCTTGCTCTCGTTCTCGCTCCTCTCGTTCTCGGTGGACTCGGTGTAGTCGGCGTTTCTAACGCTGCCTATTCTTCTTGTTCTTCTCGATCTCTCTCTCTCTCGTCCCTCTCGTTTCTCTCGCTCGTCCCTCTCGTTTCTCTCTCTCGTCCCTCTCGTTCTCGGTGGACTCGACGTAGTCGGCGTTTCTAACGCTGCCTATTCTTCTTGTTCTTCTCGATCTCTCTCTCGCTCGACTCTCTCGTTTCTCTCTCTCGTCCCTCTCGTCCCTCTCGTTTCTCCCTCTCGTTTCTCTCGCTCGTCCCTCTCGTTTCTCTCTCTCGCTCCTCTCGTTCTCGGTGGACTCGGTGTAGTCGGCGTTTCTAACGCTGCCTATTCTTCTTGTTCTTCTCGATCTCTCTCTCGCTCGACTCTCTCGCTCGACTCTCTCGTTTCTCTCTCTCGTCCCTCTCGTTCGACTCTCTCGTTTCTCTCTCTCGTCCCTCTCGTTCCTCTCGCTCGTCCCTCTCGTTCTCGGTGGACTCGACGTAGTCGGTGTTTATAACACCTGCTATTATTCTCATTTCTCTCGTCCTCAATCTTCTCGATCTCGGTGGACTCGACATAGTCAGCGTTTCTAACGCCTGCTATTCATCTTGCACTTGTTCGAATGTCCCTCGTTTGACTCTCTCGTTCCTCTCATTCCTCTCAATCTCTCCCTCGTTCGACATTCTCTCACTCAACTTGACGTAGTAGGCGTTTCTAATGCCTGCTATTCTTCTTGCGGTCATTTGAATGTCCCTTGTCTCGTTCCTCTCAATCTCCCACCCATTCTCATTCTCGTTTCTTCTTGTAGTCGGCGTTTCTAACGCCTGCTATTCGTCTTGTACTTATTTGACTCTCCCTCGTTTGACTCTCCCTCGTTCTCGTTCCTCTCTATCTCTCCTTCGTTCTCGTTCCTCTCTATCTCTCCTTCGTTCTCGTTCCTCTCGATCTCGGTGGACTCGACATAGTCGGCGTTTCTAACGCCTGCTATTCTTCTCATTCTTCTCGATCTCGGCCTCGTTTGACTCGTTCTCATTCTTGTTCCTCTCTATCTGCCCCTCGTTCTCATTCCTCTCGATCTCGGTGGACTCGACGTAGTAGGCGTTTCTAACGCCTACTATTCTACTCGATCTCGTTCAACTCTCTCTCATTCTCGCTCCTCTCGATCTCTCCCTGGTTTGACTTTCCCTCGCTCAACCTCAGTAGTAGGTGTTTCTAACACCTACTATTCTGCTCAATCTCATTCAATTTCATCTCACTGGACTCCGTTGTTGAGTGGTTTCCTGTAGTAGGCGTTTCTAACGCCTACTATTCTCCTCAATTCGGCTCAAGAGAACACCATGAGTTGACTAAACGCGATCAAACGCGTCGATCAAACGCGTCGATCAAACGCGTCCCGGAACTCGGAGTTGCCACGTATCGTTGCTTGAGGTCCTACCTCGCGTAATGCTGACATAAGGACGCTGGTTCAAAAAGAGAGGAGCGTTGCTTCTCTCTTCCCTACATCCCTCTGTAGTTGACGTTTCTAACGTCCGCTATATTTGTGGTGTTCTCTGTGTAGCTAGCGTTTCTAACGCTTACTATTCTGCCGTCGTCGATAACTCTCGCATCCAAGGCCGTATCCGTCGTTCTCAAGACCGTTACCGTCGTTCTCGAGACCGTATCCGTCGTTCTCAAGGCCATCCGCGTTGTTTGCCCTCCCCAATAGTCAGCGTTCCTAACGCTAACTACTATTCGTCACCCTCCGTCTTCAACACCTCGTTATTCCTTTCATCAACGCGTCTATCCAATGGGTACATGTCCAGAAACAAAGAGAAAGAGAATGGAACAGCGGCAGCGAGAGGCTATCTTAGCTAGATTAAGAGCACGACGATTACATCTTGCACCTGGTACGTGTCGTTTATCTATCTTTGTATTTTATGTTCTTCGTGTATTGGTGGGGCGTGGTGTTTCGGTACGGCCCGTGGTCTCTTGACCACCACTGCATTTATCGCGGCGTTTGTCAGCGGACTTGCAATAGTGGTGGCTCAAGGGGCTCGGCAGCTATCGTTACTACTATTCTCTAACTCACATAACGTCGACTCGCCATTTTTTTTTTTGGATTATCTCTATAATATCGGATTGCAGCTAATGGTTGGTTTCTTCTTCTTTTCAGTCCCTATTCCCCACGAAAGGCCTCAATACCTAAGAGACCCTGAAGACATGAGTTTGAATCCGAGAAAATACAGTCAAACGAGAGGTACGTTAAATTTATTTTATTACGATATTCCTACCGATCTTAGTTTATGTTTTTTTAGAGAAAAAGGGGAAGAAGAGAACACGATCGGCAGCGAAACAATTAGAACGCCAGGAGAAATGGCAAGAGAAACTAGCCAAGAAGGGGCTCACTCTGCAGGATGCTCTCGACTTCAACACAGGTATGTACTCGCCTGATATTATTTAATGCTGGGTAACTAAAGTGATTCTGTTTTTTATTGTTTTGGTAGTCATCCATCGCATTCAGCACGACGCCCACTTGTACCTGACGCGGCCAGGCAGGGACCAGGATACAGGGGCAGTTCTGACGGAGTGCCGGTTCCCGAATCTGGGGGTAACTGAGCTTCCATGTGCGCCCGACACAGGACGGTTTCTGGTCCCCATGCCTAGCAATGTACATGGGCTGCCTGAGTACATTGTCACCAGGCATGACAATGTCATCAACGCAGACACGCGGAGGATCCTGAAGGCGTCGTTCAAGGATTTTATGGATACTAAACCCACCGCTGGAGGAAACCCTACACGCGAAGTCGCCCGCTCAGACACCAAGGTGTTCCCCACCTTCCATGTGGGCGGATGGTCCAAATACAGCAAAGATATATTCCTTACCGGGGACTCTAAGAATCAAGACGCAGAGTCGACCAAGGCCCTCCACTCTCTCATGGGTACCTTAGGGAAACTGGTCATTCCCAAGGTAGAAAAAACCTTACGCTCCTTGCTGCCATCTCACTTTGAGACCACAGACAGGTATATGCTCCTTATTTGTATGTTTCTGATAGGTTAACTAATTTTATTCCAGCGTCAGGAAACTGATCCAAGAAAAGTACCCCCAGATTTATGAAGCTGGCGATGGGGTGTTTGACTTCCATGGGCTGGGGAATGCTCTTGCATTCTGTTCTGGTTACTCAGACGGCATGCATATCGACTTAGGGGACTCGAAGGAAACCGTCGCCGTCATTCTGGCTGCTGGAGAGGCCGTAGTTCATTTTTGTATCCCCCAGCTTGATCTTAAAATCCCTCTATACCCTGGACAGTGCCTGACAGTGTCTGCCCGCCTCCTCTCTCACTACGCCTACCTTTTTGAAGGCACAGGGGAGAGGCTTCTTTTCAATTTCTTCACCGACGAGGGTTCTGTGGCCAAGGCAAAACGTCATGCCTGCTAGTTAGTTTTCTTTTTTTTTATCTCTTTATACATTTCTTGTATGGCTCCAGTAGTTTACGCTTCAATAAAATTAATGTGAGTTTCACTGAAAAAAAAGAGGGCGGGGATCTAAGTACCGGAGTACTGATGATCCCTGATCAATATGGTGCCTTTGAGTGATTGAACCCGGCCGGTATTCGAACCTCGCGCCCCAAGACTGACCTCCATACACATGAAGTGCTCAACCCATTAGAC
The DNA here is from genome assembly GCA_038087015.1 of Cerrena zonata. NCBI lineage: Eukaryota > Fungi > Basidiomycota > Agaricomycetes > Polyporales > Cerrenaceae > Cerrena > Cerrena zonata. The sequence continues at coordinate 595,692 of JASBNA010000022.1, forward strand.
CACGTACACTTGCCTCACCCTGTGCGCCTTAAGATGATATCCGGTTAGCTCCGCTGATCCCCGTCTTAGCAACGTGGGGCCACTCTAGGCCATATTCCTTAGTCCATAAGTGCTAGTACGCCATCCCGGTCTTTCTCCCTCTTTCTCTCTCTCTCTCTCTCTCTTCTCTCTCTTGTGGATATCCTCTTTTTCTACTGACAACTCTGACAAGATGGCCAGCAATGACGCGTCTGGTTCCCAGGTAAGTCACACAATTTCCTTCCAACACGTGTTTATTCTGATGGATCCCAACATCGATTGGAAGTCCGCAGCGCCTGAGGGTGCTTCCAATGTGAGTTACACATTTAGACTTTAAGCTTCAAGTTTCCCATACTGACATCTTTCACATAGCTTACCTCCCCTCTAGTCAAGACTGGTGTACGTGTCTCTCTTTGCTGACTGGTGACAACTGGCGTGTCTCACGCCCGTTGCTGCCATGTCAAGCTTCTAGGGATCCTTGCTGATCCCTTGACTTAGCCTCCTCGTAGTTTCAAAGGTACCGGTCCTCCCAAGGTCACTGGTCCTCCCAAGGGTACTGGCCCTCCCAAGAGGACTCCTTCTGGCCCTGCTGTAAGTATAACTCGTATCTTCTCCTTGCTAACTACGTACCTATATTTATCTTGTAGACTAATGTATCCGACAATCTCGCCAAAGTTATTTCTCAAGTTCACGATGGCGTTCGCGTACTTAGGGTCAGTTTTTGATCTATATTGAATGTTTTATGTATTTATTATCTACTTAGACTGCTGAAAAGAGAAAGGCGGGCGATCCCAGCCAAGGACGTGAACAGGAGAAGAGGCAGCGCGTTGAGCCATCTTCACGCGAGATCAGACGTCCTCAATGCCCTCCTGTGGTTCTATTAACTTCACGTCACAGACACTCTGCTCACCCTGCTCCTCCTTCATCGCCTAGTGCACGTCCGGCACCTCCGACTACCACAAACCCAACACCAGACGCAGCTCCTTCTGGTTCAGGACGTGCCCAGGAGCCCACTGACTTTCAACGCGGGCTTGCAGCATACAAAGGAAGTGTCTCAAGTGCTATTAAGCATGATCGCCTACCTCAGGAGCTGCAAGATAAGATTGCGGATGTCGTGTCCAGTAGATCACTCAACTTCAAGAAGCCTCGCATTAATGTATGTAACTTAGTTATTTAACATATTTCTTAATATACTGAAATATATGATATATGATTTCTAGGATGTAAAAAAGCTAGAAGAAAGGGCTCAGTTTCACAAGGACACGCTCAAAGGGCTCCAGGAAGGGAAGTCGGGTAAAGAGCTTCATCTGGCACCCAAGAAAAACAGGAATCGGGAGCCCAAGGAGCTGCTTGCTGCCAAACAAGCCATTGATCAAGGCAAGAATATGATCACGTATGCGAAGGCTCCTGAGGAGGCGGGGGAGGGGTGGCGGGTTCCATGTGGCGCCAGCATCTCTAGCTGTGTTCGAGGTATGTCAATTTGCTCATCGACATCTCCTAGCATTATATTAATATTTATTTAGGCGGGTATGTAAAGGCGGGTGAGCTGGTATTGGTGAGGGAGAAGTCTGGCAATGCATTGCCTGGGGTATGTGCTATCTGGCCCTATCATTACACCTTCTAATGTATCCCTGTCACTGTAGAGTAGCACTCAGCGTCGCCAGTGGTCGGGAGGTCAAATCCTGACTCACTGGGATTGTACTACAATGAACCAGCGAGTTCGCATGCGCAAGGGTAATCGCCGTGCCTTTGACAGCACCACAGTCGCTCTGGCCAAGGACGCTCAGCATCTGAAGGGTGCCCTCCTCAATGACATCAAGTCTGCCAAGTTTACTGAGACCACGCGCCTTCACGTCGTCAAGAAAGGCAGTGTGGAATTGAAGAATATGATTGCTGAACATGCGATGCTCAAGAACCAGAGGAAGGAGCGCAGGCAGGCGGTCAAGAGAAAGGCGCGTGAAGAAAGAACTCGGTCAAGCAAGGCTCGGTTGGAAGGCAAGTCAATTACCTGAATATTCAATATAGCATTTACAAGACGTGTTTTGTCTATTACAGCATGGCGAACAGAGAAGAGGAGGGAACTCCGCAAGAAAAAAATTGAGGACCGCAGCGATGAGGATGAAGAAGACGACTCGATCTCCTCTGAGGAGGATCTTGTTCCCACTCAGCGCGAGCACAGGAAAGAGGCAGAGAAAGAGGACGATCTGGATGAATGCATTAAAATACTCACCAGTAATTCTCTTAAGGAACATGAAGATACCATGGATGTCGACAAGGAGCGCGAGTTGCCTGATGATCATATGGAGATCAACAAGGGAGTGGCATCTCCAAATCCAGCTGGTACAAATAACATGGAGGTCCAGCCTCAGGCCTCTTCATCAGGTATGCAGGCAACTGCACCAGGTATGTATTCATAGTCTAACTTGCTTTATTTTTCTCAGTCTGACTTGTATTTTATTTAGCTGCTTCTGTAAATTCGGGTACCAATCAAAGTTCTCTTGCCGCCTTTGTCCAGCAGACTTTGGACAATATGAATGTGGAGTCTGAACAGGCAGCTGCCACAAACTAAATATCTCAACATGGATACATTTCTTGCTCTGTAAAGTTACATTTTATCTTGCTTTACTGTATATTTGTGGTCGTGAACTTGGGATGGATTATATTTAGTTTAATTTATGCTAGTTTATCTTGGAAATTTGACCTTCTTATGTTACACACTTGTATCCAGAATATTGTAGATAGTTTTCTAGTTTGACAGCGCAATCTAATACCTGTGGTTCCCTCTAATTTATTGCGTGAATAAGTGGGAAAACAACTCTGTAAATAATTATGGAAAAGCACTGGCGGTGGGAATTACCGGTGGAAATTACCGGTGAGGCAAGATAATCAGAGGAAAGATAAGGAGAGGAAGGCAGATGTGTCTTATCTTATCTAAGAAAGGGTATATGGGGCAGGTACCACTGAAATATAGCAAGTGTGCATAGCTCAGTTGGTTGAACGCGTTAATTCGTGCATGGAGGCGTGGCAGAGCCCTAGGTTCAAGCCGCGCCAGTGTCTATCGTTACTCCGGTAATTAGGGCACCGCCTTCTAGCTCATGTGACTTCTCTCCCATCATCTCTCTTCATTCTAATAACTCTCCTCATTTTATCTTTTTTTTTGACACCGCTACAGATGTTGTACTCACTGTTTTCCTAAAATGGTAACTTTTCTCTCTTATTTTCTTTTCTCTCTCTTCAACCTGTGTATCTACTGTTACCTCACTACTTTTCTCATTGTAGAATGTCTGTACTGTCTCCAACTCTTCCATTCAATCAAAATATCAAACATACTCACTGTTTCAATTTTACTTTTTCTGCACCAAAGCAAGTTCTCTGTATATTTCTCACTGTGACTACTTGTTTATGAGTGTTGTATACCTTGTATCTTCTCATTGGTTTGTCATTTCTCTGTCAATGTCACTCATCAATGTCAAAATAACAAGTTTCAGTTGTCTGTATTTTTTTCTCAAATCTTCAATCTTCAATTTGACCATTACAATGGCTTCAACTGTTCTAATATTTCCTCAACCAAGTGAACTTTGTAAAATATATACTGCAGTCTATTTCTGCTGCCAGAAATACTAACTTTATCTAATTTTTTAATTTTCTTTTGTACTATTTACAACTAGAACAGGCTTCAAAAATCTGTAATATTTAATATTTCTACAGTGTCTCAACTAAACTTATTCAAATATTTTCTTACTTTATTGCATTGACCAATCTAGAACTATACTATGGCATCTAAAATTATCTAATCTAACTCAGTTTTATATTAGACCTGTAAAATCAAAGTCAAAATAGATAATACATAGAATGTTACATTTTTAGTAATGCTTGATACCATCTGAGTTTTAATCTATAATCTCAGTTACAATTTAGCTCTGATATATAAGAGTGAATTTACCACGCATCTAAACTTAAACCTGAACCATCATCATCTCCTCGAAGCTAGATTTTTTCCAGCCTTTTTTTTTACAAACAATCCCAAATGTCTTCTACTGCTAACACAAATATGTACTTTTGTGATAAATGTTCTTATTCTCACAACAGTCCAAAGACACTTGCTGCTCACAAAAGTGACTATCACAGTATATATGTCACCTATGTCAACTACAAGTGTAAGTTTTTTCTTATCTATGATTGATATCTCTTGTTCATTCTTATTTTAGCTGAAATGAAAAAGTTGACTCGCCAAAGTGATGGCACTTATGTCTGTCCCTATGGATGCGAAGTTGTTCTTAAAAGCAACAAGCGTGTCCCTGGACATATTAAAAAGCATCATGATGCTATGGATAAGAAACTAGAATCTTTCTATACTTCTAGTAAGTTTTGCTTAATATTATCTATTGAAATTAATCTAAGTTTCTCATTGTTGTATCAGATCAAAGCCAAGGAAGAACCTCACCTGCTCAATCTTCTTCTGGTGATGCCTTACAGTATATGCTACCAGATCCTACTCCCTGCCCTCCTCCTGGTGGCAGATATGGTGCAGATATTGCTAGTGCTGTTGCTGAAGATGATCAACGCATCATTACTTCACACTATGATCCCTTATTATCTCCTGAGGGTGTTTCAAACCCACCTCCTAACTCTGCTATGCGTCAACCTCATCGAGTGCAGGCAGAGCCAGATCACTTGGATGGTTATGGTGATTATGAGCAGTATCTCAGGCCTTACCTGGATGCCGATGGATCTTCCATTGTCATTCAAAGTATGTCACTTGATGATATTGACTGCTGCGTACACCGCGATCTCAGAATCATCATCTGCAGATCTTGCAATACCGCTGTGGAGCCGCAATCCCTTAAAACCCATCTGCACAAGCATAACATCAGACCCGATTCCTGCGATCAGCTCATTTCCATGATTTGTCGCTACTACAATCTTTGTACTGGCACCAACATTAACCCTCCGATGAACAAGCAACCTGTTCCATACATCGATATTCTCTCTGGACTCAAGTGCACTATATGTCACTATGTATGCATTGAGAAGACAACTATGGAGAAGCATATCTACGAGAAACACCCTCAGGCTCCGCGGCCTATTGTAAATTGCATGCAGGCTGCATTTTGCCAGTCTCTCTTTATGGTGCCGAAGAGATATTTCGAGGTCAACGCTCCAGCTCCCCAAGAGAAAAATGCATTCACCGAGTATTTGCAACACAACCTTCGACCACTTATCACCACTACCACTATTCCTGTATTGCAACCTAATGATGTTCCCCCCTTAATGGACTTCACTATGTGGCATATACATCTTACCAATTGGCGCTTAAGTGCAAGGTCTCGCAAGGAGCTTTTACAAGATGCTGAAATACCCACTGCAAAGACACCTATTCTTTGTGGGGTTCAGTCTATTGTATTGGCCTATTACAAGAGGGTTCGAGATCTCATTCGTCCTTGTGAACATGGTATCCGACGAATGTTACTGCAATATCCACTGTAAGTCAGTTTCAATTATATTTATAGATAATATACTAAGTGTATTTGCTCTATAGTGATCCCAATACCTCCACAGGCTTTTCTGTTCTAGAGAACAATACTTCACTTACAAAATATGCCACAGTTGTCACCAAGTTCATTGCTTTTGCTCTCCGTACAGTCAAAGGAGTAGCAAAGTCAGACTACTCTTTACCTCTGTCAGACATTGCAAAGAGTAAAGCTCTTGAGCTATATGCAATTATGGAGAGAAACGAGAAGGAGATATCAGCTGTAGATGCTTTACATCAATTTCTGTTAGCATCAGTGGCAACTCCAAACCCAGAGGCATGTTCTGATAGGTGGAAATGTCCTTTAACTTGCTGGATAGCAATATGGGCATTGCGAGAGGATGGAGGATTCCGTGGACCAGACGACTACTCCCAAGTTATTGCTAAATGGCAATATAGCTTGCGCTGTATCTACTTCTATGAAGCTTATCAGCGACGTGATAATTACAGCGATCAAAAGCTTTTTGGGTAAGTTTCTTTCTCTTTTTTTATTCTCTTATGTTTCTGACATATGTACAGAGCAGTGAAAGCTCATGCACAGAGATATCTCTCTGATGATAACTTTGGCCCTTTCATTATGCTGAAACATCACATGGCATATGTGTCAAGTCTGCTTATTCGATCTCCAGCAGCACCGACTATTGTTTGGTCTCCTGACCGAAAGTCTTTGACGTATCAAGAAAGCACTCTTCATCTATCTGATCTGCGCAGTGGTTTAGCTAAACTACTTGGGGAGATTGAAAAGAGCATCCATGAGCTCACAGGGGGTCTCCATGCAGAGGTACCATCAGATTTTTCTGATAACTTTGCTCTCAAAAACCGCCAGCATTCATTCCTCAATCAAGAATCGCTTTCTCAGCAACACCACCCTGTTCTCGAACACCTTATGAATCCCCAGAACAAAAACTCGGTTGCAGATCTTGATGTCAATGGAAAGCTTCACTGGAAGTTAGGAAATTGTCAAACTGTATTGCGCAAACTGTCAGCTATCAACCGATTGCTGTCAGTTGCTGCTTACATGATTCCTAGCCAGGCGCCGCGTGGGGAGGAATACATTGAAACTCGCATTCGCAATGCAGACCTTCTGCGAAATGTCTTTTATAGTTATGGTCTCTGGTTTGTTAACCAGCGACTTAAAACTACCAAGATCAAGGATGCACTCGACTTTATTCCCATGCTTTGCCCTCACCGCCTTGAGAAAATTCTTTTGGATTATCTCATTTTGCTCCGACCTATTGAAAGCCTGCTTGCAGAACAAGGCACATGCAATATGCAGCTTGCTACTCTATATGAGGAGTATTTCTTTGTTGCTTATAATCAACATACCACTGCGGATGCCTTTGGGAGAGCTTTGGAGGAGATAAGCGAGAACTATTTTGGCTGCCGTCTGACCCGTCGTTCATGGCGTCACATGTGTATTGCTTTGAAGCGGGAATACCTCCCTTCCATCTATCAGCAGTATATTATCGATGAAGTTGGAGATTTGGCTTCTGGTCATGGGTCTCAGGAAGCTATTCGAACGTACGCGCGGGTTTTTGGAGAATTGGCCTTTCTTACTAGTGATCGGATGCGAGAGTTTCGCAAGTTTTGTGAGCTATGGCATGATTTGCTTGGTCTAGGACAGGGCCCTCTTCCTGCAGCACAATCCCTTCTCAAAGAGCGCCGATGGAGTGGTCAAGGAAGTGGTTACTCAGGCAGTGGAAGTATGCCTCTACAGAGCTTTTTGGATGATCTTCAGAGTAGTATTGGGATTGTTATTCAAGACAGTCTTCAAACTATCTGTAAAGAACATTTCAACAAGGTTGACTCTACCATTCAGAATGCTATAGCTAATGGCATTTTGGAGATTCAAGCTAATCTTGGAGCTAGAACTCTTAATTCTAATGCTCAAGCTCCCAATCCTCATCAACCTTCTTCGCTACCTCTTTCCTATCCCACCCCAGCCCAACGACCTCCTCCTCTAGATCGGTCTCTACCTTGTCGGCCTGATTCACCAGCATCGCAGGACTATTGGGCTGATACTATACCTGATTCAGTTTTCACAACTCCTGCATCAGATAATCAGAACACAGCTATTGATTATTTTGTGCCCCCTGCTCAGCATGAAACTGCACCTATTCAACGCCCACTTACATCTTCACACACGGCACTCACTCTTCTTCGCCGAGCTCTCAAAGACCCTAATGCTATTTTTCGATCTGACATTCAAGAGCTCATGTGTCGGCATGCATTAGATCGCTATGAAAACATCGTAGTTGTTCTGCCTACTGGAGGTGGCAAAAGTATGCTGTGGGATGTTCCTGTTCAAAGTGATGGGGAGAAGAATATGACTACCATTGTCCTTGCTCCCTATATCTCTCTACTCTATGATCAAGCACGGCGCTCGGAGGAGAAAGGAATCAAGCATGCTATTTGGAAGCAAAAGGGAAAAAATCGAGAAGAACAATATCAGCTCATGTTTGGATCTTATGAGAATATAGGCTCAACTGCCTTCCGGTCGTATGTGATACTTTATTTTTTTATCAGAAAGCTAAAACTAACTCTAGATTTTTATTTTAGATATTTGCACCAAGATGAATCAGTCATTTCGCGAGTTGTTTTGGATGAGGCCCATACGATATTGACCGAAATCTCATTTCGCTCTAACTTCAAAAAGGCTAATATGTGGCAGCAATACACATTTCCCAAAATCTATGCAACTGGTACTCTTGCACCTCGGTCTGTGCCTGCCTTTCTTCAAGCAGCAGATCTTGCCCCAGATACTCTTATTCTACGCAGCCCCACTGTCCGTTGCGAACTTGCCTATCGAGTTGTATCTGTGAAAGCCAACTTGGAGCTGATACGCATCATCCCTCATGTAGCCAAAGGAATTACCAAGACAATCTTCAAGTCTAATTCACGTGGCATTATTTTCTGCTGCTCCAAAGATGATGCAGAGAAGATGGGGAGTACACTAGGCTGTTTGATTTATCATGCAAGCTTAGGTGAAACAGAGCGGACAGAGGTGCAGAAGAAATGGAGAGAAGGAAAATACACAAGTCATCGATGGATTGCGGCGACCTCTGCATTTTGCCATGGTATTGATCAACCTTATGTGGATGCCATTCTATTTGCTGGTCGATTCCATGACTTTGTCAAGTTTGCTCAAGGAGGGGCTAGAGGTGGTCGAAAGGATAAGCGTCGATGTGAAGTTATCATGTTCACCACCCTACAAAAAGCTTCTGTTCATCCACCTGATCATGGTCTTGCGGCGGAGCTTAATGCATGGGTGGATGCAAAGAACACATGTCGGCGCATTGGGTTATCTCTTGCATTTGATGGTGTATCCATCTGCTGTCGAGAGGTTGAAGGTGCTGAGCTTTGCGATGTCTGTGACAAATCTGAAGACCGACCGATCAAGCAAGTGATTGACTATGCCTCCAAGGTCAAGAACGAGTCTCCGAAGCTTGATAGAGGAGAGATGGTTGAAGATGAATATGATGTATTCAACTCTGAACCATTGCCATCGGATATGTTGCAGAAATTTGAAGAAATTGATAACAAGAGCTATCGAGCACCGAAGCGGCCATCTACTACCGATAATTTGCCTCCTGCAAAGCGACGTGCGATTGATAACTCGTCATTACCTCCTTCATCATCGCCAGTTGCATCGAGCAGCTTCTCTCAGGGCCGCAAGACTACTCATCTTCCTCCATCTCGTACTCCTGGTCATTCTTCTCGTCAAGCAAGTTCTCAAACTTGAATACTAGCAAAAGTCAAGGAAATCGATCACAGAGAACTCGACAGTCATCGGAGCTGATCATATGTGACACCACCTGTGAATGATATGCCAGTACAACAAACCCCCAAGGTGGATCTTCGAATAACCAGCTTCGGGAGATCAGGTTATGAGTGTTGTTCTTTCTCTCCCAGGGAGATCCTAGGGAGACCCTAGGGTTGGGCGCCTAGTGGGTAGGGCAGGGCGTGGAAGGGGCAAGGCGGGGTGGTAGAAAGTAGGTGGTTCAAAGGGTGTAAAAAATAGTGTGCTTTGACGGACAGTGTGTAAGAATAGTATGCGTCTTGGACGAACATTGTGAAGGGGGAAATAAGTGGTACGAAGGGCGGAAGAGGTGCAGGTGCAAAGTGTGCTGTAGACAATGTGCGTGTACAGAGGTATGTTAAACAGTATATGGCATGTGAAAATGGCACGTGAAAAAGATACCTCTTCAGGAAAAGAGAGCGTTGTACGGAAGTGCGCAAGTATGCGTCCTAGACGCACACTTGCAGCATAGGCTTACAGAGAGGAACAGATTGTGTTGTAGGGAAGTGTGCAGGTGTGCGTCCAAGACGCATGCCGGCAGCATGTGCTTACATTGCATCACAACCGAACCATTTTGCCGCAGGTGTGAGCATTCGAGGGAGCTTGTGACCTGACCATACATCTTCTCCCAGTCCCAAAACATTGCACGAACGTGCAAAGTTTGGGGAGAAGATGTATGGCCAGGTCACAAGCTCCCTCGAATGCTCACACCTGCGGCAAAATGGTTCGGTTGTGATGCAACGTGCACATTGGTAGCGGGCGTGTGTCTTAGACGCACACCTGCACACTTACTCGATATCTTAGGGTTAGGGCTAGCTTAGGGTGACTATGGGGGGGGGATGCGTCCTGGACGCACGGGTGGTGATACATGTTGACTAGAAGTGATGGACTGAAATATGGCTTAGTTTGGAAGTAGAGACGCTTACTATCATGAGGGGCGTGCGCCGGTGTGCGTCCAGGACGCATGTCTAAGAGACTTCTACGGCATTTGACATGCGGATCACTGTGAAGATGGCTAAGACTGCTTAGTACGGGATTAGCTGATGGCACGGCGATTCAAGCGATGGCTAGGTGGGTCTATTAGGGTTCTAATTGGTTATGATTGATGTCAGGCCCGCCTCTAAGATTATAAGCGAGTGATCGGAGCGGGAAGAAATTCGCTCATAAAGCAGAGACAATGCGGGGAAGGGCAGATCTCTCCTTCTCTCAACTCTCATCACTTAACAACAGCAACAGCAGCAACAACAACATCAACAACAACAACAACAACAAAATGCCTTCTCCTCCTATCGCCGTCGCTTTTCTGATGTTCACCGCAGATATGCGCCGCATCGTGGGCATTGAGGATGCGCCTTGGTGCTGGCCTACGTGGCAGAGCCGTGTGAAGTCCCTAACGGCGCCTTGGGTAGAACCAGCTGAAGGCGCGACTCACATTTTTGGCTGGACTCAGAATCAGATTCGTGATGCCAAGGCGTATGTGGACGAGTTCTGCAAAAACCGGTGAGCAACGTCTTACGTTTGCGCGCACGAAGGGGGACGACTATCACGAGGCGAGAGACCTCCTTCAAAGGTCATTGGTCAAGGCGTGGGACGAGACGTGGGGACTGCCTCATTTGATCCGGACAACTTTGATGGCGATGGGGAAGGGCCGGACAGCCCTCTTGTCTGAGCATGGAGATCGACAAGTAAGTGTCGAAACAAGGTCAATGTACAGGTGAGGCGCTGATAGCTTGTATGTAGCTGCCTCCGATCGAAATGGCCGATTTGATGGCGGTCAAAGAGCACATCGCCTTTGAGCTCTTCGGGGCTGAGGGTATGAAGAAGAATTCTCGCAACAAACGATAATCCAGGTCCTGGAGCTTATGAATAATTGGTTCTATCAGATCTGGCGTGGAATTACGATGAAGGTCAAGCGGGACCGGGCTGCCATGGAAAAGCTGGAGTAGAGACAGCGGCATTGCTTAAAAGTAAGTAATGTGTTAAATACATTAATTAGGCTACTAATGACATGGTATACAGAGTTTGAAGGGGAGGGTCGTAACCCAG